>JBAIAA010000288.1:600000-1200000 GCA_037893245.1 Crossaster papposus | reverse complement strand
TTCAGGGGATCGAACCCGTGACTTTACTCACTGAACGACCACCCATATAGGACTCTTTTGGGTTCTAGGATTCCCGGCCCACCACACATCCTTCCCTGTCCATGTTCATGTAACCCGTAGGTCACGCAACCGTAAAGGGAGGACTGACGGAGCGAGGCCCTAGCTCTTGCCGCCTATGCAAGCAAACGAGCTCCGTCCCTATACTAAGGTGCGCACCTGAACTCCGCGGACAGTACCAGCCTGACGAATTAAGCCGCTGAGCTAACTCCGGTTGGTGAATGAAGACGATCAATTAATTCTTTTATAGATAAGATTGCGAAATCGCGCGCGTTAAAACTGAGGGAAAAAATGACGTCGGGCAGAACGGGGACTCGAACCCAGGCGATGGAACCCCGAAGACGAGGAGCCTAACCACTCGGCCATTCGACTACCAGTCAACACTGTTTGAAATCGATGTGACTTAATAGGTTTGGAAGCTGGAGTAATAGCTCTATTCTACATCTGCTCAAAGAAAGAAGGAGAAACTGTGTTTTCAGGGTTAATGAGCCGCCCACGCATTAATTGTCCGAAAATTCGACTTATTTTATGTCGATAGAGGGCGCGCCACACAAATAGAAGTCACCAGCAAAGCGCGGGCTCAAAGGAAACAACACAAAATCAGACAAACGGCGCTGCCTCGCGACACTCGGGAGTAGGTTGGCAATGTATATATTTTTCATTGGAAATTTAGAAATTTAAATAAAATTGTCTTGTTTGCATTGGGTAAGAATTTTTCAAAAATTATCTTCGGTCAACCCACCAAAAATTGAAAAGAATATGACATGCTGGTTGTCATGTTTCTGTAGTCCCTGAACACGTGAGAGTTCTAAGTATTTTAATAAGATCGTGAAAGTATAGGCGTTTTAGCCCTTAGGTCTATGGGAATTGATTTGCTCCGTTTCACCCAATGGGCTCTGTGTTAGTAAACCCCGGTCACAACGGATCGTACGAAATGTTGTCGTGGTAAGGCCTGGTCACAACGAACCCACGACGCATTTGTTCCACGACACGACATAAAATTTGGGCAGATCGTGGGTCATCAGGGGTCGTCGCAAGACAGTCCTACGAAATTTCGAGCATCGTGGCATCGATGTACGTACATGTACGTACGGACGGGTAATGATTCCTTGATCAAGGCTAAAGAAAACTATGCATAGAAAATTCAAGAAATTTAAAAATCGTATTATTCTCTATTCCACATCTTGTGAAAGTCCAAGGGTGGCATCGAAATGGATTTAGAAATTACAAGTCGATTTGCAACCGGGGGGGGGGACTACATTGTACGTTTGCACTTTCACAAACATAGCATTCAAATGTATTGTAACGTCGAGCGACACATCAGAGCCAACACACCCCGCTTGCGTACATTGACCGACTCTCATATAGGACTCTTCACCCTGGCGAATTAAGCCGTATGAGCTAACTCCGGTTGGTATTTGAAGACTATAATTTAATTCTTTTAAAGATAAGATTGCGAAATTGCGCGCGTTAAAACTGCAAAAAAAAAGGGAAAAAAAGCCGGCCAAGACGAGGACTCGAACCCAGGCGATGAAACGCCGCAAACGAGGAGCCTAACCACTCGGTCATTGGACTACCAGTCGACACTGTTTCAAATCGATGTGACTTATGTTTGAAAACTGGAGTATTAGATACAGTATAGAATAAAGAAAAAAAAGTTATGTGGTGTTGACCAAGCATTCAGGGGATCGAACCCGTGACTTTACTCACTGAACGACCACCCATATAGGACTCTTTTGGGTTCTAGGATTCCCGGCCCACCACACATCCTTCCCTGTCCATGTTCATGTAACCCGTAGGCCACGCAACCGTAAAGGGAGGACTGACGGAGCGAGGCCCTAGCTCTTGCCGCCTATGCAAGCAAACGAGCTCCGTCCCTATACTAAGGTGCGCACCTGAACTCCGCGGACAGTACCAGCCTGACGAATTAAGCCGCTGAGCTAACTCCGGTTGGTGAATGAAGACGATCAATTCATTCTTTTATAGATAAGATTGCGAAATCGCGCGCGTTAAAACTGAGGAAAAAATGACGTCGGGCAGAACGGGGACTCGAACCCAGGCGATGGAACCCCGCAGACGAGGAGCCTAACCACTCGGCCATTCCACTACCAGTCAACACTGTTTGAAATCGATGTGACTTAATAGGTTTGGAAGCTGGAGTAATAGCTCTATCCTACATCTGCTCAAAGAAAGAAGGAGAAACTGTGTTTTCAGGGTTAATGAGCCGCCCACGCATTAATTGTCCGAAAATTCGACTTATTTTATGTCGATAGAGGGCGCGCCACACAAATAGAAGTCACCAGCAAAGCGCGGGCTCAAAGGAAACAACACAAAATCAGACAAACGGCGCTGCCTCGCGACACTCGGGAGTATTGGCAATGTATATGTTTTTCATTGGAAATTTAGAAATTTAAATAAAATTGTCTTGTTTGCATTGGGTAAGAATTTTTCAAAAATTATCTTCGGTCAACCCACCAAAAATTGAAAAGAATATGACATGCTGGTCGTCATGTTTCTGTAGTCCCTGAACACGTGAGAGTTCTAAGTATTTTAATAAGATCGTGAAAGTATAGGCGTTTTAGCCCTTAGGTCTATGGGAATTGATTTGCTCCGTTTCACCCAATGGGCTCTGTGTTAGTAAACCCCGGTCACAACGGATCGTACGAAATGTTGTCGTGGTAAGGCCTGGTCACAACGAACCCACGACGCATTTGTTCCACGACACGACATAAAATTTGGGCAGATCGTGGGTCATCAGGGGTCGTCGCAAGACAGTCCTACGAAATTTCGAGCATCGTGGCATCGATGTACGTACATGTACGTACGGACGGGTAATGATTCCTTGATCAAGGCTAAAGAAAACTATGCATAGAAAATTCAAGAAATTTAAAAATCGTATTATTCTCTATTCCACATCTTGTGAAAGTCCAAGGGTGGCATCGAAATGGATTTAGAAATTACAAGTCGATTTGCAACCGGGGGGGGGGACTACATTGTACGTTTGCACTTTCACAAACATAGCATTCAAATGTATTGTAACGTCGAGCGACACATCAGAGCCAACACACCCCGCTTGCGTACATTGACCGACTCCCATATAGGACTCTTCACCCTGGCGAATTAAGCCGTATGAGCTAACTCCGGTTGGTATTTGAAGACTATAATTTAATTCTTTTAAAGATAAGATTGCGAAATTGCGCGCGTTAAAACTGCAAAAAAAAAGGGAAAAAAAACATCGGCCAAGACGAGGACTCGAACCCAGGCGATGAAACGCCGCAAACGAGGAGCCTAACCACTCGGTCATTGGACTACCAGTCGACACTGTTTCAAGTCGATGTGACTTATGTTTGAAAACTGGAGTATTAGATACAGTATAGAATGAAGAAAAAAAAGTTATGTGGTGTTGACCAAGCATTCAGGGGATCGAACCCGTGACTTTACTCACTGAACGACCACCCATATAGGACTCTTTTGGGTTCTAGGATTCCCGGCCCACCACACATCCTTCCCTGTCCATGTTCATGTAACCCGTAGGCCACGCAACCGTAAAGGGAGGACTGACGGAGCGAGGCCCTAGCTTTACCATTACCCACATTACCTGTATTATCCTGTTGTTACTCGGTAAAATGTTGGTTTCAACAGGGTAATATAATAACGATTATATTTGGACTTAGAAATGTTGCTGGAATTGCTACTAATTTTACTGTTATTACTTAAGTTCCCGATGTTATAACCAATTCAACCTTTTCACCATTACCCACATTACCTGTATTATCCTGTTGTTACTCGTTAAAATGTTGGTTTCAACAGGGTAATAACGGTTATATTTGGACTTTGAAATTTGGTAATTTGGTAGACCGGTACAACATTTTTCAAGAGTTGTTCTCATCATAAACAAATCCTGTCAGTATCAAGGATCAATTATATCCAATCCTTATATTAAAAAAAAAAACATCAAGAAATTTATAACAATTTCATTATCACACAGGTAATATCATTTGGGTAATAACACGATAACATCGGTAAAATTTGGTAACCGGTAACAACTTGCCCAGTGGGTAACCACTCGGCCATTCGACTACCAGTTAAGATTCTTTCAAATCAATGTGACTTAATCAGTTTGAGAGCTGGAGTTATAGCTCTATCCAACATCTGCTCAAAGGAAGAAGTAGAAACTGTGGTTTTCAGGGTTAATGAGCCGCCCACGCATTAATTGTCCGAAAACTCGACTTATTTTATGTCGATAGAGGGCGCGCTACACAAATAGCAGTCATCAGCAAAACTCGACAGAAAATTCGCCAGAAATTGACTTTTAGGAGAAATTGAAAGTTACCAGGGGTTAACCTTGCATTCTTATCAAAATTGGCCAAAATGTTTTTTGTAGTAAAGGGAAAAGGGAGTTAGCCTTGCATTTTAATTAAAATTGGCGGAAATTTAATTGTTCTTGAAAAAAACCACATTGCACCCACAAGGCTCTGTGTTCATAATGGCGAGCACTATCTAATGTCCGATAGTGTCTATAGCGTCCTGTGGTTAATGCACACCAACATCAGGCCAATTTTACTGCCCAATAAACTTACCTCAACCGTGATGGTAAAATTAAAATATTACCGCCGATCGTAGTATAGAGGAACGGATTTTTTATTATCCTTTATAATGTACACTACCTGCCCCTTTAATATTGTGCACTCCTTTAACGTTCCAATGTTGCTATGGAGATTGTTTACGCGCATAATCGGGGGTTATAATATAAACGCGCCTCAAAGATAGATCTTTTTCTTTACTTGTGGAATAGCTATAATTATATGTTACTGAATCAAAGGTTTAGATCACAATAATTTGAGATGAGGCTCTAGCTGAAACACTTGCTAATGCATTTCAAGTTCTGAAGTTCACGAGGGCCCCAAAATTGAAATTGTCCAAATTTTCAGGCCCCCCTGTAAAACCTGGAGATTCAACATTGCGTGAATGGCTAGAAGAACTCGACTCATACTGTCGACAATTAGATCTGACCCAGGATGAGCAAGTTGGGGTTGCCTTGAACCATTTAGGGGGCGTGGTAAAGGAAGAGATTATGTATTGTCCCCTAGAAGAGAGAAATACTCTGGGCAAATTGCTTACATTGTTGGGTAAACTTGTTGGGCAGACGCAGAGCGTTGCTGCACTAACAAGTACATTGTATGCTAGATGTCAGAATGAGGGGGAAACTTTGGCGGTGTTCAGCCGAGCGCTAATGAGAATCCATGACTGCATGGAACGTAGCGCGCGAGGTCCAGAATTAGCGGCGCTGCAGCTAATGCGTGATAAAGCATTAAAGGAGCGGTTTGTACAAGGCGCGCGTGACGACGTCGTTTGTAGGGAATTGCGCCGCATACAATTGGAAAAACCTGCGCTGTCGTTCTATAGGTTTAGGGAACATGTGCTGGACCTTTTCCCCGAACGTGAAGAAAAAGTAGCTAGGAAGAATAGGGTCAGGGAGACTGTCTGTGGTGATGAGTCACAAGATGTTCATGTTTGGGCTGCAGCTAAGAGGTCTGATGATGTTTTCTCCCAGTTCATGACTTCTAACCAGTTAATTGTTGAGAAATTGGAAGCCCTGTCGCAACAACAAGCTGCTACTTCTAGTCAGTTGGTAGAGTTAACTAGTGTTTTGAGTACAAAGCTTGATGCAGCCATTGCTTCTAGAAGTATTAACAGGCCAACAGTCACTTGTCATCATTGCAAGAAAACTGGTCACATAGCCAGAAATTGCTGGAAGAAAAGTAATGAGAATTGTGACGGAACAAAACCAAATGTACCGGGAAACCCAAGCCCTTCACCATAGTGGTCAAGGTGGTGGAGGGGAGTGACCTGCCCAGACCTAATTCCATTGAATTGACCAGTAATTTGTTTGAGACAAATGTTGGGGTTGTAGGGAGAAACAGCTGCGAGAAAAACTGATTGCCAGTAGTCCCACAGCTGAAATTGCTATGGGAGGTGTGACCACTAATTGTATTTCGGACAGTGGTGCTGAGACATCCCTGATAACTTCAACGTTTTATAGGGAACATTTGGCCAGCAAAGTGGGAAGGTTGAGGCCGGTCGGGAGATTTATTAGATTGACGGGAGCCAATGATTTAGATATACCCGTTAAAGGTTATCTGGAGATTCCGGTTACTATTTTTGGGTTAACCAGCATGTTTTCTGGTTCGAGACGACAGTTCAGAGGGACCCATTGAACGTCGCAGAATGTACCCCATACTTCTGGGTTGCAACATTTTGCGCACTCTTGCTAACATGCGTGTTACCCCGTGTGGACCATACAAAGACGAGTGGACGGTGGCCATGCAGTGGTTTACTTGCATGAATGAGGTACAGGACGGTGAAGTTTGTAGGTCAAAGTCACCAACGCAAGGGTTTGTTGGTAATGTTTGCATTGTCCGTGATGAGACTATTGCTCCGTTTTCGGCCCGTGTTTTGTCCTGCGGTTTAAGTGAACTATTTCAGGCAAGTTCGCCCGATGCAGGGGTCCTGATTCAAGCGGTTTCGTTTGGGGTGCCGGCAGGTGAAGTAAATGAGTCGGTGGTGGGTGGTATCCATGTCATCGAGGGTTTACAGCTTGTGGAGGATTCCTCTCTGCAAGTTTTGGTCTGTAATTTCAGCAATACTCCGGTAACTCTTCTGAAGCATTCAAGAATAGCTACAGCTATTGATGCTACTCTCAGCAACGAGGTTCATCTTTGGGAGTTTGAAGATGGTTTCCAGGTCACTGTGGAACAAGTGATGGTTGATGACAATTCTAGTGCATCCCTGGACCCTAGATCTGAGGTTGGAGACGAGACGGTTGTCCCTGCAGATCCCAGTAAGGATGATTCACCTAGTGTGACAAGGGAAACAGTTGTTTTTCCTAATGGTTCCTCATATTTGCTTCCTCCTGGGGTCAGTTTGGAAGACTTTGACCGTGAGGAGGCCGTGTTGGTCGCTGAGCTAATCAAGAAACATGAGGCTGCTTTTTCAATGAGTCCATTGGATATAGGGAAGTGTACTCTTATTTCCCACGAAATTAAGTTGACCAGTGACCAACCTATTGGGCAACCTTACAGGCGTATCCCTCCACACTACATGAAGGAAGTACAAATGTTGTTGCAAGACCTGTTGGAGAAGGGAGTCATTCAAAGGTCTTCGAGCCCTTACGCAAGTCCCACGGTCCTTGTCCGCAAGAAGGATAATTCAATCCGACTTTGCATAGATTATCGTAAGCTTAATGCCATTACATTGTGAGATGCATTTCCGCTCCCACGGATTGAAGAGACTCTGGAGGCGTTGGGGGGGTTCCCAGTATTTCAGTTCGTTGGATATGGCTCATGGATATTTTCAGCTAGTCATGCATCCAGACTCGGTAGACAAGACCGCGTTTCGAGTTCCATGGGGACTCTTCGCATTCACCCGAATGCTCCAGGGGCTGTGTAATAGCCCAAACACCTTCCAAAGGACGGTCGAGTTGATTTTTGGGGACATGAATATGTCCAAGTTGATTTTGTACCTCGACGATATCTTAGTTTTTTCCAATACCCTTCAGGAGCACCTGGAGAGACTTAGTGTTGTGTTTGAGAGACTCGTCAAGTACGGGCTTAAGCTCAAGGGTGGTAAGTGCCACTTCTTCCAACGTGAAGTTAAGCATCTGGGGCATATGTCGTTGGTGGTTCTGGAGTTGCGGTGGACCCTGATAAAGTGGAGCGAGTTGCCAATTGGCCAACTCCGAAGAATGCAGAGGAACTCCGTTCGTTTCTTGGACTCGCCTCGTACTATAGGCGTTTCATAAGTGGATTTTCCAAGATGGCGGCTTCCTTACATGCCTTAGTGGCTATGACACGGACAAAAACAGGGAAGGTCCCAGAGTTCAAGTGGTCAGTAGAAGCTGAAGATGCCTTTCAGGGACTGAAGAGGGTACTGTGCATTAGCCCTGTGTTGGCCTACCCGAATTTTGGTCGAGACTTTGTTGTGGAGGTGGACGCCTCTCTTAAGGGGCTTGGTGCCTGCCTATCCCAGGTTGGTGATGGTGGGGCACTTCACCCCATAGCTTATGCAGGTCGGGGATTACGAGGCGCCGAGAAGAACTATTCAGATATGTCGAGTTTTAAGCTCGAACTTCTTGCCTTGAAGTGGGCGATTTCAGAGAAATTTAGGGACTACCTGTTAGGTGTTCGGTTTGTGGTCTACACCGACAACAATCCTCTCGCCCATTTGCATAATGCCAAGTTGGGAGCAACAGAACAACGTTGGGTTGCACAGTTGATTTTAAGATGGAAGTGAAATTTCGTTCGGGGAAGACGAACAAGTGCGCAGATGCCCTTAGCCGGCGCCGGGTGGAACCTGTTGAGGTAGTGGATGTAGTAACGGATGGTTCTACAATTCCTATAGAGGTTCGCTCAGCCGCTGATGAAGGCTGCACAAAGATGTTTAATGCCTCTGCAGAGGAAGCGCTTAAATACTCATCAGTTCTACCTTCGTTTACCTCATGTGCGTTGGCTGCAATGCAGAAAGAAGATGAGCAACTTGGAGAAGTTTGGAGACGCTGGACGAACGAGTGGGAATTTAGTCAGAATGAGAATGGAATTGGTATTCCTGGCTTAAGTGGGTGGCTGAAAGAGAGCGACACCAGATTGTCGAGAGGAATGGCGTTCTCTACCGAAAGGCAAGAGATGCCGTGTTGGGCGTTGTTTATCAGTTGCTCACGCCTAAGAAACTTCAGAAGAGTTTGTGACCGTTGGGGTCACCAAGGTGTTAACCATACACTGTCGTTGCTTCGAACCAGATGTTATTGGCCTGGCATTGCAGGATATGTGAGGGAACATGTTCACAATTGCTTCAGATGTGTGTCTTCCAAGGCACCTACCCCGGTTGTTCGCACACCTATGAGACATCTTTTGGCCTTTCACCCCTATGGAGCGCCTAGCGATTGATTTTCTCAAACTGGACCGGGGGCGAGGAGGTTTTGAGGATGTCCTGGTTATGACGGATTCCTTTACAAAATATGCATTGGCAGTTCCTTGCAAGGACAAGACTGCCCCGGTGGTTGCTAAAGCCTTGCGGGATCATTGGATCTCTCACTAGGGTATACCTCTTCAGGTACATTCTGACCAAGGACGTAATTTTGAAGGGAAGCTGATTGGGGAGCTGTGCAAATTGTATGGGGTAAAGAAAACAAGGACAAGTCCGTATCATCCCCAGTAATGGCCAAACAGAGAGATTTAACAAGACCCTGTGTTCTCTGATTAAGTCCTTAGATGTCACAGAACGTAAAAGGTGGCCAGAGCTTCTTCCTCACATAGTGTACATGTATAACTCGACACCGCATAGCGTGACAGGTGTTGCCCCATGGACGCTCTTGTTTGGTAGGCAACCTGCGACTCCTATAGATCATCTTGTGGGAAATACACAGTGTGATCTTGAAGAAGAGTATGTTCAGGAGCAGGCCAAGTTTCTGAAGCAAGCTTATGACATTGTGAAGGATCGTCTGGTCAAGGCAGCAGATTCAAATAAGAAGTACATGGATGCAAACTGTAAGCCCGCAATGCCTTTTGCTGGTGGGAAGTAGGGTGTTGATCAAGAACTGTGCGTTTAAGGGTAGACACAAACTGAGTGACCACTTTGGTCAAGAACGGCACGTTGTCGTCAAATGCAATGGTGAGAATGATTTGTTTGCAGTGCGACCTATTCTTGGGGGCAAAGAGAAGTGGGTAAACAGAAAGTTATTGGTACTTGACCCAAGGGGTGAAATTGATAAACCTGGGGAAGCTGAGCCTTATATTTCCCTACCTGATGTTGATGGCTCGGACTCTTCTGACCCAGATTCTCAGAGTGACAGTTTGTCTTCTGATGACGAGTTCGTGGTATGTGCCCCTCCCCAGGATACAGCAAGTTGGAGGCCGATGTCTCAGAACACTTCTGTTTTGAAAGGATGTAGTACCTCTGGTGGTGTAACAACTACTAAAGAGCCTCGACGAGGTTGAAATTGAAATTGAAGCGTCAGTTGGTCGACTGGCCAAGTGCTGTTACTTGAACTGTTTTGTTCCCTATTAGTGTTAGTAAGGTTGTTGCGTAGTGTGTTGATAAACCAAATTTTGCCTTGGGATAAAATAGTTATAATAAGGTGTTTGACATTGATATTCTTGTTTTATTAAGGTCCCTCAGACAGAGAAAGGAGGCTGCCGCTTTAGCGGTTTGGTGTAAACCACCTCTGACATGGTCTAACAAGGGATGACATATCCTGACAAGTGCTGATATGACCTGATGTTAGCCCAACAAGAATTTCAAGCTTTATTGTAGTTAAAAACTATTGTAATTGTTTGCTAGTTTGAAATGTATCTGTTATATTTACCTTAAGTATGTCAGGTCGACAAAGCGTGTATATGTTTTGACATTCGTTTCCTACGCGGCTCTTAAGGTGTGCGCGTCGAAGCCATCGAACAGTTAATCAACTGCTAAATGTTGAATCAAGTCATGATGTTTTTGTCGATGGACATCCCGGGTTGACATACAGAAGAATGTTTATGGGTGGGGATCATTATTTTCGGGAAATTAAGCGTCACTGTGTGGACCTGTTGTGCATCGACCTCGGTTCAAATGACTTGTGCGGGAGAGAGGGTACTCCCGTGGCTGTTGTGCGGGATACCATTCGTTTCCTTGATACTTTGGTTAGTCAAGGAGTGCATCCCAGTCAAATTGTGATATTATCAGTGATCAAGAGAACCCACATTGCTAGGCCTGGTCAAGTATCGGTTACAACCTTTAACCACAGAGTAAAAAGTTATAATGCTCTTTTGAGTAGAGAACTTCAGGGGCATCACCCAAGTGTTAAAATGTATGGTCAAAAGAAAGCAAACAACCCAAGGTACATTTCAAACGATGGTTGCCATCTCACAGATGAAGGCCTCATTAGATATGGCAAGGGTCTCCGGGAAGCCATTCTTAGTTGTACATAGGCCTAATTAAAATTAAACAGAGAGGTCGCTCAATATGTGAAGATGTCATTGAGGTTTTAAAAGTGCCTGCTCTTCAATGAAGAGTTAGGAGTGTTTCTGCACTTCCGCCTGGTGTTTCATGTTTCACGCATTGTTCTTTAAAAACTTTAAGACTGCTTTTATAGAGAAAAACTATGCAAATGTTGAGCATATCTTAAAAAGAGATGTCTATCAATACATGTGTTAAACAAAAATAAAAGTGTTTAACATTTTGAATTGTTTTTGAAATTGTTTATGAGATTTTCTGTATAATAAGGCAAAGAGAAGAGGTGATTTATTTAGATCAAACTGTGTATGGCGAAGGTCCAGCTACCACTGTTTTCTATCAGTTTCATGTTAACAAAATGATTTGCGAGTTTCTGATGGAAACTTCGATGTTCTAATTACAACTGTAAAGTTATGTGTTCGGTCGTTCTTAATTTGAAGATTGTGGAACAAACAAAACAAACTTTGACATTTGTAAATTTGGAATCAGATTGGAATTTAAACCACTCGAGGCCGAATGGTTCGTAAAACAAGGAATGTGTAGAAGAACGGATTTGTTATTATCCTTTATAATGTACACTCCTTTAACGTTCCACTGTTGCTATGGAGCTTGTTTACGCGCATAATCGGGGGTTATAATATAAACGCGCCTCAAAGATAGATCTTTTTCTTTACTTGTGGAATAGCTATAATTATATGTTACTGAATCAAAGGTTTAGATTACAATAATTTGTTATACATTATTTTGGACTAAATTGAGCAGTAATTGACACTTTTAGTCGTTTATAGTTGAAAGTTAAGACAATTTATTGCGGAGTGATAACTGCACTCTGTACGAGTTATTTGGTTGACAAGTTTTCGTCCTCTGACTTTCCGCTGCTGGCCGTGTTGGAAACTGCTATAATTGCTGTCCGAATTGCACCAAGAATTTCACGGTTTAAGCCGATCGTGGGTGCCCTATCTGGACACTTACGTTATGTGCAGCCGGGAGTGAGAGCACGTTGGCTTGGTTTTTTTTTCTTGTTCGTGTTGAGTCACGACTATCTTTGACCGGGTTACTACTGCACCATTCAATTGACTACCCTTCAATTGGGATGAGCTGATGTACTACCACTACTGTTAGTTAAACTAAGCTGGAATAAAAGGGCCAATCGAGTGCTGAACACAGCTGACTGAGTGTTGGAATCATTTCCGAGAGGCACACGCCCTCAACCCAAAGGTGGAGTCCACACCCCCCTACTCCGGCAGGGAGCTGCTACCCGCCCCTGTTCCATGACAAAAGGCTGAGCTTTTTGGAGAAGTAAAAAACTGCAAGGGTTAAACCTTGCACTTTCTTTCAAAATTGGCCAACAAAGGATTTTTTTATAAATAAAAACATTATTAGGGGTTAGTCTTACATTTTAATTACAATTCGCCAGAAATGGACTTTTAGGGGAAATTGAAAGTTGCCAGGGGTTAACACTAACAAACTTACCCCAACCGTGATAATATAATTAAAATATTAACGCCAATCGTAGGCTGAGCTTCAGTCTGATGTAATGTTTAAATAACTTATTAAAGAAACCCTTTTCTTTTTGTTTTAATTTATTTATTATGATTATTATTTTTTTCTCAAAGGGTATTATGAGGAATCGAGAAAATTGGATAAAAAGTACAGTTGCATTTGTCGGTGAGGGGATAAGAAGCAACAAAAAGTTATGTGGTGTATGTGACCAAGCTTTCAGGTGCAGGGACCTACGACTCAACTCAATGAGCCTATTACCGGCTACCATATAGGACTCTTCGGGGCAATAGGATCCCGGACCACCACACTTCCTTTCCTGCCCACGTTCATTTGAACCGACGGCCCCACTCCATATAAGTGAGGTGAACGGAGCGACATCCTAGGCCTGCCAGTGCGGGCCTACTGGCAAACTATACTCCGTACCTTTACGATGGTGCGCACCTGAACCTTCGCGGACAGTCCCAACCTGACGAATTAAGCCGGTGAGCTAAACTCGGTTGGTTCTTGAGGACGAGAAATTAATTATCTTAAAGATAAGATTGCGAAACAGCGTGCGTTGAAACTGGAACAAAACGAAAGGACTCGGGCGGGACTGGGACTCGAACCCGGGCGATGGATACCGCAGTCGAGGATCTTAACCCCTCGGCCATTAGATTGTTTCAAATCGATGTGCCTTTATGGGTTGGGAAGCCGGAGTAATAGCTCTTTTTTACATCTGCTAAAAAGTGGAAACTGTATTTTCAGGGTTAATGAGCCCACGCATTAATTGTCCGAAAACTAGACTTATTGTATGTCGATAGGGCGCGCCACACAAATAGCGGTCACCGGCGAAACGCGGGCTCACAGTGCCTACCCTATAAGCCATTTGCGCGTGACCCCGGGTTAAATTTAAATAATATCTGGTACACTGACTTGTTCACACAGCTTGGCACAGTTTAACTTTAAATTCTCCAGACCAAAGACACTGTTGCTATATCACGTGATTCGGGGCGAGCTTTTGCATAGTTAAAGAGACGCTCAGTACATTGTTTACAATGGGTGAGAATGGCAAAAAGACACTAGACCATTCCAGAGCTGGGGCCAATTTCACGGAGCTGCTAAGCACAAAAATTTGCTTAGCATGAAAATTTGTCCTTGGTAAAAACAAGGTTACAGACCAAATTTTCACGTGATCTTTATTGTTTTTGATTGATAATCAGCTGATTTTTTGCTTAGCATAAAAAACACGTAGAATTTTGGCTGATAACTTGTTTTTAATGAGCAAGATGTTTTTGTGCTAAGCAAATTTTTGTGCTTAGCAGCTCCGTGAAATTGGCCCCTGGGGGGTTGCGTAAGGCTTGCCCCGAATCACGTGATATAGCAACAGCGTCTTTGGTCTGGAGATCTTAAAGTTAAACTGTGCCAAGCTGTGTGAGCAAGTCAGTGTACCAGATATGTTATTCAAATTAACTCGGGGTCACGCGCAAATGGCTTATTGAAGTAAGAATTTCTACGCGAGCTCAATGCCAGCAAAAATGACTGGTATGGAGGTCGCGTGTGTTTACTCCAGCCCTGGGCCCAATTTCTTGGCTCTGCTTAATTACCGTTAGCGAAAAATTCCTGCTTACTATAGCAACAAATTCGGTGCTTACCCTAAACGTATTTCACGCGTTAGCAAGGAATGTTGGTTTCTGAGCATGCGTACATCCCATAACTAAGGATTCTGTGCTTACCGGGTGAGCAAATATTTTTTCTGCTAGCGCGGTTAGCGAAAAATGGTGACCGTAAGCGAGGAATTCTGTGGTTATAGCAGAGCCAAGGAATGCTGGAGTAATCTGTAGCATGCGCGTGATGTCATTTCTAAGCGCGCTGATTGGATGAATGACGTCTTCATGAATAAATCATGATACATGTACACGTGTACCATAATTATTTGAAATTCCAAGGGAATGCAGTGATTCGGCCATAAGCATACATGTATTACATGAAGTTTAATCAAAGCACCCATTTGTTCTTAATTGTTCATATATTTAATAATATGAAAGCCACAATTCATCCATTCAGTGTACTAACTGGGTTTATTCAAATTTTGCAAGGTAATTAAAGACAATCCTCCTCTATTGTTAGGTATTCAAGATAAAATCGAAATTACAAAATTCCATAAATATCACGACTGACACCCCCAACGTAACGACTTCAATTTTTTGAAGCTTAAAAATTGATTGGAATTAAATAAGTTTCAATTGGAGATTGTGTGACCAACACAAAGTGACAGGGTGCATCGATACGTTCCCTCAATAATGAAAGTAAAATAGCAGAAATGACAAATCTCAGTTTTATTTATAAGTTTAAGCATTTTGTGATTGGTCAAAAGGGAGTAAATGAAAACATTTCCTTTGAAATCACTCGCATGACATTTAGCTAGAAAACAATTTTTGCTTAGCATCTTCTTGTGCTTAGCACTTAATAAAATCAACCCCGGTTATACTTTATCATCTAAAACTCTTAAGGTTATACGCATCTTCTATGAATCATATACGCATAAGATATATTTTAAATATACGAGGTAAGTTTATCAACCTTTAGTAAACATTGTATAGATTTAATAAAACAAAAAGATCAAATAGTTGCATTCTTTTTTTATGATTTACAAACTGTGAAACAAATTTAAACCAGTTTTCACAATTTTCATTTATCATTGTTCAGGAAGATCATTGTTTAGGAAGATTTTGTCCAAAGGGTATACATACTGTACGTAATATCTATCCAACCGGTGTCTGCCGGGTAACCAGGTTTCCAGCGTCTGGGCATTTTGAAAAGGATGATCCGAGTCGTTAATATTTTGTTATGCAAGAGATCCTCCAGCCTGGCTCATTAAGAATCAAGTCGATTACCCCCTGCGATTAACTCCAAAGTGCCATTATGTTGTACAACAGAAACCACACTCTGCCAAAAGCTGACCATTGTTTAGGTCAGAATATCGGAGGGCATTACTAAAAGTTCTCTTTGTTTGCCTGCAAATACCCCTACTGCTGGGCCGAGTATTGCAGGTGCAGTGCATTCGAATTTGTGCTAAAATGTATTATCAATATATAATCAATTCGGAAAATCGTATCCTGTTTTTTTCACGACTGGATTTTCAATTGTTAATTAGGAAATGGGATTGTGAATGTGAACGTTCATAATATTTTGCACCAAAACGAACGCATCTTTTACAAATTATCGTCTGGGAAAACACGGGGGCGTCAAAGCGCGGGGGCGTCAAAGCGCGGGGGGCGTCAAAGCGCGGGGGGCGTCAAAGCGCGGGGGCGTAACCCATTATTATACCCTCACCAGAATTAATAATTATTTTGGTTTGTCTTCACAAGGAACCGAATGCTATTTGTGACATTAAATCCTAAAATGAGAATTGAAACATTACGGAGACATTGAAATGTCTCCCTACCTTGTCTCCGAACGGTATAAATGTGATGATATTATACTTGTCAGTGAGGCAAACCTCTTCCCCCGTTATTTTGAGAGTATTTGCTTGGTTGTCCGACTCCATCCTCATAGGTAGTGGCTCCTTGATAGTGTCCCTGGTGGGGAACATATGGTACTTGATGCTGTAGTTGATACTGTGTCCTTGAGTGACCTTGGGCATGGCTGGACTGGGCTGCCTTGTTTCCATTTATGTTGGTAGATACAGTTGTATCAGAATGCACAGAACGCTGCCTCCTGTTTTGTGCTAATGGGAGCAAATAAGAATTTGAATGACATTAAACAGTAATGTAATACAGTATGCAATACATAAACTAGCTGTTTATTTATAGAGGAAAAATAGAGTAAATGATGTGGAAATTAAAACATAAAGTTTTAATTTCAAAGTCCAAAACTGTTTTTAAGTGTATAACGATGCATGTACATGTACTTCATGAAATCAAGTAATTTTTAAGGAAATGTCACACATTTTAAACTACTTTGCACCATTATAATCCTCTCCCCCAAATAGAATCAATTAAGCATATTTTTTTTGCTACATACACCCCCTACCCCCAAAAAAAGAGGTCACCCTAATTTTTTTTTGGACTTATACAAAAACCACTGTATGAGAACTATTTGGTCACCACTTTCCAAAACATTTTCTAAAATCTGCAGGTTTTTTCTATTCTAATAAGAAAATATTTACAAATGCATTTCCAATGCGCATGCGTACGCGCATGTATTCTGTTCACAATAACAAAGGAACACTACGTCACCACAGTTAGCTTTACCTTCCATACGTACTGTGGACATTCCTTTGTCTTCATGTACTTAAGAAAACGTTGGCTAAATACTAATTTTTCTCGCTTCCCCCAAACAAAATTAATCTCAACTTTTGATTCTGGGCCACTTAGTTGTTCCTCTTACCTTTTCTATATTCCCTAACCCGTTTTCCCCCTAAAGCTTTTTTTTCAGAGAGGGCAAAACTGACTGTGGACCTGTCCAAGTCCACAAACCGCAACCTCTTTTCGCATCGACGTCAATTGTTCGGAGGTCCACAGTGCGTATGAACTACTAACTCACACAACAAAATTGCATGTCCCAGAAACCCTTGCAAGGACTTTTTTTCAAGCAAGTTTCTTTTTGCTGGCTCTCTGCGATACACAATTCGGCATATCAGACCTTATTTCTGAGAGTTCCGCGAGACAAGATGCCAGATCCTCGTCATTTAGAACCAAGTGTAAATACCATAGAGGATCTCTATCACCTTTATATCGTTCTACATCTGCACTACATGCTTCAGATGTCGCCTAGGGCACGGGAAAACCCGTGTGGAGCTAGTCCGAACTGGAGTCGTCCGAGAAGTAAAAATGATTCCTGTCATGACAGGACGACACAACTAGGTCACCTGCAACGTTAGCCAAATGTCTTCTTCAGTTATTTCTTTACAGGAACACGACATACAGAAATACAACCAATGTTTCAGCCTGTTTTCCCCTCAGCGATCAACGCTACCTGTCACAGCGGGAGTTCGGATAACATGTTTTTTACTTTCAGCATATACAACTGTCCGTTCACCGCCGTTTAATTCAAAGCACTCATCTGTTTCAGTCACGCTTCCGGTAAACCGCAGTGCCGTTTCTATTGGCCCCACTACCACCCTCCTTTTATCTTCGATCGTAGTCATATTTTCCACAAGGTCCTTGCCAATTTGTGCTGGTCCATCGGCCTGCGGATCCCCGATCTGATTACACGGAAAAACTCCGGGAATTTCTCCACACCCTACCTGGGGTTCCAGGCCTCTGTGGGCCGTCATTTTCACCGGTCTACCCAATTTCTGCGTATTTTTATCGGTTTCTTCGTTGGGCTACAAGTACAGTACACTGCAGCTATATATCAATCCAACTTGCCCAACGCTTACCGAGTCAAGCCATGAGGTCCACGCTACATAATATTTCTCCCTGGATTTTGTCAAACTCCTGCTCCTGATCTCGTACCCTGCTCTTCAAGCGGCGGCTACAATGGTTCTGCTTTATTTTCAGCGATTCGGATCAGGAATTCTTTTGTAATCTGGTGATACCTATAGTGGGTAAATTCTGACATGTTCTCCCTCCCTCGAAGGAAACTCCTTTCATAGGGAATATCCCAGTCCCGTTACTACAGACAAATCTTCAGTCCCTGTGGACAGGTTTTTGCACATATTCTTTGGAGAAAGTTTTTACCAAAATCTATAGGTAAATTAGAAAGCATTTACGTAGAGATCTCCTTAAATATCGAAAAGGCGTAGTATTTTAAAGAGAAGTTCGTATTTGACACTGTCAAAAACTTTTCTGTAGTCGACAAACACCAAATGCAGTTCTTCCTTCACTGCTCGATAAAACTCTGCAACTCCCTCCAAGGTGAAAATGGCGTCGGCGCGGAAAAACCTGCACTGAGTTGAATTAACAACATGCTCAGCAACCACTGCAAGCCGGTGTTGCATGATAATTACTGCTATCTTGCTTGCCTGGCTGGCTCATCAACCCGGGTGTTCTGTAGTTGTTCTGTAGTCACCTCGGTCGTTCTCCTTGTGAAGGGCGATGAACACTAAAGTTGTCATAGATGGTGGCCATTTACCTTTAGCCCACATCAGGCAGACTTGCCTTATACATGTATAGTGTTATATGTATAAACATGCTCATCTTCTGCAGCAACCTTGATTAATTTTGCAACGATGTTATCTGGTCCTGCAGTTTTATTTTATTACCCAGTGCATGGATCACTCGACGGACTTCATCAACTGTGAGAGTGTCTGAAGCTGTATGTGAGCTGTTGAATATGACTGGACGCGCTCGTTTTGAGTCGAAAAGGAATTCGGCAAATTGGTGCCATCTGCGTAGCTTGTCCTCTACTGTCTGCAACGTGTCTCCTCTGTGGTCCTTGATATTAGGAGCTGGTGATTTAGTTCCTACAAGAAGCAGTTCAGCTGTTCTATAAAGGATCCATACATCATGTTGGTTATAGGCCAAATTCATCTTCGAAATGTGGAATCCAGTATTTAACCAGTTTGTGCCGGGACCATTTTGACATTGACCGGACTCAAGGTGGCATTGATTTTCACAAATATCAATCTATGGGTTCAGACAGGCATCTGATGGGTACCTCATCCACATGCCAGCTGCAAGCCGTTTTAATTTAAAAAAACATTTTCACAGCTGCCTGTGGAATGGGTTCTGATGATTTTAAGCTATGTAGCAAAGTGGGCACCAGAGGGACATTTAAATACAAATGAGATTTTAATCATTTGAGTCAAGCCTATTATATTATTGTTATAGCAGATTCGGTGTTTTGTATACATGTATAACCAATAAGTCAAGTGTTTCTGAAAGGATGTTTTTGTTTATCTATTTCTATAAAATGTATGTGACTTGTTTGCAAATTATGTGCATTTCTTTTAAATTAGTCAAAAACATCTACATATTAAAAAAAATAAAAATTCTAACTCGGTCACCTAAAGTTTTACTCACTCGATATTTACCAAAAAAATTGATATAACTACCTCTAACACTGTCTTGCTGGTACCCCACTTGGTCTTCTACAGTTGAATACTGGGCAGATTGGCCCCAGTTGGATCTGTCCAGTGGTGCTCCTTGGAGCTGAACATTTGTGATTTTGACTGGAGCTGCCTGGTTTTTGTATGGTGAAATCCCTGGCAAGCTTGTTTCCTGAGAAGAAGTCCCAGACGCTGCAGGCTGAAAATACACCAACATGAGAAACATTGATATCAAATATACAAAATGTTTTGCAATTATCGTACTTTAAACGGTGCTCATTGGGTTCCCACGCTCATCCTCGTCCACCACACTTGACTTGCTTGAAGTACACCCGCCAGCCACGTCTGGGTCTAGTACTTGAACGCACTGTTGCTGTCCTCAGGAGTGGTCTTGGATCGGGTCTCTGCTGCATTATATTGCTCTGGGTCAGTTCGTCCTTTTGACGAGCATGGTCATTCATGCCCTATTTCCGCTGAAAAAAACCCAACCATCTCGATGCCAAGTTTAGCGCAGACCTCCAATCGACAAAGGATGACAATGTATAGGACTCCCGAGTTCAAACATTTTTTTTACACTATTTGCAAGGGGAAATGTACCAAATTCTGCAGTTACTGATACCGCAGGAGCAATTTGTGCTCTCATTTTGGGTACCGTCTTGGCGGCGATTCATGACACCCCACTAACTGACTTTCAGTACTCAACTTTTCTGCAATAGCATCATGAATCACAGGAATATCATTATCGGCCTAACGGGCCAATTCCTCACAGACGTATCCTTGTCACCTTGAACCTCTGTCACTTCATCCACAGGGAGGTTTTCTCTCTGGATTGATGACCCAAAGGTTCGATTGCCTCACCGGCATATGATTTTAGCCGGCTCACATGGTTAACCTTTGGTTTGCTATTTGGCTCAAGTTGGATTCGAACTGTTACATCCGACAACTTTTTTTTTAGAATCAGCCATGGCCCTTTCCACCGTAGTTAGAGTTTAGGGGACATATGTGCATGTTTATACCAGGGTTGTGAAGCCACGCAAATTGGCCATCCTTCAACCCATGTTCGGATGCTCTCTTGTCATAGTTCTTCGCGGTGTTTCAGCAAAGTCTGTAGTTTCGTCATTCTCAACTTCAGGACACCCTGTCACCAGATCTATTGAGACACTCTCTTCCCTTCCCAACATCATCATGTTAGGAGTTTCTCCAATCAAATAATGTAACGTGCAACTCTATTAAGCGAAAGTGGCATAGTGGAGAAATTTATCCCAATCCTTCTGCTTCCAGCTTCCACCTGGTATTAATTAGCATCGCCACGATTTTTGTTAAACATCTCAACACTGCCATCCGATTTTTGATTGTAGGCGGTTGTACGAGTTTTCGATATAGCCTAGAATACCTCAGCCTCGAAGTTGGTGCCTTGATCAGAATAGAGTTCTTGGGGCAGCCCAAACCGACAGACAAATTCATTTACCAAAGTGTGCGCGAGTGTGACTGCAGTTGCGTCAGGAAGTGGGAATGCTTCCATCCACTTAGTGCAGTAGTCGCCGACCGCCAACACCCAATGGTTAACATTTCCCGTCATGGGTAATAACCCGAGCAAGTCTATTGCTACTCGCTCCATTGGCATTCTTACTCGATACTGCTGTATGTGTGTAACCCTTCTCTTAGCAGCCGACTTTGTACTGGCACAGACATTGCATCCCCACAGGAATGACCGCACGTCCGCAGACATGCCGGGCCAGAAGTACATGTACCCCAACTTTCAGTTTTGCTGACCCCTAAGTGACCACTAAGTTGCCCACCATGAAACTCGGCCATGATTTGTTTGTGGAACCTTGGTGGCAAAACTAACAACTACTGGAATGACTTTTCGTCATTCGAGTTCCACCGCCTATTGAGAACTCCTGCAATTTTGGTAAACCCCAGTATGAATTTCCGGTAGTACGAGGCGACGCCCAAAAGAATCCTGCCCTCTCGTGCACACCTTGGAACTGGCCAGTTTGTCGCTGCTTCAACCTTCGAAGGGTCGGTTGCTACGCCCTCGGAGGACACAATGTGCCCTAGGTAAGCCACTGAATTTTGAAACAGATGGCACTTGCTGAACTTTAATTTGAGCTTGGCGTGTCTTAGCCTATCCAACACAACTTGGAGATGCTCCAGGGTCTCCGTCACCAAACACGATGTCATCCAAATATATCAGTAGGATTTCCCACTGCCAGCCGGTCATGACATTTTCCATGAGCCGCTCAAAGGTTGCCGGAGCATTGCAAAGCCAGTATCCTATGGCTAATATCAAGTATACAAAACTACTTTGCCCCTCTCAATTCATCAAATGTTTAATCATTGCGTGGGACAAGGTATGCATCTTTGACGGCGTCTTTCTTGTCAACCAGGACAACATTTGCTGCCCAGGGACTATTGGAGGGTTCTAGTACTCCCAGCTCCTTCAGATCGCTTGCCTCTGTATCTCTAGCCGATGCATATTATGCCTTACCCGTTTTTTTATCGGTCTAGTATCACCGCCGAGCTTTACCCTGTTCGAGTGACCGATGTCATGCTAACCCTTAGACAACACGTCTTAAAAGTCTATCAAACATTTCCATGGTACTTGGCCTCTGCATTGGCTGTACCCCTTTCATATAAGTCTTGCAAATACAGGGGCAACTCCTTCCCTTTGTTTGCCACCACGTCAAACTCATCGTGAATTGAAATGGCCTCAACCTGGGAGATCACACCCGCTGTTGTCCCCTCACAAGCAACTTTGTTCTCCCTACCAAGGTTGAATACCTGCAGTTGAACCACATTGGCTTCAGTCTCAACCATAGATTTGGCCAACACCAAGCCTTTTTTGGCTAGGTCACCACCACCTTCCACTGGTTCTACCGGTTCTACCATTGCTGGCCTGAGCAAGTCGGCACCCTTCCGGGCAATTTTACCTGGGACCACAGTACAGCTTCATGGCCTGGTGGGATTATCGTAGTTTTAGAAACTACAATGCGACCCACAAAGGGCTCGTCTGCACCATTCGTGCACTTGATTCGCTCACCATTGAGCCTCCACTCCCTTATTGGAAGTGTCTAAACTTCCTCTCGTTGGCACGAGAAAATCCATGCCCAAGATACCACAGTACTTTATTTCAACGAAGACTGCCCTCACCTGGTGCGTGGTCCGACCAACTTGTACCTTTACCCTCTACCCCATACTGTTAACAATTTCTCAACTTCCCTTTTTGGAACACAAGGGGGAGGCATGCACCATTGGCAAGAGGCTGCCACCTTTTCTGACCAGCTATTGATTTTTTAGGTTTAGAATAAACTCTATCTACTATACTTGAAATTATATTCTGGTACACCCGGTATGCACCTCTCATGTGCCTTGTCGGGGCTCTGACCGTTCAAGAATGAGAGCTATTAGACACAAACTATCACAAAATCTATTATCAATCAATCTATTATCAATCAATAGTTTCATAAAACTAGGACACTAGACTACCCTAAGTTAACTAATATTAAACAAATTAGCAAATAAGAAATAAAAAGGGCTAAAATAGACTAATTTTAACCTGTTGTTCCAGAAAATACATCTCTGCCTTAGTCCTCTCCTCTGGACTAACTGGTATTCCATCAATGCACAGTAAGTTAGGTTGTCTCAATACAAGTAACGGACGATGCATCAACCTCCTGGATACCTGAATATGAGTGAAACATGTATGTAGATTTATGTACATTACTAATGTGTGATATACTGGGCTTAATTTCATGGCTCTGTTAACCACAGAATTCCGCGCTTACGGTCGCGATTTTCATTTTCCGCTAACCGCGCTAGCAGAAAATTATGTACTTACTCTGTAAGCACAGAATCCTTAGTTACGGGATGTACGCATGCTCAGAGACCAAAATTCCTCGCTAACGAGTGAAATACGTTTACTGTAAGCACCAAATTTTCTGCTATAGTAAGCAGGGATTTTTCGCTAACGGTAAGCAGAGCCAAGAAATTGGGCCCTGGTCCCACTGTGATAATCTGTTAAAAGGCGCAACAAAAAGGAAGCCATAAAATTACAATGCCATTTCACATACATGTACATGTACTTCGTTAATACTATGATTTTCTAGTAAAGAAGATAATTATTCATATCGAACGCAGTATTTCATTATTTTATTTTTTTTTTGGGGGGGGGTACATTTTTAGTAAAGGGTTTCCCCCCAATTTTTGCGAGAAAGCAAGAAATATGGACACAAACGAAGGCTTTTATACAATATAAATTAGAAGAAAAGAAAAAGCTTTTATGTATCATTTCCACCCCCCAAAAAACAAAACCCCCCAAAAACAACAAATCAATAATAAAATAACAAAATATAAATCGGATGAAATTTGAAGGTTTGCATGCTGAAAAGGCAATGAGATAAGTTGTTTGCAGTAGCACCGTGTGGATAATTTTGTTTTGTAAGTTGTGTTTGGCTGTGAAAAGTGCCGGAGGGAACTCAATGTTTCGGACAGTATGCTCTGCCCGTTGTCAGGAGTCTCCTAGCGAAAGACAGAGCATAATATCCAAAACGGTGAGTTTCCTCCGGTTCTTTTCAGAACCATATAACTCACAAAAAATAATTATCGACATGATGCAACTGCAAACAACTCATCTTAATATGTTTCTCACCTATATTCAAGTTGACTATTGTGTATACTTACAGGATTACTAATAACAGACAGCTCGATGAGGTTCGGCAGTGCTTCAAGTTTTTCCAGCTCACAGACATCCTGAAATGATATAAATCATTATTTCATCTTTATTTTATAATAGTGTTAAAGATGTTAATTATCTTGGAATAAGTACCCTTTAGGAGACCAATTTGCGTAAGTTTTAGGGTATTAAGGAGACCAGTGTTATTAGGGAGACATTTCGAGGTCTCTCTAACGTTCCAACTACAAGAAGGAGATACATTTTTTAACATTTAACATTTATCGATAGAGCAGGGCCCAAAATGCATAAATATGAAATTTCGTGGAAAAAGCTCTAGGTAAAAACGGGTTAGGTTACAGTAAAGAAAGAATTTCTTTGTGCACGTCATTATGGAGATGTTTCCCAAATGTACCAGATGTCTCCCAAATGTACCATTTTCGGTTATTATTATTATTATTGGTTTATTTTCATCTCGTTTAGTAGCCTACAGGCTAAATTGTACAGTGATTTACAATTGAACTATAAGAATACATTAATTTGAAAGTACATTGTTTACTTCATTAAAAACAAACTTTTAAAATCCTTTAAAAGATTAATTCAATAATTTTAAAATTGCTCGTATAAAGATCCACATAAAATGTTACCCCCTAAAAACACGGTCAGGTAATCACTGACGACACAATAACAAACTTAAATAGAAACAATTTTTACAATCCAACAGTTGGTTCAAAATTATTGTGAAATATGGCAATGAACTAATTTTCAATCAGTTTGTTGAGCTACTTTGTTCATCTATGGTGCGGCAAGAACTTGTGGCTCCTTTTTGACACTGGAAACCACTGACTGAAATTACCTGACCTGTATGTTTTCAGGGCAAACTCCTGACATAAATTTGTCCATCTATCAAATAGAGACTGAATTCCTGATGAAGTCAATGTTTAGTCATTACCGGTATAATTGTTTCCAAGAATTATTCTGCAAATTCTCTTTTGAATAGTTTCAATTTGATCAGTTTAATGCGATGTGATACTTGAATGCCAGACAGTACAGGGGCCGCATAATACATGACTGGTCTGATGTAGACTTTATACACAACAATAAGTTCCTCAGTAGTATAAAGCCGTGTTCGCACTGGACTTTTTTTTGGGAAGGTATTTCAAATAATGAATTGAAAAATAAAAAGTAATATGTGCCAAGCATTTTTATTGTTTTAACTTTGACCTTTGGGGTCCAAGCAGTTGGCCGGTAAAAGTAACCACTGGACTCGGGAAAAGTAACCGAGACGAAAACGTCCTAGGCTGTCCGCACTGGACTTAAAATGGTAAAAGTACCCATCGTCTCGGTAAGTTTTATCAAAAAGAGTCCAGTGCGAACAGGGCTTAAGGCCGTGTTTTTACATCTTTCTGACAATAAACAATTTCTTATTAGCTTTATTAGAGACGATTTCATCTACATGAGCATCCCATTTAACATTTTGTTGGAAGTTTATTCCAATGGCTTAACCCTTGTGGCAAGTTCTAGTTAAGAGTTTGCTGTACTATACCGCACGTCCGACGGGTTTTTCATGCCAAAGTACATGTATACCTGTAAAGCTTGACACTCAACAGGGTGCAATGTCAGCCCATTGTTACAGGCCCAGGTACTTAGACTATTCAAATCAGTTAAATCATTTTCCACTGGATCGGAAGGGAAGGGTCACATGATTTTACGCACGCGAGATAAAATAAAGATTCTTGATTATTCTATCAATCCCACAAACTTCAAGACCCGGTCTTTCACAGTTGATTTTATATTGATTTTTTAATATTAAATTTATTACACTTTTAAGATGACGTCTGAGTAATTTACATGAGTTCAGTGCGAGTTCCGAGTATGTGCAAAGTTTTATTGAAATTTAAGTCTGCAAAAGTGACTCTGGGAATGAAACCTGTACAAAGTCAATGGAATTTGTGAGCTCAAGAACATGGGGCGAAAGAGAAGAAAAAAACTATGATATGTCTGTTCCATGAACAGAGCATGGCTTTTTTGCATGTTGTCATTGGTAAATTATCAGTACTGTGACAAATTGTTTATTTGAGTGACAAAGCTCAGGCACGGGTTTTTAACGACAATTTTTTTTGCTATTTGAACACACTAAAAAAGTGATGACAGGGGCTATAATTCAATTGTTCTGTTTTCTTTTATACACTAACACCTGACAAATTTAAGGTGCTGTATGTGCTCCACGTGGCCACCATTCATGTTAATGCATGGCTGGAATCATCTCAATGACTCTTACTGCCCACCTTAACATCTCAACTTGTCACAGTGCTGACTTCAGTTTACATGTATTTCATCATAACTGTCTTGTTTGTTCAGTAATCCATGGCAATGACATAATTAACCTTATACCGTACCACCCTTTCCACAGACATTTGTCTTTTTTTATATTCAGTAGTTTTGCGATATAAATATAAAAAATGGGTATACTTTTTAGAGACACCCTGTATAATTGTTAAACAAAATCGTTGAAAACTTATATTTTTGGAAGTTTGGACTTGTTTTCCCATAACAACATTAATAAAATGTACGTTTAAAACCAGCTCATGGGCCTGGACAAAGTTAAGGATAACTTTTCCAGGCCCATAAGCCGATTTTAAATGTAAGTTCAAAACCAGACAACCATATATTTATTTTCTTATGAACTTTATATTTATAGTTTTTATCAAAATTCTCCATGTAGACGGTACCTGTAATCTATTACTGCCAAGATACAGCCTCTGAAGATTCTCCATATACTGCAAGTGAGACAGATCTCTCAGTCGGTTTTCTTCCATGTGAAGCTCCGCTAAGTTCCACTGATTCATGAAAGAATACTCTGAAAGCCCTTTAATTCTGTTGCGATCCAAAACTATCTCTCGTAGATCCTGTAACCTATCAAGGCCTTCCACTTTGCTGATCTCATTTCCTAGTAGGGAGTTAAAAACAACAACATGATGTTCCAAAATGAGTTCAGTTCCCCACTTTTGCAGAAATGATATTAGTTTTCCAAGCCAATTTCCGAAAAAAAAAATTAAAAAAAAATTCAACACGCTTTTAAATCAACCGATTCTTATAATTCAATGTACAGTAAAATCTCAATAAGTAAAATTTGAAGGGAATGAATACAAATTTAGAGATATCCAGAGTTTTGAGTTATGGAAAGATCATAATTTTTCTAAGATCATGTACATGATATGATGTTTTGAACACCATAAAGTACTTTTAGCTCGATTGCAAAACACGTTATTTGGCTCACCCTCCTTTAAACAATTTATTCAAATGATTTTATTTTATTTGAAATTTATTTTTTAATCACAAATCATAATTTTGCTCAGATTTTATATTGTTCTTTATACCTTAAAGTGTCTGCTCTATGGATAAATGTAACAAAATACCACTCAAACTGTGTAACTTTGTGTAGAAAATCTTTATTTCATGTTGTTTGTCAATGTCTAACATAAACGTTTGTGGCGCCAGCAATCGCACGATTCCTGAGCTGATGAGCACTGCATCGTTCAGCTAGGGTCATTTTCCAAAGCCCGGCTTACATGTAGGCCCTCTCTCTGGCTCCATCACCATTGCCAAACTCCATGAACGAAGCCACAACGAGAACGAAGCCACAACGACAACAAAGTTGGGGTTTGGAAAACAGCCTGGGTTTTTCCGATGTGCAGTCACAAGACCGGGCCTATTTAATCGATAGAGGCGCGCTATTGTTGCAATCAGGGCGGGGAAAGCAGGAATACGAGGCGTGCGTTTTATATGTCCGGCCACCGCAAGGAAAAAGCCAGTGATTAGATCACCATATCGTCGCGCGCCGGTGTGGCGTGAACACTGACAGCCATATTTGCTTTAGAAATTGTATATTTACTGTGAGGTGTCTAACAGAACTAATGTAGTTATTTCTACACCAGAATATCCTGCCATAAGCAATTACGAACCAGAGGGCACAAACTAATTTTAATGCAAACATTTGGAAATGTTTGTTTTATATAATTACAAAATCGACCAGCCTATTGTTGCTGGCTTTAATGAAATTGAATGAAGTTAGCTACCATTTGAATTTGAATAATCTTATTTGTCTAGCGAATGCTCAAGTGTTTAAATTTAATGACTCTTTTTAACTGTTGAATGCTGATAATGTACAAATGTAGCTTAGCATTCATTTTCAAACAAAATTGAATGAGCTGGGTATCAAAACCTATACATACTATACAATTCTAAACTACAAACTTGCCTTGTAAGAAGAGAGCCTTGAGAGATGGTAAATGACCAATCTGAAGCTTAACTAGGTCAGTGATTCCATTATACCTGAACAAACAAAATTAATAATGGTAAAAGAGGCTTTTACAGAAGTGTTTATATATCCAGCATATATACCAGTATTGATGACACTACTATAGTTGAACAAGGTGTTGAACATAAATTATATGTACATTTTAAAAACTTTTAATTCTGAGAAATACATTTTTCACAAATGATTTGTTTGACGATGAAATGGGAATGGAGGAATGGGAATGGAGGAATGAGGACGGTGGAATGGGGACGGGGAATGAGGACGGGGAAGGGAAGAAAGAGGGTGGAGGGGTTAGAAAGGGGGTTGGAGGGGTTAGAGGGGGTTGGAGGGGTTAGAAAGGGGGTTGGAGGGGTTAGGAAGGGGGGTGGAGGGGTTAGGAAGGGGGATGGGGGAGGGAGAGGAAAGATGGGGGAGGGGAGAAATGGGGGAGGGGAGAAATGGGGGATCTACATGTAAAGCATATAGGGTGCTGTACAAGGATATGTGCACACATACATGTATTGTGAGACACGTAAAGTACATGTACATGTGCGTAGCCCATAGTATTTTTCATAATGTGAATTTCATTTTTGTATGGTACGGATGGTGAACAATATCTTTAAAAGCTATAAAACTATTTGTAAAAACAAATAATGTGACAATTTTGGTATATTCGGGTAAAATCTATAAAAACTCGGAAAAAATATTTTGGGGAACGAGGTATCACAAGTTTCTCCCGTCCCCTAGGACTGCCCCCTATGATGCCTCAAAACATTTTAACCATTGTGTACATTTCAAAACATAAACAGTGAAAATGAAATCTCACCCTAGATGAAGTACTTCCAGATTTTCAAGAATGGTTATGAAGTTGCCAGGGCTATAAACATCCGCCGAGTCTTCTTTGTATCCCTTTAGGTATCCCTTACTTCCACAAGCTTTGGGACGTGGCAGGATACACTCAATATGATTGTGATTCAAACACAACACCTGGTAACCATATAGGAATAATGTAATAGAACGCACAGTTTTAAAGTCAATTATTACGTTTCCTTCTGGGTACATTGAGCACACAGAGTAACAATAGAGACAACAGAGTAACAATAGAGAATAGACTAAAAAGGAACAAAGGATGAGTGTGTAACGGTGTACGAGCCTCCGCCGAGTTATGGGGACAGGCTCTTTTGTTTGGAAAAAACAGACCGAGTAGTGGGGACATTTTTGAGTCCCCATAGCGCGTTGGGTCTTCAGTAAAGGTAGAACAAGGTAGAATTGGGTTAGGGTATAATGCAAGAAAATGTAGAAGACAAATTAGGGTGATGCGGAAAATGTTAGAATTTTAGAGTGTAGCGATTGAGATTAGAGAGATTTCAGTTTACACACAAACCCTGTCCCCATAACGCAATGTACCAAAAGAATGTGTGTGTACATGAAGTCTAAAAAACTCAGAACAATGGTTTACCAACGATAACCTTTGGAACTGGGCCTAAGACCTCAGAATATGTTGGTGTAAAATGTCCAAACAATAGGAACAAGAGAAGGAAACAATGCAAATCTTCAGAACATTCTAAATCAAAATATCTTGTAATAATAGAGTCACACACAATCCCACAAAAATCTGAAAAGAGCTGTTTCGCCGGATTTTCCCAAACAGCTAACAAATAAAATGTACTTATTTTACATACCCTTAGATTCACCAGGTAGACAAGACCACAAAAGGACTGCAAACTGTTATGCTCCAAGTTCACACTGAATTGAAAAGGTATTTCAAATAAGGAATTGAAAAATAAAAAGTAATATGTGCCAAGCATTTTTATTGTTTTAACTTTGACCTTTGGGGTCCAAAATCAATAGGACTCCCAGAAGACCCTAGGACCAACCCACATACCACCGTTTAACCAGCTCGCGCCGGAGGACGAATATATCTGCAAACCTTTTTTTTGAGATTCAAAACAGATGACGAATAAACACGTCCCGAGCAAGAAAAAATCGTTTAATATCCACGGATGACACATTAATCTGTCAGGCACAGCAGTTTGGTTGTTGCGGGTAACATGTATTTACGCCCAAAGTTACCTGCTAGCGCTGAGGAGGGATACATGACTGACATTTATGGCATACACATCAGCGGTAGATGTGAATATAAGTCGACGTTGCCAAGCATGCCTCGTTGACACGGTTGACGTGTATATATGCTATATCGTGGTATCACGCTTCAGTGATTAGGCCTATTTAACACCCTTGTTTCATTGTCTACGTGACGTGATAGAAACTTGATCAATGAGTCAGCGATTATGCATGTTACGTCACGCAATTATACACGTAACGTCACACGCGCATGCAAATGCGACACAGTTCTGCTCGGAATTTTTCGAGGGATTATAGCAGATATTCAAGACGATCTTAGTGAAGGTCATTGCGTGGTCTACGGCGAACGTTAGAGGGCGCCCGCATCGACGGCCTACACACACTGCATACCGCGATTAGATCGTCTTGCAAACAAGAGTACTGACATGTACATGTAGGCCTATGCACGGCCGACATTACTGGCACACGCCGCGTTGGATGTGTATACATCATTATAAACCGGGATCCCAGTGGGATTCCAACCGGGATCAGGATCGATTCCAAGATCCCACCTTATAGCTGGATGAAATCCCACCAGGATCCCAGTGGGATTCCTACCGGAATATTACTGTGATCCCGGTTATCCTGCTTTAAAATTTCTAAGACCGCAGTGAGTATATGATTGCAATAATTACATCAGTAATTTTTACCTTCTCAAGTTAATAAAGTGTTCCCCTGTTCCGAGGTCAACCTGCCGAAGAGCACTCTGGGGAAAGTCGAGCTCCCGCACATCATAAAAAGTAGAGTGACCTAGTTTCTCTGCTACAAAGTCTTGTGTCAACCTGCCACCAAATTTATCCCTGGCAGTTCCACCTTCTGAAGATTCCTATGAAAGAACATTCAGACGAGAAAGTTACACCAAGGTTCCGCATTGACAGCTGAATTTTCAGACCTTTCGGTAACAAACGCACACGTGTGAAAAATTTGCCCTAACTATACATTGTATCTTTGGCAACTATCGTTATTGTTGCTCTTGATACATCTTAACCGACTTGTGAATGATGACTTAATTACAACTCTGGTACACTAGCTGTAAATGAAACATTTGCCAGGTACTGCCATGAACTAGAGAAAAGGCTCAACAAAAGTCTTAACCAATTAAATTATCCATAAATCCAATTATAAATGTTATACACCTGCTGGGCTTAATATGTGACCCGCTCCATTGAAATCAGGAATAAGTCTCAAAATGACTTTTTAATAAGCTTTCTAATGATACCCATCACAAGTGTGTATACATGTAGGTTAACGAGTTATGGTCTGATGAAAATGACATGCATAAAATTATTTGCCAAATCCACATTACGATGAAAACAGCTTTGAAATATACAAAATTGACCAAAATCATACAGACAGCGCACACAAATCCTCTTAATTTTCATCTATATTCATCGTTTTTACATATAATGAGAATAATCTGTGACAACTACACTTCCTAAAAATACAATGTTCAGAAAATCGACTTGGTCATGATTTTCACCCATGTGTTCACTTCAACGGCCGCTTGCGTAAAACGGCCTTAGCGACTTATTCCTGATTACGATGGAGCGGGTCATATATGGTAAGATAGGCAGTCAGATGCCCCTGTAGTTTGATGACAAACTTACCACAGCAGTTCCATCCAAGGCCTTCAAATTCTTGAGGTGATACACTACAAACAGTCTGTAATTTTCCACTGATGCCACATGGTTTCCAAACAAGTCCAGGATAACAAAGTTGGGCAGATGCTGCAACATATCACATTGTAATAAAATGTTAATTGTTAAGCTAATTCTGGTACTATTGATAACTTTGTAATTGTGTGACCTAAATTTATGCGCCTTGTTTATCCAGGGTGCCCACAAAAAACGGACAAGCACACCTCCAGGCCACCACCCAAGCCAAAATTGCTTCAAGTTTGTCTTCGCTTCTGACTTCCAAAATGTTTGGGTTTATATCAACCAACTGAATGTTTCTTAAGCACAACAAGCACCGGAATGTGGCTGGAGTTCACGCAGTTGAGAGCCTAAAATCGCCTTAAGCCGAAGCCAGGGATTCAAAAAGGCCTCATGTTTTTTGCAACCCCAAAACAAAACTTTGGGTTGTAAGTTGTGTTTGCCCCTTTGAAAAACAGAAAAATATAGCAGCTCTCATCAGTATATTTTAATTTGTATTTCACTCTGTGCAGAATGGTAAGAAACCGGACGGTGTGTTGGAACAACAATCATTTTGGTGCCTTGATCAATAAAACGTAGACTAAACCTGTTTTGCAACTAATAGAGTTATTTACCTAGTTTAATGGGTAAGGGTGATTATGTACCTACAAATGTACCTTAAGATTGAAAATCTCTCTGATGTTCTGGATACGATTATTCCCGATATACAACTCCAAGAGGGACAGTGTTTTTGCTAGTCCAGTGAGAGATGAAATCCTGTTGTTGCCAACAGCTAGGCACTGGAGTTGCGTCAACCTCTCCAACCCTGCTGCCTCTAGTGTACTTATATTATTGGAGCTGAGGTTCAAGGTATGCAACTTTGTCAGTTTGCCAATGCCTGTTAACAGCAATGAGAGATTGCAAATTAAATATAGATTGACAACTTAATTCACTGGAAAAACACTGGCCATAACTTCTAGTGAAACCCCCACAAATATCCATGCTATTTATTTGATAGGTCGTAATTCTTATATGTCTTACAAGTATTTTCCTTTTCAAATTCAAACTGAAAACATTGGGCAAATATGGCTTATAGTTTGAATATTGTTAGACATTTGTTGGTTATGCTATGCCTTCTTCCAATTTTTGTCAATTTTTTATTTTATAGCATTTGTCAGCACTTGTTTTGTCATTAGCATTAATATATCCTAAAGCATCTATGCCCTTACTTGAAGGTAAGATATACACCATTCGTAATTGCTTGATTGTGTACCTGCTTCAGTCTAGAAAACAATATTTTGTTTACATGTTACCACAAAAGTAACATGTGAAAACAAAACAAAAATAATTGTATTCACACAAACCTTCCAGTTTATAAATGCAATTATCCTCAAGAGCAAGTTCCTCTAGTTGTGTACAATCATCCAAGCCTTCAATCTTCGTCAGGTCATTGTTATTGAAGGAAGCCCATCGAAGATTTACTAATCTCTCTAGGTTGGACAATTTGCTGATATGCTGCCCATCAAGGTTAAGTGTCGTTACCTTTTGTTAGAAACGAAAAGCAAATAGTGAACAAATTAACAAGTACAACATGTTTTGAGTGTGATAATTGTATTAAGATGAGAATGGCACTTCATGTTATGTTTTAATTCTAAATATATATAATGTACAAAAATTGGTACATAATTAGGGTAAAATCAATACGTATTGGAAAATATTATTGGCAGGGACATTACCTCAAAAAGGCTGTGAAAGGCATGAAATTCAAAGCTTGGTTTTATTAAATTTCCAGAGATCAATTAAACTTGCTGCTGAGTGTCATTATTTGGCAAATCAAAATTCTGTATAGTTTAGTTACATTTTTCCTTTGTTTATTTTATTTTTTTATAACACACCTCCGACTAGTTCTGTATTCTGGTTGGCTGAAACACGGTCACATGGGGTTAACTAATATAGGATAGTGCATGCGATTTGCGCCATCGTGAATTTGCGGAAAGTAGTTCCTGAAGCAGGCAATAGACTTACAATTTTTGACTGGTTACAGCGCCCTCAAGAGGTTTGCCAGACTCATCTTAATATGAAAAATGGCGGCGACTGGATCGGATAACGATTTTTTTAATATTTTGGACCGAGGTGTGTTTTAAAACACATATATACTGACAATGAGGTCACTAGAGCACGTCTATTCCCCCGAGGCCGGGGCTGTGAGTGACCAGAAGGGGGACCTATTCTGGTCACTCACTATTCCTGAATATCAAATAATTGAATCCTTCATACCTTGCTGTACCAGTTGCCATCACTTTCACTTAGTGTATCCGGCTTCTGGCGACTGATCTGTGTCAGTAGCTGGGCACAGGATGCTAGGCTGAGGCTTCTAGGCCTACAAGAGTCAGTCCTTGTGTGAGCAAGTAGAGACACCTGAGAAACACGAGACCCAGCAGCCATTCTCAAAGCTGCCGTTGCTTCACTCTCAGTGACTGCCTGCCCATCAAGCATCGATAATGACTTGATGCGTCCAATAGTGCGGAGTCTTACACCATCAGGCTAAAGCATTCAAAATAAAAATAAAATGAAAATCAGTTTAATTTGTGCTACAAACTATATGCAAACAAACAACAAATATTTTGGGCAAAATAAATATCAAGTCTGTGCAGGTTGGGGATATAAATCGCAGATATCATTTGCAGATATCAACAAATTTTACTACCGAATTATTAAGAAATATCTTACTTATTTGAAAGTAAATAATGATTGTACATGTAGGCATCCAGCAAAATGATTGCGCTAGATATCATGTAATTGTACTGAAAAATTAAATTTTATTTAAAAAAATCAGGTAATCAGTTGAAAACGAATGCCGTTTTTCTTGCTTTTTTTTCGGCATCCATGATCAGTTACATCCCTGAACCAAGCCTCGTATATGGTGTTTTGTGATTACTCTTACGGGCCCTTAGCATCCGCTTATAACTTATATATTATGGTGCTTTGTAAATAAATACCCAGACATTTAAATAGAAGTCAGGTAAAATGGCGTCGATATTAACAACCCAACTCTCCTTTTCTTTCCGCTGAGAGTGTATGTGTGCATGGAGCCCACAGCAGTCAAACTAATACAGAGTATCAAAAGTCCCGTTCAGCTGTGATACTTACCTTCTGCCAGTTGTTATGTCTAAAGTCAAGGCAAGTCAGACCTGGTGCGTGTTTTCGTAAAATTGACAAATCATCCTTCATGTTGGTCAGCTCATTCCAGCTAAGATCTAGGTGCTTCAATTTTACCATACCCTGAAATGTGCACAAATAAGATCGGAATCATTCCCTGCTAAATGGAATTATATTTCAATCCTTATTTAGTTGGATGTTTGTGTTTATTGACTTTCCACTACGGACATTTGATTCACTGTGCTTGGTTCAAATTAATGTTGAAATTCTAATCATCTGACAACAACTGAGTGAAGGCTATATTAGGCATTGAAAATTTAGTATTTGTGGTACATGCAAATGTAGTCTATATCATGGTGATGTAGTATTAATGTATATAATTCATGATGAGTATATAACAAAAGTAAAGTCAGAAAAGGTTTTTGATCTTTGCGGAAAATGCAGGAGACGTAAAATCCTTGCCTTTGCTGCTGAAAAATATTCTGAGAAATATAACATTTTTACCTATACTACATGGACACCGTGTTCTGTAGAATAGGTATGAATTGCAGAATATTGTCAATTAACTAATATAACGTGTGGTAAGATAATCACTGAATTTTGTTTTATGCCCATTGGAATTCAAATGAATAGTAACAAATTACATTGATACCAAAATAATAAGTTGTGGGTGGATGGATAACTCATATGGGCATGTACATGTACCTACACTACATGTACATGTACATGGACACTGTGTCCTATAGTGTCACATTTATTTATTTCAATAGAAAGCATTTAAATCTTGTGAGTTTTCTCTCTAGAATTATTGTTGAATAAGATAAAATATACAAATCAAATAAGTTAAGAGGGCCTAATATTTCGATCTTAACAAGATCTTCAGAGACAGTGTCTCTGAGGAAGATCTTGTTAAGATCAAAATATTAGGCCCTCTTAACTTATTTGATTATAATTATTGTTGTTATTATGTTTATCATATAAAAACAAATAACCAATAAACCCTCATGGTCTTTCAATTTACATGTACAACTCAATCATAATGTGTAGGTCTACACTACATGAAGTACCTATACTAGAGGCGGACCCCGCTATTGTGTACAGAAATAGTGATCGCATGTATGAGACAAAAAGTGCACAATTTGGTCACTTAGTCACACCAACAATTCAAATATTTAAATGGATATTATTTACCCTGAATCCATCCAGTGTGTAGAGCTTGTTGAAACTTGCATCAATAAATTCCAAGTGTGACTAGTATAAAACAACAAAAGAATCAAAATGTGATGATTATAAGAATTATTTAAATTCAACTACCTGGTTTTGCTTAAATCATGGATCTTACACACAAGAATAAATGACTGCCCCAAATTTCTGGTTACATGTGTTAAACCCCAAAATTGGAATTACTTCACCCCAACACACACATAAATGACATACTATAAGCAGGATGTCATTTATTCAGATGTTGTATAATATCCAACTAAAGCAAGTCAATATATAGGGACTGGTGAATTTTGGTCTGGGCAATTTTCCCTTGTAATACAAGAGCACACAATTAAAACAACATTCTATAATTGAGGACAGTAGTAGAATTGAAGTCATCCTTAATCAAAAAAAGATTCACACGACCAATGGGAGCTCTTGCAAGCAAACAAACCTGTTAAAGCTGAAGTACAAATACCTTTTGCCACTACACACTATCCAGAAAGTAACCAACCAAAATATTGTAAAAAAGCTTACTTGTTTTAAAGATATTATTCCCATTATTTCCATGTGAAATTATTCTTTCGTTTTACAGAAAATAATAAAAGGGGGTCATTTCCAAAGGTGCGCTCAGAGAAGCATTGTTGAAATTTCCTACAACAATACTATTGTTGGGGGCTAGGAAAAGAAGACAAGCACACAAAATGTTCTAACTCAAAACAAAACAAAACAAACTTTATTTTATCCACTAACTACACTGGTCTGCGTTTCTTTTTGTTCCTAATCAAGAACTACAACTGATTCCCAGCATAAAAAAGCACAGCCAGACAAACTTTAATATAAGTGTAGCGGTTTTCCCTCGGTTGGTAAACCCCCGACTCCACCGGTATTATCTGACCCCAAAAGCCGCACAGCTATGGCCAGGGACCGGATCCGTTTGGGTGGAAATATACCGCCCGTTACAAAGAGGACAAGGAACACGTGATAAACGGCACACCAGAGAAGCAATTCTATAGTTCGACTAGGATATTACAGCTAGCTACTTTATTGTCTCCACTTCCACTTACTTCCCCCACCGGGTCCTATATACAAGAATAAACACAAATTACATAATGAGCCTAATCGGCCCCAGGTACATGTAACGTACCCCACTATAGCGCGGTAGTCCCCTTAATGTGGACTACCCTACATCTACGTAGTGCTACTTACATAATCCCAGCACTTGTGCTCCCGCGTCCTAGATCCCGCGTATACACAATCGGCTTCCCAAGTACATAGACTTATATGATACACTTGATCACAACTAAATCTGCACTCTATCAGAACCACTTCCATCAATGAATATCGAACAACTGCCCCTTTTCCCCCTTGTGCTCTGTATTTTATACGCAATAACTCCTGTTTAGTCTTCTATTATGTTTCCATAACTTAAACTGGCTACTATGTATTTCCATGAAACCCTTTTATTTACAAACCCCTTTCTAAACAGAATTAGTCCCCTTCGGTGATCTGCCTAGTGTCTGCTGTCAATGCATCAAGAAGTGTTCCAAAACAACTTCGTTTTCCCCTTTTCAAGTTGCTAAGTTAGTCTTTAAGCATATATGCCAGATTTCATACACCTCATTTATACAACTCACAACACCCTGTCAGACCACTGACAGCTACTCTTATCTTATGCTATACGATTCCGTTGTGCTTGGCTTCCCTGCGTTTCTAAACTTCCAGTACCAACCCACAAGGCTCCATTGTACTCGCTATAAGGAGTTTCCCAAACATCCGATAGCAGACCCTACCTATTTACTTGCCCATAGCCACCGTGGCCCTATGGGTTCATCAAGAGTTCATGCACCAGACCCTTTTTCCGTTACACAGCACCCCCCTAGGTTTGGTCCGTCCCGGTCCATCTAACCGACAACATATAACTAAAAATGGCTGGTGGGTTATATAACCAATATACACTTTTACAAAAGAACTAAACCTTTACAAGTACACTGTATACCGTTTCCCACTTGTTAAACCCGTTTACAACGGTTTCACCTCCCCATCTTCAAACTGGGCGTGGAAAACCACGTCATATGTCCGGGTGACTCTCTCTTCATGGATTACCGCCCCATTGTTATAACAGAGGTTGACCCTTTCTTCCGTGACCTTTGTCACCGTGCCCATAAGGGCTCTATCAATTGACAAGAGTCCAAGTGTTTTATTGTCCACTGCGGGTGGTGCCTGCGTCGTCTGTCCTGCGGCCTCGACCTGCTCTTCGGCATTGACGACCTCCACTTTTTCCTCTGGGATATCGTTATCCCCGTATATGCTTAGCGAATCCGGGTCTTTTTCCAGTTCCGGCATGCTGCTGTAGGTCTCCTCCGGTGGTGGGGTCCACCCTTTCAAGTATGGAGGTTTCCCTCCCCGTCGAACCGGTTGTCCACTAGGGGGTTGAGCGCCGCTTGGCCCTGGGATGGCTGAGGACTCCTCTACCTCTTTGATGCCTGTCATCTCTACACTGGCCTCCTGTCTGCCGCCGTCTTGCTCGATGTCCCCAGGTACCTGTAGCGTCCTCTCCTGGAACTCCTTCGCCATCAGGTAGAAAGACCGTTGAGTCCTCTGGCGCTCCCCAGGGTCCCGAGGCTCCCTCATGATACACAGAAGGTCGGCCTCCCACTCGGCGTGCTCGCTCCTGTAGTGTCGCTGAAAGTTATCTCTGCGTGCCGTCTGGTAGACACACCTCCGGCAGTGCCAAGCAAGGCCATCCGGCCGGTGTGCTACCTTCAGGTGGCGGGTCAGGTTTCTTCGGTTGCTCAAGACTATGCTGCAGTGCCAACACCTGAGCCCGGTTCCTCCTGCCTTCGTTACCCCCTTCATTCTGTTATATAACCAAAGAACAAGGACTTGTAACCAATCGAGCTGGCTACCCACCCGTAGTGCCCCCTTTTTGAGGTCTACTCCCTGTATCGTACAGGTTTTCTTCGCATCCTGGAAGGATTGCGCCGGCCTTGACTGGCCATCTTAACATCCGCTCGCCCCTCTCCGAGCGATGCATTGTCCACACCTAGAAAGGTGTCTTCATGCCCGACACTGTACTCGGGCTGAACTTGATCAGCATCTACCCCACCATGCTGGGCTTCCTCCCCCATACGAATGTAACGATCCTGCAAGGGACTCGTGTCACATTCATCCTCCACTAGGATGTCTCCCAAGGTTACATCACCATTTAGTGGAACCTCAATCGCCTCTGCCACAGATGGCCCACCGCTCACCAACTCAATCTCTGGTTCCTGAGGAGGTACCAGCTTTGGCCCCTCATTGCCTGATGGGATTGTATACTCCCACCCCTCAATGGGGTCCCCCTCATAGCATTTCAACCGGTCGTAATGAACAACCTTAGCTTTGCTACGAGGTTGGCGTTGGATCCGGAAGGTAACATTTGACAGTTGCCCCACAATTAAATATGGCCCCTCCCAACGGCATTGCAACTTCGGGGAAAATCCCTTCTTCTTTGCCGGGTTAAACAGCCAGACAAACTGTCCCGGGTTTAGCTTCTTACCCGCTATCCCTTTGTCATAGTTGCGCTTTTGGCGCCTAGCACTCTTTTTTAGGTGCGCTTGCGCCCTCACATGCGCCTCCTGCATACGCTGCCTAAGCACTGCAGCATAATCGTCGGACACCTCCTCTACAGGGGGTGTCTCCACCGTAAGGTCCAGCGGAACTGAAACCTCCCTCCCAAGCATTAACATGTTAGGTGTCTCTCCGGTAGACTCCTGAGGTGTACACCTATATGCAAACGTTGCGTAGGGCAGTTGCTTGTCCCAGTCCCTTTGTTTCTTGTTCGGGTCTATCATCACTGAGACCATGGTAATGAGTGTCCGGTTGAACCGTTCTATAAACCCATCGGACTTGGGGTTATAGGGGGTCGTGCGTGTTTTATTTATTCCAAGGGTTTTGCACACTTCAGAAAACAGAATGGACTCGAAATTTCGACCCTGATCTGAATGCAACTCGCTTGGAATCCCAAAACGGCAGAAGTACTCCTCTACCATTTTACTAGCCACTGTTTCCGCTGTAGCATCAGGCAGAGAGTAAGCCTCTACCCACTTGGTGAAATAATCTCCAACTACCAAAATCCACTTCTTTCCCTCTGTGGTTTCTGGTAGGGGCCCTACTAAGTCCAACGCAACCCTAGCCATTGGCTCACTGACAATTCGCTGTTGCAGCGCGGCTCGCTGTTTTCTGGGAGGAGGTTTCTTACGCGCACAAACATTGCACCGCCTCACATATGAGCGCACCTCGGCATCCATCCCTACCCAGTAATACCGCTGCTTCACCTTCCCCAATGTTTTCCTGTGCCCTAGGTGACCCCCAGTTACCCCACCGTGCAACTCGTCCAGGACAGTTGCACGCAGCGGAGTTGGTAGGAGTACTTGCCACTTAGTCTCGGCACCAGAGTCAGATTCCCACCGTCGGCACAACACCCCATCGCGCAAAGCGATCCGCGCCCATGACAGCCAATAGGTCTTTGTCGTTGATGTCGCAGGAGTCACCCCGTCCCAATTTGGCCGGGCATCTGACTCCCCTTTTGCTAACAACAACCACCCCATTGTCTCGTCTTTCGATTGCGCGTCCCGGATCATATCCGTTTTACACCAGGGCTCACCTGCCACCACTCTAACCTTAGGATGCTCTGTGGGAGCATCCCCCCAGAGTGGTCCCTGGGTAGCTTCTGCTACCCCCTCGTCACCCTCTAATCGACCACATTGTCGACAGGGCTTCCGAGATAATCCATCTGCATTGGCATGTTTCAATCCGGGTCTATGGACCACCTTGAAATCATACCCTGCGATGACCTCCAGCCAACGAGCTAATTGGCCCTCCGGATCCTTTAGGTTCAGGATCCACCGAAGAGATGCATGGTCGGTCCTGATCGTAACCTTTTGACCATAGATGTATGGTCGAAAGTGTTTCAGATATACCACCATTGCCAGCAACTCTCTTCTTGTCACGCAATAATTGCGCTCAGGCTTTTTCAAAGCCCTACTTGCGTACGCAATGGGTCTCTCGACTCCATCTTGCACCTGGGAGAGTACCCCTCCAATGCCAACATCACTGGCATCAGTATCCAGGATATACTCTTCCCCCGGCCTTGGGTAGGCCAACACTGGTGAGTCCTGAAGTCTAGCTTTTAGTTCCACAAAAGCAGCTTCGCATTCACCATCCCACACAAACTGACGGGACTTTTCCGTCAGCCTATGCAACGGCTTGGCTATGTCCGCAAAACCTTGGATGAACCTTTGGTAATACGAGGCCAACCCCAGGAAGCTTCGTACTTCCTTTACACAAGATGGAGTAGGCCACGCCCTGACCGTCTCCACCTTATCCGGGTCAGTCCTGACCCCCTCCTGGGACACAACATGCCCAAGATAATGCACCTCCTCCTGAAAGAGGTGGCACTTCTGTGGTTTCAACTTGAGACCAGCCGCCCGGAACCGCTCCAGTACAGCCTTCAAGTTAACCAACTCCTCGTCTACATTCTTTCCGTAGACGATAACATCATCCAGATACACCAGAAGTGTATCCCATTGCAGTCCAGCCAGGACTCGCTCCATCAACCTCTCGAAGGTCGCTGGAGCATTGCATAGCCCGAAAGGCATGACCTTCCAGCTATACAACCCTTCCCTTACGACGAATGCCGACTTTTTCTTGGCATCGTCATCTAAAGCGATTTGCCAATACCCAGAAGCCAGGTCAAGGGTGGAAAACCATCGCGCCCCAGCCAGAGAGTCCAGGGTGTCATCTATACGGGGAACCGGATAGGCATCCTTGATTGTTACCGCGTTGAGTTTCCGGTAATCTACACAGAACCGTTGGGTTCCATCTTTCTTTTTGACCAAAACAACATTAGAGGCCCAAGGGCTATCAGAAGGTTCAATTATGTTCCTCCCTTTTAGATTCTGTATCTGCTGAGAAATTTCTTCTTGTTGGGTAATGGGGTGCCTACGCGGCTGTTCCCTTATTGGACGGGCTTCTCCCGTACTGATTGAATGTTTCACCAACCCCGTTTGACCAATGTCCTCTGGGCCCCGTGAAAACACGTCCTGGTACTCAACGAGGAGGTCCGCCACCTTGTCGTGATCCTTCTTACTTATCATGCTAATGGCCTCCTTATAGAGTTCCTCCAGATGTGGGGGAACTTCTATCTCGGCCGCACCTTGCCTTGCCTCAGGCGAGGCCCAAAGAGAGATTTTAGTGGGGTTTCTAGCCATACAAACTGTTTTGGGGTCCACTGGGGACAAAATGCCCACCATTGTGCCACTTTTCACGACGCACTCGTGTTTTCCAGGGTTCAACACACGGACCCCCAGTGTACTACTGGAAGAGTCTACCAGGGACCTCCCAACAACCAGGCCCCTCTTTTCTATCTCACCACCCTGTTCCACTGGTTCTATCACCCCAATGCCCCTCAAGTTAAACTTGCCGGCTATCTTGCCAGGGATAACAGCTTCGTGCCCAGCTGGTATCACCATCGTGTTTTCTACGATGATTCTAGCGCACCATGCCCCACCCTCTTTGTCAGTGCACTTAACCCCGACCCCGTTGAGGTTAAGCTCGAACCTCCCGAAATCAATTACCCCTTTTGTGGGTACCAGGAAATCTGTTCCTAGTATCCCGTCCACTTCAACCGATGCAAATGTCGCACGCACAGTATGTAGGCTTTTTCCCACTTTAATCTCAACCCACGCAACTCCCAATACCGGTAGTGCAGTACCATCCGCCTGACGGGTGGTCACATCTTGCCTTTCTAACTCTGGCCTTAACCCTACCGGTATCTGGTGATAAATTGATGTATTGAGTATAGTGTCTGTTGCCCCTGTGTCAATTAACATTCGCAGCTGCACTGACCTTACCACGCCCACCACAAACATTCCAAGTCGTGGGCTCATCACCGTCGGCAAGTATATTACTTGTCCGCCGGTGGTTTCGCTATTGCGCCCTGACTGCGCAGCCTCCCCTCGGGCCTCTGGGTCAGCTGGTTGCCGTTTCCCGGCCACTGCGGCCCCTTTTTCCTGGGTTTCGGACAGTCTCTCTTAAAGTGACCTGGTTCTTTGCAGTTATAGCAAACTCCAATCAGTGTTTTCTGCTCTCCCTCTCTAGGGGAAAAGCCAGCATTTTGAGCAAGTGCCCCTATTATTTTTCCGAGCTGCTGAGCCTGCTGGTTCAAGAGTTGTTCTAGTTTCGCAATGCGGGTTTCAGTGTCGCCTTCTAAAACGCGCGCAAACTTCCCCACTCTTGGTGGCCTGCTACGCCGTTCCTCAATCCTTTCAAAATTCTCTGTTTCTAACGCTGCGCGAATTGCTTCATCAAGACTTCTGGGCTTTGCCCTAAACATGCCTTCCCGGATGCTCTGATTTTCAATTGCATCTGCGAAGTGGTTCTTGGCCAGCCGGTCTCGGCTGTCCCGAGGGATATCTGGGTAGGCCTTGTACGCCAAGTCCCTAATTGCCTGCCCTAACTCTTGCAGCGTTTCTTTTTGTTTTTGTCGGCGAACTTTAAGTTCCATTAGGTAATTTTCGGCTTGATGCCCCGGCCCAAACCTGCGACCCAGCAAACCTAACAGCTCCCTATAGTCTTGGTGTGGTTCACCATGGCAACTGCCAAGAACCTTCAGCGCATTGCCTTGTAGGCTTGCCTTAAGATACCGGAGGGCTTGCTCACCCGTCCACTCGTTTATTTCGCAGCATGCTTCAAAGTGTTGCTGGTACTCATCCCAAGACGCTTTCCCATCGTACCGGTCCGGTACGATGTGTGGCCGCCGTGAGGAGCCCTTAAACCTTTCCGCACACTCTTCTTCCCCATGGAAACGTCGGTCCCTCACAAGGGGCAACGGTCCCACAGCGACCGGCCTCGGTCGCTCCTCGCCGGCTCCTCGTGAGGAGCCCCTCACGACATCAATCCCCCTTGATGGCCTAGTGGTTGCGAAACTCACTTCCTGAGGTCGTACGCAGTCCTCTTTCCCACTGCCTACTCCTCCCGAGTACCCTAGCTCCTCACGTGACTTGTAACCCGCCGGGGAGTGTCCCCGTACCCTGGGTTCAAGCCAACCAGAAGTCAGCCAGGGCCCTCGTGAGGGCCCCCGAGAAAAACCCCGAGAAGGGCTGCGCCTCCTCCACCTCTTCTCACGAGGAGGCTCCTCACGAGGAGCTGGTGGCTCTTCCCATGGTCCCTGGCTGGCCATGGCATGCCCCAGCATCCCTTGGTCTGGCCAACCGGAGGTAAATCCGCGTCCACGCAAGGACCCTTCTTGGGGTTCCCAACGAGGGCAGTTCTCCCCCTTCTCCTCATCTTGAGGAGGCTCCTCATGAGGAGACGGCCGGTACATTTCGTCCTTTGCAGGCAAATGTTCCGCCATATCAAAAGCCTTTAGCCTATCTGCCTTTACAGCCAATTCCTCCATGGCCTGGCTCACCATAGACTCCCAAGCCTCGGCTTTTATTCTCTCCCCATGCGCATTACTACCCTGAGCCTCCTCACTACGGCCCCTCGCATAGCCTGTAGTATGTACCCCTTCGGGTGCATTTCCACAGGCCGCTAGACCCAATCCGGAGGGTGACTCCCCCAACCCCTCTTTTTGGCCTACAAAAGACTCGCACGAGGTTGTCCCTTCGCTAATGCTATGTGCCTCAGGAATTTCCTTACCATACTGGCCACTCGTGAGGATGGCACCGCCCAGCGCAGTGTCCTCATCCTCCATTGGTCCAGTACCCGGCGAATTCCCCTTGGCATCACTTCGGGACCTTAGAGTTTTCCCTAATTCCCCCCTTCCCATCAAAGACCAAAAACTAGGTAGTGACTTAGAAGTAGGAATTCCTCTTTCACCCTTTCCTGGTGCCCCAACCGGTCCGTAACTATGGGCCTCGTTCCCTACGGGTCCCATTACGGCCAGTTCTGTGGCCGGAGGCGGCGCCCATGGCGCCCATGGCGCCCATGCCCCCTGGCCGTAAGGTCCCCTGGTATCGGAAGTAAGTGGAGTGCTCTGAAAACCACTATCGGCGAAACTTTTCTGTCGATAGTGCCTAGCTACCCAGTTTTGTGTTTTTGTATGCCGCCCCTCGCTCTGTGGTGCAGCCCGCCTCATAATGATCTCTATTAATTTTGTTTATCTAAACTCAGAAAAAGCTACTTTACAAGTCGTGGGGTTTTCTTTCTTTCTCTGTGTGGATGTGTACCAAATCGTTCCTCCGCTAATTTTCCTCAGTGTAACAATCCCACTTCTGACACCATTTTGTAGCGGTTTTCCCTCGGTTGGTAAACCCCCGACTCCACCGGTATTATCTGACCCCAAAAGCCGCACAGCTATGGCCAGGGACCGGATCCGTTTGGGTGGAAATATACCGCCCGTTACAAAGAGGACAAGGAACACGTGATAAACAGCACACCAGAGAAGCAATTCTATAGTTCGACTAGGATATTACAGCTAGCTACTTTATTGTCTCCACTTCCACTTACTTCCCCCACCGGGTCCTATATACAAGAATAAACACAAATTACATAATGAGCCTAATCGGCCCCAGGTACATGTAACGTACCCCACTATAGCGCGGTAGTCCCCTTAATGTGGACTACCCTACATCTACGTAGTGCTACTTACATAATCCCAGCACTTGTGCTCCCGCGTCCTAGATCCTGCGTATACACAATCGGCTTCCCAAGTACATAGACTTATATGATACACTTGATCACAACTAAATCTGCACTCTATCAGAACCACTTCCATCAATGAATATCGAACAACTGCCCCTTTTCCCCCTTGTGCTCTGTATTTTATACGCAATAACTCCTGTTTAGTCTTCTATTATGTTTCCATAACTTAAACTGGCTACTATGTATTTCCATGAAACCCTTTTATTTACAAACCCCTTTCTAAACAGAATTAGTCCCCTTCGGTGATCTGCCTAGTGTCTGCTGTCAATGCATCAAGAAGTGTTCCAAAACAACTCTGTTTTCCCCTTTTCAAGTTGCTAAGTTAGTCTTTAAGCATATATGCCAGATTTCATACACCTCATTTATACAACTCACAACACCCTGTCAGACCACTGACAGCTACTCTTATCTTATGCTATACGATTCCGTTGTGCTTGGCTTCCCTGCGTTTCTAAACTTCCAGTACCAACCCACAAGGCTCCATTGTACTCGCTATAAGGAGTTTCCCAAACATCCGATAGCAGACCCTACCTATTTACTTGCCCATAGCCACCGTGGCCCTATGGGTTCATCAAGAGTTCATGCACCAGACCCTTTTTCCGTTACATAAGTAACAATTTAACCCATCTTATAGTTTTTGCCAATCCTGTCCCAAGTTTAACGAACAATAGCCCCCACCAAAGTTTTTAAGAAATCAATTTCTGAAACACATGTCACTACACAAATACAATGTAAACTAGGTCACCACTGTATACAGTACATGTAAACAAGGCTCCTCACGATTGTGTGCGTTTAAGGTTACACCACTATGTTCCGACTACTCAACCTACATGTACTGTACAATGTATGTTACACCCCTGTGTTCCGACATCCTTATGATTTGATACCCCTGTGTTCCGACAAAGATACAAATGTATGTTACAACACCTGTATAGGTCACCAATGCAACGGGCTAGCACAATCTTCTATGCGGGTAGTCGGAACATAGGGGTGACAGAAAGTACATGTAGGTGTCGGAACATAGGTTTGTGAGAGCATAGAGCAGTCACCGTGTTTCAAAAAACATTATTTAATGTTTTTAAATAACACACAAATAAACCACTCATTTGGTAGAGTGCCATCAGGTAGTCCGGAGGTCGCAGAGTCAAGTCTCGCCTTGCCGATTTCTTGGTTCACTTTAAAATGCAAATTGACCTACATGTAGTCAGTTTCCCTTGTGTATTATGAGATAAAAAGTAGTATCCTCATTGAGTGTTGTTTCACAGTTTGTATCGTAAAATCGGGTGTCGATCATCCCTGGTCACACGGCATTCTGGTGTTTATGACTTCTGACTAGCGCCCTTGAACGAAGATACTGACAATTTGGGGGACCGCCAACATAGAGCAAGATAGCTCAGTTGGTAGAGCGCCGGTCCAGTATTCCGGAGATCGCAGGTTCAAGTCTTGCCTTGCTAATTTCTTTGTTCACTTTGAAATGTATGCAAATTTACCTAGTCAGTTTCCCTCAAGTGGTTTATTTGTGTATTATAAGATGAAAAGTCGTATTCTCATTGAGTGATCACCACAATGTCGCTTCCCGGGTTGTATCGTAAAAATGGGCATATATCGTATAGTAAAAATATGCCCCTTTGGCTTTGGCACACAAAAGGCTCCTTTTCAAAAAGGGACAACTACGGTAAATCCATGTTAAATTTAAAACAAGAATTTGAAAATCTTACCAGATGTGCCAGATCCTCCAGCTTTGACAACTCATTGAAACTGATGATCAACTTCTTCAGGGAAGTCAGTGACGATATGCATCTGAGTTTAGTTAATCCATTGCCATGGAGATTAAGTACCGAGATGGAGGTGAGTGAACTACATGTAACACCACTAATTTGCAGAATAACATCTTCGGTTAGTGAAACAAGTCTGATGAAATAAATATAACACAAATTACAATTAGTATTTTAATAAACATAAGGAAGGAATAGAAAACAATTTTGAGTCAATTCAACAAACTTGACCTCTCTTAAGCTGGGAGCACACGACACGCAAACTTTGGCGTTGACTGACGTTTTTTTGCCGCAAAAGTGAACTGGCGTTGAAGCGCATTCACGGGCGTCAAAAATCAAACATGATAAATATCTGGCATTGAGTTGCGGCAAGTAGCAGCAAGTCACGTTCTCCAACGCGCATTCGTAGCAGACGAGAAATTTTTCAGGCGTTCAGGACTGTTGCGGCATAAAACGCCAGTCAACGCCAACGTTTGCGTGTCGTGTGCTCCCAGCTTTTTTCTTGCGTTCACTGGCGTTGAAGCGCATTCACGCGCGTCAAAAATCAAACATGATAGATATCTGGCGTTGAGTTGCGGCAAGTTGCGGCAAGTTGCGGCAAGTTGCGTTGAGTTGCGGCAAGTTGCGTTGAGTTGCGGCAAGTTGCGTTGAGTTGCGTTGAGTTGCGTTGAGTTGCGGCAAGTAGCGGCAAGTAGCGGCAAGTTGCGGCAAGTAGCGGCAAGTAGCGGCAAGTAGCGGCAAGTCGCGTTCTTCAACGCGCGTTCGTAGCAGATTTTTTTCAGGTCAGTCAACGCCAAAGTTTGCGTGTCGTGTCTTTTGTGTCTTACAGCATCATTTATGTTTGGAATGAAGACTAGAGGTGCAACGTAATTTGTGTGGCGCAACTTATTTTGCTGGGGTCTCGAGAATAAAACCCGAGACTGTGGCTACCGAGACCCGCACATTTGAGACTGAGACTAGCCCTCTGAGACCTGAGACTTTGCTTAGACGAGACTGAGACCGAGACCGAGACCCAACAAAAAAAAGGTATCGAGATGGTCTCAAGACCTCTATCGCTGGGTTTTTTTATAAAAAGAGAAACACAAATCACCAACCCTACTACCAGCATGTACCGGTATTTCTGTGAAGTTTGGATGACATTTTGCCCTACGAGTGCTATAATAACATCATTTATTTCTATAACGGCGATGAGCTACTTTTATAGGGGTGACTTTCTATGGATTGAATTTTTCCCAAAAGTTGTTGAAAACCAAAAAGAACAAAGTTACTGAAATAAGTATTTGGTTTTAATGGCCCTGTCACACCAGAACGTTTTAGGCCAACGCGTGAGTAGCGCATTAAAAATAGTTGATACGCTGGCAAACGCTGAACTTCCACAGAAAAAGTCAAGTAGAACCGTAATTTCAGCGTGTTCATAACGGGTTCATAGCGTTCGCCAGCGCGTGAGTAACGCGTTAGTAACGCGCTTGACGACTGATGAACGACTGCCCAGCGCGTGAGTAGCGCGTTCCAACGCGCGCCAGCGTACTGCAACGACCACATGATTAGTTGTATAAAAAGCCGACGCGCTACTACAGTAATGGCCCTGTCACACCTGAACGTTTTAGGCCAACACAAGAGTAAACGTGTTGGAATTTCGGCAATACGCGGGTAAACATTGACCAACACTAGGCCAGCATTCGCAACACGCTGAGCGCGTTACGCACACGCTGGAACACGCTGTCACACGCTGAGGCAAAAATACATTTTTCAACAAACCTAAAATTTTCAGCGTTTGCCAGCGTGTGACTGCACACGCTGGCGGCACGCAGGAAGGTCGTTACTCACGCGTCAAACGCGCTAGACGATCGTTACCAACCCACTACTCACACGCTGACGACCCGCTGTAGTATTTTTACTATAAATCAGTGATGCGTTCCTCACACGCTGAGCGCGTTCCTCACACGCTGAGCGCGTTCCTCACACGCTGAGCGCGTTCCTCACACGCTGAGCGCGTTCCTCACACGCTGAGCGCGTTCCTCACACGCTGAGCGCGTTCCTCACACGCTGAGCGCGTTCCTCACACGCTGAGCGCGTTCCTCACACGCTACTCACGCGCTGGCATACGCTATGAACCCGTTATCAACCTGTATGGACACGCTGAAATCACGGTTCCACTTGACTTTTTTTTTGAAAGCTCAGCGATTGCCAGCGTATCAACTATTTGTAACGCGCTACTCATGCATTGGCCTAAAACGTTTTGGTGTGACAGGGCCATAACCAGCGTGTTGCCAGCGTGTGAGTAGCGGGTTGATAACAATCGTCTAGCGTGTTCGACGCGCGAGTATCGAACCTCCAACGCGCCGCCAGCGTTTGCAGTCACACGCCGGCAAACGCTATAAATTGTAGGTATGTTGAAAAAAATATGTTTTCCTCAGCGTGTGACAGCGTGTTCCAGCGTGCGAGTAACGCGCTCAGCGTGTTGCTAATGTTGGCCTAGCATTGGTCAGCGTTTGCCAGCGTGTTGCCAAAATTACAACACGTTACTCACGCGTTGGCCTAAATTGTTCTGGTGTGACAGGGCCATAAACACCTCAGAGCTTTTCACAATCTTGAGAATTTGGATCACCGAGGTCTATGGCAGTACGATCAACTAACTAAGTACAATTGCACCTACCGGTACATGTACAGGTACTGTATGTACAGTCAGCTTCCCAAATAATATTCTATTTTTTTCGAAACTTACGTATAACACTGCATTTAAAAAAAAATTATTAATCAAAATCCCGCTTCGAAAACAATTTACTGAAATTTTATTTTTTGTTTAATACCTAAAATTGCATTATTCAGTGTCTTCTACTCAGTGTGATCTAAAAATTATTAATCAAAATCCCGCTTCGGAAACAATTTACTAAAATTTTATTTTTTGTTTACCTAAAATTGCATTATTCAGTGTCTTCTACTCAGTGTGATCTAGAAACACTTATAATTTATGATAATTACATTTTACCAGGCTAGTAAAAGAAGTCAAATCTTCTAAAATCTTCTAAAACAAAGTCAGATTTTTGTTAAAATAGTAAAGTTTCATCTCTGTAAAGGTGCAATGTTCAATTGAAATAGAATGTCAAATGGGTTGAAAGTGTGTACACAGACAAACAAAATACAAAGCATTTCCAAACAGTCAAAACAGCCAAAAAAAAGTTTGTCAATGTATAAACATTTCTAGTTTTCATTTGCACTTTTTTTAATTTCAGAGTTTGGTCTTTATAAACTTACCTTGGTCTAGATTTTACTACAGGTTCCAACATCAATACATCTAGATCATCAATAGGTCTACTTTGCTCAGATGGCTTTTGCTCAACTGCCTGGGTGTCACTCACATCAATAAATGGAGAAGGTGGTAACTCCTAGTGATACATATAACAAAATAGTAGGTTACCCCTTGGTACATGTATTTATTAAACACCTTGGGAACAATATTAAAGTAGTTGCTTCTTATTAGGTATAATATACATGTAACTGCAGTGTTTAAGATCTAAAAGGCCATACAGTACATGTATGGTCAGTCTAGTGAAGCACATGCTATCACTAATGATTGGATTGAATTCCCTTTTTAGCTGTTCCAGATTTCAAATCGGGAACAGCTACATTGAATTCCTTTTTGAGCTGTTCCAGATTTCAAATCGGGAACAGCTACATTTGTACATGTTTTGTTCTACCAGGATAGAGTTCAGGCTTGGCACATACTAAAACTACCATCTGCAGATGGTCTTCAATTTTATTTTTTTGTCATGATGACGTCATGTGGAATGTGCACTCAATTAACCCTAAACAAACGCAGAGAGTTGTGAACCATACATGTATAATGATCGAGGATCCACTATTGTGTTTTCCTTTATTCCTGTACTATAACCCTAACCCCATTAATTACCCTTGTTCCCCTTGTTCTCTTTTGTGTTTCAGTTCTCAGTCATAATACAACACAATAGCACATGTGTACATACATGTATACATAATGATTGCATAGTCTCTTCCCAAACTTTGTTCGGCGAGAAGAATAGTTATCTCGGCATTTATTACTGATGTGTCTAAGTTAAAACTGCAGGAGCTGGTCATGTTTTTTCTTCACAAATTACATTTTTTGCTTCCAGAACATGTTTATCCAATACCATGTTTACCTAATATATGATGAGATAATGTGAATGCTTTGTTTAAAATCTGTCATAACTGGACTATTTTAAACTGTACTTACCTTTGTTTTGTACTCAAAGTCAATGACATACTCTGGAAGTACAAGTTCGTGATCAAAGATGAACCATTCACATTGTCTAGCAGAACATTCACACTGATGTTCATTCTCTTCAAGACTGGAATTCTTAGGCCGGAAAACCGAGTCTGCACCTGGATAAAACTGCTTGCTTATCCTAATAAGAAAAAAACACAAATAGAAAATTAGGTAACAAACAGAACAGCCAAAAACAAAAACAAACAAAAACACTAGATTTATGTTTGGGGACAAACACATGGCTGTTTCGGTATGTTGACCAATGAGACATACACCTGCAGATTAAAGTTACAGAGTTATCGGAACCAACAGTTCTGTATATCTGCCTTAATTAGACTGCAATTGTAATGTGAAATCACTTGAAAGAGGTTGATGGCATCATAACCCCACTTTAATGTTCCTGTGTATTACATCTTGGCTCAGGTACACAAGTTACAACCAAATGGGACATGGAGTTTGACAGATATAGACCTTTAAGGTCACTTAAGAAGCAATTATGTCATCATTACGTCACTTTATCAAACAATCCTTCACTTGATGGTCTTTGTCTGTACCAATTTTGGAGTACCGGTAGATCTGATTACAGATAAGATCAAATTTTGTACACTTTAAAAATCATTAAAATAAATTGATTATAATAAAGAATAATATAGGCAATTTATAACAACAAAAAAAGAAAACAGATTCACATGTTAAAAAAAGGTGGACATTACAAACACTACTTAATAACAATAAAATGAATGAATGAGCTACTGGAATCAACTTTTTACTTTTTACATTTCCCAAACCTACCTACCCACCCACCAAACTTTCCTTTTTATGTGTTTTGAAAAATGGCATTTTGATGTCCTTATGACATCACACATTTGTCACATTTTTGTGCTAATATGCATGACCTAACAATTTTGGTCCTATTCTAGCCCACTGTGCAACAGCTCCACGTCGCTAATTTCACCATGAACCAGACCTGGTGGATCGTCTACGTCTGGACTTACAGAAAGAAAGGCTACAACAATGCATTATTTTGAACATAAAAAATTGCGGCAAAGACACGGATACTACCGGTAGCAAGTTTCATTAGACATAGCTCTTCTTAATTCATGTAAAAGATAAACAAAAGAAACTTTAAGAATCATGATTGGGGTTGGTCTTTAAAACTATCCATATGATGGGATCTTGACTAATAAAAATGTGTAGACTGTCTTGGGTATTTAAGAAGAAAAGCCAAGAAAAATGTAAGAAGAAGATCCAAGTATTTATTTGATTGCATTTATGACATTTTTTCACCTTTTATGGACTTTTTATGGACAAGAAAAATCAATTTATTTCAATACTCACTTCATGTTGATATCCAAGGCTGGCAAACTTTTTCCAAGGTAAACCTTACACACTACCAACTGACCAAATCTGAATGGGCATGGGTCAGTGCATGTCTCCTTCATTGCCTTCATGGCCGATTCTATCCTTGGCTTATCACACAAGCTTACACTGTTAGACAGAGGTACTGCTGCATGGAGACCAAGTTGCTAAATTAACACACACAAATAACAAAAACAAAAAACAAACAAAAAACTGTTAAATATCTGTTACAAGTACAGGTATATGAAGCTCAGATCATCTTCTTAGACTAATGAGTTTTAATTTAACGGCCAAATGGAAAGTACAATACAAGATTCTTTTTTTCAAAGTGAACAAAGAAATTGGCAAGGCAATTGGCAATTGTACATTTTACCTGACATTAAAATACGTTTCATGGTCCTCAGAAATACTGTACTGACATGGGCGCATAATATGATCTGAAGACGCTATACAATGTAATGTGTCTAAAGTTTTGATGTCTACAGGAAACGGGAAGAGGTTATGAATTGTGGACTTGCAAATGTCCACAGTTCGTTCCACCATTTCTGATAAAGAGTTTTCGATGAAGAATACAGTAAGGGTTATCTGTACACAGATGAAGGGGAACAATCACTACTATATGTATATAAACTTACACTGTATGTATCACTGTCCATAGGTCCTTCTTCAAGAATTTTAACTGGTTCATTTTCACCACCTGGTAAATCTGGGTCCCAAACAAAGAACAAGTACTCCTGGAGCCTCTTGAGAGTAGGCGATCTGACATACAAGAATAACAAGAAACAATCTGTTAATAGAACATTGGAATTCGGACAAACAGATGACACACAACATTAACATTTTTAGTTTGTCCCAGTTGCAATATAAATCTTATGGCATAATCTACAAAATATAAGCCATTCGGTTTTTTTCATTTCCAGTTGTAATTGAATGCATTCGAGTATTTAATACATTCACAATAACTGATGGAATGTGTGTTGTCATCACAGATATCTGGAATACCGAAGGCCGTTCCCCTCCTCATTCCCGAGCGAAGTTTAATAATCAGCATCTCGAATGTCAGCATTTTTGACAGACACGAACTACTTGCCAATTCTACATTGTACCACCTTCAATAACAATCAACAGGAAGTTTAATTTGCTAACTTATTTTTTTAAAACTAATTTATGTGTGGGGAAATGATTCTATAAATTGCTCTGTTTTATCTAAAGAAAGTTAAGGAACCAGACTACAAAAACAACAATGTTCTTGCATCTATAAACACGAAACTTTTAAAACAGGTCAGCTTAACAATATCTACTATACATGTATATAAACCCCCAAACCCATCCATTTGCGATAATTATGACCAAAACATTTGGTGTATATTACATTTAAACTTAGTTTTTCAATGGTTCTATAATGTTCGGCTTTAGTGCTCTTCAAAATTAGTTATTTACCAAATAGCCTGAATGACCTAATTATTGCCGAATTTCTGATCCCAAATATTTACAAATAGTAATTTGTTTCCAATTACCTGCTGACAGCAAGTGGCTCATCTTCCTCTGTAATAGAACATAGCTTGTTATCAAAGCGGTATCGTAGCATTCTGTTATGAACCCTTGTGATACCATGAATCTTGATGCCAAGTATGTTGTGAGCTTTGTAGTCAGCAGCACAGAACCGTGACAGAATGAGATCATGGCAAGATGAAAACCTGCAGAATTTCAAAATAAACATATGTTAACTTAGAGAATATATAAGATGTATCTAAAATATGTATACCATTTTCAAATAGTTCCTGGCATGCTGTCAATTTGAAAAAAATAATAAAAGAAAGTCATTTCCAAGGAATGAACGTCTGAACGTACCTTAAAACACTACACATTGTGCCAAAACATTAGAAAACTTCAAGAATCATCTACTAAAGATTGAACTGGCTGATCTTCATAAAGTGTACTAAAATGTCCTCGTTTACACACCTAACCCTGGATTCACCGACGACGTGGCGTCAGGGACGTGCCCTACATTTACAGCATAAACAAACCCAGCAGTGCACACTGACATATTACGTGTATGCAACTAATTAGCACGCGTCAAATCTTGATAATGTGCGCGCTATATGTACTCGTAGAACTATATTTAAATTACATGTATGCGCATATGTGTCGTTACTCCTAAAAATACTTGTTTTCAACATTGAAGATATACATGTATTGAGCTTAATACAGTTGTACAATGTTTTATTGTCTCCAATTCCATGAAGTATATAGCCTCATCAACAACCAATTTCTAAAAATATGATTTGCCTCATGAAGATGACTTCTTTTATAACAGAAGTAAGACAACAACATAAATGTAACAACACCATTCCTCTGGTTTTCCAGTTTGTTCTCAAATGTGTCCTGTTTTGAAATATCACAGGTCTTTTATGACATCCCCCAGTGCACATGAGTGTCCTCTGAACTATGTGTAAGTGGCGTACAAGTGCTTAGGAATAAATATCTGTGGGATACAATTTGCCACCAACACTTTTGAATTATTTAGATCAATGACTTTGGAAAGAAGACTATGCAGATACTGTACCATGCGCTTGAAGAGTGGCCCTCTTCAAATCTGACATTTCCTCCACTCTCGAGCTCAGCAGTTAATCTTTTAGTAGAGATTTTTGTAGTTTGCTTCACACGAGAAACTGCTTCATCATAACATGCATCCATCCTGTATGTTTGGCAAAGTAAAAAGAGAAATGTATGTTTGCTCGAAATTTTACTTTAGACAAAAAGTCATTTTTAATATACCGGTATTATTTTATTATACATACTGTATTAATCCAATCTATGGTCTCTAGAAACAAACTAATTATTTGAAAACAAATATTCTCACTCTTGCAGATTTTTGGCGCAAGTTAGTTTGCGATCCTCCAGGGCTTGCAACTTGCTCTGCAGCTTGCTGAAAGTGGTTTGCATCACATCTTGCCCATCACTTTCTGCAGTCACTTTGGAACTTTCAAGCTCTCCTACGTGCCTTTCAATCTAATTAACAACAGAAATGAAAAACCACACAATCTTAATCTTTCCAAAACACATAAACAACTTTAAACCTACATGCAACTACATGTACCCAAAGCCAATCTGTAACGGTCGGCACTCGCAGGGTAACTGTCAACTTAATTTCAGATGTGCCGCTGTTAGGGGGGTTCGCAGATGTGCTGAATGGATCGAGGTTTAATAACAATACTTGACTAAATCAGGCACAAAAACACAAAGGTCTCGACTGAACCGTTAGGGTCATTGTTCTTGGATATCGCAAACAGTAAATCCAAACCAGGTTCCAAAAAGCTCCGTGAAAACTGTAACAAAGAACAAAGTTACATAAAGCATTAAGCACGTGTAAACCAAACATGATACAACATTACGGGCCATGTATCTCCACCTGTGCGTACAATCTGCGTACAAACTAGGGCAAGTTTTCCCAAGCAAACACAACGAAAGGTCCTACATTTCCCATTTCAAACTCGTATAAAAAAAGAATGGTTAGGTACCTGTAGGTTTACCTCACTGGATTTGTAGTCGATGAAAGTTGGTTATAAAAGAGCTGTTACGTTGTCGTAATAAGCGTGGCTTAAAGCCGGCAACCTTCATACAAAGTGTCAACATATGCCCGTGTGGTGTTGTCTGTTTCCTCAAGTAAGAAAGTATACAGTGAGGGCGCTATAACAACTTAGTGTTAAAGTTACATTTACATGGCTCCCTAAATTAGCATAGCTAACTCGATTCTAACTCGCAGTTTAGAAACATTTTACACTTACAAACAACTGGTCAATCAAACAGGAGGTTCTAATAAAACGCAGGCATACGAGAAAATCAAAATCCACCTAACATTCATGGCTTCTCGGTGGGTATTTCTCTGGTCTCAGTGTCAGATAGGAGCAAGTTTCTGGACCGGGCGTTTGAGACTCTTCTTGGAGAGGACTCTATTGCCCTTTTTTTGCATCCAAGTGTGGATCTCCGATTGTAATCTTCACCGTGCGCACCAACTTGTCGCTGCTTGGGAAGACTTCTTCAGCTCTTCAATTTCTTGGCAAGTTATCTTCCATGATGATAACTATGTCACCGACGTGACACTCATGAACTGGACGAATCCACTTCTGTCCGATCTGAAGGTTCTGGAGGAATTATTTCCTCCACCGTGTCTGAAACTCGTTGGCGAGTTGTTGTACTCTTCGCCAGTGCTTCTGTACTCTTCGCCAGTGAGTACAGATCAGTCAGTTGAAAGATGCCGGGAGGTGGCAGAATCAGATTGGACTTCGTGGTCAAGAGATGGTTGGGTGTTAGTGGTTTCAGAGACATCGGATCGTTCAAATTGTCTACAGTCAGGGGCCTGCAGTTGACTGTGGCAGCTGCTTCACACATGAGCGTCCTGAATACCAAAATTATGCGTACTGAGCGTATTTGACGCGTCCAGACTCCACCGGTATGGCTGGCCGAGGGAGCATTCATCCTGAAATCAAAGTGATCGCAACCTCCCTTCAAAAGAAAGTGCTTCACCCGGTCAAGGTTTAGTTCTGCCACGGCCTGTTCTAGCTCAGTACGTGCTCCGACAAAGTTTGTTCCCCGGTCGGATCTCAATTGGCCAATTGGGCTGCGGATTGAGAGAAATCGGCGCAAGGCAATTGATAAAAGAATCGGTTGAGAGCGAAGCAGCGGTCTCAATGTGAATCGCGCGAGACGTCATGCAGGTAAATAGGACGCCGTACCTCTTTACTTCGCTGCGTCTTTCCCTGATAATCCATGGGCCGAATAGATCAACTCCACAGTAGGTGATGAAGGGCGGGGCTGGTAGCAGTCTGTCTTCTGGCAAATCCGCCATCTTCTGTTTCGTGCCCTTTCCATATAGTTTCCTACACTTGACGCAATTTTGCAGGTAGCCGGAGACAGCTGAACTGCATCCGATATTCAAAAATCCGGAAGCTCTGATCTGATTGGTGGTCATGCCACGGCCCTGATGAGCTACTTGTTGATGACAGGAGTGTATGACCAATAGACACGTGGTGCTTCCTTGGCAATACCACCGAAAACTGGGATCGTCGTTTGCGTCCGCCGACACGCACCAGTGTATCCTCGTCGATGTAGGGGTTCAGTCTATACAATGAACTAGTCTTCTTGATGCTCAAGTTTCCTGTCTGTATTTTCTTCGTTGATCCCAAGTTCTTGCAGAACCTTGATCTCTTCATCGAAGGCTTCTTTTGAACCTGCTGCATAATTTCGATTTCCGACAGACTGAGTTCTTAAATGGTGACAGGCTTATAAGCTGGCAGGGCATTCTTTTGTAGCTCTTCAATGGGTACCGTTTTATGAGGCCTCTTCACAGAATAGCCCTTTAGGTGAAATTTCAACCGGATGCAAACGACTACTGCCCTCGTGGCTCGATGCAGCTCAGAGAAGCATTTTAAGCGCTTCAGCTCGAAGTTGGTTGAACATGTCTGCACGAACATGCTCTGCACTTTCTTTACCTCTGGGTCATCCGGGGGCAACTCTAGTTCAGGAGGTTCTATCGCGGCCAAGAGATCCTTCTCCCACAGGAATTTGGGTCCCTCCAACCACCTTGACTTGGTCACAAGCTCTTCAACAGTAATGCCTCTGGATCCATCGTCCGCTGGATTTACGTCGGAAGAGACGTGCCTCCATTGAGATGATTCGGTGACGTCTTTGATTTGTTGTACACGATTTGCAACGAAGATGTGAAATCGACGAGCCTCGTTTGCGATGTAGCTGAGGACAACCATGCTATCCGTCCAGAATACCTCTCTTGGGTTGTCATATTGGAGCTCCTTCTTTATAAGAGCACTGACTCTCGCTGAAACTACAGCCGCCGTTTAGTTCGAGACGAGGAACAGCTAGTGACCGGCTTGAGTGGACACACTCTTGCCTTGCCAATGACCAACGAGCAGTGGATTTGGTCGTGGACGTCCGTCAATCGCAGGTATGAGCACTGTGCATAACCAACAGTGCTCGCATCCGAGAAGTGGTGAATCTCGGCTTATTTTACTTGAAGTCGGCTGAAGTCGGCTGGCTTGAAGCATTGTCTAATCCTTAGGTTCTCAAGAAGATAAAGATCACTTCTCCAACGCTCCCACTTCCCCTTAGTCGTGTCAGGAAGAGTGTCGACAGCACTTCTCGTCTGGTGAGTGGTCGATCCTTCATCACGATACGGAACTGTAGCGTGTCTGATTCGATGCACCATACCACACCATGGAGGCGTAGGCCTTCTAGGGCACAGAGTTTCTTCGTCTTTGCAATTAGGTTGATTGCTTCCTTGGTGGTAGGGACGGATACTAGCTCATCGTCCACGTAGAAATTGCATCTTATAAATTCTGCTGCTGCTGTGCCAAATTCTCGTTCATTGTTATTCGCTATCTTCTTTAGGCTGAAGTTGGCACATCCGGGTGATGACACGGCGCCGAAGAGATGCACCTTCACCCTGTAGACGGAAGGTTGATTATCGCAGTTGCCATGGTCCCACCAGAGGAATCTGAGAAAGTTGCGGTGTTCTTCAGCGACTCTAAACTGAAAGAACATTTGTTTGACATCGCAGATTACAGCCACATAGTCTTGATGAAATCTGCACAGGACTCAAACAAAACCATTGGTAAGATCCGGATCTTGTAAGAGATGATCGTTCAGGGCATCTCCGTGGAAGACTCTGGTACCTTTTCTGCATGGCCGTTGTTGAGCTTTAGTGTTGATAGAATTTCGGATCTCTCTTGAAGCGAGTCTTGATCTGTTTTGGACGATGGCGGGCTAGTGCCTCGTTGTTTGGAAGGTTGGGAAGTTCCGATTTCTTAAATGGCAGGGGCATGATGAGATGTCCATACGAATGCTGTCGAGTACCTCCTTCCATCTTCTTCAGAAAGCTGATGTCATCTTGAGATAAAAGCTTTCCGTCTGTGGCCTGTTCTGAGAAGTCATGGTTCCAACATTTTAGACACTTCCAGGGGATTTATAATCTCCTTGACCTGGGTTCTAAAATCTGGACCCGGTCTGGCGGTTGTGCGCTCTTTGCCATTCTCTCGTCACCGGTCAGGGTCGATAGCACCTTATACGTGAGAACTCTATGGCTCACTCCAATGGTGTCGCTGACATCCTGATCGCTATATGGTCATTCGACAACTCCGACAATTCCCCATCCAAGGTCGGTCCTTTGCGTATATGGCTCCCTATCAGCTGGAGGTATGACCTTCCGTGGAGCTAACTCCCGTGAACAGTTGTAGCCTAAAGAAGCCCTATTTCGCAGTTAGCTGTTGGCATCATCAAGTCCGCTATTCTCTCCAAGTGTGGCCATCTTCTGGCCATTTCAGGGGTGGGAATATGTGAGCGATTAGCAGGCATCACTTTTCTTGTGTACGGTGTTGGAAGATGACCTCTGACCAGCAAGCCATCTACCTTACGACCTTTGACCTGTTGGTCTTTAGAGTACATCGTGGACAGTAGCAAATGAACTTCGGTGCCTTTTACTCCCAGTGCCTTTTACTCCCAGTGCGTCGCAAGTACTTTCTCGGATGAAAGTAGTGTCGGATTGAGTGTCCAAAATAGCAAACACCAGTCTCTGAATTTTGGTGTATCACAGTGTGAAATCCACACTGGCACTGTCATGGAGCTTTTGCCGCCTTTCTCAATACCGCTTAAGAAGCTAATTACTTGGGCATTCGAAGTGACGGACCCCCGCAGTCACAGGTATTGTCGCAGGTAAGGTTACAATTGGCTTGTTGGCCTATTTGACGTCTCCATGAACAAGGTAGGGTGACGTTTCGAAAATCAAAATGCCTAAAAAACAATATGTGTTAAGTCTTATTTACAGTTTGACGCTTAGTCCAGTTGGTTGCCCTTTCAAGAATTATGGCACCGTGAATGAGTTAATGGTGAAGGTGTTAACCCAAATAGTTCACAACAGGTTCACACTAGGCTTCGCAGAGTCCAGCAATGTTGTCAAGATGACGGGGGGGCTAGGGACAATCCCGCTGGAAGCTCGCAGTTTCCTCTTCTCTGTCCAGGATATGGGCTGGTCGCAGTCTAAAATTCCAGCTCGCAAATCTGGGAGAAGGGTGTCCTTCTAATCACGCTAGTGAAACTCTTTCTAATGGTCAGAAGGGGGTTTGTATGAGCCTCAGCTTCTCACGTTGATGCTCACCAATTATTGACGGAAAGACTTGTAACCAGACGTCAGTTCCATGTACCAGTGTAGCAGAGCGTACACGTAGTAGGCGTACCATTAGGCTCGGTGAAGTGCGGTCAACCCCAGCATCATGCGGGAGTTTTCACTGTAACGGTCGGCACTCGCAGGGTAACTTTCATCTTAATTTCAGATGTGCCGCTGTTAGGGGGGTTCGCAGATGTGCTGAATGGATCGAGGTTTAATAACAATACTCAAATAAATCAGGCACAAAAACACAAGGGTCCCGACTGAAGCATTAGGGTCATTGTTCTTGGATATTGCAAACAGAAAATCCAAACCAGGTTCCCCAAAACTCTGTAAGAACTGTAACAAAAAACAAAGTTACATAAAGCATTAAGCACGTGTAAACTAAACATGATACAACATTACGGGCCATGTACATGTACATGTATCTCCACCATGTGCGTACAATCTGCGTACAAACTAGGGCAAGTTTTCCCAAGCAAACAACGAAAGGTCCTTTATTTCCCATTTCAAACTCGTATAGCAAAAGAATGGCTAGGTCCATGTAGGTTTACTTCCCTGCGTGCAATGGATTTGTAGTCGATGAAAGTTGGTTATAAAAGAGCTGTTACGTTGTCGCTAATAAACTTGGCTTAAAGCCGGCGACCTTCATACAAATTGTCAACATATGCCCGTGTGTTGGTGTCTGTTTCCTCAAGTCAGAAAGTATACAGTGAGGGCGCTATAACAACTTAGTGGTAAGTTACATTTACACCATCAAAACCCAAACAGCAGGTTTTGCTAGGTTTTGTGAGATGTGGTACTGGAATAGTTCAATATTGTTATGATCGGGGACTTACACAATGTTAGGGTTTGGGGTATGTTGGATTGTGAGGAGTGGACAAGCATCATCTCAATGTTTACCACCACATTTTCACCAGGAGACCATCAGTAACTATTGCTTGCAGACGACAGATTTACAGATTTACTTGATTGATACTATTAAAAATGCAGCAAAAGACTTCTCTGCAACTTTTCCACTGCAGAGAAAACACTCACTGTGACCAAATAAAGCAGATGAATAACACTAGGTGTGGCACCATGTACACCCGTCAGAACATGCATCTCATCATCGCCATCATGTTGAAGTTCAGTCGTGTCACGATGCTCCTTTCAAGGATGGCGTAAACATGAAGTACATACTCTGAAACACAACATTCCCAGCAGTAAAACCTGCAGTAGACTTAAACCGAAGCATATCCCAGCTCCAAAGGCAAAAGTTGACTACACCAAGAACATGGGCGGCGTAGACAGGGACGATCAGTTATGGAGCTTACCATGCCTGCTCTCAGCTATGGTGGAAAATGTATTTGGTACACATGTACGTCTTGATTGATGTAGCTAGGGTCAATGCTTGAATCTGCTACAAGCAACACCACCCAACAGATGGGGGGAAAGACACAAGCATTAGTGACAGTGAAATGGACCCCACTGACATCGAAGATGACGTAGATGTTAATTCCAATTCACATTGGCCATTACCAGCCGCACCCTAATCGAAGAGTAGGCAAGATGAACTGTTTTTCCCCTTGTCAATAGTGCAGGCCACTACAAGCCAAGATACCCAGGTGGAATGCACGATGGAATGCAGGTTGCCCAGTGTGTGAAGTGAACCTCGGCCCCGATGTTTCACTCTATAACTCTACAACCCCACCACTACCTCAAATATGCTCTCCTTGGTAAGACATAAGAGACAAAACATACTTTAGAAATACCGGTACCTGCCAAATAAAGAAAATATACAAATATATTCCGTAGGATATACATGTACATGTACCTGGAAAAGTGAATATAATTTTTCACCAACCCCTACGCACCAACTGACCACGTGACAGAATCCAAGGCAAACAAAATATATGAAAATAAAGAAATATCAAAAGAAGTTTTTAGTTCAGCATTAACCAGTTCGCGCCGGAATTATTTTAACAACGCCGAGCCGACGGGCGGGATTATTTTTAACGAAACTCGATCCGAAGCGTGTTCAGGCTGATAGTGCCGGGAAGCACACCCACGCATTTCCGGCCTTGCGCGCTGCTGACATACATTTCCGAACTTGAACTTGGCGTGTTTATGCGTCATCCGTTTTGAATTTTTGGAATTTTTTGCGTTTATATATGTCATCCGGCGCGAACTGGTTAAAAACAAATATACACAGTAAAAAGCAGAAGAAAAGCTGAACTAATTTTGTTAAAAATTTAATTCATATAAGCATTTTGTTATATTGTTTCCAACAACATGAGAACTAAAAAAAAATGATAAAATAAATAAGAATATAAAATAAATATTTGATTTGGTACAATTTATAAATTCCGTACCATGTGGAGGCCTGAACACAATGGAGACAATGTACTGTATAAAAACACCTCTGACAACAGAAGGAAGAAAAAAACGTCATAACAAGCCAACAACTTCAGTCCCAACACCCCTTCCAAACGAGCATTTTGCTACTTGTTTTGTATTATTGTTTGTTTGGAATTATAATAATTTTGTTAAGTACCTCTTTAATGTTGAAGCTCAAAGTTCGCAGTCTGTCTCTGGTATCATGTGTGAGCTGCCGCTTCTTTCGAGTGATACGATGTGTCATGTCTGCTAATACCCGCTGAAATGTTTTGACACGCATGTTGTAGTACATCTTCTTCTTCACAACAGTAGCCTGACAGGATGACAAGTTAAAGATATTGTTCACAAACAGACATAAACATGTTCTAATGTTAGAAAACAATAACCTTTAATTACCCCCTTGCGTAAGGGTTAATAACTCCAATTTGCTCAGCCAAGAGCAAGTTCTGGCGCGACCTACGGTATAGGTAATCATAAGTAATTCAACTAACGTCACTCTAACGCAGGATGGTTGGACTGTCTAGTCGACTGTTTGGAACCAGACCCCAGGGCACGGTTGCCACTGGTTGACAATAGCCTCTTTCCATAAGAAAACATTGAGAGAACTAGTGACATGGAAAAAGTGATGGCAGTAGTCGGACAAAAATCTGGCAGGCCTTAATTTATTTTGTTCTGGTTTTGGGACCAACATTACTAACGTTATGACTCATCCTACTTATATGCGTGGGAGAATAGTGCCAATACCCTTCTTATTCATGTCGCAAATGTAAACAAAGCGGTTGCCATCTTTTTAACAATAGTTTGACTAAAGCCGTTCGAGCGAACTGCATTTGAGCATGCGCATTAGTAAAGCAGAGACTGACTAAAGGTTGACTATAGTTTGCGCCCGAACTTGCTCCAAGTGTAGCAGCTAACACTACATGTGTATGCTGAACGATAGTCCTGCTATTCATGGCACAGGAATTAATTCTCTATCCATCTATTGTGTTTCGAAAGCACTATCTATTCATAATTCAGCTACAGACATCAGCCGGCCACAAGAAGTGCTTTTTACCTCGAAAATGATTTTTTTTTTCAATTATTATTTTCCTACCAACATAAAAGTTATCCACTTTTAAATGAGACATTAACCCTAACTCCCTACCCATTTTTACTTACACATAACCTGAATCCTGCAAAATCCTCCAATTCCTAAATTGTTAAAACTCCAAGTAACCTGAATCCTGCAAAATCCTCCAATATTGGTCACTGGTGACCATACAGCCTGTATCCTGCAAAATCCTGCAGTCTTGCCCTGGCTGCAGTCAGTAAAAACCCAAGTAACCTCAATCCTGCAAAATCCTGCGATGCATCAAACTCCAAGTGACCTCAATCCTGCAAAATCCTTGTGTGTCACATTCAGCCTGATAACCTGAATCCTCCATATTCCTGCAGGGGTAAAACCCCAAGTAACCTCAATCCTGCAAAATCCTGCAATGCATCAAACTCCAAGTGACCTCAATCCTGCAAAATCCTGCATTTTGCAATGAGGAATTTGGAGGATTTGGGAGGGTTAGGGTTAAACAAACAAAAATACCCCAACAAATAAACAAATAAAAAACAAGCAACATTTAGTTATTATTGAGTTATTTCATTAACAAATCTGCAGTTATTTGCTTTGCAAGAACGAAACAATCAAATTAAAAAGTTGTTCCCCCAAAAAAATTGTTTTAAACAAAACAAGACGAGAGACAATCCGTTTAAAATATTTGTATTAAAAAGAATCTTTATGTCAAAATTATTAAAATAACTTGAAGGGGAACTGTATCCATTAAAAAACAACCTGAGGTTAAAAAGTTGCATTGCCTAAAAAAAGAAACAAAACTAGATGCAATCAAGAGCAAACTCGGTACAAGCATATCTTGATGACATCACGATACGTTTCTAGTGCAATCAAATGACCGATTCATTATTTTGTGCAACATGCAGTATTGCATAGTCATCACTAACGTGTCTGGTGTCAAACCAATTTCCGGACACCGCTGCCAATAGCAGCCGTGGAATTGGTATACGGTATTTTTTTCTTTACAATAGACATCCACTGGAATACCCCTCATCAGTCCAACACGTTTTTTCTCTGTGGTTTAACTGGTGTCAGATGAAAATTCGATCAGTTGAGCTATTCTGCCGCCTTTGTCCCAGTTTATTGAGCCAATTCTGTCGCCTTTATACTGTACTTATGGCTGGACACGAGCTTGAATTATTTGTCTTGCTCTTTCTTTCTGACAAAAGTTCCCATCCGGCATGAGTTGCATTAGCGCCCATAAATACAGGGCATAGTTTTGGACCACCTCTTACTCGAGTCTTCCCTTTTTCATGGTACCTATGATGAAACACGATTGATGGTCAAGCCTTCGATTAAGCGGGCGCAGGGCGCAAATTTGCGCTCATAAAACCACCAATTGCGCCCATAATCATCTAAAACTAGACGGCAAGGCGCAAGTGTTTTCCGTAAAATTGCGCCCATAAATTATTAGGACAGGAAGTCTATTTCCCTACAAATGTTGATGTATAATCATACTGATGTAAACCTGGTTTCCCAAAAGTATTTTTACCTTGTTTTCATAATAAATATTGTGAAGAAAACATGTTGTCTTGTCTCATTTGTGATTTGTCTCATTGTCTGTTTTATTCAATCATGACTCGAAAAATCTCAGTCGCCTGTCGGCCATCATGTAGCAAACTTGAACGCTGCATACACGCACACTGTATTGATATGATGCATGGCAGCGAGTGTCCCGATCTCTACTATAGATCGGGGCGGACATCCGGGAACTGTCATAAAAACGCGTCATAATACGTACACAGCGCCGGTAAAAACGATGATCGCGCGCGCAGTCTTGTATGTAGTCTTGGTGCAAGACGTCCCTGTTTCCACAAATTTCCGCTAATAGAGGGCGCTATCACTCCACCAACCGCTATCACCCACGAACCGCGGTTCGTGGGTGATAGCGGTTGGTGGAGTGATAGCGCCCTCTATTAGCGGAAATTTGTGGAAATACAAAACAGGGACGTCTTGCACCAAGACTATCTTGTATGCTACAGTGCAGTGTCAGCGCGTATTGTTTTCATCGGCGCGCTGACCTGTGACGTATGTCCGCGGTGATCAATACTCTCACCTGTATTGTAGCGTACGTGGACGTAATTTACGCTGCCTAGCCTGCTTTCATACAGGCGTTCTGATTGGTTGATACGAGCCTTTGTTTACGTTAGGTAAGCAATCAAATAATAGCTTTTACAGCGTCAACGATAACAATTGTTGATCTCATGCTGTCGAAGGTAATGGTGGAGTGATAGCGCCCTCTATTAGCGGAAATTTGTGGAAATACAAAACAGGGACGTCTTGCACCAAGACTATCTTGTATGACTCAAAAGGATTTGTTCTAACGACTATGATTTCTCCCGCCATTCACAGATACTGAAGAACAACTTGGTTGCCAGGGGTCACAGTTCCCGCCAAGTTCAACGTGCGATTGCCAGAGCCAAAGCCGTACCCAGAAATTTGGCTCTAAAGGTAAAGGCCCCCCAGGCTAATGCCAAACCCATGATCCCCCTGGTGACTACCTTTCACCCCAGTCTCCCTTCCCTTCGCAAAATCACCAACGACAGCCATCACATTCTCCACACTTCAGATCGCCTTGTCCGGGCCATCCCGGACAGCCCTGTATTGGCCTATAGACGCCCTCAAAATCTACGAGACCTCATTGTTCGAGCCAAAGTTCCCAGCTTGGATGCATCTCCCCCCATCCAGCACGGAACTTTCAAGTGCAGCTCTAGATGTGTGGTCTGCCAGATCCACATTCAGGAGTCTGACTCCTTTTCTGGCCACTCTTCTGGTACTACTCATAGAATTATTGGTAACATCACTTGCAGTACATCTAATGTCATATATCTCATCTCTTGCAGGTTTTGTGGAGTTCAGTATGTCGGAGAGACCAAAAATGCCCTAAAAAAGCGTTTCTACGGTCATCGATCGACTGTCAACACCAAGAAACTGGATACCCCTGTAGGACATCACTTTAACCAGCCTAACCATTGCATTTCTGATATGATTCTTCAGGGCATAGAATCACTTGGCCATCGGAAAGACTCAGTCCGCCTCAGCCGGGAGAAAGTCTGGATGAATCGTCTTCGGACTATTCAACCACATGGGCTTAACATCCAACTAGGAAATGATTAACTTCTATTTTTTCTCCATTTGTCATCTGTTTCAGATTCATTCCTTGCCAGAATTTTGTTTTTGTTTTCGTTTGTTCTCACTTCTCTGGTTTTCCTCAACCCCCCCCCCCCCCCCCCCCTCCTCATTACTCCTATTCATACTTATTTGTTAGTTCTTCCCTTTGATCTCCACCCTGGACCCCTTTCCTTGTGGCTTTACCCCTTCTGTTTTTGTTCCTACCCCACCTTTGATCCTACCCACACTGACCTCACCCTTTAATCCCTCAGCCTAATCCTCCTTTTGTTGTTTGTTCCATTGAACTCTGTGCTTTGTTTCTTTTGTGTTTTTTCAGCGTCCATGATGTGCATCATGCTGTATATTGCCCTATATATGTTTGTTTCTTGTACACAGTCATTTAGTCTCTGAAGAAGATCTTGTTAAGATCGAAATATTAGGCCCTCTTAACTTATTTGAAGGTAATGGTACACGCATGTGCAGATGAATTAAAACTTTTTTTAAAGACGTTGTAACAAGATGCGCGCGCAGCCGCCAGGCTACAGGCAATGGGAAAACTGTCAAACTCGATGATAGCGTGGGAGTTTTGTATGTTGTGTTGTTTGGTTGTTGTCTTTATAATAATAAGATATTTATATACCGCAAATTGCATATTGCCTCTAAGCCTCTTACTTTTACTTTTACTGTTTATCTTGTTGATAAAATTGATCGTATTCGCATTATTAAATTAACATTGTATGTTTGAGCTCTACAACTTGCGTAATTGGTTGTCCTTTTGACTCATTATCTGTTTAAAAATAATTGCCCCAGCGGCCGATTTCACGAAACGCTAGGATTAATCCTATCTCGAGTTAGGATGAGTAACTCATCCTAACTTGCATTGGATCTATTGCAAGTTAGGAGGAGTTACTCTTCCTAAGATTGATCCTAACATTGGTGAAATCGGCCGCTGGTTCTTCAGAAATTGCCCCTTGCTCTGGTAAATCCCCGTGAGCAAGGGGCAACTTTTAAAAATAAATTGCCCCTTGCTCCTGGCTGCTTAATCTAAGGCTTGTTGATGGTTCACATACACTGTACAGTATGATGTTCTTCTTTAGAAGATACATGTATTACAAGTTCTTGTTGGGTTCATAAATAAGTGAACAAATGATAATGTAATGATTCTGAAGAAGCTAAATGTTTCTTGCGTTGGTTGGTGATGCTAGGATAAGCAGTGTGGATAGTGCGGATATGGCACTTAATTTTGTCAATTCGCTGAAAAGCAACACTGCTTTTTCTCGTTCACAATTCACTACTTGCTCACAATTCACTACTTGGATCATCGTTATTACTGAGCTGATTCTTTACCCGCTTTGTCCATTTTTTTAAAGATGTTCAAGAACTCAAATTAATACTTTTTAAGGCCATACCAATAGATTTTCCAATTGAAGACATTTTAAAGACTTTTTAAAGACCCGCAGACACCCTGCATGTGGACTGTAACGTTACTAGACAAGTAGTACACATCACATGTCTTTATAGTTCAATAGTGAATTATCATCAGGAGATCTTTGTAGAACACAACATGGGCCGGGAACATTAACCTTTCCTGTGCTTCCCTTGGACTCTGGTCTTCTGGATAACTCCAGCCAGTCCGGTATATATGTACATACTGTACTAGATGGAAACACTGAGAGCCAAGTTTTATGAGCATAATCTTTCTTTGACAAGTTGTTCGTGTAAATTTGTTATGATTCATGAATTTAAAAAATGGCATGAGATAATTACTGTGATCTGTGAGGTGTCTTTCTGCTCTTTCTGTTGCGTCTATTTTGTTATTATTAATGTTGTTTTACAACTTGCAAAAACAAAAGGGGAAAGTATACAAAAAAGGAGGGAAAAAAGTCACGGTTAAAAGTAACATTTGCTTTTATACATGTAATATGCAGTTCGAGAAACAGGGTTTGAATATTGTTCATTCAAAGTTTCAAGTTAAAGTACATGTACTTACCAATAAAAACAATCAAAACAAAACAAAACAAAAGAAGTTTCTCTTACCTCTGCCATCTCTCTTAGGCTCTTATTGTAAACATCGTACGAGTCCAACCTCTCAATGAAGGGCAGATGATACAAAACGTGTGTCGAATAGTTACAGAGGTAACACACAGGGTTTGGAGCATACAATGGATCTTTTAAACCCAAATGTTTCAACTTTGGTAGTCTTATCAGGTGAGTGAGTTCCTTGGGGAAAAACAAATATGATTGTAAATAGGTAAATAACGATAGATTATAGATTTATTTGATCACACTGTTTAGTTCTTATCAATAGTCTTAAACGCATAGACTGCAAGTCGTGTGCACAAAACTGTGGTTAAAAAAACCTAGCCAAAGAGCGCTAGTAATGGTGCGTGTGCGATTATTTGAAGTAGCAAGCGGACAAACACTTTTCTGTCGCGGACAAACACAAACTCTGCTTTATATAGAAATTTGTACCCCCCACATTTTTGTAAGAAAGTTTGCATTCTAGCACATGCGACAGTACTAACACTGACACATCCCCTGTTAGCAATTTGAAGGGAAAACATATCGGCATTAGAACTGTACTGGTACAAAACACATGAAACCAACCAACATACATACATGTAGATAAATTGACATGTCATTAAAACTTACTCTGAAGGAACAGATGTTATTTCCAGACAGGTTCAACGCTTCCAGGTTTTTGTTCACGTCCAAACAATGCCCTGAAAATGTTACAGAATTTAATATTACACAAATAAACCCCAAGAGAATTTGATATTAGAAGATACTGTCAATTATAGCTTCCACGGGTTGGCATTTATGGCTTGCAGTATCAATAACCCAACATGTAATTAAAATGTTTGCTCACTGCATCTTCAAGTCCTGTCTATACCTGTATTTGCATCCCTACTCAGTTATTAGCTTTATAGAAAAAAGACAACCACAAGTGAATTATTTAAAGATATCAGACATTCCATAGAACAACCTCCAACCACATGTGTACGAACATTTGTGAGGGGTTCAGGCAAAATGAGAGTTTGAAATAAGGGGTTTTTAAGCATTAAGAAAGAAAATGAAATTCTCCTTAAAATAATTTTTGTTTGGTGCTTCAATCAGACATTCTTTTAATAAGTTATTCCTTATATGCAATAATTTGCATTTATTGACATGTTGCCAAAGTAAAATGTTAAGGAAAAGGCCTTAAAGTTTCGAGTCCTGCAGATTAAAAACGCTAATATTCCACTACTTTCTTACTATTTCTTTACAAATATGAAACCTTAGTAAACATAACAAATATTACAAATAGCAATAAATCAGAAAATTGAAAAGAAAAACACATCTATTCACTTTTTGCATTTTTCTACTGTGGCCTGTGCCCAGTTCCGTCTTATTTTGTCAGAACACCTAACATTTTATACATGTAAATGTTTGTACTGCGAACAATTGACATCAGAAGGATGTTGTTGTTGTTGTTGTCGTATGGACCGAAGTCCTGATTGACAGCTTTAGTTCAAGAGGTCTTTTTTCTCTTAGCCGGATCACCACGAGAAGGTAGCTGTCTTGATCCTCCAGAAACACCGGGGCAAACCCCTTCTCTTAGAGATAAGTTTTTCTGGGTTCTTTTACGTGCATTACACAACACACGGGACCTCCAGCTTAACATCCCATCCGAAGGACGAAGCAATAGTGGTTTAATTGCCTTGCTCAAGGACACACGTGTCGACACCGGGACTCGAACTCACACTCTGCGGAACAGAAAACCGGGTTCTTAATCGCCCGGTCACGACACTCCACTACATCCACGACACTCCACACATCAAAAGGATGTGGAAAGAGGATACAGATTATTGACTTGCACACGTCAAAGTCTGTTTTGTCCCCTTTCCTAAAAAAAAAGTTTAGAAAAAAAAATAGGGATAAGATAAACCATTTAAGGAAAATGAATCAAAATATGGGGTTCAAAAACTTTTCCAGAAGCGAGAAAAATCAGTATTTAGCCAACATTCGGGGCCAAAGCTTTAAACAATAAAGGCAAGTGGCGTTTTTTTAAAAGAAAAATTACATTTGTCTTTAATTCGTGCAATATTTGTATAGCTTTTTTTTTTTTAAATAATCATTTTCCAGACTTGAAACTGACCATGGTTTATATACCGGTACCTGCGAAAAAACGTGCAAAAATCACGACTACCTCAAAACTTGAATACGTCTATAAAAGTTACTATGTGCATCCCATTATTGAAACTTTAAATAAATGACATACACACAAATTAGCCAATATACAATGTTAACTACATGTACTTACCAATTTGTTCAATTCTGTTGGCAGCCAAATTAAGGTTACGAAGCTGTACAAGCTCACCAATCCCCTAGGAATATTAAATATTTGTCAAGAAAAAAATCACTGTTATGCATTTTAAAGATGGACTACAACGAAAACTCACACATTAAATTTATTATCGGACCTTGTTTATGTTGTGTTCAGGTAACACTTTATTGTTACGGTCATGTTTTTCTCTAAATAATTTTGTTGCAATTTGACCGAAAAAATTAGACCTCGATTCTTCGATTTTGAAATTCCCCGCCCTGTACTGGTTCCCGGCAAAGATCCACTGAAAACCACGATGAAATCCACGATATAGTACCAGCGGACTTGTAAACCAGCGAAAAGTGATGACGTACTACCCATGAAAACGCATACTGTACATGGTGGCCCTGAAGGGACTCCGCAGATCGCGAATATCGACGTCAAATTTGACGTCAATATTCACGACTTTCCCCAAAAAGTCGCGAATATTGACGTCAAATTTGACGTCAATATTCGCGATCTGCGGAGTCCCTTCAGGGCCACCATATGTATGCGTTTTCATGGGTAGTACGTCACACACAAAGTATGAATTATTCATGAGTTAAGGGCTTTTGCTGAAATTGAGTTTATCTGGGTCGTAGAACGCCGATCAATTTTGTTGTTTTTTTGCATGAAGGAACAAGATTTATTGAATACTAATGATATATTAGTAATCATTATACATTTCTCGAACAAAAAACAGCAACACAGCCTTTATCATTATTCCGTTGTAGTCCATCTTTAAGTTGGCAACTCTTGTGACAACAATGAAATAAATTAGGAAAACTAAAAATATTAAGGTTATTCTGTACATGTTCAGTCGACATACATTGGGAATTTCATTACATTCGTGCACACAAAGAGCATAGCTGGTCTTAAAAGTGACACTGATTTCTATCACTGTTTACAAATAACTTACCTCAATATTAACAATATTGTTTTGAGCAAGACCAAGGACTTCCAAATCTTTAAGATGGTTGATGTTGATAATTTGGCTGATACAATTACTGTAGAGGTGCAGAATCTTCAACTTCTTGCAAGCATTGAGACCCTCAATCACCTGCACACACAAAATTTGCATTTATAAACTACAGTTGAAGAATGATACCGGTACATGTACCGGTATATGTACAGTAAAGTGCAGCTGAAAGTTAACACTGCAAATGGGAATGGAAATTTTGTGAAAAAGTGTGAAAACGGTTTTCCACTTTGTGCAAAGATGTGAAAATTGTGTGATAAAGTAGTAAATTTATTTTTACTAGCCTTGACCAAGGCTAGAAGAAAGCTACCGGGTACGCGTACTGTAGCACCAAAATTAGTATACAAAAAAGCAGGTGAAACTTATAAAGACAACTTTTTCATCAAAAATAACCCTATAAAAACAAATATTATGAACTAACTTAAAGGGAGTGGGGTTTAAACCAAAAATTAAGTGATTTGACACGAAATGACATGGCATCATCCTTGACCCGTAAGCTATCTACCCACCAAGTTTTGTTAAAATCTATCCTGTAGGTTTTTCTGTATAAATCGTGCTAACAATCAGACAAACACTAATAAACGCCAGCAAAAACATATTAAACCTACATTGTACTTGCCGGAGATAATGAAACAAAGCATATGGGTCATTCCACGTCATTCCACACACTTTTTTGCTCGACCCCCTCTGATTTCGATGAAATGTGGTGTGTGGCTAGGTACTCATGAGAAACTCTGATACGCAAAATATTAGCGAAATTCGGTCATTTGTGTAGGAGCTGGAGCAGTTTGAAGTTTTAGGGGGTTTTGCCGCCAGAACCCACCAATCCACCTAAAAATTGCCAAATACCCCTACAGAATGGTTCGATCTCAGCAAGTGAGGTATCATTGGAAAGAGCACAAAATCCTCTATCCACCCATATGTCACTTGACATGCTTTTATGTGTTGACCCAAATCTGGGTCATTTAAGGTGACCTTGACCTTTGACCTCAATTATCTTAAAAGTATATGCTCCGGTTTTGATGAACTTTTTGTATTCGTGAGATAGTTAACTGTACATGGCGCGCACGAAAAATCAGCTTGGGCAATTACCAACTCCAGGAGAAAAATGACTAACTACATGTACCAACAAATGTGTAATATCACTCCTAGGACTGCGGATACAGTAACAATTATCAACTATTATGCATGTATTTTTGAATTCGATCTCGGTATTTTCAATGCCCGCCTCTGAAGTAGGTAGACTCCGTTATGGCGTAAAAAGGCAGTATTCAGAATCTTATAGTAACTCGGTTTACAGTAGCCACGGCGGTTAAGCAATGAAAATACCGAGATCGAGATATGTACATAGTTGATAATTGTGACTGTATCCGCATTCATAGGAGTGATATTACACATTTGTTGGTCGTTAAAGGGAAATTCCAGGCTCAATAATATTTAACCGTGTCTAAAATAATATGGTAACATACTGACTCTGCAGAGAATTTGTTTTGATTTGTTATCGAGAACCGTCGCGCCTATTTTATTCATGATTTCTTGCCATTCAGGAGTACAAGGGCGCGGCCATATTGTTCAAATTTGCCGCCTCGACCGGGACATTGTGACGTAGTGTCTGCACCTCAGTGCACATCGCTTTTTTGCCCGTTGTTCGCACTGGTAATTTGCACCTTGATGCGGCCAACTACATTATGCAGACGTACCGGTATGTTGTACGGCGCCCGACTATTGCGAGTACATGTTTTGCATTGCTGTGCAGAATATCGACTTGACGCGCCACAAACTATCGTTTATTTTTGTATTTTCTGAGAAGAATAGAAAATCTGTGAGCTAGTAATTATGGCATCAGGTCCTTCTCCGTATGATTTTGAGCCCACTTTCACATGTACAGTACACATTATGTATACACTATGCCGTACACAAAAGGGTTCAATTGCATTCCTTGCGCGTGCAGGGCCGCTATCGACCGGGCTTCGCGTACTAATGGTGCACACACTACGTCATAATATTTTGGATGTACCGATAAACCAGAACAAAATGGCGGCTCGCATGACGGTAAGCGCAGTGCGAGAAAATCTCTGTTGTATACGATTACCGAAACCGATGTCACCGAAGTCACAATGGCAATTGACACTCTTTAACATTATGCAATTATAAACTATGGGTGGAGTTTCACTTTAAAGTAATTTTTCTCCTGAAGTTGGTAATTGCCCAAGCTGATTTTTTGTGTGCGCCATGTATGGTTAACTATCTCACGAATAAAAAAGGTTCATCAAAACCAGAGCATATACTTTTGAGATAATCGAGGTCAAAGGTCAAGGTCACCTTAAATGACCCAGATTTGGGTGAACACATAAAAGCATGTCAAGTGACATATTGGTGGATAGAGAATTTTATGCTCTTTCCAATGATACCTCACTTGCTGAGATCGAACCATTCTGTAGGGGTATTTGGCAATTTTTAGGTGGATTGGTGGGTTCTGGCGGCAAAACCCCCTAAAACTTCAAACTGCTCCAGCTCCTACACAAATGACCGAATTTCGCTAATATTTTGCATATCAGAGTTTCTCATGAGTGTGGAATGACGTGGAATGATATACATTTCAAGTTTTCACTTTCCTATTAAAAGGATGAAATTTCTATTACTGTTAAGTACATGCAGGGTATATTTTTAGTTTGGTTAGTCCAATTTTCGTTATCTAAAATTAGTATGAAAAGTTACAGTATGCCAAAATTACCTAGTCAGTTTCCCTTGTGGTATATTGGTGTAATATAAGATATAAAATCTTATCCTCATTGCTGCTTCCCAGGTTGTATTGTAAAATCTGGCGTGATCCCTGGCCACACGGAATTGGGGTGTTTATAACTTCTGACTAACGGGAACAGCTAAAAATCTTATGTAGGAAAAACCATTAAAATAGTATTTACCTTGATTTTACACTCGCATATCCACAACTCTTTTAACTGGTTGCAGGTAGAAAGTCCTTCCATCTTTGTGATTTCTTGTCCCATTAGGATAAGTGTAGTCAAGTTTGGAAACAAATTAATACCCTTGATAGTTTGATTTCCAGAGAAAAACATTTCCAGTGAAGTTACTGTATCATCACACCCCTCTGCAAGCTTGCCAAACTTTATTCCGTTTGCACAACACTGTGAAGAAAAAGGGAACAAAATTGAAACAAAAAATAATAATTAGATTACTGCAAGGAATAAAGAAATAAATCTCCAGGGGCAGACAAACAGGAGAAATGCATTCCATCTTGCCCAGGAATATTGATGTGTTATGTAACTTACTTACCAACTAGTGTGATTTACCAGGAACCACACCCATCCTTGCAATTTTGACCAAAGCAATTGACAAATTCTAAACTTAAACTGTTCGACTCTGATTCTGGAGATATAACCCAATGTAAAAAACAATCAGTAGGTGAGCAGCGAACGTTTAAAAAGAGGCTTATTTGGGGAGTTTAATTGACCCAAGCTACATGTACACACACTTACCGGTACATCATACATGTACATCATTTGAAAGCTAATAGTATGTCTACTTTCCGATGAGGCACGATGTGGATATTGGAAGGAATGTGTTTTGGGGGCCATTTTGTTAAAAACAACTCTTGGTTTTGGTCAAAAAATGATTGTTAACCAGTTCGCGCCGGGATTATTTTAACATCACCGAGCCGAGGGGCGGGATTATTTTTAACGAAACTCGATCCGAAGCGTGTTCAGGCCGATAGTGCTGGGAAGCACACCCACGCATTTCCGGCCTTGCTCGCTGCTGACAGAGATTTCCGAACTTGGGAAGTTGGCGTGTTTATGCGTCATCAGTTTTGAATTTGGGGAAAACTTTGCGTTTATATACATCATCCGGCACGAACAATAAGAATAGTATTTTTATGAAGGAAGGCATGCTTGAGACCAAATAGAGGCTTATTCATAAAGTCGCAATTATCTTATTAGGATCACTAAATGTGCAGTAACTACATGTACCAAGAAAGCATTCTTGGGCCCACCCCTTTTCTTGTTTACGTCAACGACATTACAGAATCTATCAGACACAGTGAAGCAGTCATATGCTGATACATCACTCTGTATAATCAGCTTGTGCGTTAGGATGGCTCAGTGATGTCAAGAGGCGAACTTGCAGCACAACTAAACATCGATCTGGATGCTGCTTCTTTTTGGGGAAGGCAGTGGAAGGAGATCTTTGAGGCCTCAAAGACAGAGTATGGTAACATCTAGGAAAGTCAATCGAAACCATCCACCTCTGTGCTTTGATGGCCACATTTTATTAAGAGGATGATGAACTCGAGCTTCTTGGGGTCATGTTCACTTGCTCTATGAGCTGGAAGAAGCACATCCAGTCAGTGGCTAAAGCAGCTGGCCAGAAGTTATTTATTCTCAGAAGAACAGCATTGGCTATGTCAACTCAAGACCAGGTACAGGTAATTTTTCAAGTTGTACGTACAGTAGGAAGATCGAGTACGGTCCCCTCTGCTTGATGAGTGCTCCTGATTCCTACCTTTTTTCAAGATCATCCTAATTTGTCTTCCTTAATTTCTTTCACCCTAACCCAATTCTACCTCTAGACCCCTTTACTGGAGACCCAAACTGTAATGGGGACACAAAAATGTTTTCAAACAAACAAAAGTGTCCCTATAACTCGGTGTATGCCTACCAATCTTTCTAAGCAAGTACATCTTTTGTACACATTCTTGCATGTACCAATGCCCTCTTATAGATACATGCCCAATAAATGCGTATGAAAGGCCGCGACACTAAAACAAATGAGGAACAACCTGTGCTCACGTGTGCGAACGGTCTCTAGGGTTTTTTGTTTGTCTTTCCTAACTCATATTTTTTTTAAAGACTTTGATCGAAATCATGACACAAAAAGGTGAATACCAGTGACAGGAATGGTAAATAATTTAATATCTATAGGCTTATTGATCTGTGTAGATTGTCACTTACCAGTTCTTTTAAATACTCCTCTTCTTCCTCGGCACCGGGCATGATTTATTCTTCTGTTGTACCGGTTGAATGCCTGCCATATAAAATGAATAGTAAATTTAATGCTTTAACCCTAACTCCCTACACAACAAAGAAAGTTGGAGGATTTTGAAGGAATTGTATTGTTCAATAACAATGGTGAGGGAGTTAGGGTTAAAGGCGGTACATGTAGTAGGCTAACACATATCTGTGAATGGGTGCAAGCTAACTACATGAACGCTGATTTCCTAATAAACCTGAAGTCTAAAGTTACCGTTTCCTATGAAGAAAGTTAAGCAACCAGACTACTACAAGAACAGCATTTTTTACACCAAACCTTACCATCATTGAAAATCACGATATGAACTATCACATGCTGATGACATCCCAATACATACATACCCCTCCATAACAGGTGATTTAAATCAAGCTCTTCGTAAGCTCTCAGTTTGCATCACCAAAGTTAGACGCTGGATGATTTACAACAAAATGAAGCTCAATGAAAAACAAAACCCAACTTTTTACTGCAGCCAAATCTCGTATTTTGAACACACTCCCAGAAATTGTCCTCAAGATTGGTGATCTTGAGGACAATCTAGGTGTCATTTTCAATTTTTCAATGTCCATGTCTCCTCATATAACTTCTGTCTGCGAATCTCTCAACTTACATTTTATACGCAACCTTTATTGCATCCGAAAGTTCATTGATCTCAACACCTGTATTCATACAGTTCGTTCCCTCATCGTTTCTCGCATGGATTATTGTAATTGTTACTGTACGATTTCAATCAGGGTGAGGTCAAACACAGACTACAAACACTCCAAAATCATGCCGCTAGGCTTGTTTATTCTGTTGATCGATTCCATGGCACCTCGCATCTCATTACGCAACTACACTGGCTACCATTGAATTACCGCATACTTTTTAAATCACTTCTGGTTGTGTTTAAATCCCAACAAGGTTCATCACCCTCCTACCTCACAGACCTATTATTCTCACATAAGTCTTGTCAGGAGGGGCTTAGAACTTAAATAAATAAAATAAATAAATCCATTTGCAGGTAACAACAAACACACAAGCTACAGGCGACAAAGTGTTCTCCATCGCAGGTCCTAAAGAATGGAACAAAATCCCATGTTGTATACGAGACTTGCCTTCAGTTCAGATTTTCAAGAAGGACCTCAAAACTCACCTGTTTTCTAAAACCCAACAGTAATCTGTGCTCTACCAGGTTGTTGACCTTATATTTATTGTTTTTCTCTTCATTGTAAAGCGCTTTGATCTTGGTAAAAGGGCTATATAAGCACCCTCCGTCAGCCAACCTATGTCACAACGTCCCCAACGAGGAAACTTGTTCATCCCTGAACAAGGCGGCGAGTATGGGCAACCAGATGACCAAGGAAAATCCTGTGTAGAGTTGGACCAGATCTTCGTTGCACTGGCTTTCCTTAGGCTTGCTCTCCTTAGGCTGGCTCTGTTGGGCTGCATCTTCGTTGGGCTGCATCTTCGTTGGGCTGCATCTTCGTTGGGCTGCATCTTCGTTGGGACGGCTCTCTTTTGGCTGGCTTTCCTCTGGCTTGATTTCCTCTGGCTTGTTTTTCTCTGGCTTGCTCTTCTTTAGCTTGCTCCTCTTTGGCTGTATCTCTGTTAGGCTGAAGCTCTTTGTTGGGCCGGGTTTTTGTTGGGCCAGATTTTCGTTGGCCTGGGTTTTTGTTGGGCCGGGTTTTTGTTGAACCAGGTTTACGTTGAGCCGGGTTTTTGTTGAGCCGGGTTTTCGTTTTCGTTTGGTCTGGATCTTCCTCGGCTGCATTTCTGTCGGGCTGGATCTCTGTTGGGACAGCTTTCAGTTGGGCCAACTCTTTGTTAGGAAGTTTGTTTTTGTTGGGCCGGATCTCCGGAAGGTTGGGCCAGCTTTTCTTTGGCTGTCTCTCCTTCGGTTGGCTCACATTGGGCTGGCATTTTGTTGTGCTGCCTCTCCGTTCGGCTGGCGCTCCGTTGGGCTGGCGCTTTATTGGGCTGGCTCTCCGTTTGGCTCGCTCTCTTTGGCCCATATCTCCTTGGGCCGGCCTCTTCTTCGGCTGCCTCTCTGTTGGGCTGACTTTTTGTTGGGTTGAATCTATGTTGGGTTAGCTCTTCGTTGGGCCGGTTCTCAGTTGGGCTAGCTGTCCTTGTGCAGGCTCTTCTTTGGCTGTATCTCTGTTGGGCTGGATCTCAGTTGGGCTGGATTTTAATTGGGCCGTCTATCTGTTGCACCGACTCTCCTTGGGCTGGCTCTCCTTGGACCGGCTATTCTTTGGCTGTATCTCTGTTTGGCTGATTTCTGTTGGGATGGATCTCCGTTGGGTTTGCTCTTCGTTGGGCCGGCTCTTCTTGGTCTGGTTTTCCGTTGGGCTGGCTCCCAGTTGGGCTTGCTCACCTTTTGGCTGGCTCTTCGTTGGGCCGGTTCTCAGTTGGCCTGGCTCTCCTTGTGCCGGCTCTTCTTTAGCTGTATCTATGTTGGGCTTGATCTCATTTGGGCTGGCTTTTTGTTGGGCTGGCTCTCCTTGGACTGGCTCTTCTTTGGCTGTATTTCTGTTTGGCTGTATTTCTGTTTGGCTGATTTCTGTTGAGATTGATCTCCGCTGGGTTGGCTCTCCATTGGGTTGGCTCTTCGTTGGGCCGGCTCTCCTTGGTCTGGGTCTCCGTTGGGCTGGCTCCCAGTTGGGCTTGCTCTCCTTCGGCTTGCTCTCTGTTTGGCCAGCTCTCCTTGGTCTGGCTCTCCGTTGGGCTGGATCTTCAATGGGCTGGATCTCTGTTGGGCTGGAATTCTATTGGGCTGGATTTGTGTTGGGTGGCTCTCTGTTTGGCCGGATCTCCTTGTTCTGGATTGCTGTTAGGTCGGCTTTCCGTTGGGCTGGCTCTTAGTTGGGCTGGCTCTCCGTTGGGCTGGCTCTCCGTTGTAACGGCTCTCCTTGGGCCGAATCTTTTTGGCTGGCCTCTCCTTTGGCTGCGTCTCTGTTGGGATGGATCTCTGTTAGGCTGGCTCTCCGTTTAGTTGGCCGGCTCTCCGTTTGGCCAGCTCTCCGTTGGGCCGGCTCTCCGTTGGACTGGCTCTCCTTTGTCTGAATCTCCGTTGGGCTAGATTTTTGTTGGGCTGGATCTCCGTTGGGCAGGCTCTCTGTTGGGCTGGCTATAATGATTCTAGATGAATTTCAGATTCGAGGAATTAGGGACTCATTGGTAGGATTGCGCATGGTTAATTCAGTGATGACATTGATAATTAGGAGAGTGATCTGTCACATGAGTTTAACCAATAATATTGGAAAGGAGTCTTAACCCTAACCCTCCCAAATCCTCCAAAATCAATATGATTTTTCACACATGCACCCTAGAGAGTTAAATTTCACAGGAGTCTGATGTTCATATCAGACCGGCTTTCCATGGGCTGGCTCTTCCCTGTGAGGAGCAGCTGCGCCGGCCCAGCTCCATTAATTCCTGTGAGGAGCAGCTGCACTGGCTCCGCTCCATTGACTCCTGTGAGGAGCAGTTGTGCTGGTTTTGGTCAATTGATTCCTGTAAGGAGCAGCTGCGCTGGATCTGCCTTATTGACTCCTGTGAGGAGCAGCTACATGCTCTGCGCTGGTTCTGCTCCATTCATTCCTCCTAGAAGCACCTGCGCTGGCTCCATTCATTCCTGTGAGGAGCAGCTGCACTGGCTCCGCTCCATTGACTCCTGTGAGGAGCAGTTGCACTGGTTCTGGTCAATTGATTCCTGTGAGCAGCTGCACTTGATCTGCTCCATTGACTCCAGTGAGGGGCAGTTGCGCTGGCTCCGATCCATTGACTCCTGTGAGGAGCAGCTACATGTAGCTGCGCGGGCTCTGCTCCATTCATTCCTGCGAGAAGCAGCTGCGCTGGCTTCGCTCCATTCATTTCTGTGAGGAGCAGCTGCACTGGCTCTGCTCCATTGTCTTCTGTGAGGAGCAGTTGCGCTAGCTCTGGTCCATTGACTTCTGTGAGGAGCAGCTGCGCTAGATCTGCTTCATTGACTCCTGTAAGGAGCAGCTAGCTGTGCAGCCTCCGCTCCATTCATTTCTGCGAAGAGCAGCTGCATTTGCTCCGCTCCATTGTTCCTGTGCGATGCTGCACTGGCTCCGCTTCATTGTCTCCTGTAAGGAGCAGCTGCGATGGCTCTGTTGGACTGGCTTTCGTTTCAATGTTGGAGATCTGGGGTGTCTCCAGACAAATCCTGCCCCCACCGCATCGACAGGTGCAACTTGGCAGTATTCCAACAGCACGACTGTTGTGCTGCTGCCCACAGCGCGCGTCAGTTTCCCGTGGGACCTGGCAACAGGTGCACTGGCACAAAAATCGTGGGATCCCAAAACGAAACCCCACCCCTGCCGCATCAACAGGCGCAAGAACTCTACAACATTCAGAGTAGAATGGATCGTCTGCCATGCCACCATATACAGCGTGGGGCGGTTCCCTGTGGGACCTGGTATGTACTGTGTTGGTGCAGACAATGCACAGTACTGACTTAACTGCCCGCCATGACCCACTATTTCCGCCTTCCTAACTCCCACATCCTCCCTCATGAGGGATGAGTGATAGGGACCCCCTTTTGTCTCTAGACCATAATTTTATATTCCTACATGCTATTGTTACCTAATACATTCCCTAGATATCTGACAAGAATTTGTGAAATTTCAGGAACACATTGACAAAAGAGGGGGAATACATGTATCTTTGCTTCATATAGAAACCTCCCCTTTTCTAGGACAAAACTTTGATGGGCAAAACTGCCACCGATGTATTTGTCAGACAAACTTGTCATTGTATAAACCCTCCTAGTCCTAAGTTATTGGTATATTAAAATTTTTGTAACCCCTCACTCACCAGAAAAAGCTACGAATGTTTTGCACCGTTGTAATCCTCACTGACACTGAAGACCTCAGGTTAAAGTTTATATGGCTTTCTAATTATGCCAAACTTGTCTGTGAAATTTAAAAAATGCAAAAGTGCATCACTAAAGTATAACCATGAAGCTAGGGTCCACTCGGACCTTGCTCTTTGACAGCTCGGAACATAAGGTTTATCGCTAATCACAGAACCGCAATGCATCATGGGTAGAAAATGGGCCACATACGGATCTGATCCGTGCGAGTTCATCAATGGTTGCATGCCCCATGATTTTACCCACACGTGCCCCCCGGGTAAAATGAGTAAAAGAAATTACACGGGGGGTGGGGGAAAAGAGGGGGAGGTGAGAGAAAAGGAATTGAGGAGAATCGGATGATCTGCTGTGTCTAATTGTTGCCATAATTATAATACATGTACTGACAAAAAAGGGTTATCAATCCATGGAACCCCATGCACATGAAGCCCTCTCAGTGTCTCTACTCGCAGCGGGAGGAGGCCGGACATTGGTGTTATCCGCCGAAGACCACCTGAATCCGCCTGGCTTACATGTCAGGGTTGGCCTCGTTACTCTTGACTTGACTGTGACAGTTGACTTTACGCTAAGCCTGTACTGACATCTTGCAGTAGGGGCAACTTCCCGGCATTCTCTGGAATGCATTTTGTGTTCCCTCATCCTGTGTTGTTGGAAGTAAGAAAACTGGGAGAAGGTCTTGTCACACATCTTGCAGATGTGCACCGTGGGAGGCCGAGATTTTCCCCATCCTTTGTTTCTCTGGCGATTGCTCATGTTGCTCTCTGCTGTTTGTCTGCTCTCTTATATCTTGCTAAACCGGTACTGGTAGTGATAGCGCAATCCCGTACATTACGGCCAGCCCTGCGATCAAGCGCCATGCATGTGATCGATGCTTGTTTCACAAATTGACCACTTTTCTCAGGGAGATTGAAGTTGGCGCCCAATTGCGTGAAGTCACTGTTTGTGCGTGGCTTCATCTGCCACTGCTCTCGATGTAAATAAACCATGGTTCTTTTAATTTACTTTGGGGAAATTCTCTATTCCCCAGTCCTGAGTCAAAATCTTTCTAAATTAATTGTTGAGGAATACATTGTGTACATGTACAAAGAAAACAATACTTGAATATTACGCTGCCGTCTTTCATCCATCTTGGATCCCAATTTGGAGGTCAACTGTCTTCTCCTGGCTTGCAGACCGTTTTCTTTTTTAAAAATTAATTCTTGATCAATTTCTCAAATCAATTTTCTCACTGTTTATCACAGTTTCTTGACAAATTAGTGCAATACTGGACTCTGATGTGGCTCTTCCGCAAAACAACGAGGGCGCCCTCCATAAAATACTATTTGCCCCGGTGGGCATTCCCATAACGCACATCGAGCACAACAAGAGTCCAGAACTTGATTGCGGTCCTTCTACTTATATGTCAAAGGCGTCAGGTATTTTAACATCATGAATTTGCTTTTCTGTGATGAATGGCTTCATTTTCTCTAGGGCTTTTGAATAACTTGTTCCTGGTCAGGGATCAAAGTAATAATACCTCCCAATTATGTGTCAATTGTTCATCATCTTTCTAGCGTCATGACGTCTTGCATTACACTTTATCCGCCTTGTCCTTGTATTCTCCATAATCCCTTGATTAACTTGATTAAATTCTTCGTAGTGTTCCCTCCACTACTAACTACTTGTACATCTTGAATTCCTCTTGAATTCTTGTCTTGTACGTCAGCATCATGTTAAAGTTCTTGCATCATTAATACAGCGTAATATCTCATCTTGAATATTCTTAAATTTATTCGTTAATTCTTCATAATGAAGCTTGCCATTTATTTATTGCTTGCCCTAATCTCTATATCTCGCTGGTCGTCGGACTTCTCGGCGACTACGCGTTCCTTTCTCTTCTCGGGGCACTTCTTCGAATTCGTCTTGACTTGGTACGGTACTTCTCTTTGATCTGTCATCTCCGGGGTTGTCCCTTGTGGCGACGTTGCCTTGTTCTTGTACCATGTCGGTGCATTTTCCCCAGTGTACTGCTTCAATCTGTTGTGATGCACTACTCAAGGTTTCCCTCTTGCACCTTTCTGGACTCGATATGTAACGTCACTTAGTCACTTGTAACTACGTAGGGCCCATCCCAAGGTAGTTGAAACTTGGGACAAAATCCTTTTTTTTCTCTTCGGACTGTACAACCAAACTGCATCACCCTCATGATATCCTCCAGAGTTTGCCTTGCGATCATAGTTTCGCTTTTGTCTGTCACTTGAAATTTTGATGTGTCCCCTTGCATAGTCATGGACTTTCTCTAGTCATTCTCGGAGGGTAGATGCGTATTCGGTCTGACTTTCTTGGCGGTCTTGTGTTCTTGGTTGTTCCATGAGTAAATCTGCAGGTAGAGTTGCATCTCTTCCTAACGTCATTTCAGTGGTTGAGCACCCAGTTGTCTCATGAACAGCGGTTCTGTATGCCATCATTACATACGGTAAACATTTGTCCCAGTCTTTCTGTTCATCATCTATGAACATAGCTAGTAAATTCTCTAGTGTGCGATTGGCGCGTTCAATCATTCCGTCTGATTGAGGGTGTAACGCTGAAGTTCTTGTCTTGTCAATGCCAAGAAGCTCACAAACTTCCTTAAAAAGTTGTGACTCAAAATTCTGTCCTTGATCAGTATGGAGTTCCATTGGCACTCCGTACCGGCATACATGTATGAACTGTTCTACGAAAACAGTGGCTACTGTAGATGACTTGTTCTTGACCGTTTTGTACCTGCGACAAGACCGCTCCTATACCTTGGTTACTTGCGTCCGTGTCCAAAATGAAAGTGTCATCACTTGAAGGATAGGCTAAGATCGGTGCCGAAACTAGTGCTCTCTTTATCTTCTTGAATGCACAGTCACACTCTTGACTCCATGCGAAATTGTGCATCTTTTCAGTCAGTCGATGTAATGGTCTTGCTATCTCTGCAAATCCTCTGACAAATCTCCTATAGTATGAACACAGCCCGAGAAAGCTACGAACGTCCGTCACTGTTCTTGGTGTTGGCCATTTTTTGACACTTTCCGTCTTAACAGGATCTGTCTGTATTCCTTCCTCCGACACCACGTGACCTAGAAAGTTGACACACCTCTGGAAAATGTCGCACTTCTTCGGACTTAATTTTGAAGTTTCATTAATACTTGCCAGGTATTAATGCCTCTCCTCCTGGTGCAATTGTCACGGTCTTGTCTGCCGTCACTCTACTGCACGTCGGAACTGCTGATGACGTATAAACACAGCATTTAACTTGTCTGTGACCAACTCGCATCTCTTCCTAGATCTAATGAACAGTTATGTCTCTGAAGAAAATCATAACCCAAAATTCCTTCGGGTTCAATGTTTGCCAAATAAACATCATGCACTATGCTCCTTACAGTGCCACTAATTTTGATTTCCAATTTTCCCCATCCGAGACAAGGAGTGAGTTCACCATCAGCCATGGCCACGTTTACTGCAGTTGAATTCAGTATTGGTCTTGAAATCTGTGCAATCTTGTAATAAATATCTGGACGCAAAATTGTCAAACTTGCACACTGTATCTACCAGGAAATGTACTTGTAAACCATGCACTTGCGCAATCACTTCCATGCCTTGTGTACATCATTTCCTGGTGAAACACTTGTCTCTATTGTTGGTCCCTTGTTTCTTGATTTCTCAGCCGAGGCTCGGACCATAGGTTCGGCTGCTGTCCGTTTCCGGTCGCATGTTACGTGAACCGTTGTGCTTTTGTTCCAAACACTCGCGTGCAATGTGTCCCGCTTGACCACAATTCCAACAAATTGGAGCTTGTCTTCTATCTGTATGATGTGGCTGTCTGCCGTACTGTCGATTACGGTCCTTGAAACTTGTCTCTTGAAACTTGTTTTGGAAAACAGCTCTTGGGTTCCTGTCATTTGTTAGTTTGTCAATCGCTTCAGAAATACAACAGATTTCAGCGGACATCTCTGAAAGTCTCTTTTCAATCTGTTGACTTTTCTTGCTACTCTCATCCTGATCCGTCGATGACACAACTCTTGCCGTTTTTCTTGAAAACCCACGCTGTCGCTCAGCCGCTTGAAATGCCTCCAACTCCACGGCAATACGAACAGCATCATCAAGGCTGTCGGGCTTGGACTGGAATACTCGCCATCTTATCTCAGTATCACAAAGAGCATCAATAAAGTGCTCTTTGGCAATGTCTCTTGCAAATCATATTTAGCTGTTGGGTACGCCAATCTTGTCAGTCGCCTTATAACTTGCGCAAGTTCAGGTAGGGTTTCTTCTCTTTTTCTTTGCCGATTCTTCAGACACACCCTGAACAGTTCTTGTTGGTTTTCCGATCCAAATCTATTGCTCAATGCTGCAACTAATGCACTGTAATCACGGCGTCTGTCACTGTCCAAGTCCCCAAGTACGGGCTGCGCTGAACTCCTCAAATTTGACGCGAGATACATAGCCTTCACCTTCTCATCCCATCCGTTCATCTCAGACAACATCTCAAATTGGACCACGTAATCTTTCCATGAACTTGTTCCATCATAAGTCGTCGGCTTGATTCGCATTCTAACATCTCCCTTCAATTCTCTTGATTCTTGCTTTTCCAACATTTCCCCAATCTTTGTCTTGTTTTTCCCCTTGGCCTTGTTAAGCTCCCGTTTGAGTAACTCTCCTTCGGTCATCAGTCTTCCAAGTACAGCTTCACCTTCTTATACGAGTTGTTCTTGGTCACATGGTGTTGAAAAACTTGACCTTGCATCTCCGCCTTCTGTTACTTGAACAAATTTATCTTCCCCTGCTTCTTGTTCATCAGAAATTGCAACTAACCCCTCATTTTCTTCTCTTGACTCACTCATCGTGGATTCGTCTTGGATCTCGGATACTTGGTATTCCATATTTTCAATTTTATCACCAAAAATGAGATCCCCGCCGCTGCCACCAAAATGTAACGATTCCGGGTCGCCTTATGTCAGTCTGGGCTAACCCCTAAGTAAAATCAAGTCCCAGTTATCTGCCGGAATCTTTAATGAAGTGTAGATGAGTGAGACAGGATTCTTGGAGGGAATGTGGGGAGCAATAAAAGATAATGTCCACAAGAGGAAGTAATTCTTTCAACCAATCAAGATGGTAATTCAGTTTATTAACCCTTACCCTACCTAATGCTACTTTTTACTACTAGTAGTAAAAAGTAGTATGCAGTACTCTCACTGACTTGTGTGCAATGCCTGTAGTAATTTTTAGTATTTGGTACTTCACCCCTTATTGCACTCGTAGTACTTTTTAGCATGGTGTCCCTCTGCTTGCTGAGTGTGCATGGCCCATGTATGCTGTGTAAGGTGTTCTAAACTCCACAGCAAAAATTGTCACTTGGGACACATTGGGTCAAGGCTGGACAGTATTTTTTGCCAGGTAAGTATTACTGACCTGTATTGCCACTATTAGTACTTTGTAGTTGGCAGTATCTGTACTCTGTCAGTACACACCCAATCATCAGTCACGGAGAGAACCAATGCTACAAAATACTAAGTAGTATTCTGTAGTACGCAGTTCTTTAGCCCAAAGTGAGGCCTAGGGGGTTAGGGTTAAAACTTCTCGAGTACATCTGAGCTGAACATCTATATTGTATAGAACAACGCCCTCTATTGTAAACAAAGATATTCCAATAAAGCTGTGGCATGAGATTATTTATTGGTAGCGTGGATAGCTTTAAGGATTCGATGGCCGCTATTTCTACGGTCGTCTGTTATACAACAGGAATATAGCTCAAAAACATTACAGCGCATAAAATAGTTTCTTTTAGTCTTTATTACTAGCGTCGGATTTTACACACACAGAAATGTTCATGTGGTTTTCTCCGACAAAGCCCAATAGCGCAGATCTAGGCACGGTTGGGGGCTTTCTAAAATATGCCTTGAAGTCTTGTCTTGAGATCTTGCGCGGCCTGCTCCGATGGAACAGAACCCCAATAATCAGAAATCAGCGGAATTTATAGGCACGATGCGGACGCGCTCCACATACATGTGCGCCAAACGCGCATCTCATACAACAGCGATGATTGGCCAGATAATACAACAGTCTACGGTAACTCGTAACAACACAACATATGTACCGCTGTACTGCCGCAGCTCACAGTTGTGTCGCACGCACGTATGGTATACGTGCGTGTACGTGTACGTACAGCATGCAATATGTTCATTTAGTAAATTACAGCATAAACACACTACGTGGAGTCAGCGTAAGTACAGCTGAAAGTTCAGCCCCGAGGAATTATGACTGAAACAAGATCAAAGCATAAAATTCAACAAATGTTATTACATTTAGATAAACTTCAAGATTCCAGCTAGGCTAGAGAAAGTTATAAACAAAGTTTCAAGAATTGGGATATTATTAAGCTAGGCAATAATTATTTATTTAACTCTCATTAAATAAGCGGCCGTGGCTTTTTTCGCCACAATATGTATGTGATTTTACGTTACCCAAAATGCAGCGCCCTCTTGTGATATTTTTATTCACGATATGGTCTATATATGGATATGCTCGGACTAGAAATTATGGCAATAGCAGCCATCGCTACATCATTAGCTTGGCCTGCCCTTGTTGGCCTTGCTTGGTCATGTTGGTTCGTGTAGTTAAATTTTCTACAGGCATGACAGGTACCAAATTTGTTAGGCCATGGCCTTCACACTTTCAATAGCCTGGCTAGCCCCAGGTTGGACGACGTTCTTCATTGACATTGGCATATATTGCATTACATCATGCATTACGACTGATGACAACGTCAACGGAGGAGTCCAACCTGGGTACACCGCGTCAGTCGTAATGCAATGAAGAACTTCGTCCAACCTGGGCTAGGCCCTAGGCCTACTTTTTCACCAACCTTTTGCTAGGCCTACCTGAAAATCTGTACTTTTCCTTCCAAGATACTGGAGAAAGTCTCACTGTTGTCTGAGGCCCAATGCAATGTACGGTACGTACGGCACATAAAATATCCCATCAGTCACCCCCTATACAATACACGTGTTGCATATAGCCGGTGTGATATAACAATCATACTCATGTGAAAAACCGCCTTTTTCATAACTGGTGCATGTCTGTACTTTACTTACGCACGCGCAATGCCACCAATGAGTCCGAATATCAAAGTGTCTAAAATTCACGCTACACCAGCTTGGTTGTCAAGTATGGTGGCCTTGAAGGCACATTATGAACGCTACTTTTCTAACTCCTCACTTGCACAACAAAATTTGTATCATTTTTAATCAGTGGCCGCCTCCCCCATTATAGCACTGAATATCTGCGAATCACACAAAAGGTACATGTAAATAGTATTTCCTACCCACATTTGGCCGAATAAATAATAATAATAAAAATAATTCACCGCACATTGTTTACTTCTTTCCACTTCCAGTTTCCACACGAATTTGTACCGTCGCTGCAATGTCGATGCGGAACTGAGTGAAGTGACACTGTTTGGTTGGCTGCTTTTTGTCAGACTCATTATTTTTCTTTAAAAGATCCATGTGACTGCCCAAAATAAAACAATCCACCCAAACGAAAAGTATGAAACGTAAATCAAAACTGTGAAATGAGAACTGTATGTCGTCTGCTAACCTCTCCGCCATCTTTAAAATACGTCACTGGCCAACAGCGAAGTTAGGAATGCCGTTCGCCGTTTTCGCTAACGTACGCTAACGTTGGCCGGCGTTGGCAACGTTCGCGTGAGTGGAACGCACGGTAATTATCTCCACAAGCACGCGCATTATGCCAAATACCGTCAGATGAAAATAACGAGTGGCTGTACGTTGCAAAATGCTGCAGTACCGCGGCTATATAGGAAGACTTGTTGTACATGTAGTATATGCTCATCATCACTCATCAGTCGTACTTGCTATGATTTATTGTCTCCAACTAGCTATAGGCACGGCATGAGTCTACATGTATGTGGTTTTTCCCAGTCATTGTTTTTACTAGCCAGAGTGAATGTCCCCTATACTCTCTGTCACACACGGGTCCTAAATTTGAAAATGTGATACTTGGTATCCATAGCAATACGGCATACACAAGCACCAGACTAGTACTGAACAATTTCAAGATATGTGACTATATCAAATTATCATTTTTATATGTCTGCATTTAATTATTTGTAAATTGTATTTATTGCCATTTTTAGGTGACGGACATATACCGGTACTAGATAATTAGTATTCATCAGCTTACATTGTTGGCAACCATCAAATAAATTACAGGTAAAGTACCAGTAGCTGAACATTATTAACAACTTAAAAAATAACAAAAACAGAACTGTTATTGTTAAATATTTAAAAATATCACCTAGACTTTATTTTTAATAGTCCGAGTAACTAGGACCCTACATCGCTTTTTAAACATTTGGACATGATCTGGCGAGTATATGTAAAAAAGCAATAACTAGGGTCCAGTAACCAGGTAACTCGGACTACACCTAGACCAGAATTGTTTACGTTACGTCTATGCTTGCTTGTCGGAGAACCAACAACTGTGTAATGCATGCCAAGAACTACTTTTCTGTATTTTTGAATTTTGTGTCATTGAAATTACAAACTAGTACCGGGTAACTTGAAACTTTTGAAACTGTTGATGTTGGGAATGATGTATGTAAATTTCTTATTCAAACCTGTATAGTTTATTATAGTTTAAATCTGCATCTCTTTGAAGTGATCCCGCTTGCTATTTTCTATATTTGTACAGTATGCTAATAACTTGTGAATTTAAATTACATGTATCTGTAGACTGTAGGTACCAGACTTTTGTCGTCTTGTATGCACCATTCCTTCTGTCAGAGACGGGAAGAGAAACCTTGATACAGTCAAAATGCCACAAAAACGGTATGTATTTTTTAGATTTTTCAATCAACTCCTGTTACACTTTAATGAATTTACCGTACGTGAAATCCTCGCTAGATTGCGCTAAAAACCCGAAAAACATAAGAATCACTGCCCAACGCCGGTTTAAAACGAACAATGTTTTTCATGCTTTCTCGGCATCCATGATTGTAAAACTTCGGACAGGTCAGTTAAACGATCTTTACTATAAAAATGCAACCCCCAAATCCACCCATTCATGATAATTCAAGTAATTACCATGGTGTATCCTACCTTAACCTAGGGTGTGTGCAAAATCATATGGATTTTGGAGGATTTAGGAGGGTTAAGGAAGGGGGATTTGTACCTTGATTTTGTACCAGTAATATTTGTATTCATTGAATATGGGGCTTAGTACATGTAGGTTTCTTTTGTTTTTAATTCCCGTCTTTCTTTTTTTATGGGGGGATTTCCTTCTGATTATAAAACGGGGCCTTTTTTTTTGAGGGTGCACAGGTGGTTTATATTTTATTTCTTGAATGCAGGGATATTTTGTGGGACACTGCAATCCATGAAATTGAACAGGTTGAGAATCAACTTCAGGGTAAGGAAACGTTTGAATGTTTTTGTTTTGTGTGTGATACCGGTATTTTATGTGTTTAGGAATATCACAAATTGTTATTGTGCACATTTGTTTGGGGGTTGACCCAGCCTCGACTCCATGGGCACATGCGCGTTCCTTCACTCACCCCTGGTCGTGAAGAATGCGTAAACGATGCTGACTGGCAATTTAGTGCGTACTGTGCACGTGTTTCGTAAACTGCACGCCCTCAATGTAATGCGCGCGAGTGTTCCTGAACGCACGTCACGTATGATTTTTTGTTCAAGTCTGCGCCTTAATTACCTGTACAATATGGATTTTGGAAGCCTCGTTTTTTAGGCCCAAAACTCGTTTGTAATGTTATAGATGGACGACAGAGGTACCGGTACGTAAATTTAAATCCTTGCTAAATAACGCGACGTCAAAATATCATGTTTCAAAGGATTGATTCTGCAAAATAACAATTACAAAATGTTAGAGCATTACGTCGCACTGCAGCCCTAATTTAAATGTGCCAATATATGGCACATTTAAATTAGACAATGCCAGGGGTTAAGATTGTGCAAGGCATGATGGGATAAAATGGCGCAGCAAGATCATAGCCCTGGTAACAAGGTTGGGGTTTATCCTACATGTACTTTGTCCACACTTTTATAAGCACATGTAAGGTAATGTGAAATTTTGTATTTTGTTCACAAATGTACATGCACATTGGTCGGAGGTCTGCGCTCTATCAAGTGCTCTTTTTCTAGTTCTTGTTGGTATCATTTTTACATTCTTTTCTTTTTGATTTAACAAAATTTACAAATTGTTTACATAATTAAGGATATCCTTAAAATTTCTTGAAATATCTAGCTCAGAGCGATCGTTCAAATATGTTCACCCCTTCCTCTTTGTTTGTGCGCATTCTAGTGCGCATGCTAATGCTGGGCCTGTTGAAAAATAGCACTGAAATGGACTCGCCATTTCTATCTAACAAAATCAACTTTATTTCTGTAGATTAGAAGAAATACAGGTTACTGGATGAAATAAAATACATTTATTTTTATTCTGTGTACCATTTTGTGTGATTTAAATTCAACATTTTCAAGAAAATGTCACATTAGATCGTCACTTCCATACCATAATTAAACAAAAGTGGTCAAATTTAAGTTGAATTTTATGAAATGTTTTCAAATTAATCCAGATATAAAACTTATTGCAGAATAATTGCAAAATAATTTCAGAACAATAGCTAGTTATTGCCAGTAGGTTTGCGTTTTTCCCAAAATTTGAAATGGTGGCCAAAGGTTGATTGAAAGAACATATATTTAGGGCAAATTATAATAGTAATAAAATTTTAAAAACTAACAATTTTTTAATACCTACATACTATACATGTCCTTCCATGAATTTTACTCTAAAACCTATGTGCCATGAGCTTATACTTATTGGTTACCGAGTGCTGCTTGGAAAACAATCCATACGCACTCTATCTTCTCGGATGGGAATTTTAAACCCACGATCTCCGAATTGGTGGGCACAATTTTTTCTTAACCAATAGACTGATAATTTCTGTTATTTTTTCAGGGGAAAACAAAGTAACACATGCTGGAGTTGAATCTACTATTGTCATAATAGGAAGTAAAAGTGCGGTGAGTAATGATGGATAAATGTTTAATCTTTCCTCCAAGGCTTGTGGGGTGTGCATACAGCCTGTACACTGAGTATGAAAGCAAGACACCCAAAAAGTATGAGTACCTGGGTACCCTTCAAATCAACACAACCCCAAAATTCAAATCTTAGAAGTTGCTGCTCAGTTGTATTATCAACATTCCGACGAACTACAACTAATGTAAGAAGGAATTAAACCTTAACAGTTTGGATTGTTTATTTCAAAATGTTATTTGTTCATAAATCATCAGAACGAGAGGCGTATATACATGTATATAGCTGTAACTTATTTGCAGGGGGAATTAAGGGATATTTAAACCATGTACCAAAACAAGCATGCCACAAGCTAGCTGTCTGGTTGTTGCGGTGATCATTGCAATAAAGGTTACATGTACTACGGTATGTAATTTGTAAAGTTAGTTATTGGGTACTTAAATCCATAATCTAAAACCGGTTCCTGACACCAACGGTTTGGTATTTTTATTTGCAGCTATCCAAAAATTAACCAAACAAAAATACTGTTGGGAAAGCTTACTTGTTGTAAAGATATTAACCCTAACTCGATCCCTATCCCATTGTTCTTACACATACTTGTAACCTGAATCCTGCCGGCAAATCCTGCAATCAAAACTCCATGTAACCTGAATCATTTCAAATTTGTATTACTGGTGCATGACCACTGCCTGAATCCTACAAAATCTTGCAGAGGGTTTACCATTGATTTACATAAAAGTAGCCAAACAAACAGCTGCAAATAATGTTTATTACATACGTACAACCATTTTTCTAAGGTACATGTACAACAAGGGTCTGTACACGTGACCCTTGGTAGGCAAACGTTTCCTATCTTTGACACATACATGTACATACAGTCGTGAACCACATAACGATCGAGGCTCAATATTGTGTTTTCCTTTATTCCTACGTTATACCCAATCCCCATTGCTTTGCGCTTGCACTGTCGATCGAGGACCGTATTTTTCCATTCATACCGCCGACCGAGGGGCTTTTGTTTCCTTTGTTCTCCTTTTTGTCTCGCCCCTCGGTCGTTATGTGGTGCCGGAACATACATAACTTACACCTTGAATATAGCTCTATGGAGAATGGACATAGAGCACGATGAGCAGTGTGAAAGTACAAAGTAAATAACCTCAATCCTCAAAATATCCTCATTTTGATAAAAATCCAAGTAACCTCAATCCTGCAAAATGATCACCCAGCAGTGGTTTAGGCCTTATGACCTGGCTCCTGCATCATCCTCCAGTGGCACAAACGCCCTCAATCCTGCAACTTGAAATATTGCGATGCATCAACTTCCAAGTGACCCCAATCCTGCAAAATCCTGCATTTTGCAATGAGGCATTTGGAGAATTTGGATTGGTTAGGGTTAATGATTCTAAACTCTTTGTGAATTTTTTTTGTCTGGCAAGCTGTCATTTTGAGGAAAAGATGCCATTTCCAAATATGCATGTCATGAAACGAACTTTTGTAAAATTTTTCTAAGGGGTCGAGTGCGCACAAGTGATCAAACGTACGCTGCTCAGCACATGCATTGGCGCTACTATTAGTCTGTTCAGTGCGTAACACGCGAGTAGCTACAATCCGCTGGCTAAGAACGAGCCCTTAACACAGATTGTGAAAGCAATTCAAATTGTAATTGTAACTATAGGAAAATTGTGAATTGAAATTGAAATCCTAGAATATTGTTTTCTCAGAATATATGCAGCATTCACAGAGCTAAAAACTTTATCAGGTTGTTTGTCAAGCACCTTTCTTTATATTTTGAGCACTTTTGCTGAGCTTCAAATGATAAAAATGCACAACCGACAAATGGTATTATGTAACCCACTCTGCAAAATTGAATCTGATGTGTTAAAAATGTTTTTGTTTTCAATTTTACAGTTGGTCAGAAAAAGCAGGAAATAAGCTTTCATTTGATATACATGATGTACATGTATGGCACAACTCTGTAGTGTAATGCATTGGTCTTCTACAATTTTAGAAAATTTGTTTTTTCTCAGTTACATTCAAAATGTTTTTGAAAAGAAATGAAGATTTACAATTGCAGTGCTTCATCAGATGCTATGATAAGAGAATGACAAATCCTGTAGAAAATGTAATTTAGGGATCAAAACAATCAATATAGGTGTCGGAGAAACCAAAATGCCTTTAAAACAAAAATATTATTTGTTTAAAGAAAAATCACCTCTGAGATAATAAACAGCCCTTTACGTAAAAATGTATTTTGAGACATCAGTCTCATTCTTGCAGAGCGGGTCACATATATTGTTCCTTTAAAATGCTCATGAAATCAAACAATTTTAAGTTATTTTCTTTTACTTCTTTTCCTGAAATTCTTCTTTAATTTTCTAGGGAAAAACATCCATTATTCTGAGATTCTTGGAGAAAGAAGAAAACCCAAAGCCAACAACCGCTTTGGAATACACATTTGGGAGAAAAGCCAAAGGACACAACATGGTAATTTATCTATCCTGTGTGTTCAAGTTCAAGAATGTATCAAGTATATACTGCTACATGCAAGATTTGAGATAAATTTTTAACAGTCTGCCAAGAAGGTTATTGGTTTTTTGCCAGCGTTTGTTTGTCTATCTGTTATTCCTGCGTCACACTGTCCCGAAATTGACACCAGATGGCCATACGAATATAGAATTTTGAATTTCGCGCGAAGATGGCCCCGAACTTGGTCAACAGCCAATCAACAGCCGAAGCAAGTACGATGCCTAGAGAAGGTCGCACGATGGCACCCAAACCACACACGAAGGCAACACGAAGATGTGAATTTGTATTAAGTAGTTTACCCGCACGAAGGCCACACGATGGCTACACGACGTCTACACGACGTCGTATTGAGAGTACGATGCAATCGAACTAGGTCACGAAGGCGTGACGTTTTGGGCGTTACACACGCCTCTGCTCTGTAGAGTTGCTCAGGACTGACTGAGGAAGATGCTCTGAGGCTGGCCTTGTATATGTCCACGTTACCCTGACACATGGGAAACGCTTGAGCTACTCAAATTGGTCCCATCTCGATGTCATCGTTGTATAATACGATGGCTACACGACGGCATTGCGAGGGCTTCACGTAGTCGTGTTGCCTTCCTAAGACAATCAGGCAGCTTCTTGTTTTCTTCGTATTGTCTTCGTGAGGCGAAAAATGCCAGATGGCACCGATGATCACACAAAGTAAAGACGAAGATGACACGATTTGACAAGATGCCCTCACGATAGCCTTACGAAGGGCAAAATGAACACACGAATTCAACACGAAAGAGAAACCTTCGCAAGGTCCTTTGCCAATTTGTTGGCATGCCAAAGATTTTGCCACCGCTCACAAAGTTGCTGCCAGAGCCTGAGAAACTCTACTGGCGGTCATACGATGCCCCGATGTTTTTACGATCAGAGCCGAATTTGAACATTTTCATTATCATATGGCCATCTGGTGTAAATTTTGGACAGTGTGACGCAGGACAGTGTGACGCAGGCATTACAGGAAAAACTACAGGTAAGTATTCGTTCGTAGACCCCATCCACACTTCTGTGGGGTGGGGGGGGGGGGGGTTCAGGACTGTTAGGATTTAGCAAGATTTTCTAGTAAATCAGTAGGCTTGTTTTCTGATATTTAACAATTCCTACAAACCTTCAATATCATGTGTTTTATATTTTACACGTGAATACAGACAAAGGATGTTGCACATATTTGGGAGCTCGGAGGTGGCACATTTTTGTCTGAACTTGTAGAGGTACCCATTAAAGAAGACAATATTCTGTAAGTATATTTGATTCAGTCCCAGTAAATGAAACCATTAAAGCTCTCAAAATGTTGAATTATTACCAGTGCTTAACCAGTTCACGCCGGAGGACGTATACACATGCACAATTTTCCCCCAGATTTAAAACGGATGACGCATAAACACATCACGAGCAAGGCTGGAAATGTGTGTCAGCAGCGAGCAAGGCCGGAAATGCATGGGTGTGCTTTCCGGTACCATCGGCCTGAACCCGGCTCGGATCGTGTTTCGTCAAAAATGGCAGAGCCTACGTCATTATACGGCTGATACCAACAACATACATACATTTATAGGCCTCCTCGACCTACTTTCTTAATTACATGTAAATACTAACGAATGTCCACATGGACTGGGTGATCTGAGTTTGTTTTTGATTGAAATACGGGACGTAGAACAATAGAGGTCAATAGAGTCTCCTATTTGGAAAAGGTCTCCGATTCCCATTTGTGTACAAAACACATGGGAGGTTTTCTGAAAAAATACAAACAAAAGAGGGACAATAGGAGGTCCACGATTGCCGATGTTTACATAATAATGGGTTTTGTACAAGAAGGAACACAATAATGTGAGGACTTGATCAACTTCATATTTGGTATGTACATGTAGGTTGGTCTGCGGGTCGTGTAGAACCCAATTGATTTCGGACCCCATAGGTCAAAGGGCCAAGGTCATTGTGGTTAAAACAATAGAAATGTTTCACCCCTGATATTCTTTGATCTTTTATATTAAAAGGGCGGTGCTATATGTACATATACAGTGGGTATCTAGGTATTGGTGGGACAATTGTGTTGTCAATGCATCGTTCTTGGTTTTTTTCTTTGTCTCAGCTCTTCATCAATAATGCTGATCCTAGACCTTTCTCATCCAAATGAATTGTGGGTAACCATGGAGGTCCTTCTTAAGGCTGCAATGAAGAGAATTGATAATGTCATGACTAAACTGTTAGCTGCTTGTCCAGAAGGTCATGAAGAAATAATGACTAGGTCAAGAGAACGAATTGGGGACCATCCTGTAAGTATTTCAATGTGATGTAATTTCAGGTGTAGATAAACATTGCATGTAACTCCTAGTGTTGTGTCAAAAGAACAGTCACACGCCTAGCCTGCAAGTTCACGTGCGCAGCTTGACCGAGGTAACGGCGTTGCCATGCCGTTGCTAAGGTGGGCGGGGCTTATGGTCAAATCCGGATCGTAGTTGCACCTGAATTTCTTTCCTTATAATTAATTTGAAATGTTTGTACATTGTATTTGCATAACATGTATGTACTTACAACCATTATTATAATAATAAAAAATAAAGGAAGCAGTTTAATGTTGAACAGCAGGAAGTATCACTTGCATATTTTGTTTTAGAAATCAGTGTTTTTCTTCATGTTTATCAACAGGACATGGAAATGATTGATCCTTTTCCGTTACCTTTGGTCATTGTGGGCATGAAGTATGACGTTTTCCAGGCAAGTTAAACAATTTGACGCTTTTGTATTGTTGAAATTGTTTTTTTGTCCTTAAGATGGCATACTGCATTTGCCTTAACTAGTTCGTGCCAAATTATTGTAACATTCACCGAGCCGAGGCGCAGGATTATTTATATAACGAAACTCAATCCGAGGCGGGTTCAGGCCGATGGTACCGGGAAGCACACCCATTACATTTCCGGCCTTGCTCACTGCTGACAAACATTTCCGCCCTTGCTCTGGGCGTGTTTACACGTCATCCGTTTTGAATCTCGGACAAACTTTGCGTGTGTATACCGATACGTCCTCCAACGCGAAATGGGTTTGATGCGGTATGATGTACATGTACTGTGGACTGTGAACAATTAACAGCCACATGATGCGGGGAAAAGTTATAGATTGTGGACTTAAACATGTCCACAGTCTGATTTGCCCTTTAAAAAAAAGGTTTTAGAGGTTTTAGAATGAGGTTAACGTTTAAAAGGGGAACACCTTTACAAGGAAATGTCCATATAGTACATATTTAAGGTACAACTGGGTAAGTTTGTATTCACATTCAAATAGTGGACGTAGAACAATAGAGAACAATAGGGTCTACGATTGACAGAAAGTCCACGATTACAAATCGTGTACAAAACCCATGGGAGGCCTTCCAAAAACGTTAGTGGTACAAGCAAAAGAGGGACAATAGGGGGTCCATTATTTTTAATAATAACGCAAATTATATAACAGTAACTGTAAAGACTCACAGCACACACACAAATTCAATAATTTGAGGTATTTGATTTATTTATTGGGCAACTGGGTCTCCGTTCTAGCATCAAACTGATTCTTCAGCTTGAAAATTTGCACCTACAATGTCGTTTATGTTTGGAATGAAGACTAGATTTGTGTGGCACTTATTGATCGCGCATGACGTACGTTGCTGTGGTCTCGACAGGTTTCGAGGGTAAAACCCGAACTGTGGCGTCCGAGACTTGAGCACTCGAGACCAAGACCAGCCCTCCGAGACCCGAGTCCTCAAAAATAGGTCTCGAGACGGTCTCCGGACTGAGACCAGGTCTCGAGACCTACAACACTGGTACAAGGTTGTCGTGACAACATGGTGGCGCATTTTTTTCCCCTCTTTTAAAGAAAACCAACAAGAGTATCACGTAACTCTGCAACCTTAAAGGGTCCTAGAAATGTGGTTTGTATTAGTTTAAATGAAAGATTATAGCTAATTGAGTGATTTTCAGTTTATAAAAGTTTTATTTTTGGGTAATTAATATGAGAAAAATAACAATAAAGTGCTTTGGGGGACCGGCCCCGCCCCTAGAATGGTAGCTTATTAACATGTAAAATTTGCATAATTGTGACGTATGTTCGGGAAGACTTTGACGTCGCGACCAGCGTGCCCGTGCATGCATGCATCATGTGCCACGCGTATCGATGCAAAATCATTCAGTCGATGGTTGACTCAAGTTATTGTCAAAGGAATTGTTCCGAGTTTTCTTATTTAAAAGAAGAATGCCAGCCAGATGTGTTGCTGCAGGTTCAGATGTAGGACCTAATGATACTGCGGATATTTCGTCCGATTCTGTGGAATATGCGCTCCCCGGCCCCGGCCCCGGCTCCGAACTGTCGTCTTCACTCGCCATGTCTGAACAAAATCTGCTGCGTGCGTAACTACGTGCATGGCATCTCGCATATTTTTGTACATGTACAGTGTGTACAATGTACAATATACATGTATAAACGTATGCGGATCGCATGCTGCACGCACGCCGTGTCCAGACGTATTGTCAGGTACCAGACTATAATTTTGTTTCTTTTTGGGGGTTGCCGAATGTTCGTCACGAACAGCGCCACCAGTTGTCAGTGTTTGAACATGTGAATGAGGGGGCCAATTACATTTACGGTGATTAACCCCAATTAATGTCATTTTATACCATTTTATCACCCCTGGTCTTGTTACTTACACACAAAGGCACATTTTAAATTATTAAACAGCAATTCTCCTCGAAAGGTCTGCGTAGACCTTTAATTGATAAAATGTTTACTAATATTATACCCATCTCAAATTTTATTATTTTAAATTCTAATATTACCGTCTATTTTCCTGTATATACTTCAATTCCAACATTTAATTCTTATCCGAAAATCTTCATGAAGTTCAAAACATGGTGTTCATCACTTGGCCCCGTTGTATCTAATAGAACTGGTAAAAAAAAACTATGGGGCGAAGTTGAGTGTCATTCTTACGATTTTTAGGACTGCCATAAATTTTGGGGATGTAGTCAGTAGTTGGATAGTCTTTCTAAGATGGAAATCAACTCGCGTTTAAGTTAAGTTAAGGTGTTGGAAATTTATTCAGCTTCTCATAGAGGTCTTGGTGGCTCTTCTGATGTTAAAGGTAGGATACACCATTTGCAGATATCGAAAAAATTTACTACCGAATTATTAAGAAATATCTTACTCATCTGAAAGTAAATAATGATTCTAGGCATCCAGCAAAATGATTGCGCTAGATATCCTGTAATTATTCTGTAAAATATAATTCTATAAGGAAAAAATTCGCCGGACGGCGATCGCGAAAAAACACAAATAACATAAGGATAACTGCTCGACGCTGGTTAAAAACAAACGCTGTTTATCATGCTTTTTTGCGGCATCCATGATTCTATAACATCGGACAGGTCAGTTAAACGATATTTACTTTAAAATACAACTCCCCAAAACCACCTATTTATTATAATTCAAGCAATTACCAATGGTTTATCCTACCTTTAACAATATGTCAAAAGTAGCTGAATTTCAATGCAAATGAAAGAAAATAATTAATGCACTAAACCTAATTTTAGTATAATTAATTGTTTTTTTCTGATGGGCTTTCAGGATTTTGACTCAGAGAAACGGAAGATAATCGGAAGAACGTTGAGATTTGTTGCACACCATTATGGAGCTGCCTTACAGGTAAAAACAATTTCACTTAGGAAAATATAGAAAACACTTGGGTGTGTGAAATTTGTATTTAAATTGATGGGTTCAGTACTGGTGATGTTAGGGTTAATGCCAGAAAAGACGGAAAAAGCTTGAGTCATACAAAATAATGCAGTGTGTCTGAGATAATTGTTTTAAGCTTTTATATGATCCAATGGAAATCATCTTCTAGCAGTCTTGATGCAAATTGAGGATGTAAATGTTTTGAGAGCATTTCTCAGTAGCAACCATTCCCGGCATACCTTTTGGTGCACATTTGATCTTATTTTGCGTTTGTGTGAGTCATTTTTAGTCATGTCCAATGAAGTCCATACAGAGCTCGGCAAATCCCGAGCCCGGACACCCAGGACAACCATGCCAGGCCTGTGGTCAACGGTGCTAGACCCATCGTACAACCAATGTATTGCATGTGTTTTTCAGAGGATCAAACTCAATAATCATAGACCGAAACACAAAGTTACAGAGATCAGCAGGCACAAGCAACATTATTCATCCACAAATAAAGTTTAATATCATCGCCGTTCAGTGAGTTCGTATGGTGAAATACTTGTTCGCAGAGAGCTATACACGTACATCTTCATAACAGTGGCTGCTATCCAAGATGGCAGTCACGTTTTTCTGAGCTGGTGAAATTTAGTGAAAACTTCCTGAAAAAGAAGAGGGCCCACTATGCTTTGTCTGTTGGTCATGTAGGTTAGGTCATGTCCGAAACGGGCTTCCAGAGCTGCAGCTACGGCTATTGTCAGCCTGCACGTGCATAGTTGTAATGGGTGAACACCTAGACAATAGCCATAGACAAGTGATTCAGACAGACAGCCAGCTACATGCAACAGTATGCTAGCCAATTTTCTGGCAAGCTTGCTGAGTATTACTACTCAGTCAGACTAAAGCTTGTAGGATCATGAGCAATAATAATTTTCTTTTCTTTTATAGTTTTGCAGTACTAAGCATGAAGGCTTGATGAATCGAACTAAGGCATATGTTGGACATTTGGTTTTCGGAGCACCCTTGTCAGTTACGTAAGTAATTCAAATTTACATAATTGTTTCTTGTATAAAAACTGGTTTAAGGGACTCTTGAGGCGATTTATTTAATAACCAGGGTCTTTTCCCACACAAATGATTGTTTAACGATGCACTAAATTTACCATCCTTAACCAGTTCGCGCCGGATGACGTATATAAAGGCAAAGTTTTCCCCAGATTAAAAACGCGTGAAGCATAAACACGCCACGAGCAAGGCCGGAAATGTCTGTCAGCAGCGAGCAAGGCCGAAAATGCGTGGGTGTGCTTCCTGGTACCATTGGCCTGAACCCGCCTCAGATCGAGTTTCGTTAAAAATAAACCCGCGCCTCGCCACGGTGATTTTAAAATAATCCCAGTGCGAACTGGTTAATGAATTTTATTTCAAGCCTGTACCGCTTGTACTCGGTGTGATAATGCGTATTTTCTTGACATTTCCTACTGCAACACGACGGGTTTCATAGCCCGCCACAGAAAGTGCATCACGCACGCTTACCACGCAATAAACGGACAGTGTTTGCAGTTGCTATTGTTGTGCATAGTGGTGAACACGACATAAATTCTTCATTATTTTAAAGAATTATCAACCATTAATTAGGGCAAATTTTTATAACTTTTTGTGGCCTTTTTTTGTATGGCTTTCGTAGCAAAAAATTAAAACTTTTGGAGCACGATACAATGCCACATGCGGCTACTTGCTACAAACTGGTAACCTGTAATTTCACAAGTAAATAAAGCCGCATTACATTTTACCATTGTACATACATGTACATGTACATGTATGTGACCGGCTCTACCAAAAGGTGTATTAAGTCGCGCTGTGCACTATCATGTATTGTTATACCACGGCAATAGATTGTGAATTTTTATTGGTCGAGAAGCGTTCACGTGACATGCCACAAAAACGCATGTATCCGAGTGTGCCGATGTATGAGCATGGTATGAGTGATGTACGCCGAGTACGCGTGGTACATGAGTTCATGTACCCCACGGGGTACATGAACTTTCTTTTTCCAGGCCGCGGAATCTTTTTTTACACGCTAGCGCATAGCCTGGCCGGCCATTTCTGTGATAAATACCATGGAAGCGACTGATATTAGAGTCTAGCAACGCTGTGTTATATTAGCTGGTACTACGTAAATTGATGTATGTTCCTGTGCGATGTAAACAGGGAACAGTGAAGTTAGCACTTTCGGCAACGCCTCGACTAACGACCGCCATTGTTGTTTACACCGGCTTTCGTTTATGCTGTTCGTCTGCTTTTTTCTGTTCCAATTTTGCCTTATTTTCTCCGTAATGTCGGCAGACGACAGCATTAAGTCACCTCCAAAGAAGCGATTTCTGTCTCGTTCAAAAGAGGAGATCAGAAATTTGATTTTCGAGCAAGACAGCGCCAGTACGAAGAAAAACACGGAACATTCAGTGCGAGTGCAATTTCGGCAATTTTGCACCGCAACGGAAACGGACCCATAACAACAAACAATTCTTGCCTGCTGTAATCTATTACCGTGGTATAACAAAACAATTGTTGCCTGCTGTGATATGGTCCATGGCGTTTTGTACACCCTCGGGGGCAAATGGCACCCTCGGCTTCGCCTCGGGTGCCATTTGCCCCCTCGGGTGTACAAAACGCCATGGACCATGTCACAGCAGGCAACAATTGTTAAATGGCCCGCTCAACGTTGAGAGGTAAAACGTTTTTAAAAAAAATGTGATTTTTAGTTTTTGTCATGAATGACATCTTTAATACCTACAGTTTCAGGTTTCTTTCAAAGAAATGTTGATTTTGATAAATAAAGTAGCAAAAACGACAATTTTGAGTACATCGTTCTGTTGTAGTACAACAGAGCCGGCTATTTCAAAGCCTGTTTTGTCAGTTGTGTAATTTGAACTCCAAGAAAGTAATCAATATGTAAACCACGTCATATCTCCAACATGAGAGGGGATATGAGCTCCATTATATACCAAATGAAAGCGTACATTGTCGGCATTTCAACCATGTATACAACTTAATTTTACTATTTTGCGACATACATGTAATAGACATTTTTGTAGAGCCGGTCACATAGTGTGGTACTCGCACACGCCATGAATTTGTCACGAATCGTGTTGTGTATAATAAACCCCCATTCAATCATCACAAAAAATGTTGGCCAAAATAAAACCTTGTTCAACCTACCGACCCTATTCTTGAAAGACATGTAATCGGAAGCATAACATTTTTTTGTTGCCTTACCAGACGCTTCTCAGTTGACACAATTGCCTGTAGCTACACTAACCAAACTAAAATCTGTATTTATTTACTGACATTACAGCACAAAGATGTTAAATTTTGACCATGGTAAACCGATGATGATTCCGTTTGGGATGGATTCTTTGGAACAAATCGGTAAGTACAGATTATTATTTCCACTGCTGTCTATCTTTTTTAATACTACACAATTTCCTTGTTAACTTTGACATTTATGCAAATTTACCTAGTGAGTTTCCGTTGTGGTTTTTATTTTTGTATTATAAGAAAATAAAGTTGTATCTTCATTAAGTGAATCCCACAATGTTGCTTCCCTGGTTGTATCGTAAAATTTGGGCGTGATCCCTGGCCACACGACATTCTGGTGTTTATGTCTTCTGACTAGCTCTCTCGAACAAAGATACTGACAGATACATGTACATGTTGGTAGAGCGCCGATCTGGTATAGCGGGGGTCGCAGGTTCGAGTCCCGCCTTGCCAATATCTTTGTTCACTTTGAAATGTTTTAATTGTTTTAATACTACTATATACTGTACCGTAGATGTGTTTCTTGCTGATATTTTGTTCTATTCTGGCACTGCGGCATGTTGTTATTGCTGCTGCTGTCCTCTGCCTAACATTACTCCAATTACTGCTGTAGTTATTGTGGACAGTACATGTACACTTTGTGCCTCAGTGCCTTAGAGCAAACTTTAGATTTTGGTGCTTTAGAATTTTGGTTGGTTGGTTGGTTGGTTTGGTAAGTTGGTTGGATTTTTTGGGTTAAAATTGTTAGTTGTTTTTTTATTTTTATTTTTGGGGGAGGGGTTTATTTTTGGAGGATTAATTTTTTTGGAAATTTGTTTTTCATACTTGTCTATCTGGGTGTACAAATATCTGCAAACAATTGGCGTCCACAGGATGCGGGAAGAGGTTACGAATTGTGCCACACATCCACAGTTCGTTTTACCCTTTTTTAAAAAGAGCTTTAGAGGAAAATGGGGGTTAGTTTTATTTGTAGAAAATTGAAGTTCAACACCCGAGAGGCTTAGAATCAACATTTGGGGTTCAAAAACCTTTCTGGAAGTAAAAGCGAAAGTATTTAGCGAACGTTTTCTTAACGACACAAATACAAAAGAATGTTTAAAGTATGTTTGCAAGGTACTGTATGTGTGAGTTTGTATCCACATTTAACCCTGCAACGTGCCGCCATCTTTTTTATACAGGCAACCCCCTAATTGTACACAACATTGATGCAATCCTATTTTAAACAGGTTTACCTCCTGTATCTGAAGGCGATGTTGGTAATCTTGATGCAGTGACACCAATGGATCTTTGGAAGCGAGCATACACGTCTTTCTTTCCACAACAGGTATATGAGTATTTGTAAATTGGTTATAGGCCAAATAAAAAAAATTCATTTAGTTCTTGTCATCGGACAGACCCTATTTTCCAGAGCCATGATTTTATTAAAGTTTGTGTGTCTGTGGTTTTAGGGGGTTGCACCCTAAAAAATTGATTTTCAAATTGAATGGATAATTTTCTTGCATTGTATTTGTTATGAGCTTTTAAATGAGACATTGCACGAACAAAATCGGCCCATGGGGCGCTATTAATTAATTACTTTCAAATGTTGAATTAGGAGCATCCCGCTCCTAATTCGTAGGGGCCTATTATGCATACGACTTGATAATCGAATGGAATACGCACGTGTGTTGAATTGCTTATCCATTACCATTTATCCATTAATTGGTATCTATTACACACACAACTAACTCTACCACATACTAGTATATCTTGCTTAATATGACACCTGTATTACATAATAGTGTATTGTTTATTGAATAAAGAATAATAAATAGAGTGCTTGAGTGACTCCAGCTCTAAATAAGCTCATGACATTGGGAGATTCGCATTTAGAGCTGGAGACACAACGTATATATCTTAGCACCATATATGGTGGAAACAAACAAAAAACCTATGTATGCGGATACCATTCCGCGGTCAGGTGCACTAGTGGGTTCAGTTTTTGTCTGGTGCGTTGTCGTCAATAGCGCTACAACGACACTGCACCAGACAAAAAATGAACCCACTAGCGTGCCTGGTCGCAGTATGGTATCTGACATCACGCACACAGAATAAGCTGCATTTTTGTCGATCAGCAGGCTAGTCCACATGCGCACAAGTACCAGCAGTCACACGACCAAAATGGGTACACTCGCAATGATTAGTATATACAACGGTACAATTCTTGTGAACTAGTGGCCACCGAAATCATTAATATTTTACATCTTTTAGTAACTGTTATTCTGAATCGATTGCTTTGTGAATGTCTGCTTCACGCTATGTATGTTTTATGTGATGAGGTAATAAGTAAGGGGGAAATAGGTGCCATTTTGCAGAGGAATAATTTTTTCTTTCGTTTCCACCCTATGAGTTAGAGAGATTAGGCAGTTTCGGGCATCACAGTAAGGGATACATGTAGATGTAGGCCAGTTTCAGGTGCTACAGTAACTATAGGAAATAGCATTGATAATCATTGCAACAATTGCCGGTATTTTCCAGAGTGTTATTAGCGGCAAGTTGTCAATTGACAACACAGGTAGAAATACACAGTACAGGGAACCAGCTGTGGATATGATGCGGGAACAGAAAGATAAAGTAAGTAACGTACATTTTATGAAATGCAATCACATGATCGATTTGGTTTCAACCTAATCAATCAATCAATTTGGTACTGATTATCAGTACCAAATCTGAAAATGTATGTGATTAAATTTAACCTGTAGATCTAGATGAGGGCAATTATTCCATTGTAGCAGCTTTTCACGTTGTTTGATCAACAAAAACTAGGTCGCCGACTGCCACATTATTTTTCAAAATTATTAAAAGTATTAATTATATTCATTATAAGTGTATACGTTCACATAATTTTATTGGCTGTTTTGGCAACACACCAAAACAGCCTTTGTTTCAAGATTTGTTTTACTTTTTTGGCTTTTCCACAGTTTCATGAAAACTGTTTTTGTCTTTCCCAAGTTTCAAAAAGACCATTATTATTCACAAATTCTGTTGGTCGCTCTTATTATAAAATTGGTGACGGTTCTATCAGCTGCATGTTTAGCTCAATATCATTACCTGGACTGTGTTTCTAGTCATTTATTCAGCACTTGCCAAACTATCATAAATTGAGATACAGGTGTGTAGTACATTAATTTGCCCGGACGTTTGACCATTGTGTCATAGAAGCTTCCCTTTTTCTAGATTATATTAACATTAATTTATTTAAGTTCTGAGTACTTCGGACCCATTCATCTACTATTGTATCTGTACAAAAACTGTATCTTATTGCATACTTTGAAGAGTGGAATCCCTCCTATAACGTTTGAAACCATGAAAATGGATGTAGCTGCAGAATTTGACTAAAAAAGTAGTATAATGTATCTTGAAATGTTTTATTTTTTATGCCCCATCCACATGGTAGGCGGAAGAAATTAATAATAATAATACATAATTCTTATATGTGACCCAGCACGAGTAAATGAGACACTTTGAGGCAAAAATAAAATTTGAGATTTTGATTTCATCATTTAAAGCTAAAACAAGCTTTAAATGATGAAATCAAAATCTCAATTTTCATTTTTGCCGCAAAGTGTCTCATTTACTCGTGCTGGGTCACATATAGTGCACGTATCTACCAGGACTGGTACTCAACTCAAGGCGGTGTGTCATTATTATCCCTGCTCATTAAGCCCATGAATCATTCCAAATATCATCTCGGTTCTATAGGGGATAATAGGAGTATACAGCTCAATGCTGCCTTTTCAGGGTAAAACATGCTAATAACAACCATCTCCGCCTTCACAGGTAGTAGCGAGCTTTCGATTTAGGACAGGAGACAAGGAAGACGGTAAGCCGAGCGAAAATATCAATCCGCGCACACGCGAAACCGAACATGTCTTCTTCCTGTTGAGTTTGGGAACCCCAAAACAACTTTGTTATGACCTCTGATCTCCATAGAACTTGTTATGAGGCAGACCAGGTGCAACAAAATATAAGCGGTACATGTACATTGGACAGTGGCTAGTTGGCTTGGTAAAACCATGGTAAAACACTTACAAATGTGGTTAACCAAGCCCACCCTCTAGATACAACAGGACGAAGACATGTTCGGTTTCGCACATGCACAGATTGATTTTGTTTGCTCAGCTTACCGTCTTCATTGTCTCCCATCACGAATCGAAAGCTCGCTTCTTACTCCTGGGTGGAGAGAAGCAATGGGTGACAAAGTGTCTTGCTTAGGGGCACACACACCATAGTCCCAGGCTGGACTCGATGCAGCTTTACCCACAGATGGCAAATTCAATGTTCTGGACAACGAGGTTACGGCACTCCGCTACAATTGCATTCAACTTGGCTTGTCTTTTGTGTTAAATGATAGGACCTGGAACAGTATCGTCAGAAGGCTGAACTCAGGTCACAAGAACGCCTTGAATAAACTGACAGCAGGAAGGGTGAGCGAGAGATGAGTTTTTTACCACACGTACATGTATTGTGACCAGATTGACACTAGACTTGGCACAGACAGATGTTATGCAGTAAATGTATGCATTCACAAGTGAAGTAAAGACAGTGTCATACATGTAGTATGTTAATATGTTAGCTGATTAAAAGTGAAGTCCCGTATCCAGAGAAGAACAAACAGGATGATGATGAAGAAATCATTGATCATGTTATCCATTATGAACTTTTACAACTTGGATGTATAGAAAACATATTTCATATTCTTATTAATCAAGTTTTGACAAGTGCCTAAATCAATACCAAACATGTTGTTGCTCGAATAGGATGTTTTTTCAGACATCTATACAGGTCATTCCACCAAGTTTGAACAAGGGTTTGAAGAATAGTTGGTAGCCTGGCATGTAACTGGAATTATACCAAAATGTCACATTTTGTGTCTCAACTTCATAGAAATGACCCATACATGTAGGTTATTGTGGCTCCACAAAAACAGAACTTGCAATACCAATATCGATATCAGTTTTGTTTTAGTTAAAAGTGATTTTTATGTTGTTGTCTTTTTTTTATTGGGGAATACAATGTATTTTTCATTTTCCTTGTCTGCACTTTCCTTGTGTGCAACTTCCAGTGTTGGAAGGGGATTTGGACATATAGTCTTGCAGCCATTGTCATCCCGTGGGAAATTCATGAACATTTTGTTTTCTTTGCAGGAATACAAAGCTTATAGCCATAGATACAATTTGAGTCTTGGTGCCATTTTTTCGGAGCACATATAAGTGTACTTTTATGCAAATTAAGTATGACGTCATAAATTGCTATATTTTACATAGGGTTTTCAATGTATTCTCTTTGCACGCTACATCTTGACTGTAAAATACTAACCCTATTCATGAACATGTTGTTTTCTTTGCAGGAATACAAAGCTTATAGCCGTAGATGAAATTTGAGTCATGGTGCCATTTTTTCGGAGCACTAATAAGTGTACTTTTATGCAAATTAAGTATGACGTCATAAATTGCTATATTTTACATAGGGTTTTCAATGTATTCTTTTTGCACGCTACATCTTGACTGTAAAATACTAACCCTATTCATGAACATGTTGTTTTCTTTGCAGGAATACAAAGCTTATAGCCGTAGATGAAATTTGAGTCATGGTGCCATTTTTTCGGAGCACTAATAAGTGTACTTTTATGCAAATTAAGTATGACGTCATAAATTGCTATATTTTACATAGGGTTTTCAATGTATTCTCTTTGCACGCTACAGCTGGACTGTAAAATACTAACCCAATTCATGAACATTTTGTTTTCTATGCAAGAATACAAAGCTTATAGCCGTAGATGAAATTTGAGTCATGGTGCCATTTTCTGGTACCTAGCTCGAGATTCAGCACACCCTATGTCGGTATTTGGCGGATTAATCAAGGGCGAAGTGACCAGATACAAACATATATGTACCCATTTAAAAGACTTTGAGGAGAGGGTTGAATTCTTCAAAGACAAACTTCAAAAGCGCGGATACACAAACGAAGACCTAGCCCTCCTTTCTCAAAGGGGCAAGACTCCCGCGGACCCTAAGCGTGAAAAAAACCCAACAATATCCCACTGGTGTTCGTCCTATACTACCCACATGTCGCGCACCCAGCCCTCAAACGGGCTATCCTCAAACACTGGCCCTTGATTAGCGAAAACGAATATCTAAATAGGATATTTGATACCCAACCCATCCTGGCATACAAACGGCACAAAAACATAAAAGATGAACTTGTTCGATCTAGGACTAAAGCATCTCCACAATCCAACCAAGAGGAACAAAATCTTGATGAGGAGAATCTGCAAATTCTATTGGGACTATTGGAAGAACAAAACAATGGTCAAAGAAATGGATCTCAAGACTAAAACAAAATAAATAAGTCAAGACACCCCCCCCCCCAAAAAAAACCCCAAAACCCGGTATATTTGTCCTTGCCACGTGTCATATAAACCGACACACAAATAAAAACAAGGAAAGGAAAATGAACTATATAAGATGGTGACTGATGACGTGCATGATATAGCACAGAAAATATGCCCTGCTCCCCTTCCAAAAAAGGGGAAAAAAGAGGGGACGGCATATTATCACCGGTAATAATCAATCACTGTGTAAACTAAAAACAAAGGGACCACTGTTGCAATACACAAACCAGTCATCGTGTCCCCCAAACTAGAGACAGGGTTTGAAACTCCTGCTTTTAGGGAATGTCTAACCAAATTGGCCTGCAGACCTTTGATGAATTTTCCCGTCCACGAACTCCAACCACAGACTGTCATCTAGCAGAGATAATGTGGCTAGAACTGACCCCCAGATGCGTGTCTTACACAAAAAGGAAAAAAAAGAGTTAAGAATTACGCTCTGGAGAGACCAGTTAAACAACCACTTTCTAGCATACCCACTAGTTAACGTACAATTACAGATATATCTCTGCAGACCAGTCACAAATACAATCCATATGATACTTGTCAGCAGAACCTTTTCCGCGTCTCAAAAAAATAACGAAAAGCACGGAAGGGTTCTTTTGAAACTTGTACACGAAACACCCCCCCCCCCCCCCCCCCCCCCCCACCCCCCATTCCTACAGACTGCAATCTCGCAGAAAAAAATGTGGCCTGAACTGACCTCCCATGAAGCGTATATCACTAGAAAAAAAACTTAAATTAAGATTTACGCTCATGGGCAGGATAGTTACGCAACCACACTGCTGGCATACCAGCACATCATAAATTATACAGACTTATCTCTGCAGACCAGCCACACACCTAAAATCCAATGATACTTCACGCAGCAGAACTGCTTCAGCATCTCCAAAATAAATAACGAAAACGATGAGAAAAAGTTATGACTTGTGACAACTCCCATAAACACCCTCCCCTTCCCACATAGAATGAGTTCTGATTCACTGCAGCTAACTCTAGAATTGATTTTTTTTTTTAACAAAAAATATACTGATCATTTCTTGAAGTATGCCTGCATAAACCGGTTTCTCTGTGCTATACCTTCTTGCAAAAGCACTCCATTAGAATTTTAAAAAACCTAATAGTCTCACAGAAAAAGAAAAGACAAATCCACAAAACCCAGTATTACACGTCCTTCACGTTAATGTCCTTCCCAGGTGACCGAGAATCGTTCTAAAAATTAAAAAAAAAACGTAAGTAACATGTATGATTACGCTGCTTCCCAATAAACACAATCATTTTATGCAAATTTCAAAATGTTTCATTATGTAACAGTCAACATATATTATGTCTTGTTTAACAACCTTCCTAATTTGCATAAACAACTCTCCAAATCAATGTATGCATATTAAACTCTACACTCATAGCTTCAGACAAAATTACAGTTGAACAATAGAGTTCAAATTTTTCAAAGTGCATTTCTATGTTTGCCAATTGCAAAACATGTCACTTTATGTTTTGAATATTTAACTTCACACCGTCATTCCTAATTTGCATAAACAAGGACATTATGCAATTTAATAATCAGATGTTAAGCAAGATTAAAAATAAACAAGTACGATGTTTTAAATGTGATCAAAAGGTATTTGTTTCATGCCAATTCCACATGTTATTTCACGTTAGAGGTATTTAATTTGATGTAATATCCTTAATTTGCATAAAATAAGTAAATTTATGCATAAAAAAAACATGTGTTATACTTTATACACCTAACATAAGAAAATATTAAATCTTAACAACAACATTAATGTTACAAATGCCATTAAAGTATGTTTTGTTTGTGTGATAATGGTAAAATATGTCTTTTAATGACTGAAACAGTCGATTTTATGACGTTTTATGACGTCATAACTAATTTGCATAAAAATAGGCGTTAACGGTGTCCGAAAAAATGGCACCAAATCTAGATCAACTCATTAGAGTCCAAAGATCAAGTTTCAATGTTCAAAACTAAATGTTCACGCGTTTCCCACGGAATCCATAAGATGGACGATGGCTGCAAGACTAATAATTGTGCATTTTGTAATAAAAGCATGAAAATTGGCATGTTGGTTCTTCATGCCACAAGTAAAATTTCCAGAGGAGCATTTTATATTATACCTCTGGTGACCTTTGAGAGGTCAATGACCTTTACTTACTACATGTATAGTATATCTATGTGATAGGTCTTCAATGGAAATAATGATTATACTTGGAAATAAATGTTTGACCTCGTGGTCTTCCAATGGTCAATGACATTTATACATATAGTTATTTATACAATTTACTTCTTAAACCCCAACATTTTCATGACCCAAGTCGAAATGTTAAATGCCCATGCTGTGAAAACAATGGTACATGTATGTCATGTTTATAATATTTAGATTAACTATTCAAAACCCAACTTTTTCATGACCCATATAAAAAATGTGGGTATTCTTGCCAGATGATATGAATTGTCAGATATGTGGACGTTTCATATCTGACCTCTGGTGACCTTTGCAAGGCCAATTAACTTTGTTGCCGCTATTTATTTTATTTAATGTTCCAAATGCCACTTTTTAATGACCCTAGTCATAATAGTGCAAACAAAGTGATTTTAACAATTATTCTAAACTGGAAAGATTAAACAAGAACTTATCCAGTTTTTAGGTCCAGGGTATACCCATTTCCTTAACACATCAAAATACAAGTTCAACATCCCAAATGTAACATTATGGATGTGCTGGTGGTCGGAGTGTGTGTAAACACCTTTCAAAAACTGTGCGATCATACGGTAAGATGGAATCCAACACTAGCACCTTTTTTTAAACAACAGATGATGCTATTGCACTCCTGGCAACAATAAGAGAACTGTTTCTAAGTCAAAGTTCAAACAGTGAAGTTAGGAAAGCTACCACTTGAACTGCATCTGCCTGCATTGGATTACCGTGACTCTGTCGTTGACCTCAAAACTCGATCCATCTATCAATGTGTTCATAATACTCTCGTTTAGTAGACTGTCGCCATTTGGATAGGATAATCTATGTTGGTAATTCTGGTACTTCTGTACTTTTGATAGATTTCCAGACAGCCTACAATAAATCAAATCAAGTTTGTCATGTAAAGGGGATTACTTTCCCAGTACCTGGCTGAGTCAACAGTGATTTTGATTTTGGCAAAAAAAACGGGTCATGAATTAACATATGCAGTAGTTGTGGGAACCAAGGTTGTGTTGGCCATTTTGAAAAAAATAATCATCCTTTTGGCATTGTCTTCAAAAACTGTTTTGAGACACTTGTCAATAATACAGAAAAGGGGGAAAAGCATAACATGTTATTCCTATCCAACAAAGGGATAATGCACCAACTGCCCCTGCCTCGGGATGAGGCTTCCAAGCAATATATTTGGGGAGTTATTAAGCCTTGATGCAAAAAGATCAATATCCGGTTCATATTCGTTACATAGTAAAATGTGTATTTTGAAAATATTTCTGTCTCATCCTGAAAATTCCTTGATTTCCTGTCTGCAGTAACATTTTGTATATAGGTTTGGTGTGATAATAAACTTAAGGCCTTTAGAAGCCTTGCTATATGTCCTTTACAGCATTCAACTCTCTCTTTTGATGGTTCTACAATTAAAGTATCATCGATGTATAACCTGTGATCATGTGCCATATGCTACGCAAATTGGAAAACGGAGGTTTTAAAATCTTGGTGAACAAAGGTGGTCCCGAGCTCGGCCCATTTATGTTTTCCACTGAAGTTTCGGAAGTTTTCTGTACTCTTCGGCAATACAGACAGACTAATATGCATCCCGCAAGTCAACTGAAGCCATAAAAGCAGTGCGGAGTTACAACATTTGTTGCAGTATCAAAGGTGTCCATCTTAAAGTGTCTGTGACCAATATATTGGTTTAGCTCTGAAAGGTCCAGAATCTTTATCTTTCTTTGGCCTAGTGAAAATATTCTATATAAACGGCCACTTTCTGGATGTGAAAGTTCAATGACCTCTTTCTGCAAGAGTTGTTGAATTTCTATGTCATCTGCGGTTATATGCCTCGTTAACTGCCAATGCTTAGTCAGACCTTTATAATTTGTAAGGCATTGGTGGTCGACTTTGATCAGATGTTAGTTTTCCCCACTGACTGGTATATGACCTCAATCGACCCCCAACAGTGTTCATAATGGGATTATTTTCAGGAAATGTATGACACAAATGTACTTGCAGATGAAACTTGCCCACGATTGCCCTTTCAACCCATTTTATTTAAACCCATATACACTCGACATGATCTGTTAGGAGATCTTCACGACGAGAACAAATTAGGGTATCTCGAATGTAAATGACAATGGAATAATGTGGTATAGTTATCTCATCAGAGATTTAGGCGTCGCAACAAGTTTCATTTAGACAGACGATGTCGAATGGATTTCTTGACATTACAATCTTAAAATGGTCAAATTTGTTTATGAGTCTTCTCGCATTAAGATGGGCAAATGAGAAACCCCGGAACTTTGATTGCAGTTAGCGCCATATGTTATGTCTATTTGTGGGATGAGCAGCTCCCTGATCATTTTGAGATGTTGGTTCCTTTCCTGGCCTCGATAATGTGTCGGGTTTGTTCTGGTCTGGGATACTGGCTACCATCGTTGATTGAGGTGGGTTTGGTGTCGTTTCTGATGGGGGTACAGGTAATACTGGTTGGCCATTAGAAAACCTGAAGGAACATCACTTCCTTAGGACATCGAAGTACAATTCTGGCCGAAAGGGGTTCTCTGATGTGGGATGCGACTAGCAAAGCTTTTTGGTGGTCCTGTGATGTGTTGGATAGTGTTCGTAGCAAGTATATGCACTCCTGTTGAGTTGAGGTCCACGCCGTCCGACACAAGGCGGTTTGAGTTTGTTTCCGTTGTCAATGAAGCCCCAGTTATTTCGCTTTGCTATGAACTGAACCAGTTCGAACCAAGTTACCGAGACCACTGACGGGATTATGTTTCATCGAAAAACAACAGTTTTGTATTCAGTAAAATATTCCTGTTTTGATAATGCAACTACATGTACTACAAGATGCCAACACTTAGTTTATTAGTTATTTACATGTTTTTGCCAGCATTCTGGCATTTTTTTCTCTCTGCAGTCAGGGCGCGATATTAGTATTACGTAAACCGCTACCCGCCTTAAAATCTGACGCGTGTGTATACGTCATCCGTGGAACTACAAACAGGGCCGGGGAAAATTTTACGCTGTAATATATACAAATATTTGCAAGCCTAGCTTAAAAGCACCCTTTTAAGAATTTCAAAGGAGACCAAGAAACAATAGTTGGGAAATTCGGATGTCAAGAAACTACTGGACGCAGCTTGTAAAATCCTCGGCTGTATGAATTCAACAGAGACAATGGAACTAGGGTGTTGAATAGGCCTAATCAATCACTAAAGCGTGATACCACAATATAGCGTATATACACGTCCACGGCGTCAACGACGTCAACGAAGCATGCTTGGCAATGTCAACGTATATTCACGTCCACCGCTGTGTATGTCAAACATGTCAGTCGTGTATACCCGTCCTCCTCAGCGCTAGCGGGTAACGTTTGACGTGAATACACGTCAACCGCAACAACAAGGAAACTTTGGCAGCGTATATACACGTCCGCCGCGGAATTGTGCCTGACGGGTTAACGCGTCATCCGTGGATAGTAAACAATTTCTTCGGGCCTTGCTCGGTACGTGTTTATTCGTCATCCGTTTTGAATCTCTGAAAAATTTTACGGATATATACGTCCTCCAGCGCAAACTGGTTAAGCAGATTATTGGAATCATCTACTCCCTTGCATTGTGACACCGTTTGGTTTTTACGATGTATGATCGAGGATATTGTCATTGATCTTGGTTGTAGTGACTCGCCGAGGGAGGTGATCTGAGCAGCTATAGTCTCCGGGTTATTGGACGTGTTGTTGGTTCCAACATGGATAACTACCTCAGAGACGTCGTGCTTTGTCGACAGCTGTATGGTGTGTGAAGCAAGATCTTGTCTTTTTGCTTCACGCATGGTGTGGCTTTCACTTTCCTTTGCCTGCTTAATCTCCTGGGCTTAAGGGTTAGCTATGAAGATGGTAATACGATATTTGTCGTAGCGTCAGTGGCTGTACACGTAATGACGTTTATCCCTTCTTTCTGAGGATGTAGTTTTGTCTTCCAATGTAGGTATTCTGGAGCAAATAGGTGGAGTTGTCAGACGGTCTAAAAGGTAGTCCCGGATGCGCTGGTGCTCACTGGTCCAGATGATGTTTGGAAGTGACCTGTCCTGTACCCTGTTCCGCTTGTTTTTGGTTTGCTTTGGCGATGTAGACTTCCCATCTCCGATTATTAAGATCTTGAAGGTACTCCATAACCTCTCTGTATAGGGCGGGGCACAGACAGGAAGGTCTTCTGGACCGGCTTGTCACCTTTCAGTTTGATCTTTCAGGTTGGTGATGCACCCCATGTCCTGGTCATCTTTGGCGAAAGCTCCAGTCGTCTCCTCGAGCATCTTTTCTGCAGCTCATTTCTGCTCCTCTGACAGATTACTCAGGTCCACGGGTGGACTCCACTCCGATGAATTAGAGGGGGGCAGCTGTAACCAGCTGTAGGTTTTATCAGTAGGGGCACATCCACCAAAGCAGGAAAGGACTGACCTGACCTGTTGCAGCTTCCCCAGGACAGTGCGGCCTCAAAGTCAAAGGAATTAAGACATCATGCCCAGAACGGTTTGTTACTGGCACATGAATGCGTGACGGAATTCCTGCCTTCATTGACAATCAACCCTCTTCTATCTCTGCTTTTTCGGCCACAGTGTGCTGGTGTTTGGCTAGAACAGCACAGGTGTGTTCGCTCGGACGGGTTCTGTCACTATTCTGCAAATTACAGCAAATTGGTCGTCCACTTTGGTATTCGCACGTCTTTCCTCCCCACTTAAACTGTGCACGGGCTATCGGAACTGGTGTCATGAAGGAGACTAATCAGTGCCTTGATGGATGTAGACCTTATCTTAGGGTATTCTGAGCGTAGGAGACATTTGTTGTTGCCTTCATGAGCTTTTGTCATTTGCCTAATGACATTATACCCGATGGTGGGTTCTCCTACGTCTAGCGTTACCAGCATGGGTACCGGCAATGGTCACCTTCGTCCTTGCTCGGTAAGAACCCAGCTTCAATCCAGCCGTCAAATAAAACGGGGGTTGCATTTGCTGCCCTCATGTGCAAAAAGCTTTGACTATCTTCAGGGAGCATGTCAGGAGGTCCTCGTTGGATGCCTGTTTGTACGAGAAAAACCTCTGCTGAAGTTGGGGAAGGGTATCACCATCGCCGAAAACCTTGAGCAGGATTTGGAAGATTTTCTCAGGGTGGGTGACTGCATCCTCATAGGCTAGGGGGTGCAGTTGTCAACACACCATCATGTCTACGACGCCAAATGTGACCGTCAGAAATTATGCACTCGAGACAAGCATATACTCCGACTGGTGTGTTCTTTATTATGGTGTCTGCATACTAGAAAAAACATAGCCTAGCTTCTTGCAATCTTCAATGAGAGAAAAACATAAATCTCTGATCTTGGGTAAATTATAGAAAATAGCTGAGCGGTCCACAGAGCTGTTAACTGTTCAAGCTCTATGGTGGGAATGAGGGAATGGGAACTATTGGACAAGGGGGGGGGTCACATTAGTTTCTCTAAACGTTCAGTTTTTTAATTTTGTTCACTGGTACGATTAGTTGTGATTGTTATTTTAAATATTTACCAAACATCAACATTTATAGTTGACAGTTTTGTGTTGCTGTTTACTTGATAGCTCAGCTATTATAGATATTCACCACGCATCCATGAAAATTGTAATTGACAGTTTTTTGGTTGCTTTTCACATTATGACGAGAAAGAAAGTTCACTGGTCTCAGAGGAGATGTTGCAAGTTCAATGCGAATGTTCTCTTTACATGGTGAGCAATGGAGAAGTTGGGGGCACTTGCTGTACATTTACTTGTGCTTGTTGGTTGGGGATAGCTTCACAGTGTGTACTATCCGTTGCTGAATCTCCACAAACTTTGTTTGAGAGTGCCAGGCTCATTTCTCTCTTGTTCTCTTTACCTACTCTGCTGTAGCTCCTGATTCTGGACTCTTATTTATGTCCACTCACTCCCATGATGTGGCGTGCCTCAAAACCTTTGGCATCAAGTGTGGTTATGGTTGTTGCCCGCAGACAGTGATTTGTGTATACTTTGGGGCACTGCGCCTGTTTTGATATGTGTTCTTCATTTTGTCCCCCAGTGTGTTTTTCCCTACGCAGACTGGCTCATCGAGGAGTAAGGCATACAGGTGTGACACGGACTAGAAATCTTGCTTTCGTATTTTAATGTAATTCGAACTGTAAATAAACAAACAAAAAAGAGATCCTGAATACATGTCATCCTAAATCAAGGGTGCTAACTTATCAGTAAGAAAGTGGTTCTTATAACTCTCCTTTAACCTTCATAATAATCCAGAAAATACTTGGGAAACATATTAAACTTTCCTTAGTTCTCGGTAACGTCCTTCATAAATAAACAATCCCTAATTTATCTTATCTGGTCTGAAACTGGCAAAAGCTGGGAAACTTCTTATACGTTCATGTACTTCATCTGCATGTAATTTGTAAACAAGTTGCATGTACATGTACATGTACATGTACCCCAAGTTCAACATGAAAACTGGTGAAATATGTCTGCTTTTATAAGGGCTTATATCATCATAAAAAACAACTGAAAAACTACTCACTTCTTTGGCAAGACTTTAGGATAACCAGGTGTCCATAATCTCTGAAGTAGAAACTGATTAACTGCTGGTTTGACTACAAACTTTTCGGCTAAAAACTGCTACAGTAAGACTGCTGAAACATGGCTGACAAAACCACATGTAAACAATAAACTACAGTCAATAGAGGGCGCTCTTCAAGCTACCGTCACAATCTCACAGGTCACTGGCTCAGTGGAACATCCTCGCCCCGATGAGCGACTAGTCCTCATCATAACCTTCTGCCGGGTAGATCACTGCTATCTTTGTGATAGGCCTCTGGTACTCTCCGCTCTCAGTCTTCACCTTCACGTTCCTTACCATGCCATCCAATCCAGGGAAGACCTCGAGAACCCTACCGACACACCACTTGCCCCGGACTGCATTGGTATCTGACACAGTTACCACATCACCAACCCGTACGTTACGCCTTTCAGCTCTCCATTTCTTGCGTGGTACCAGGCAGTGTAGAACATCTCGGCTCCAGCGCTTCCAGAAAGAGTCGATCATCTTCTGCACAAACTCCACGCGGTGCCTAGGATTTTTGGTCTCCTGGAATGGCCCCTGAGGAACATCAGTCGATGCCCTTCCAAGTAGTATATCATTCGGACTCAGGTAGGAACCATCATCTGGGTCATTTGGGATCCTTCCAATCGGGCGTTGGTTTACGAGGTTCGCCACTTCTAGTAAAACTGTGTCAAGCTCAAATGGAGTCAGCACCTGAGCCCCAACAGCCCTTTTTAGCGCGGTCTTGCAGCTCTTGACTAATGCCTCTGCACACCCATTTTGATGTGGTGCTCTTGGTGTGATGAACTCCCATTCCATGCCTTTCTCTGCCCCGAACTGTTTCAGCTCTTCGATGTTCCAACCTTGAATCATCTTTTGAAGTTCCCGTTGTGCTCCGACCAGTTGGGTTCCGTTGTCACTAATCATCTTATCTGGATAGCCTCTAATAGAGAAGAATCTGCGAAGCACTTGAATGTATTCCATAGTGGAACAGTCTACTGCTAGCTCTAGGTGCACTGCTCTGGTGTTCAGGCAAGTAAAGATCACTCCATAGTGTTTGGCTGTCTTGTTACGTCCAATCTTCACTTGGTAGGGTCCAAAGTAGTCACATGACGTGAAGTAGAATGGTGGCGTGTATGGTGCCAGGCGTTGCTTCGGTAAATCAGCCATGATCTGTGTCTCAAGTTTGTGCTCTGCTTCTCTGCAAACCACACAGCGGTATTTGATCGTCTTGGCTAGGTTGTGTGCCTTCAGGATCCAGTATCTTTGCCTTGTTTTCGCAACAGTGGTGGCAACACCAGTATGGCCCTGTTGGTGTATATTCCGCACAATCAGAATGGAAATGTGATGATCATGGGGAAGCAGTGCTGGGTGCTTTGTAGTGAACAACATCGTAGACTCCTGCAATCGGCCTCCAACCCTTAAGGTTCCTGCATCATCGGTGAAGGGACTCAATGACTTGAACTCTCCGTTGGCCATGCGTTTGTGTAAATTTTTCTGTGCCTTGATAATCCAGTAGTTGGCAGCTTCTGTCAGCTCTTGGGGTGAGAGTGGACCCTGTTTAGACTCCTTGTTTATACAAGACTGCATCTTGGCTCGTATATGTTCTGGACAAATCGATGAACGTAGGCTGTGACTCTGATTAGCTTTCTCCAGCTGGAATACTTCTTGCCGTCAATGACTTCCTGAGTTTCGGTTGTTATGAATACAGCTTGGGTCTTGTGTCGTTCCTTATCTACCTCTATCTGGTTCACCCTCTCTGCTTCTTGTGGCCAACTTTCTTCTGGGAAGCGCAGGAATTCTGGACCATTTTTCCAACGCTGGGTCAATTGTTTCACAGGTACTCCACGAGAGATGTCATCTGCTACATTCAGCTCTCCTGGAACATGCCTCCATTGTGACGGATCTGTTTGGCTCTGAATCTCGCTTACTCGGTTGGATACAAATGGTTTGAAACCTCTGGCTTGGCTTCAAATCCAAGATAGGGCAATCATACTGTCAGTCATAAACACTGCTTCCTTCACTGGTAGGCGCATTTCTTCTATGATGGCCTGGTACAACCTTGTACCCATAACTGCTGCCTGCAGTTCCAATCGTGGGATGGTGAGCCTCTTCAGTGGTGCTACTCTAGACTTGACTGCAACGAATCGGACATCATAGGTGCCATCATATATTTGCCATCAAACATAGGCACAGGCTCCGAAAGCTTCCTCTGAAGCATCGCAGAAGATACACAGCATTCGACGGGGTGAGACATCTTTTGAAACTGATCTCGTTCAACCCTTTCATCTCTTTGAATAGTTGAATCCAGCGGTCATGATCTGTCTTGGGTATTTCTTGGTCCCAGTCTAGACCCTGTTGCCATAGATGCTGCATTCCAATCTTGTAACGGATTAGAAAGGCTGCAGCAAATCCAATCGGGTCAAAGATCTGTGCAATCTGGCTCAGGATTTGACGCTTTGTTAACTTTCTCTGCATCACTTCTCGGTCATCGGTGGACAAATTCTTGTCCAAGTCCAAGTTGACCTTTAGTTGTAGTGGAAGTCGTCAGTTTTGCGGTTCCATACTGTCCCCAGCACTTTTTCATCAGTTGTGGTGTCCAGAAACTTCATTATCTCATCGTCCTTGTCACTGTTATAGTTTTCTTCCAGAGCTTTGTTAGATAGCCAGCCTTTTACTCGGAATCCCTCTTCAGCTAACACCTCATCTATTTCACTCGTCAGCTTCTTGGCCTCATTTACAGTGTGGACGGAATCGCATATGTCGTCCCTATACGTGTTCTCTTTTAGGACTCGTGCTGCATCTGTAGATTGTTTCTCGGCAGCCTCAGCTGTTTTCTTCAGGGCGATCTGTGCCATGGCGGGAGCTGGCTTATCCCCAAACGTCAGAACTGTCTTGATGTAAACATCAGGTGTACGGTCAGCATTCAGGTTTCTCCACAAGAAGCGATGAACATGCTGATCACGCTCTGGAATCAGAATTTGGTGGTACATCTTTGAGATGTTTGCAATGACTGCCACTTCATTTTCACGGAACTTCATAATGACTGGTAAACATAAAGGTCAGGCCCCTTGTACCAGTAGTCATTCAGACATTGCCCATGGTAAGTTGCAGAAGAATTGAAGACGATTCGGAGAGGTGTGCTCTTACTTTCTGGCCTCAGAACTCCATGATGAGCGATGTAGTGTACAGGACCTTTGTATGACTTCAGCTCAGCTTCAGACAGCTTCCGGGCAAACTTCTTTTCCACCATTTCCTTCATCTGGGCATCATAGGCTTCTGCATGAGTTGCGTTTTTTGCAAGTCGGCGTTCTGTTGAATAGAGCCTCTTCTCTATCTGGATCTTGTTATCCGGTAGCTGTTTCGGATCCCTTTTCCAAGGGTAAGGGACGGTCCATCGGTTTCCATCTCGGGTACAGGATCTTCTATTATTTTGGCTTTCTTTAGTTCTACTGGGCTGAGCTTTTCTAGTTCACATGTGCAGGACTTCACAGCTACTCCCATAGCTTCAGTTTTCCAGAAATCTGTCATGTCTACTGGTGCTGATAACTCCACATGGAGAACTCGGCTTGTCTTGGTTTGGTCCCCAGGGCCGGTTCCAAAAATCACCCAACCAAGTGGTGATTGGCGGGCAATCAGATTCTGGGCTTCATGGGTTTCACCAGCATGTATGCTTGCATGATCAATGCCAATGAGTAGATCGACCGGGCCGCTGCCTCGATGGAGACTGCTTGGATGCAATTTGAAGAGTTTGGCCATCTCTGATAGGTCAACTTCAGCAATATCGTCGCTTATGCAGGGGATACCAATGGCAGTAATAGTGTAAGTTGGACCTTTGTGCTTCGGACGAAGACGGATCTCATAGACTTTTGTTTGAAGCTCTTCTTCTTCTCCTCCCACATTGGTGATGGTAGTATTTACATCCTTTCCCTTGAGCTTCAAGTTTTCGGCGAGGGACTTTCTGATCAATGATATCTGCGCCCCGGAGTCAAGAAGGACATTTGCTGGTTGAGTAATCTGGGTTCCCATGATCTGCACTTGTAGGACTGGTAGTAATACTTCTGCTCGGGTTGTACTTACTGCAACGCTGACTGAACCGGTGGCTTGCTGGGGAGTAAGATGCAGTAACTGATGGTGAAAGTGTTTACACTGGATTCCCTTCATCATCTCCGTGCACTGTCGTCTTCTCGAACATGTAGACACATTATGGCCTTTTCCTGCCCTTTTGAGGCAGCTGAAGCAGACATGGTTCTCTTTAACCATCTTAAATCGGTTTTCTGGACTCATCCCCTTGAACTTCTCACACTGGTCTGTCCAGTGGCTGGAAGCGTGACAAATCCAGCACTTGTCACGAAGCGGCATTGACTTTGGGTCTTTCTGCTGAATGTGATTGATGCTTGATCGGGGACTTTGAGCTACACATCGTACTGATGCCGTTGCTCTCATCCTCGATTTCATTTCTGATGACATCCAGTCTAGTTCTTGTAGTGTCGCCATTTCTTTTTCCCTTTCCAAGTGTCTGGACCACACCTTCCGGTCGTCAGAGTTCGTTTTCTGCTCAATGACTGCTAGCATATGATTATTATCCATGTCGTTCCGTCGCCCCACCTCCTTCAATGTGTTATAACTTCTTCTCACAAGATGAACTAACTCACAGAATCTGGCGTCTTCTTCGTCTCGGAGTGGCTTAAACTTCAGTATGTCTTGGGTGACGGTGTCAGTAATGAATCGTGGATCCCCATATATGGAGTCGAGATACTCCCAGGCTGCATCGTAGTCGGACCCAATTCCCTTAATCAGCTCCAACGGCTTTCCTTGTAGGCATGTACGTAACAGTGTGATGGCATCCCTCTTACCATACCTCTTATCGACCATGTGCTTGAAGTCATCTTTAAAGATGGCGTATTCTCTGACATCCCCCGTGTACTTGGGCATCTTTGGCTTTTCCATTTTAAACCCACAGAATTTGTCGACATCATTGGTTGTTGTATTCACTTTCTTCTGCTCTTCCTCCTGATTACCTGCTTCATTTATGCTGATATGGCTATCAAATTCTGTTATCTGCTTGACACTGGAAGTTGTACTGGTTTGCTCTGCACTGGATATTTGCTCTGCACTGGAACTGGACTGCTCTGTACTGGAACTGGACTGCTCTGTACTGGAACTGGACTGCTCTGTATTGGAACTGGACTGCTCTGCACTGGAACTGGACTGCTCTGCACTGGAACTAGTTTTCTCTGTACTAGCTGGCACTGTCTTCTGCTTTCGGGTTTAACTCTTTTTCAGTAGGTGTTGGAGTTAGATGATCTTTTGCCTCACACTGCAACTCTATGAACATTTGTTGGCATTCTTCCAACCATTCCTAGCTCTTCGGCAATAAATTCATCATCATCAAAAATCTGCTCGGTATAAGCCTCATGCTTCTGAACTAGGTTGTCATACACCAGTTCAAACTTTTCAAGCTGACTTGAAATTTCAACGGTTGCCCTGTTACCTTCAATCATCAAGCGTAGGGCTTTTCCCTGTCTTGTCAGTGCCGCCTTGGCATTCCGTCTTTTGACCTTCAACTCCTTTACTGTGGAGTCGGTCATTCTGATACAAATGCTGTGCTGTACTCCCTTCTGATCCCAGGTTAGCAGAGAAGAATTCGAATGTTGTGGCTCATCGAGGAGTAAGGCATACAGGTGTGACACGGACTAGAAATCTTGCTTTCGTATTTTAATGTAATTCGAACTGTAAATAAACAAACAAAAAAGAGATCCTGAATACATGTCATCCTAAATCAAGGGTGCTAACTTATCAGTAAGAAAGTGGTTCTTAAAACATCTCCTTTAACCTTTATAATAATCCAGAAAATACTTGGGAAACATATCAAACTTTCCTTAGTTCTCAGTAACGTCCTTCATAAATAAACAATCCCTAATTTCTCTTATCTGGTCTGAAACTGGCAAAAGCTGGGAACTTCTTATACGTTCATGTACTTCATCTGCATGTAATTTGTAAACAAGTTGCATGTACATGTACATGTACATGTAAGTACCCTAAGTTCAACATGAAAACTGGTGAAATATGTCTGCTTTTATAAGGGCTTATATCATCATAAAAAACAACTGAAAAACTACTCACTTCTTTGGCAAGACTTTAGGATAACCAGGTGTCCATAATCTCCGAAGTAGAAACTGATTAACTGCTGGTTTGATTCCTTCTTATTCCTCCATGGTTTGACTACAAACTTTTCGGCTAAAAAACTGCTACAGTAAAACATGCTGAAACATGGCTGACAAAACCACATGTAAACAATAAACTACAGTCAATAGAGGGCGCTCTTCAAGCTACCGTCACAATCTCACAGGTTACTGGCTCAGTGGAACACAGACATTGTGATACCAAACCGTGTCGCCACTTTTGATGGTTTTTTTTGTACGTTGCCCAAACAAGTCAGAGTGTTGGTTCATCGCTTCAAGTACAGCTTAAATGGCTTTACGGGACAAGCAGAACTTGCTTGGTTGTTATACATTCTTTCCCCCTGGCTTGCTTCACCATCACCCAAATCACCTTGATGATTTTTTGTTTGAATGTCATAAGCAATACATATTTCAATACTTTCGAGTCAGTCTGGATTACGAAATGCGATTTAGTCATACCACGAAGATTGCCCCGCCCTCTATTTCAGAAATGCATAACTATGTCGACAAATACCTTGTTTGGAGTCCCGATGGACTAGCATGATCCACGGCTGATGATGACATGATTTTGTCCATGTTTTGGGGATTGCAAGTATTCATACAAAAAGTCCAAAATCTTGTAGAAAAACTACGATGTTTTAATAGACTAAACTCATACAATCACCGGACAAACGCGAAGAACTCGAGAAAGCCAGGTAAGCAAACGGCATGGCTTGCGGAACCAGCTAAAAAGTCAACGGTAGAACAACAGAAAACCGTCTACCAGTTATCCATGAAAGACGGACGTTGGTTGGTAATACAAAACACGTGACAATGTTTACAGGTCAAATGCCACCTGGGGGTGGTCACCACATTAGCCCTCCCCAGAGAGCTTCTTCATAAGGAAGTGAACGAAACAATGAAATATATACAATGTACAATGTTCAATCACAGTCAAATGGAGTAAGGTGTAACGGCCAGTGAACGTGACGTCCTGAACGAGTTATCCGCTCACTTGCGGTGTCCTGGTCAGCTGGTGCAGCTAATGCAGGTGTATCCGGCACAGTGCGTCGAGGTGGCCGCCGGCGGTTGCGACACGGGCGGTTCCGACACGGGCGGCTGCGACACGGGCGGTTGCGACACGGGCGGTTGCGACACGGGTGGTTGCAGCAATGCGGTCGAGGGATCCGTTTCAAGATAGGCGACTTTCAATCTATCTACACTCACAGTGTCGCTCTTGCCTTTGATGTCCAACGTGTAGTATTTGTCCGCTCGCGCCAATATACGATAGGGGCCCTTGTACGGAGGCTCAAGTGGCCGCATCACATGATCACACCGGACGAAAACGTGCGTACAAGACAACAAGTCCTTGTGAAACTGTGTGGTGCGGGTGTGCGGTCGTGTTGGTGGTGGTGCTACTTGACGCATAACGCGTTTGGGCGATGTACATAGTTTCCAGGGTCTAAACCGGCATCATTGACGGGTGCAACAAACTGCCCTGGTAGGCGCAGGGTAGTTCCAAACACGAGCTCCGCTGTCGAACACCCAATGTCCCGCTTGACGACTGTCCGTATGCCCAGTAGAACAAGAGGAAGCGTTTCCGTCCACGCGGTGGGGTCGTCCTGCGCTTTGAGGGATCTTTCAACTGTCTGTGAAAACGCTCAACCAGACCATTGGCGATGGGATGGTAAGCCGTTGTGCGAATGCGCTTAGTGCCGAGTAATGTCATCAAGGCGTTGAACAGTGCCGATTCGAATTGCCTGCCGCGGTCAGTCGTGATTGTCGATGGTGTACCAAACCTTGCAACCCAATTGCAGACAAACGCCCTGGCGACGGTTTCTGCAGTCATATTAGGGATTGGAATGGCCTCTGGCCACCGTGTAAAACGGTCGATGCACGTCAGCAAGTAGGACTTGCCGTTGGACAATGGAAGTGGGCCAACAATGTCAATATGGACGTGGCCGAACCGGGCGTCTGGGGTGATGAAGGTGCCCAGCGGCGTGATGGTATGTCTGTGCACCTTAGATTTCTGGCACTTGATGCAGGTTTTAGCCCATGAACGAACATCGTGATTCATGTTGGGCCAAACAAAACGTGCACTGACCAGCTTGAGTGTGGCTCTGATTCCAGGATGCGACTGGGAATGCAGAGAGTCGAAAACTGCTCGTCGCATGACCCTGGGGACGAAAGGTCGAGGCGTTCCAGTGGCCATGTCACATGTAAGGGTGCCCTCACTAGCGACTAGCGGAATGTCTTGCAACTGAAGAACCGAATGCTGTTTGTGACGGAGTAAGTCCTCATCCTTGCGTTGCTGCTCGGCCATGACCTGGAAATCGATTGGAGATGATGACGTGGTAGAGAATGTGTTCAGGCTAATGCGTGACAACGCGTCAGCGACCTCGTTGTGTTTACCCTGAACATGCCGGATGTCGGTTGTGTACTGTGACACGTAGTCAAGCTGTCTGATCTCGCGGGGGGGGATATCGATCCGATCTCGCAGCAAGTGCATGGGTCAGCGGTTTATGATCAGTCAAGACAGAAAAAGCGCGACCCTCGACGACATAACGGAAATGGCGAATGGCGAGATAGATTGCTAACAGTTCCCGGCCGAATGTGCTATATTTGGTCTATGCAGGTTGCAGCTTTCGCGAGAAGAACGCGATAGGGTGCCAGTCACCATGCACCTTTTGCTGAAGGACTCCACCCACTGCGAAATCGGAGGCATCAACCATTAAGCACAACTCTGCATCGTGTCGCGGATGGGACAAACGAGTTGCATTGACCAAAGCCAACTTGACGGCCTCGAAAGCAGCGAGCGCTGTGTCGTCCAATTCGATTGTTTTCTTGGGTTTTCCAGCAAGCAGGTCGGTGAGAGGTTGTGTCAAAGCAGCACAGTGGGGTACAAAACGGCGATAGAAGTTGACCAACCCAAGAAACTCTCGCAACTTCTTTGTCGAACCTGGGACAGGAAACCGCTGGATCGCTTCGACCTTCGTATCTGGTGGCCGAATTCCGTCCTGGTCGATCACGTGGCCTAGGAAGTGTAGTGACGAGACGCCAAATTCGCATTTAGCGGGGTTTACCACGATACCGTACTGATCAAGGCGCTCGAAAAGCGTACGAAGATGTGACTCGTGCTCCTCGTCGCTATGGCTGGCGATTAGTAAATCGTCGATGTAGGCATACACAAAATCCAATCCGCGCAACACCTGGTCGATGAAACGCTGGAACGTCTGGGCGGCGTTCCTCAACCCGAAGGGCATTCGCACAAATTCGAACATGCCAAACGGCGTGGGGATGGCCGTTTTCGGAATGTCATTCGGCTCCATGGGGATTTGATGGTATGCTCTAATCAAATCCACCTTCGAGAATACAGTCCGGCCGTGCAGTGACGAAGTGATGTCGTGTACGTGTGGGATCGGATAGCGGTCAGGGACAGATGCATTGTTGAGAGCGCGGTAATCACCGCATGGTCTCCAATCACCTTGTGTTCCTTACGGCACCATATGGAGAGGCGAAGACCAACTGCTATTAGAGGGACGGATAATGTTCATTTGTAGCATGTGGTCGAATTCAGCCTTGGCGATTTTCAATTTATCCGGTGCGAGGCGTCGTGGCCTGGCGGACACTGGTGGGCCTTTTGTTGGGATGTGATGGGTGATATCGTGTTTGGGATTTGCGTCCCTGAAGCATGGTCGGGTGATGGCAGGGAACTGACCCAAAATGGCCGTGTATCGAGTGTTCGGTGATGGGCCAACAAAAACCGGGCTGAGAACATTGGTGCTCGTTGCAATTCCTCGGACACTCAGACTAGTCGTGGAATCTATGAGTTTCCTGTCTTTCATGTCCACCAGCAACCCGAAATGGCGTAAGAAATCTGCTCCCAAAATTGCAACTGGTACATCGGCAATTGTGAAAATACATCTGCATGCACGCCTAAGACCCAAATCAATAGTCACAGAACGCTCACCGTATGTGTGAATTTGTGTCTTGTTGACTGCTTCGAGCACAAAATCACTTTGACGATATTGTCTATCGCGTGGCGTTGGAGGTACAATGCTGACCTCAGCACCGGTGTCCACCAGGAATCTGGCTGCTGTGAATTTGTCGTACACATAGAAAAGGCGACATTGATTTGGTGTGCCAGTGGGGGAAGTCGCCCCTATCCGCTGGCTTGGTGGTTTCCCTGAGCCGCCAGGTGGGATTGCGATCGTGTGTGTAATTGCATGGGTCCAATTGCAGTTACGAGCCTTGTCCCCATACTTCCAATGGTACCAGCATGCACCTGTAGTAATCTCCCCTGATGCAGAAGCACTACGGTCACGTCGACCGCCATGCTGGCTATACTCGCGACCACGACTCCTCGATCGACTGCGCTGGTATTGATCTTGGCGAACCAACATCTCCATTTGAGTGGTCAGCTTTTCTACTTGGGCCTGGAGTAGTTGCATGTTTGATGTAGCGGGTGGCTTGACTGCAGCCACAAATGGAGCCGGTGCTGGAACTGCGGCACAGGCTTGAGCAACGGGCGGCGAAACTTCGACAATCTTGTCTGCAAGCTTGGCAAGTTGTTGAATGTCGGTGTCGCTTGTCGATGCCAAAATAAGCTGGACATTAGTGGGGAGTCGCTGCAGGAATAACTGCTTCAGGATTGAAGGCTCCAGGGTGCGATCTCCGAGAAGTTGTTCCATCGTACGAAGTAGTTGTGAAGGCTTTTTGTCTCCACGCTCTTCGGTTATCAAAAGTTTCTGGAGTCGTTTTTGCTCCGACTCACTGGTACGTTTGATGAGCTCTTCCTTTAGCTTGGTGTATGGGTGGTGGGCCGGTGGATTGATCAACAAGTCTCTGACTTCTTGAGCGATAGACGGTTGCAAGGAGGAGATGACGTACGAGTATTGGGTAATTTCCGATTTAATTCCCCGAGTGAGAAACTGCGCCTCGACTTGTGCGAACCATATCACCGGGTCATTGGGCCAGTACGGTGGAAGTTTCAAAGCCACTGCACTGACCAGCGGCGCTGCAGAGTCCGGGTTTAAAAGCTCCGACTTGGCGGCGGATGTGGAAGTCATCTAACGTATTTGGGTCACCAAAAAAACTACGATGTTTTAATAGACTAAACTCATACAATCACCGGACAAACGCGAAGAACTCGAGAAAGCCAGGTAAGCAAACGGCATGGCTTGCGGAACCAGCTAAAAAGTCAACGGTGGAACAACAGAAAACCGTCTACCAGTTATCCATGAAAGACGGACGTTGATTGGTAATACAAAACACGTGACAATGTTCACAGGTCAAATGCCACCTGGGGGTGGTCACCACAATGTCTTCCTTCTTGCTGATAGGATCTTTTGTGCTGCACTAGCCCTTTTCCTTCAACTCAAGTTTTGCAAGCATTGCAAAAAACACTTCGTTTGCTGACTTGAATTGTTCTTTTGCTACAATTTCAATAGCTGACACACGTTAACAGTAACGTTGTAATCATTAGCGAATAGATATCCAAGGATTAAGTTGCATAGTGTGTTCCGTTTGTCTTGCCATGGAGGAAAGAAAGTCACACAACTCTCCCCGTGACAAACATGACAGATTATCAATTGTTGTCAGCTGTCTGACAATATGATTTCAGAATGTTCACAGCGAAATTAATTAAATCTTTAGTGTTTTGAGAATATTTCGCAAGAACTAATTTGTCAATTGTTTTCCTCAGTTAGTAGAGTCATGGAGGAATAAGACCATGCTCTTATTCCTCCATGGTAGAGTAAATCGAGGTTTTTTGACAGGAGTATCGTGATCCGAACCAGACGCCGCCATTTTTCATATTAAGATGAGCCCGGCAAACTTCTTGAGGGCGCTGTAAACCAGTCAACATTTTAAAGTCTATTGCCCGCTTCGGGAACTATTTACCGCAAATTCACGGTTGCGCAAATCTCATGCACTATAGCTTATTAGTTAACCTCACGTGACCGTGTTTCAGCCAACCAGAATACAGATCTAGCAAGAGGTGTGTTATAATACACCTACTATTGAGACTTGGATCGTAAAAAGGTTGGCGTTTGAAGAGTAAATGTTACAAATGGCTACGGATAAGGTTTACAAATGTCATTGACCTCTAAAAGGTCACAAGAAGTCAAATATGAAATGTTCTCAGATCTGATTAATGCTTTAATTGTATGAAGACATATAACGTAGACTTGTATCATAGGAAAGTGGCGTTTTGACATTTAAAGTTTCATATTTCTATCACATGGAAATATTGGGTATATATGCCGCTTCAATAAAGCAATCAGGTTGGGACACGATAACTTGAAAAGCACCTGACATATCGTCTGAATATTTGATATATGTGTTGAATTTTGGGTCCTCTATAACCCTATTGGTTTTAAACCCCATAGAGCAAAGTTCATGGTCGTTATGGTTAAATCAATGAGAAGTGGTTCGGACACCATAACGATAATCTTGACATATCTACATCTTAATTTGTATGCGGGTTGGTTTGGGGGTCCTCGATGCGAGAACCATATTGATGTTTGAGCCCATGGGTCAATACTCAATCTCTAGAAATTTGATATTCAAAAGTGTCATATTATAGGTAGGTTGGAGGGGCATGTGTGTGTTTGTGCAATGCCACTCCATGGTATCGCTAGCAATAGTTAAGTTTATTTGCCCTTGCACACGTGATTTGGAGATGAACACCAACCACTGTTTTAACTACACTGTTTCATGTTTTATTTAATTTTCAGACAAACTTTTACTAAACTGTCGAAAGGCATGAACGTTGTAAAGGTAGGATACACCATTGGTAATTGCTTAAATTATCATGAATGAGTGGATTTGGGTGGTTGTATTTTATAGTAAATATCGTTTAACTGACCTGTCCGAAGTTTTACAATCATAGATGCTCAGAAAAGCAAGAAAAACGGCGTTGGTCAACCGGCGCCAGGCAGTGGTTCTTATGCGCGCTGTTCTTGTTTTTTTCGCGATCGCTTTTTGGCGATTGTGAATTCTTTTTGTAAGATTCAATTTTTCGAAATAATTACAGAATATCTAGCGCAATCATTTTGCTGGATGCCTACATTTATTCTTTACTTTCAAATAAATAAGATATCTCCTAATAATTCAGATAGTAAAATTGTTCGATATCTACAAATGGTGTATCCTTCCTTTAACAACGCTTTTCCGTTTTAATATGTAAATAGCTTCAATGTACTTTATTTTGCACATTATTCAATATTATAAGGTTATTTTTCCTTAACATACTCAGTTGTGATGAGTTCAGAGATGAGATTGGTGGTTTGTCAAATATGTTGAATAAAACATAATGTTCCAAAAAGACAGCTGTAATCGCATGCAATCTTTCTTTCCCACTATTTTTTTTCCACCCAAACTTCATATTCTGCAGACAGCTTCATTTTTAATAGCTAACAAAATACATCGGTTCCACAAGAGGCGGCCATCTATTACGCTCAAATCGGTTTTCACATCTTATTCCTGCCCCCCCCCCCCCCCCCCCCCCCCCAATTTGTTTTTTTTAATAGTAACTTTTCGTACATTTTAAAGGTACTTTTAACAACTGACATAATTTTCAGCATCGGGCTGTTTGGTTCTGGACCATGGGTTTCGCGAGAGGATAACAATATGCATTCATACAGAAAGCAGCAAAGAAAGAAATCCCCAAATGGAAAAGAAGGGGGGTACTGAACATCTTTCGACACTTTGTTCCAGACCTAGCCTTGGTCAATGTAAAGAAATGCCTGTGTCCAACGAACTTTAAACGGCTTCAAACTCCTTTAGTATTGGTTAAGTCGGGTTCGAAATCTACGGAGATACAACAAACAAGATCTAAATAAGTAAACATAAACAAATAACTCTAAAGCCTCTAACATGTCAATGACGAGCCCTTTTTACAGTAATAACACTGAGTAAATTCTCAAGCGCAAGTCTACATGCTAAATAATTATTATCATCTATAATATCAAGTGACTATTCAAATATGAAATATCAAGTCTTAAGTGGAATAAATGTTTATGTAGTAAATCATGCAGTAAATTTAGCAACGAATAAAAAGAAACATAATCTTAAACTTACACTGTTTTGCGTCCGATTTAGAAGAAAATCACAGGAAATCTTAGGTGTTGATCAATCAGAAGTGTTACAGAATGTGCAGTCTCTAGGTACGGTACATATAAATCTCCCTAATATCTGCAATTCAATACTTCACTTAATCATAACGAAAATCAGAGGAAATTATTTGCATTCTCTATTCCCTTGTTCTAGTGACATGGAAGATTAGTGCTTGTTATGTGACAAGAATGGTCTGGTTTCCTGACCACAGGAGATCAATATAAGACTAAGTGTGTGTGTCAGGAACCATACTAAAGCAAATAAAACAATAGAGGGCGCTATACACAAGTGATGGTCTAAGATGCTAAACAAGGATCCTAAGTTTATCTTTAAATCTTACTCTCCGCCCACCAAAGGTCTCAGTACGTCATGTCCTGTCTAATCATCTACGTGCTCTTTGGGAACTAAGACTATCAGCCTCTGAACGGCTCGTCGGATGAGAGTGTAGTTGGAAATTCGGCTCGGATCAGACTTGTCCACGTTCTTCAGCTTTACCTGGACGTTTCTCACGTTGCCCGCCTCATCAGGATACACCTCATCTATCAGCCACATACGCCAGTTGCCTCGAACAGCATTGGAGTCTTGGACCAACACCACGTCTCCCTTCTGTATGTTCCTCTTCTCATGGTGCCACTTCTGCCTGACGATCAGCGATGGGAAGTATAATCCCTGGTCCACTTGATCCAGAAGGACTTGATGATGTTCTGAATGAACTCAACACGGTGGCGGGGATTGTTGGTCTCTCTCCGTAGGTCCAGGGTGGGGAAGGCTTTAGCCGTTCTACTGGTAGTTTGCCCATTTGTTGGCCAGCCTTGTCTTTCTCATGTCGCCTACATGGCACGCAGTGATGTCGAATACTCTTTGCCATCTTGTAGATGTTGACAATCCAGTACCTAGAACGGATCTTCGAAACGGTGGTCTGTACACCAGGGTGGCCTCTGTTGTGCACGCGGGCTGCGTACAGCTTCGAGAATTTGTGATGGTACGGTAGAAGAGGGACTTCTTGTTGGTTGTGGCTGTAGTGCACGTGCCTCTCGGCACGAGCCCCTCGACACGAGCCCCAACAACCATGACACCGTCATCTCGCACCTTAGGACATAGCTTGTCATAAAGTTTGTTTAAGGTTTTCTTGTCGTCCTTCAAAGTTGTCATCAGAGGCTTCTGGCACTCTTTGATCCAGAACAGCTCTGCCTGCTCGATGTCTCCTGCTGTGAGAACCTTTGTTGCTCCTCTTAAATTCCGTCTCTCGTACATAGCAAGGACTCTATCCGTGACCTTTAGGAGCTTGTCGTAGCTGCTGTACCTGCTGGTGTCGATTCTGCTGGCCAAGTTGTCAACTTCCTTAGCGGCAGCAACCATTACCACTTTGGTTCGCTCAGGTAGGGAGTGTTCTGAGCAACTTGCTCAACCGGCCAATTCTCTGCGGGCTGTTGGAGAAATGCCGGTCCCTGCTGCCAGACGCTGTTAGTACCAATCTCAGAAGGAGTTATGCCTCTTGTGATGTAGTCCGCAACGTTTAGGCCTCCTCTGCACCACCACCAGTCCTGAGGTTCTGTGGCCTTCTGAATTTCACCAATTCGAGTAGCAGCGAACGTCTTAAATCCATAACTCTGCTTTTGGATCATGGCTCTCACGATATCGCTGTCAACAATATACAACTCCTTCTCAAACTCCAGTCTTGTCTCTTTCTTGATGAAGCAGGCCAGACGCTTATTAAGTACAGCTCCGCTCAGCTCAAGTCTGACGATGCTGACTATCTCTATTGGAGCGATACGGGTCTTGCTAGCTACTAGGTTGCAGGCGAAACAACCATCCTTGAGCAACCAGCGAACATAGGCCACAGCGCCAAAGGCTTGTTCCGAGGCATCGGATAACACAACCAGGATTGGCTTCACTGTGGGCTCAGCGTCATCTGGCTCCGCTTGATGCAACGACGAAAGGATATCGTGGTAACATCACGCAGCTTCTTGAAGAAAGTAAGCCACTCCTTTCTCATCTCATCTGGCATGGCCTCGTCCCAATCAAGTTTCAAACCCCACATCTTGCGCAATAGCATCTTCGCTTTGATAGTGAAAGGTGCCACCAGACCAAGCGGGTCGTATATTCTATTCACTTGACTCAAGCACATCCTCTTAGTCAAGACGGCTGGAATTTCTGCTGGAATTTGATTGTTTTTTAGGTCAGGCCCTTGTCTTGTCTTATTCTTCTTGGGGGTGAAGTTGATCTTGGTGATAAAGTGGAACACGTCCTTCTTGGGGTTCCATGATACACCGAGTACCTTTTCCCTGCTCTCTGCGCTAGGCCATTCTTGGTCAGCAACGTCACTGTCTTCCCCTGAGAATACCCACTTCTTGACAGCAAAGTTCCCGGGCTTGATTAGTCGGTCAATCTCCGTGGCACGAGCTCGGGCCTTGTCTGGTGTCCCCACCGATTCGAGGATGTCATCAACATATACGTTCTTCGCAATCGTTTCAGCAGCTTCGGGGTATTCGCCCTTGCCAAGTTCGGCAGTTTTCTTCAGTGCTACCGTAGCGATTGTAGCAGACGGCCTGTCACCCATGTTGACCACTCTCATGCAGTACGTCTTTGGTTCTCAATTCATCTGCAAGTCTCGCCAGAGGAATCTGTGGCAGTGCTGGTCCTTCATAGTTGTGAAGATGCTGTGATACATCTTGCGAATGTCTCCAACCAAGGCAATTTCATTTTCTCTGAAGCGAAGTAGTACTCCGTGAAGCGAGTTCATGATGTCTGGTCCCTTCGCCCAGTAGTCGTTCAGAATGTGACCTTTGTAGTTGGCACTGCTGTTGAATACGATTCGCACAGGAGTGCTTTTGCTTTCTGGTTTGAGTACCTCATGATGGGAAATGTAGTGCACTGGTCCTTTATATGAGGCCATCTCGTCTCTGGATATTTCACGTGCCACACCTCGATTTAGCATGTCCTTGATTTGTGCATCATAAGTGGCAGCTTTGGTAGAGTCACGGTTGAGTCTCCTTTCGAGTGCCTTCAGTGTTGCAACGGCAACATGTCTATTGTCAGGCAGGTCGGCAGGATCCTTGATCCAGGGATACTTCGCCTCCCAGTGGGAGTCATGGAACGTCAGATTCTGCTCGATTAGGGCAAGCTCTCTCTCCTCTTTCAAGGTATAATCCTTGGAGCCAATTGGACACTTGCCACATCTGCAGCTACCGCAACGAGGATTGCAGTCAACACCCATGCTTTCAAGCCTAATGAATTCCTCTAGGCTGCAAGCTGAAACATGGTGGATCATTGCAGCTGAAGCGATGACCTGTCTCGTCTTCTCAGTGATGGCTGGGTGTGTGCCACCTAGACATTTCCCAAATCTGTTCTCCAGAACGAGTAGATGGTCTACTGCCTTCAGCCTCGTTGGGTGGTATCCTGCATACTCAAACCCAATGAGCAAATCCACCTGGCCTCGGGGTCGCTCAATCTCCTCGTCGCTTACATCATCAAAAAGACTCAGCATGCGGTGTACATCCATATTCTCTATGTCAGCCGTGATGCGGTCAATCCCATAAGCGAAAATGTTGACCGTGTATCCCTGCCTGTCGATGAAGGGTACTGCATAGCGAAAGCTGCCAATCTCTTCCGTCACTCCGCCCACCTTAGTTATAGACACTCTGACGGGGGAGCCTCTTAAGCCAGCTGCTTTGGCGGCGGTGTTGGTGACAAGTGAGGACGTCGCACACCCATCCCACAACACATTCATATGCGTGGGTCCAACCTTTATCTTCATCAGTTGAAGTAGACACGGCTTATTTCTCATCGAAGAAGCAACAGTGTGGTTGTTCACTGTTGTAGTTGTGACTACAACATTGCTTGTTATCGAGTCATCGTGTATGGGTGATGAACTCTTGTGCAGTTCTGAACACTGCATTTCTTCTTCTTTCTGCATTCAGATACCCGGTGACCTCGGGTCAGGCAGGAGAAACATGCGCCCTTCTCCATCACTAGCTGGGTTTTTTCTTGTACGGACTTCTGTAAGTAGGCACGGCATTCTGCTGTATTGTGTTGCCCTGCGTCGTGAAGAAGACACCTGTTGGTGATGTTCTGTTTCGGTAATTCATTCTTCTCCTTCACCTGTGTGGCATTGATGCTGGCTCGAGGGGTGGTATGATTACTGCTTCTGATCTCTGACATCTCGTACTCAACGCTTTTCTTCTCTTTGAGCAGGAACTGAAGGAGAGCTGGAAATATGTCTGATCGATCGATATCAGATTTCCCATCATACAGCAATCTTGACCACTTCCGACGGACAGTAGGGGGCAGCCTCTTCTCTATATCGCCGACGACTCTGGTATTTGAAATCTCCCTTTTCATCCCCATATTTGCGAGATCATTGTAGCTGTTCTCAATGGCATCAACAAGGTCGACGAACCTCTTGTCTTCTTCTTCTCTCACTGGCTTTATTGTCTCAAAATCTTGCTTAATAGTGTCGGCCATCTTAATTGGATCACCATAACGATCATCCAATCTTTGTCTACATTGTCCTCTATGGCCCCAACGATTTGTAACGGTTTTTTCCCCAATGATCGGCGAAGGACAAAAGCAGCTTGATCCTCTGTAGCTTGGGACTGGACAAACTTCTTGAAGTCGAACCGGAATTGGGGATACTGGCGTATGTCACCTTCAAAGACGGGTAGTCTCATCTTTTAGAGTAGGATACCCGACTTTACCTTTGACTTGTTCTCAGTGAGGGATGTAGAAGTAGTACAGCCATCCAAGCATTTACCAATCGCATCACTGGTCTCGTTATACAGCTCACGAACAGGTTGTAGCCATGCGTTCTCATCCTCGGTTTGTTCTATTGGCAACATGGTTACATAATTGATGTGAGCCGCCTTCACCTCCTCCATGAGTCGCCCGAGGTCTGTCTTTCCGGACTTTGCAGCCTCGACCGAACCGTTCTTGATTAACTTGCGGATGCCATCACAGAGTTGTTTGAAGTCAGAATAATGAACACCACGCAAGCTGCGAGCTTTGTTCATCATCACCTGCCTAGCTTCTTTGTCAAACTGGGCTTGTAGTTCCCGTGAGACATCAGCCTGGCTCTCTTTCGAAGTTGTCTTGTAGTTGAGGAGAAATTCTCTGGTTTCGTCATATTTCTGTTCGACTACTGCTATCCAGTCGTCGCCGTCACCTTCCTCAACATCTGCATGAAGTACAACATCCTTGTGCTTGGCACAAACCCTGTCGTATGCCTCCTTTAAATCTGAGGAAAGCATATCGACGTACTCTACTGGTTTGTTCTGGTCAACGGCAACATCGAGGGAGTGACAGATTCTAGTGAATCTGCCCTTAGCAACGCCTCTCATCTTCTTCACTTCAGTATACGCCATCTTTGTATGGTAGAGAATTATGTTGACTCTCAGCTCTATCTGATATTATGAAGAAAGATATCCGAATGATACTCACGTATCATCAGTGGCTCATGTCGATCATGTACGGCGTCGAGGGTAGCTGACTGCTGTGCCCCATTGACGCAGTATTTCGATGTAAAGAAATGCCTGTGTAAAACAACTTTAAACGGCTTCAAACTCCTTTATTCTTGGTTAAGTCGGGTTCGAAATCTACGGAGATACAACAAACAAGATCTAAATAAGTAAACATAAACAAATAACTCTAAAGCCTCTAACATGTCAATGACGAGCCCTTTTTACAGTAATAACACTGAGTAAATTCTCAAGCGCAAGTCTACATGCTAAATAATTATTATCATCTATAATATCAAGTGACTATTCAAATATGAAATATCAAGTCTTAAGTGGAATAAATGTTTATGTAGTAAATCATGCAGTAAATGAATAAAAAGAAACATAATCTGAAACTTGCACCGTTTTGCGTCCGATTTAGAAGAAAATCACAGGAAATCTTAGGTGTTGATCAATCAGAAGTGTTACAGAATGTGCAGTCTCTAGGTACATATAAATCTCCCTAATATCTGCAATTCAATACTTCACTTAATCTTAACGAAAATCAGAGGAAATTATTTGCATTCTCTCTTCCCTTGTTCTAGTCACATGAAAGATTAGTGCTTGTGATGTGGCCAGAATAGTCTGGTTTCCTGACCACAGAAGATCCATATAAGACTAAGTGTGTGTGTCAGGAACCATACTAAAGCAAATAAAACAATAGAGGGCGCTATACACAAGTGATGGTCTAAGATGCTAAACAAAGATCCTAAGTTTATCTATTGAACGCCTTGAATCAATCATTAGGTTGAGATTTTGGAGCGGTGCTCATTATGCTAATAGATTAAGCTGACCTTTATAGTCGTTTTCTTATTGGTCGATCGTTGCGTAGAAACTGCATAATTTGAGCTGGCGGTGAAAGGTCATAGCTAGCTCGCAAGTGTTTACGAACACCGCCATCGTTGACATAATATTTTATCGGAGAAAGTTGAGTGATTTTTACGAAGGCTTGTAGGAATTACACATGAAGATTTGAACTGTCTTGCTTGATTGGTGAGGGTCGCAGTTTTTTCGCCCGTTTTGCTGGGTATTTACTTGAATGTTGACAATGTTATGGTCAAAACTAGTTGTGTTTAGCTGCTTAGTTTTGAGTTTTCAACCGCGGCTACTGGAGAAGGCCGGGACTCTATTGAAACGTGTCGAACTCGGCCCTACATTATATCGCACGCATCTAATCCAGCTGAAAAACGTGCCTCGGAAAACGCGGAACTCTGATAATTAAATTATAATTAAATTATAAATTATAAATGATTAGAGGAGTTATTGAGGATATAAGACACTTGTCCCTGTTTAAATAACGATATTGCGATCATTTTGAAGGTTTGTTCTGCAATCGTAAACATGCCCTCTCCCCACAGCGTTGGACGGATGCTTGGACCATATACAATGTGACGATAACGCACAGACCCGCATGCCTGGGTAAAATGCCGATGCGGCGATAAGAAACTGACCAAACACGCTGAAAAACGCTGAGTACCTGGCCGTACGTACGAGCTCCGAGCAAAATGGGGCTGCCTGAAAATGACGGATTTCCCATAACCTGTCGGCAAATTCACAAAGAAAGGATTCTAAGGCCTTTCACTGCTCAGGTCTAACTTCCAAGGCGAAAAAGTAGCTTCAATTAATTTGCATAAATAGTGGCCGTATGAGGTCGCTGTTCGCGCCCTGTATCTTTGCACGGTAGCGCGAGCTAATTAATATGTGGGGCGCGCGTGGCGTGTGTTTCTGGACGGATAACGACAGACGGATAACGACGAAAGCGCCTTGACCAATGATACTGTAGTCCCTGAACACATGTGAGAGTTCCAAGTATTGTAATAAAATCCTGAAAAGACGTCGGCCAAGACCGGGACTCGAACCCAGCCTGACGATGAAACCCCGCAGACAAGGAGACTCCCTCCACTCGGCCATTCGACTCCCAGTTAAGATTGTTTCAAATCGATGTGACTTTACCCACTAGGCATTTTACCCGATATTACCCGGGTTGTAACGAGTAATAACGCTAGTTATTACTGGGTAACATACCGATATTACCTTGGCTGTAACAAGTAATAATGAGTAATAACTCGTGGTTATTACTGGGTAATAACGGAGAAATAGTAGACAAATATTTCCCTGTTATTACCACACGATATTACCCCATTTACCCAATATTACCCAATATTACCGATATTTCCGGCATTGCATTGTTATTACCACCCAATATTACCCCATTTACCCAATATTACCAGTGAGAATGTAACCGTTAGTCCGACAATGCATTGTTATTACCACCGAATATTTTCCCCTTTACCCAATATTACCAGAGAAAATGTTACCGTTATTTCTGGCATTGCATTGTTATTACCAGCCGATATTACCAAATATTACCAGGGAGACTATTGCCCTGTTTACCCAATAATTATTGGTTAATTGGTTAATTATATGGGTTAATACTAATATTACGATACTACCGAACAATACTACAATACATGTACTACAATGTATACACATAAACATCCACTCTTCTGAGCTTGCCACTCCTGTATTCTTAGTGTGTAATGCTATATATGTGCCCAATATCACCGCCGTCAGTTATCACAGTTTGCAATAAAAAAAAATTGTTAATTTATTTGTGTGTTGGCTTTTTGGCAAATTTGTTTCTTTGAGACTTTGAGTAAATAAATATTACACAATTATCTCTAGGAAAACACCCTAAACGTATCGCTATTACGCAAAACATAACGTTTATGTAGAAAAAGTGAAAAAATGTTTCACCAAGGTTTATCACGCTCACTTGGGGTCAACATGTAAATTGAGGTCACCCGATATTACCCTTACCAAATATTACCAAGGAGAATGTAACCGATAATTCTGGCATTTCCTAAATTTACTGTTATTCCTCAAGTTCCCAATGTTATAACCAATTCAAGCCTTTCACCATTACCCACATTTTCTGTATTTATTTTTTTACTCGGTAAAATGTTGGTTTAAACGGGGTAATAACAGTAATATCAGTAATATTTGAACTTAGAATTTTAGCTTGGATTGCTATAATTTTACCGTTATTACTCAAGTTCCCAATGTTATAACCAATTCAAGCCTTTCACCATTACCCACATTACATGTATTTATCTTGTTGTTACTCTGTAAAACGTCGCTTTTACGTGGTAATAACAGTAATTATTTAAACTTGGAAAATTTGCTGGAATTGCTACTAATGTTACTGTTATTACTTAAGTTCCCGATGTTATAACCAATTCAACCCTTTCACCATTACCCACATTACCTGTATTATATAGCTCTATCCCAGGGGGGGGGGGGGGGGGCGGAGGGGGGGGGGGGGCCAACAAAGTGCGCGACCAACGTTGAAATGTATCTCATTCGTTCTTCCACGCTCATATGAGCACACATCTCACACAGTAAATACGTATAGATCGCCCTCTCGAAGCGCACCATTGAAACACGTACAAATTCGCTCCGCGCTCGCTCTTCGAATTCAGTGATTCATATAACGTCCGCAAAGCCAGGTACACAGGCACGATCTACACGAATTTGTTTTGGGGCGATGTCATTTTCTGCCATTTTCGTTCGAAAACAACACGATAAAACGCAAGGGGTTCACAGGCAGATTTTTTTAAAAAATCAGTAGGGTAAAGTGGGGTAAGTGGGACACTGGGGTAAGTGGGACAAGTCTAGGTTTTCTTTATTTATTCTTTGTGAATAAAGCTTCACTGGAGTAAAGATTCTTTTTCTTGTTCGAACAAACATATTCATCAAACGTGGCAAATTTCAATCTTCTAAGCGAAAGATTTCTCCCTAAAAAGGTGATTTTTCTCGGTACACCTCTTGCGCCCTCGCGCCCAGTCTTCTAATTCTTTTGTTTTAGTGAACAAAAGAGGTTAACGTGTAGCTCCTTTTTCGGGAGGAAAAGAGTGATTTCCAGCCGAATTTCAGGTCGATTTTGTCGGGAATACATTCTGTGAGAGGTATGTATTAACCAGTTACGTTATTTGAATCATGAGTTTCTTAGGATTTTTTTGGTGGATTTTTAAAAATGTTGCCATGCATAATGTGCCTTAATTGTTTCAGCGTTTGACATTTATTACTGTGGAACTGTATTGCCGAATATTATGATTAGTTCTTTTTACATTGTTAGTCGTAAACAAACAGGATTATTTAGCAAACAATGTTTGGCTGTAAGTTGATCTTTTAAATACATGTTGCAGTTCTTTTCAAAACATATAAATGACTTCGTCATTGGAAAAAGGATGAAATATTACTAGACCGAATGCAAGGTTTGTGTCGTAATGGCGGCCATTTTGAATTCTTAACACATGCATGATGGACACATATTTCAGCATAATATTTAATGAAATGTTTTTGATACTTGGTGTAAAAGGGATAGTGCACTGTGTTTGGGGATTGTATATTTCATGTTAAACTTTTTTGAAGTAAGCTTATGCGTCTAATTATGAGGAAATATGCATATTTTCCATGTGTCCCACTTACCCCATTGGTTTGGGGTAAGTGGGACAGGTTGGAATTAGCATTGATTGTACACATGAACATGTACACTGATTTCGGACATGATGGATGCATCCAAAACCAATGTAATTCATCTAATTAATTTTATTGTACATTTGCAATTTCTTGCCTACTTCGAATGACAATGTTTTCAAACAGGATTGATTAGTTGTTTTTAATAGAAAGGCATCAGTTCTTGAAAAAAAGTTTTTTGTCATGTAAATTGTGTATTTTTAGTGTGTCCCACTTACCCCATATGACTGTCCCACTTACCCCGTGCGCAAAGGAAAATCCGACATTTCAGTCCTGTCATATTTTCCCCCATTTATCAAAAAATAATGCAGCTAGTTGACCAAAATGATCATTATGTACAGAAGAGACGTTAACAATATAAACAAACATTAATTTTTGTTAATCCAATCTTTTATTTTGGTGCAGCACACACAAATGTGCTTAAGTGTCCCACTTACCCCACTTTACCCTATATCACTGCTACATCCTTTTTTAACGTATCCATGGAAAAAAAGTGAGTGGGTCCGAAGCACGATTTTTCACAATTTATCGATTATTATTGCCCTTTTTAGGAGAGGTATTTGTCAACGTCGTTTGAGTATTTGTGCACAATCTCCACGCGCATCAACCATGGAGAAATGCATCAACGCGCGGTACGTCAACGCTTAATTTTTTCGACTGTTTTTTTCATTTTCAATACAATTTTTGTCATTGGATGATAAAAAACAACCTTTTACAACTACAAAAGACAAGATGTTAAGATTGGATGCCAAAAACTCTTTATTTTTCGCGTGAGAAAATTGTTCCCCCCTATTTTGAGAATGGACGGTACGTCAGCGTTGCGCAATCACAGTCTCGAAGGGCCCCCATCCGCCCCCCTCCCCCCCCCCCCCCCCCCACCCCCTGCTCTATCCTACATCTGCTTAATTCAAAGGAAGAAGGAGAAACTGTGTTTTCAGGGTTAATGAACCGCCCACGCATTAATTGTCCGAAAATTCGACTTATTTTATGTCGATAGAGGGCGCGCCACACAAATAGAAGTCACCAGCAAAGCGCGGGCTCAAAGGAAACAACACAAAATCAGACAAACGGCGCTGCCTCGCGACACTCCGGAGTAGGGTGGCAATGTATATATTTTCCATTGGAAATTTTGAAATTTTAATAAAATTGTCTTGTTTGCATTGGGTAAGAATTTTCCAAAATAAATCATCGGTCAACCCACCAAAAATTGAAAAGAATATGACATGCTGGTCATCATGTTTCTGTAGTCCCTGAACACGTGAGAGTTCTAAGTATTTTAATAAGATTGTGAAAGTATAGGCGTTTTAGCCCTTAGGTCTATGGGAATTGATTTGCTCCGTTTCACCCAAAGGGCTCTGTGTTAATAAACCCCGGTCACAACGGATCGTACGAAATGTTGTCGTGGTAAGGCCTGGTCACAACGAACCCACGACGCATTTGTTCCACGACACGACATAAAATTTGGGGCAGATCGTGGGTCGTCGCAAGACAGTCCTACGAAATTTCGAGCATCGTGGCATCGATGCACGTACATGTACGTACGGACGGGTAATGACGCCTTGATCAAGGCTAAAGAAAACTATGCATAGAAAGTTCAAGAAATTTAAAAATCGTATTATTCTCTATTCCACATCTTGTGAAAGTCCAAGGGTGGCATCGAAATGGATTTAGAAATTACAAGTCGATTTGCAAGCGGGGGACTACATTGTACGTTTGCACTTTCACAAACATAGCATTCAAATGTATTGTAACGTCGAGCGACACATCAGAGCCAACACACCCCGCTTGCGTACATTGACCGACTCCCATATGGGACTCTTCACCCTGGCGAATTAAGACGTTGAGCTAACTCCGGTTGGTATTTGAAGACTATAATTTAATTATTTTAAAGATAAGATTGCGAAATTGCGCGCGTTAAAACTGCGAAAAAAAGGGAAAAAACATCAGCCAGGACGAGGTCTCGAACGGCCCAGGCGATGAAACCCCGCAAACGAGGAGCCTAACCACTCGGCCATTGAACTACCAGTCGACATTGTTTCAAATCGATGTGACTTATGTTTGAAAACTGGAGTATTAGCTCCAGTATAGAATGAGAAAAAAAAAAGTTATGTGGTGTTGACCAAGCATTCAGGAGATCGAACCCGTGACTTTACTCATTGAACGACCACCCATAGGACTCTTTTGGGTTCTAGGATTCCCGGCCCACTACACATCCTTCCCTGTCCATGTTCATGTAACCCGTGCAACCGTAAAGGGAGGACTGACGGAGCGAGGCCCTAGCTCTTGCCGCCTATGCTAGCAAACGAGCTCCGTCCCTATACTAAGGTGCGCACCGGCCTGAACTCCGCGGACAGTACCAGCCTGACGAATTAAGCCGCTGAGCTAACTCCGGTTGGTGACGATCAATTAATTATTTTATAGATAAGATTGCGAAATCGCGAGCGTTAAAACTGAGGAAAAAATGACGTCGGGCAGAACGGGGACTCGAACCCAGGCGATGGAACCCCGCAATCGAGGAGCCTAACCACTCGGCCATTCGACTACCAGTCAACACTGTCTACATCCTACATCTGCTCAAAGGAAGAAGGAGAAACTGTGTTTTCAGGGTTAATGAGCCGCCCACGCATTAATTGTCCGAAAATTCGACTTATTTTATGTCGATAGAGGGCGCGCCACACAAATAGAAGTCACCAGCAAAGCGCGGGCTCAAAGGAAACAACACAAAATTTGGGCAGATCGTGGGTCTTATATTAAAAAAAAAAACATTAAGGAATTTATAACAATTTCATTATCACACAGGTAATATCATTTGGGTAATAACACGATAATATCGGTAAAATTTGGACTTAGTCAAATTTTTGGGTGATATTACTGGTAATAATATCGGTAACATTTTATATAAATCCTTGCTAAATAACGCGACGTCCAAATATCATGTTTAAAAGGTGCCACCGCTGTTTCTGACCACTGATCTCTATAACTGGATAGGTCGAGCGTACATTGATGGGATAGCGAGCCGTGAAGTCACCGGCGGCCATGTTGGGGTATTCAAAACATTGCCTTCGTGCATGCAAAAGACGCGTAGACACGTCGAGAGTGAGACAGTGGCAGCAGCGATGGTGGGTAAAAATGCATTAAAATCCTTTGTAAATAAGTAAATTTATTAAATAAACTCGCAGACAGTGCGATCAGTATCTATCTTTGTAAAAAATGTCAGGACTACGGTTTTAAGAGAGATTTAGGAGAACATTGTTGGGCGAAAACGATATTTTCGTTTCCACATGAATTCCAGCGGGATTTTTTCATATTGTGGTCCTATCCATCATTTTATCTGAAAGAAAAACTGGGATATTTCGAAAGAACAGTAGAAGAATCAGTTAGTCTAGGATACCCTTACAATATGATTGAAATCCACAATACAGGTATTTTCAGATTAACTTTGTACCCATTCCATGAAGACTGTCCCGTTGACTTGCACGTCAAACAGTTCATGGTGGTAATTTGTGTACACATTCGTACACAACATTGTGTCATGAACTATTTGACGTGCATAAATTTAATGTTCTGTAGAAATATCCCAATATCGCAATGATCACAGCCACCTATTAATAATAATAATAGTATTATTAAATGCATGGTGTAGGCCAAGGCTATCATGGTGGAAGGATGTAGACACGTATTTCCAATACTTCAGAACAATTTCATTTTCGCCCACAAATCTCTCTTAAAAACGTGTTCCTGATGACATTATTTACAGTGCTCAAATGAAATTTCACTCTCTGAAGAAATGGGTATGCCAAATAAATGTAGCGTCATGTTACAACATTCTTTCCTTGGCATTTAATTTATACCTGTATATTTTCTTTCTTTGTTCACTACAGCTAATTGGTTTACCCAAGTCCACTTCTTGCTACTAAGATGTCAGTCTGTACAGCTTATTACGGCTGGACAAGGACAAGTCATAGGACGAACTGCTCCCATTATGACAGAGGGACAACAGATGACAGCGAATGTCAAAACTTATTTTGTTTAACCATCAGTAAATACGGAAGCTTAATTGATCAACTACAATTTCCAAGATAAGCTATCTCGGTGTTCCACATCCCTATAGATGTGCTGCAAATATTGCAGAACTCTGCATCTTGGCATTTCATGTTTCAACAATATAAGTACAGATAATAAAACAGTCGCAACAGTCACAAACCTATCTTTGTAACGTGGAAATATATTGAACATGTGTTTTATGAAAACTGACAAATCGGGTTAAAATTGTATTGTTAATATTCAAAGCAAATTATACAGATGTTAAAATGACATGGATTTACCCAGTCAGTGTTCTCCGCAATCACTGGGTAGCGGCCGCCCCGTGTACATGTTACGCTGTTCTGTCATATTTTTATGCTGCCCTGTTAAAATGTTATGCCGCCCGGTCAAATGTTGCTTTTCAATCATGGTTTTATTTTGCTTTGTTACAAAACAAAAATTGTGGTGTACAAATCTTTAATATTGTGTTCATATCGCACAAATATCTAGAAACACTCACAATTCAAAGTTAAAGCCGTACAAGGGTGTCCTATTAAAATTTGGCCTTTGAAGAATGCTGCCAAATGTATCTTTGCATAGTATCAACAATTATTATTCTAAAATGACATCGCAAGTTTTGTTTTGGTTTTAAATTCATAAACAGTCGGGGGTTAATTGTTTTTTATTTGGTTTTATAACACCAGTAAACAATACATAATAAGCATATTGTTACTATGGCAGTAGTTATTACATGTTATATGTAGTGTATCAATGTAAAATAAAAGCATTAAGCAAAATGTAATCCATTGTGTGACTTATGTCATTATTTACACATGTGATTGATATTTTAAATTGTGATTTATTTCAAGTTTCTCAAGTTCATAGTTTAAGCCATAGAGCTGTATCGTTATTATACAGCTCTATGGTTTAAGCTCAAAACCACATAATTTTTTTTTTGTCCACTTGTCCAGCAAGAATTTTTGGGACCTCTTCTAAAACAATTACTAAACATTAGGTTGATTCCAAATCTGAACACTGCCTTAAAACCCCACGAACAAACCATGATGTGCCAATTAAATTTTCCTGAAACACACTGACATTTTTTCCATTTTTTTAACATTTTTTGATTTTATCATAAAACGCACTTTTTAGTGTCTGGATATAAAATTAAACCAACAATTTCAAGAATTTCCTTAATCCCAAAAAAACTCGTTTTGCCTTTTCCTATGGTTTGTGCATAAGGTTATGATGTGGAATTCTCCCCCCCCCCCAAAAAAAAAAAACCCCAACAACCAAAAAAAAACAAGTTTAGAAGTTGGAAATTCTTGAAAATACTTGTCCGACATATCCCATAGACTTTGCACTGCATTGCATCGTCTCACACGAATGTCTCATATCTTTTCCCAAAAATAGGCCTATTTAACATTGAAACTTGGCGTATACATGTAATTCTTGGGTGTTATTATGTTTAACTTGATTTTCCTGATCAAACTGGATTGTTTTTGTGATGTTAACTTCGTTTCCTGTGATATTACATCCGTTTTCTCGGTCTTGCGCTATACAAACGTGTGTACGCCTGCAATGTTTTTAATATCCCAATATGGCCGCTGATGGCTTCACGTGCAGAGCCGCTCGACCTATCCAGTTATAGAGATCAGTGTTTCTGACATTGTGTATAGCGACATACAGTTGTGCGCATGTGCCATTTTCAAATCTAGATTAAATAAAATGCATTATTCATGAGCGGTGACTCGCGACAGAGGGACGATCAAAAAACGGAAATTACCGATGAATACTGACATTAGGGGCTTTTTTTATTTTGATGAGTTCATTCATAAGAATATCCGTGATTTAATAAACTCCCAAAACCAAACAAAATTGGAATGACAAGCGCAAAATTTAAACTTAAATACAGACGCTCCGTTTCGTTAGTCATTAAGGAAAGAATGGTTTTCGGGACAAATTTGACAGTGAAGGTGAGTTTTTCCAAACTCAAAAAAATGGTTTGTATAAAAAAGCAGATTGTGATCTCTTTAATTCATGTGTTTTCGAAAGAGCAAACCCAGCAAATGATAAACAAAACTAGGTTTGAATATTTAGTTTTTTCCCATCTTGAACGGAGTTTTCCGCAACGCGACATTGCGGTTTAGCATGATACCTGTCCAAGTGGGAATACGCATATCGTTTGGGAATACGCGGTTCTAGATTTCGAATCCAAGTTGGCAAATCACGGGCGGAATACGCGGCAAATTAAAAATTGTAAACAGTATTCAGCCTGATATTTGCCCACTCTGGTTCGAAATCTAGAACCGCGTATTCCCAAACGTGTCCTTAAACAATATGCGAGACTTATTTACACGGGTATCATACTAGGCCGCAATGTCGCGTTGCAGAAAACTCTGTTAAAGATGGAAAAAAAAAATATTCAAACCTAGTTTTGTTTATCACTTGCTGGGTTTGCTCTTTCGAAAACACATGAATTAAAGAGATCACAGTCTGCTTTTTTATACAAACCATTTTTTGAGTTTGTGGTGCCACGCGCGCTAAATACATCGACAGTGGGCATATTATGCGCAGTCCTAATTTAAATGTGCCAAATTAGACGAGAAAACATGGCGCAGCAAGATCGTAGCCATGGTAAAGAGGTTGAGTCTGCAATTGTACACTCACTAATCAGACTGATACATGTATATGTACAGTATACGGAACTTGCGTTGTACAGTACAGCTAGCGAATGAGGGCACCATGCCACATGTATCATGTCATGTCGAGGTGGGTATTAAATTGGTCTGAAAACTACACTTTATTGTAGAATTTAATCAGATGTAAAAGGATACTTATACAAACTGATCTATAGTGATTTCCTACATCTAATGTTCTCCCGGAAGATCCAAATGATTACATAGTTTTTCTCTCACATATAGTTTGACTTTGGAGGAAAAAAGAAGGGAAAAACAGTACAGCGGAATAAGCCACTTCGAAATCTCACGCGCGCAGTGCACTATGGGTAGTGTCAAGGGTTATTGCAGATAAACAAATGGTGTCGCCGTTGGCAACGTACTCGTGTCGCGCGTGGCGTATGCCATATTTCTATTTCTACTGTCGCGTTTTAGATTGTTTTTTTCTCAAATAACTTTGTCAATGTTCTCAGAGGATTCTTCTGCTTTGTCTTTAGATGTTATTGAACACTGGAATGTCGAGGCTTTGAAGGATATTGTTTAAATTAGGAGGAAAACCAGCGGGAGGAAGAAGGAACTCTGCTTGATCAGCTCAACGTTCCTTTATCTGAAAGTTGACGAACTGATGACCGAAGACAAACATTAGAACGAAGTTATATTCGGAACTTGGATGATTATTGCCACAAAAGCAATTACAATTACGTTTGTGTTAATTGACAAAGCAGCTACCAATACCAGATTTCACTTTCAAAATTGAATTATGTTGTTCATTGATTATTGATACCATTATTGAATTTACCATTTATAAATTATATTGATTTTATAACTGATGCAGATGGAGGTTACACAAAATATAGTGGTGTTCAAACATTAGCCATTTGACAAATCTTGAATTGTTTTCGTATTTTGAAATGATCTTCATCTTTTATGTTACAAACTATGAAGGGTTAATTGCAGCTGCAAGTGGGTGTATAATAATATTGTGTTAATTAACTGAGCAGCTTAAACAATATTATTGTAGTCAGGCTTTAATATCTTTATTTATTTGTAATACATGTATATTCACTTTTTTCTTCTTGCACCTGGTGTTGATTAAAGCACGATACCTTTAAAATACGTTCACAAACACATCAACCATGGGTGATTTTATACGCTTCGTGATAAAGGGTGAAAGCATTTTATTAATATTACATGTAAAAGGAAAGCCACCAGCCCTATACAATCACGTATTATTATTTCACGTATAGTGTACATTTATATCTGCACACTTTATTTGGTCAACGAGTTATTCACAGCTGTACAGAGCTAGAGATACATTGTATACATTTACACAATGAGGTCTGGTTAAATAAAGAATACTAGAACAGCAAAGAGTAATTATATCATCGGCTGAAGATACCGACAAGTGTCTTGAGCATACACGATCGACGATTTTGCAACCCAGTTCCTGTTTGTTTTGGGATATTTCCTGTTGATCATCTTGTGCCAGCGACGACTGGTGTCTTAATTCATCACGCTTCTCAGTTGAGAATGGAACGGAGGTTCACAATCACATGTTCCGAAACATGGCATCCATGCTTTGTACACTGTCCTCCTTTTCATTTTTCAAGTTGATTATTGATGTTGCCGCAGTTTGTAACATAACATATATCCTCAGGTTCAGCAAAAGATGGTCCTCGTTACCTTAATTATGAAGGAAGACACATAAAAGAGAACAATAGAGGCTAAGGCTAAGTATATTACATTGTACTTTATTTTCGTGTTGCATTTTGTCATTGTCGTTATCACTTTGATCCCTAAATTCCCTTAACAAAATTAAACCCCTAGACCTACTTAATTAGGACCTACCCTAATTAATTAGGCCCTCCTATAAAAAGTATAATGAAAACTCTACAAATACATTATCATGATGCAATTGACACTTTTTGGTACAAAATACATGCAAGTCTTTTATAGTTTTTCCTTTAGAAATGTTTCAGACAAAGATAAAGCTAAGTAGATCGTGCCTGCACCCTAGAGAAATTATGCAGGCTGCCACATTTTTTAATTATGGGCGCCCTAGATCCCAAACGTAGTTTACACACGTACACACTGCATAAAATGTGACTGTGACTTCGTGGTCAACCGTATAACCTAGTTTACATTTTAGCGAACTCGAAACGAGATTTGTTTTGCTCTATCTGAAGAAAAACAAAGTTAGGTAACATTAATTATTTCACCATGATTAAATTCGAGTCAGGATTCTGCTGTATTGGGTTTAATAAACACGAGAAAAATTGTGTTTTTCTCCCCACATGCTAACGAACGTTAGTTAAGCAGTATGTTTACACGTGTATCGTACCCGCGTTATGCACGTTGCATACGTGCAGCGCGACTTTGTTTATCTCAAATTTCAGGTTGCCAAGGTAAGTAACGCATGCGCAGTTGGAATGTCGAAGTGGCTTATATAAGCGGAACTGCACAAACGCACGTTTCTTGTGTTGTGTTGTGTTGTGTTGTGGCCACAGAAGTGGCCACCGAAATCATCAATATTTTCATCTTTGTAGTATTCTGTTTTAACTTTCAACTTCAAGTGAATCAATCATTAGCGTTGTGAATGACTGCTGCACACATGCAAAGGCAGGATCATGAACAATTTAGGTTATTGCAATTCCTTCAACTTCAAATGTTGCATTAAAAAGCTTGGGATGAACATGGACAAATTCCTCCATGGGATTAAAAAGGAAAAAAAAACTTATTAGGGGTCAATGACCTTGATCTTGATCTTGATATAATACGTGGCAACAGAGTCCGGTAGAGTTCTGAGTGGTCGCCTTAACCAGTTCGCACTGGAGGACGTATATAAACGCCAAGTTAGGTAACTTGTACGGTCGTAACCGGAGGAACACAAACTATTCTAAATCAAGAACAAAATAGTTTGTTATAGGGTGGGTTTTCACGGGGCATGCGAACGATTCCCGAAGGATGCAAATGCAAAAAAAATGGCAAAGTCCAACAATATATTTTAGGTTCCAAAAGTTTGCCAAACATGCGTGGGGGTTCGAAAGCGCCGTTAATTGTTTGCAGGAGTCGTTTTTAGTTCGGCGTACTAGTATTAAGACCAATAGTAATCGCTTTTGTTAAGCTTCATTTGTGAAATTACTGGGAAAAAATGAGTTATGTAAAATATTTGTATCACTATCAATCTAATCAGATGCCACAAATCGATATTTCTTCCTAGAATCAAATCCAGCACAAAAATGGGGCACCTGAGAATAGATTGAAAAAAAAGGGCGGAACAAAAAAGAAAATAAGTAAACTTGACAGAGTATTTAAAGTTTAAGTAAGTTTTAGTTGTCAATGGATATACCGGGTAGCATTTTAGATAATGGTACATGTACATGTATACACTTTAGTATAATTTTGTTTACTTTGCGGATTTCGGATGATAAATGACGTAACATTAGTCTTTATAGAAAAAGCCCCAAGAACATTAAAGACCAAGTACTGGGCCGAGTTTCCCAAAAATGTGCAAAAATAAATAAATACATAAATAAAATTAAAAAATTGTATTGATGAAGAACTATAGTCATTTTTGTATTATAGTCCATTTAGTCTCTGAAGAAGATCTTGTTAAGATCGAAATTTTAGGCCCTCTTAACTTATTTGATTTATTTTTGTATTATAATATAAATCTTAAAAATATTTCACATCTGCCCTTCTCCCTACATTTCAGGAAGACAGAGACTGATGGAAAAGTCACTGGTGAAGACTAGAATACCGGTACATCACTGCTAACTTCCACTGCTTGGCCATAACGACGTAACTACAAAGATGCCACTTTGATTCAAGAAGGATCCCCTTCTTCAAACTTTGAAGTCACAGTCGGTAAAGGCTGCAATGTCTCAGTCACTATATCAGCCCACATTGAGGACAGCCAGTCTCTGTAGCCAGCTAAGCAGAAGCCATCACATCCAATCAGTGACCTTACTTAACAGAAAAGTCCCCGCAGGTCAAACAAAATGCGCCGTGCTATCCAAATATTTCAGCATTTTGTCCAAACTGCCACGGAGAAACCTCACAGCAGTTCATCACGACCGTTGTAACAGCATGCTCAAACCCAAACTTGAATCCCAACGATACAGCAACCCACTTTGCAACCGTATGGCAGATCATTTTTCTAGTTCTCCACTCAGCTGGTCGCCAAAGGAGGAAGAGGAACCGTCCATCCTTTCTGAGGAGAGCCCTCAAGAGTCACGTTTACCCGCCTTGCCTCCAGCAGAGACAATCGTAGAGCTTAGGGACAAGTACAAGCGCCTCAGGAAAACCAAGAAGAACCGTTCTGTTTTGCGACCCGAGCTGGCCCAGTTGATGGTGGACAGAGTCTGGCCGGATGGTAGTCTGGCCAAGGAGAAAGCTATGATCATTGAGACCAGTCCAGGTATAGCCATCACATGCACATTAACCCCCAAATCCATCAAATTCTATCACTCTGTTTCTTACAATATTACATGGGATAATAATTTAATGAAACTGTGCGTAACTTTAGTCTTATTAACCCTAACCCTGCCAGATCCAGCACATGCAGTCCATCTGTGGTGACTGCTTGACCTTGCTAGACTCTGCACACAAGTCAATGTGACAAAGTACATGTATGCAATCTGTTGTGTCTGGCAGGGTTTCTAGCCAAAATACCCTGGAGGGTTAGGGTTAACCCTAACCCTTCTTAATCCTTTAAAATCATCATTGCAGTTTTGCCTGTTTAATATTTAAATTTATCGACATATCGACAAAGTAAAATGTTAAGAAAAAGACAATAAATTTTGAGCTTTGCACGTGGGGTAAGGGAAAAAGCCAATGATTTTTCCTTAAAAACGCTTTTATTCCACTGCTTTCTTACCATTTCTTTACAATATGGTTAGTAAATATAACAAAGATAACAAATATCATTAAATCTGAAATTTGAAAAACAAAATCACCCTGTTCACTACATGTATTTAGCATTTTTGTCCACTGGCCTGTGCGCAGTTCCATCTCATTTTGCCAAAATGCCTCGCGTTGTGTGCTTGGTTGCTCCCAGGTCCAGGCATCCTTACCAGGCAGCTGCTCAACTCGGGTGCCTCTAGGCTGCTATCCATGGAGAGAGAGAAGCCCTTTCTGCCCACTTTGAGTTCCCTAGCCTCTAAGGCAAAGGGTCGACTCAAAGTCATGCACGCTGACTTCTTTGCTATGCATTACCATGGCAACAAGGACGTCCGCCCGCCTGTGGTCCAAATCAATAAGGTCTTTGGAGGACTGGAAAGTGTACCATGGGAAGCTGGTAGGTTCAGTTTTATGGGAACCCTCCTACGTGTATGCAGAATTCAATTTTAGGGTCAGCAGCACAAAAATAAACAGACTGTTTCTTTTTGTGCATGCAGTTTGTACATTAACGCGTCCAGGCCCATGAGCTCGGCCAACCACATACCGGTATTTATTCTCTTATAAGGAAGGATACATGTGTATTAACCCTAACCACCCTGAGTCCATCAAAATCCATTTCCTGTTTTGGAGGATTTTAGCGGATTCAGGATACCTCCATATTGAACAACTGGAGGAGTGTGATGGATTGAGGATTTTAAGCCTAGCGTTACTGCAGGAGTTTGATGGATTCAGTATACAGAAATTCAGGTGATGGACTGTGATGGACTCTATGGAGAAATGCACTGCAATTTTTGTGTATGCCACCTACATGTAGGTATCCTGAATCCGTCACAGTCCATCAAACTTTTGCTGGTGGATTATGATGGACTCAGGATCTCTCCAGAATGCATACTGGTGGAGTCTGATGGACTCAGGACACCAGCAGTTTTTGCAAACCAAAATTGGTGGACTGTGGCGGATTCAGGATACTTTCTAGTAAAAACCGTGAGGGAGTTAGGGTTAAAGTAATGTAGAATCACCAAAATAAACGTTTTCAAAAAATACAAAGAAAATACAAATATACCTAAATCCGAGAATAAATATATTACGCTGCAGGTATTATGGATTTATGCAAATTATGGCAGCCCCAGGGGGTGCCCGTCTTGGCGCTTATCAAAAATCATAAAAGTATTGTATGGGCAGCATATTGGCCAAATTTGGTGCTTTTGGAAGAATCTACATGTATTAACCAAATCCTTAACGTCCCCGACTAATAGCTGCAAATGTACCGGTACTAATAGCTTTAAAAGGATTTCCAGCAAAACAATTATTTTTGCAAGACAATAAGTGTGGTGTTTTTTGTGTGTATGGGCACAAATGCAACCCCTAAAAAGTGTATTTTCAGAGCGTTGAAATTGAAAACATAAAATATAGAAGCTTGGAGGAAAAAGAACACGGTAAGACAAATGGTGTACATTTATAGAGAAAACGTTCAGAATTCCTGTTTGATTACAACTAGAACTGCAGCCTTTTCTAACCTTTTCTTATAGTAATAGCATGCTGGAGGGGGTTTTTTCCCCAAAGGGTTGTTTTCTAACGTTTTCTTGGTTGGTTGGTTGGTGGGTTTGTCTATTCTACCCAGATATAGCTATCAAAATTATCGGCAGTCTACCACATCATAACGAGAGGACCCACGCTTACATCATCGCGAGCCAACTGCTGGAGAGATTGTCATCGTTCAAGTATGGCAGAGTCCAGTTCAACGTGCTCATGTCAGAAGGATGTTATAATGTGAGTATGTACATGTAGGAGCATAGTAAAATGTGACCTGCTCTACAAAAACGGGTATTAAGTCATGCCGTGCATTATCTTGTAATGGCCCACTCAACGTTGAGAGGGTAACCATTTCATCAAAATGTGATTTTCATTTTTTGTCATGAATGACATCCTTAACCAGTTCGCGCCGGATGACGAATATAAACGCAAAGTTTTCCCCAGATTCAAAACGGATGATGCATAAACACGCCACAAGCAAGGCCGGAAATGTGTTGGTGTGCTTCCCGTTACTGCCGGCCTGAATCTGCTTCGGATCAAGTTTCGTTAAAAACAATTCTGAGCGTCGGCTCGGTGATGTTAAAAAAATCCCGGCGCGAACTGGTTAATGCCTACAGTTTCAGGTTTCATTCAGAGAAATGTTGATTTTGATGAATAAAGTGGAAAACTACCATTTTGTGTGCATCGTTTCCGTTGTACTACAACAGAGCTGGCTATTTCAAAGCCTGTTTTCTCAGTTCTGTAATTTGAACTCCAAGGAAGTAATCAATTATTATGTAAACACGTCATATGCCCAAAATGTGAGGGGATATGGAACTACATGTACATGTATTATACAGGGTGTCTCTAAAAAAAGTATACCCATTTTCAAATTCATATTATTGCAAAATTACTGAACATTTCAGAAAAAGGCAAATGTCTGTGGAAAGGGTAGAATGCCCTCTGTCCAATGGTATAAGGTTCAATGTGTCATTGCCATGGATGACTGAACTAACAAGACAGTTATGAGAGGTACTGAAATCAGCACTGTGACAATTTGGGACGATAAGTCAGGCATGAGACCAAGATGCCAGCTATGCATTAACAGGAATGGTGACCACCACCTTGCATTTGTCAGGAAAGGGACCCTGTCATAATTTTTCCAATTTGTTCAACCTCAAACAGCAAAATAATTTGTCCTTAAAAACACCTGCCGGAGCTTCGTCACTCAAGTAAAACCAACTTGTCACAGCGCTGATTTCAGTACCTTTCATAAATGTCTTGTTTGTTCAGTTATCCATGGCAATGACATAATATACCTTATACTATTGGACAGAGTACATTCTACCCTTTCCACAGACATTTGTCTTTTTCTGAAATATTCAGTACTTTTGCAATAATACCAATTTTAAAATGGGTATACTTTTTTTAGAGACACCCTGTATACCAAATGAAAGCTTACATTGTAGGCTTTCCAACCATGTATATAACTCAATTTCACGTTTTTGTGACAATACCCCTTTTTGTAGAGTGGGTCACAAATGTTCAATGTACGTTCTCGACAAGAAAACACTACAATATTTACAAAGGATTTCAGTGCAGACATACCATCGATATCCAGCGTATGTACATGTATGTTGCTGAGCAAACAGTTGTCTGTACATGTATGAATGTGCTCGTCAGTAGCCTTAATCCAATTTATAAACAACCTCTTGCTGATTCTTTATCCTAGTTGGCTGAAACACGGTCACGTGGGGTTCAATAATATATAGGCTAGTACATTGAATTTAAGTATAGTGCCCGACCAGGCACTATACTTAACACTTTTGACTGGTTACAGCGCCCTCTGCAGGTTTCATCATAAAACTAAAAATGGCGAAATCTCACACAAATCAAATATATTCCTGACAAAGATGTGTTATGATAAAAATATATATATAGACTACAATACATGTAATTCCACCACTAGTGCACGTGTTTGTGCCCCTCGGGCCTGTGAGTGACCAGAAGAGCTCCTATACATGTATAGGACTCTTTTTCTGCAGAATGTAAAAATACAAATATCTCTATTCTTAAAAAGTCTGACTTATTTTGTGATGACAGGTCGCATTTAAGTCAGTCATGAATTCTGCTAGATGTATGTTTTTGTTTTTGTTTTTCAGGTAATATCTCAACCAGTTGGTAACATGTTTAAGTACCGTGCCCTCTCCGCACTGATGCAGATGAGCTGTGACATTGAACTTCTGCACAAGGTTAGATTTGTTGCCCTTCTGTTTTCTAATTTGCTAGGGAAAAAAATTAGAAAGTTGATAGTCCAACTACTTGACATCCTCATCAGAGCATACATATAAGCACATTGGATGATACCTGTACATACATGTATGTGACCTGTCATCACAAAATGAGCGTAAAGTCGCACGGAGTGATTTCCCAGTACGGCCAGTCAAAGTCAAAATTTGAAGGGGTGGTCGATTTTGAGATTATATGGGTTTTTTTAAGACTAAATCCCCAACAATTAATTCCCAATTTTTCAGGACGATCAGATAAAAACAAAATTAGTTTTTGATACAATTTTGACTATGCCTTTCTATGCCTTTCACATAATATCTTGCAAGAAATGCCCGTTTTCTCATAATCTCTTTATTAAGACTCCAGACTAAAAAAGAAAACAAATATTGAGTATCAAACCTCCAAGTGTTATATACCATTGGAAAGCTCTGTTTCCACAGAATTTAGAAATACCCATATCTCAATTTCTGATTTTGCCGACTTCACGCTCATTTTGTGATGACAGGTCACATATTAAGTTAAATCTGGTTCCCAATTTATAACAATTAGTATGCGTTATTGTTATTACCAATACCTGAGACCACACTGTGTACTGCTGTATTTGCCTTTCTTAATATTTATGCTTTTATACTTTAACGCCAAAGCGAGGCTGTGGGCAGTTAATTCTAGACGGCAGTTATAACTCAATGGGGATCAAAGGGTAATTTTCGACAAACATTTCATTTTGTAGAAGATTTTACCAGAAGAGTATCAACAAATACTGGCAAGAATCAATTTGGAAAGGGCTACAAATATTTCTCAGAAGCATATGTCCATGATTTAAAAAGTGTGTATTTTATGATGTCGAACGCCACTAACAACCCTTCCAAATCCTCCAAAATCAATATGATTTTGCACACACCTTAGGGAGTTTATAAGGTTAACGTTAAATTGTGCATAGGATTTAGAGCCACACAGCGACCCGCACAAAAATGAGATTCGGGCCATTTTATTTTTTACTTTATAACCATTTGTGTTATAGTTAATTACCTTGAGGATTCTGTTTCTTTAGCTGTCTAATAATGCTTATAAAAGGGGAACAAAAAAAATCTGAATCTCGTTTTTGTGCAGGTTCCTGTATGGCTCTATATACGGAGGATATTTGAGGCACATTTATGGGGCTGATAGGGTTGCACAGGGTGTCAAGTAATGTTTAAGTAAATATTTAACAATTATGTTAAAAAAGTGAAGTCGGGAGAGTTTGTAGGCATTCGTAGAGTCGGAAATGGCCACAAATTGTCACACAACATCACTAGAACTTTTAGTACAACTCCGCTACAACTGCCAGACAGGCAGTCAGTTGTGAGGGTCATGATAACGTAGTGACAAAGTCATAGCGGGATTTTCGGAGGTCGTGGCAATTCGTGATGAATTCTTGGGATGTTCTTGTAATTGTCATGGGAGCTTCGTGGGAACTGTGAAGCCGCGGTGTACCCACGAAGCCACAACACAGACACGACATCACGAGAATCCATCACGAATTGCAACGACCTCCGACGATCCCGCCACAACTTTGTCACTACGTTGTCATGACCCCCATGACTGTGAGTATGGCAGTTGTAGTGGAGTCGTACTAAAGTCGTAGCGATCTTTCCTGACAATTTGTGGCAAGTCTGCCAGAATTTGGGGGTTATTTTTGAATAGCAAATGCACTGTGTTGTATTCATTTCAGGAGCCCCAGATTTCCTTTCGTCTTCCAACTTCAACTGGAGAGGCCAGCAGAGCAAATCCTCCAGTAAGCGATATTCATTTTGGTGGTATCTGCTAAGCATCTTTTGCATGAAATATTGTGTGGACAAATTCTGTGCAGGACACAGATACGTACACTGAACAAAAATAAAAACGCCCACTAAAATATAAACGCCCCAAAAATTGTTATTTTTCTTGATTTGTAAACAACATTTGTGTCCATCTCTACAGATGTGGGTGGAATCACTGCATCACTGAGCCATTCCTCACTGGCAGAGATGGACACAAATGTTGTTTACAAATCAAGACAAATAACAACTTTTTGGGGCGTTTATATTTTTGTGGGCGTTTATATTTTTGTTCAGTGTACATAGTCAAGGTGCTCATTCATATTGTCTGTTAATTTGATACCACATTTAATTTGTTGTTGTTGTGATGCTTGTAGTTTAGAAGAATTTGTAATGGTCCACATTTCAGCCTTCTCCACTTTTGAGTGGAATTGTCCACATGACGGAGATAAAACTACCACTTTGTCCAGTTTATTCTGAATATTCCGATTTTTCTGACGACCTACATGTGTATTCCCTGCAAAATGAATTAAATGAATTAAAATGAATTAAATGAATTAAAATGAATTAAATAAATTTGATGAAAACAGCACAGCGAGTGCAATTTTAATCTGATTGTATTGTAGATTGTATGGTAGGTGCATGTAAGATTGAAGTACATGTAGTTTACTGCTGAAAATTAATTTAGGCATTAACATGTGACACGTGAAACTACGTGTAACAGTGCTTCAAGGCATTTGCGCATGGCAGTTAACGTCAGTAAAATGAACAAGATGCATGCATTTTTTAGGTTTCAGATTAAGATATACAGTACAAAATACGTTGCTTTCAAAAATTCAATGATGATCTTGAGGGTAATAAAGGATCATAAAAAATAAATGGCACTGGCAGTTGTGGGAAGAAAAACTATTTAATGTTAATAAATTTAGTAACGTAAAGGTTTTCTTTAACTTTCTCAAAGAACTTGTTTATTTAGTGAGTCAGATATTCTAACCATAATTCAGACTTTTAATTGCGGAAACACTGAACATTTTTTTTGGATCTAAAAAATTGTAACGGGAGTAGTTGTCCGGAAATTGGGCACTAGGTTTACTGTACATGTACGCGCGGCCCAGATTTCAGACACATTTATTTTCTTCATACGCTAATTTTACCTCTGACATGAAGACGCTATGGGTCTGTGCACATACACGTACCATGTGTACATGTACCTCTTACAGAATCTCATACATGTGGTGACAAAGTGTGGTGGCTATGTCATTGATCTCTATCTATAATTCATTTTGTTGTCCCATTTTGACAGGACAAGGATCTTAGTTTGTGCCTAGTAAGACTGACCCCTAAGCGTGACCTCTTCACTGAGCATCGGTTGTCCCAGCAACAAGCTTTCATCTTCGTTTACTTTGTCCGTCAAGTCCTGGCAAAGAGGAGACAGTTTTTGTCCAAAATGATAGAGTAAGATCCGAACATAACTTTTATGACTATTATAAACCAAATGATTGAAATGTTGCAATGTTTTATTTACGTCATTAACCTTGACCCATTTACTTTGCACTGTTCGGGTGCGAATTATAATTTACCATAGTTTGACTAATGTCACTCGAATGCCAGATGGTTGGACTACTCTAGTCGATTATTTGGAACCAGACCGGGGCACGGTTGCATCGCTGGTTTACCAATAGCCTCTTTTCATAAGAAACCCCTCAAGAGAAATGGTTGTATTGTAGCTTTCTGCCATGTTATCATCAGGACAATCTAAGTAATTTTTTGAAACCTATTTGTACCGCCAGTACCTTTGGAAATCAAATTTACCTTGTCTAACATTTACACAGAGCTTGGGCGCCGGGCCATGGAGATATCGTCCACGACTTTGGCTACGACAAGGAAACGCTGACAGGGAACGTTGACCCCACGGACCTGCTGAAGGTGTACATGGTCATCTGTCAGCTAGACAGCTTCAATGGTTCCTGGATGGGAGAGGACGTGGTTGGGTATGCTTCTAGGGCCTTAGAAGATGGGCAAGGGGTTGAATATGACAGCGTGGCAAGCAGAGGCATCCAACTCTGAAGATGTCTTTTTATAAGGTAAATAATTATTCGGTCTTTCTTGTAATAAAACCAAGGATCCCTCAAAAGTGCCCTAGGCACTATACATTTTTAGCTCGTAAGCCTAACGAAACCTGTAGAGAAAAGACAATGAGAAGAAGGTACAGCTTTAGAGGTGGGTGGAAAAACCCCAGGATAATATCTTGGGGTAAACCCACAGAAATCAGGCAGGGACTGAAAACCCAATCCACATATTGACCCAGGCCAGATTCAAACCCTATCAAAGCATTGCAAAGCGAAGAAATAACTGCAACGTCAACCTCACTCCCCACAATGCACTTGATGTTTTGACCAATCACAGCCGTGCTTTACCCTAACTTCCTACTGCCTTTTAAGTACTTGACCAAATCAGCCAAAACCCATCACTCACTCTGCTTCCTGTACAGGCAATAATGCAACCGCCAATGAAGTGGTGGTTGATGATGTTGATAGATGTCACCTCTTGTTAACCAGTTCGCGCCGGGATTCTTTTAACATCACCAAACCGAGGCGTGGGATTATTGTTAACGAGGGGGGTTCAGGCCGATGGTACCAGGAAGCACACCCATGCATTTCCGGCCTTTCCCGCTGCTGACAAGCATTTCCGGCCTTGCTCGTGACGTGCTTATTCGTCATTCGTTTTAAATCTGGGGAAAATTTTGCCTGTACATGTACGCCCTCCGGTGCGAACTGGTTAATACAAACTCAACCAGACTTACAAAATTCTGATATAACAAACACTTTTTGTATCGGGTGTTGGTCCCATTCACTGTGCACTTAAATGAGTCTCCTCCTGCAAGTCATCATAACAAACGTTACACAAAATCTAAGTTTGAAACAGAGTTCGTTCACCCTTCAATCCAGCCCTGGGAACTCAGTTTTACACATGCCTTCCGCGTGAGCACTGTGGTGCAACCGTGTGTGTTGATATGCCAGAATGCTTCAATATTGGTGTGCATGTTCAGTGATGGTCTATTGATATGCATATACCATTAGACAAACAATTGTGACCCCCAAACACATATTACACCCATGCCTCTCGCTAGAGCACCAAATAGCAACCGCGCAATTTTGTTGGGTCCATGCCTCCGAGGGTAATGCCTGAACCAAGAGCATTATCGTCGACTGATGTCTTGACTTGAATAAAACTAGCCAAACCTTGTTACACTGTATGTGCATAAAATCTATTAGAATTGTCATTATAGGGCATAACGTGCAAGTGATGAATGCCTGCCCGTATTTGGTGTTATTCTGAACTTCAGATTCATCATTCAGTTTGAAGAAATATGGAACTGGAATTTAGATAAAATGCAGCGTAAGATGTACTCCGAGTATTACCCATTGGTCCGTGAAAGAGTGGGACATTTCAATGGAAACGACAATTCACAAAAATGAAAAACACATTTTAGTTCAAATTCTCTATAGTACTTGTGTTTTTATTGAAATACTGTACTGTAGACATTTAGCACACCCTTTGAAGCACACACATTTTGTACTGGCATTGCAGAATAATAATTAACTATACCTTAGTCCAACGGAATGTAAACATGAAGTACCTTTTATAAATAGTTTTAAATAGCAAGTGTCTACCCTTGTTACCTGTAAGTGGGAGGTTGTGTATGGTATTAGGAATATGAAACAAGCACCCTGTATATAATGGATTTTGTTTGGCAGTGTTAACCCTGACAAAGATACTTGTATTAAAACATAACAGTACATGTAATGTCAAAATAAGATATTTGTAATTAAATTGTGCAACAAACACCTGAATATATTTTCCATCATTTTCCACCATGCTCTGACCAATCAGATGACGGGGATTTTATTCAGGTGTTGTATAAAACAAATAACAAATGTTTCACATTCATGGAATGGAAAGGATAAATTGGTGACAGGTGGAATGTTCCATTCCATTCATGGAATGGAACGTTCCACTGTCACCTCGAGAAATTATTCTTACCATTGCACTCACAAACATTCATTATTTGTATATGACCCTCTACCATCTTAGACATTTAGACATTTTATCCCTGTATTATGGTTTTATCATACCGGTAATAGTTACATTTGTGGCAAGAAATGTATAACTATATCTCCCAAACAAAAATGGTAAACATGAATAGGAACTCTCAATATTTTCACACACACATAATGGCGATAATCATTATCATTTCAAACTAACTAGTAATTTATCAAACTAAAGGGCTGGTAATGCTGTATCAAATTTTGTGTAAAAACTTGCAATGTATTAAACCGTTCTAACAATAACAATAACAATAGAAAAAGTTATAATTTAGGCCATTTAATATTATTTCATCGAATTGCAATTAAGAATCAATTTGTCATAAAACATCCTGAGTATTTGTGTTTAATTACTGGCAAAGGAAGAGGGCTTGGTTCTGTTGACTTGAGCAGACAATAAATATATTGAAATTTTACAGTCATCTAAATGGCGTTCTAAAACAACCCATGTTAATTACACTTTTTTAGTTTGATTTCTACACATACATGTACAATGAAGTGATTGTAAAAAAAATCACTGATTTGTGGTAATTGTTAGAGGTGATCAAAATAGGTGAGATATTGCTACAAAACCTTTAAATTAGTGCTATATATTTAATAAAGATAAAGCATAATCCTCTTCCCTTGTATGATTTACAAGAAACCTCACTCTAGGAGAATCTAATATCATAATGAAAAACTTAACACTCAATCTGCTAGACTCTAATTGTGGTGGTAAGCCTAAACCCCATGTTAAAGCCTTTTTATAATCAGTTTTTTTTTTAGTGTAGTGTATTCTAACAGATTCCAATCAGATTCAGATACAATCAGATTTTGAGTTTGGGGTTCAGTATACATTGTGTACATCTAAAGATTCCAAGGGAAGATGCCCCAAGTACATGTATAATGAAGTGATACCCCAAATCTTTGTGACCAGCTCCAACGAAACCCAGACAAAGTTGACCATTTAATTTTTTTAGAATTTGCTTTTTTCAAATTCTATAGGTTCTCGGCTTTAAAATGATGTATCGTTTGCATACATGTACAGTACCCATACCCTATCTCCCCTGGTGGAAGAATTTAGTGATAAAACCCAGACAACCTAATTATGAGATGAACAGCTTTAAAGTTCAGAAAAGCCTATTATTTTGAGACACAATAGTTTCTTAAAATCGACAAGAAACGCCACACTTCTGGGTGACGGATTATGTTCAAATTTGGGGAGAATGTGGATTAATACTCTGTAGTTAGGGATTCAGAAAAATACCAAACCTCAAAATGATAATTCCACCGTGAAATTACTTTACAAGTAATTTTGTTGGAACAGGTCACATATTATGATCATCCTTACAATGTAAAAAAACAGTTACACACATTACACATCAACACCTGCAGATAATACAAATTGTCATAAATACTACTGATAAATAGTGTTTTCAATAAATAGTAAGTCGATGTACATGTATAAAAGTGATTGCATTCGAGTTGGATACAACCTGATAAGAAATTCTTGCACTTGTGTGAAACTTTTACATGAATGTTTAATATTATACGAACAGTGCTATAAATGCACTTACTTGATATTTAAATGTTAAAAATTACTTCAGTGCTTGCTAATGTAGCTTACGTTTTATAGTGCTGAAAGATTTAAATTCACATCACTTGATGTGGATTTGGTTTTAACGTTTGTCGCGCTTTCCTACCAGATGTGGTCTTCTGGTGGCATGCCCGATGAACCATCTATCATGATTGGATCCCAAGTAGGGATGATCTCGCATTCCTCGATGATTCGGTTCCACTGCTCTCTTTCAGGGCAGCAGCCGTCGAAAATGTCTGGTGTCAGCCAAACCCTTCCAATAACCTCCTCATTGCAGCAGACTGCCAGGGTCGAGTCGTAAGCCGTTTCAGCACAGCAGCGACCTGCGACCACACCTTCAGTGACGGCACTCCAAGCAACCACCGTCTCATCCCCTTGATCTGTAATACCCTGGCAGCAGGTTGCATTCAAGGGGTCGTACAAGAGGCTGCCGCAGCATGCCAGCTCTTCCGACGCATTCTCTCGCTTTAGGATGACCGAGCACGGCTCAGGTGTCACCACCATGAATCCGTTGTCGGTGTTGGATTCAGTCATGGCAGTGGTGGTGAAAGCTGTGGTCGACTCCCTTCTGTCTGGCTGACTTGGAACATTTGGCATTACAGTGCTGCCGTTGTGACAATACTCTACGATCAGATTGTAAAGTCTGTCATCACAACAGCCCTGAAGAGTCTGATTGTATACTTCTCCTCCGCACAGTTGCTTCTCGGGGGCACTCGTGCTGGTTATGGTGTTATTACCTTGTTTCGATGACCCACTGCTGTATCCGACCAAGGTCGTTGTTTCATCGCAGTATTCAATGCTTAGGTTGTAGACCCTACCTGCACAACAACCATGGTTGAGAGGGTTGTACACAGACTGGCCATCACATAAGCCCAGCACTAAACCATTCATGCAAGTCTCATTGGCTAGCCTGTATAGAACACCCTGGCAACACCCTTGAACTTGAGCATCGTAGTCGAGGCCATCACAAGCTAGCTCAGTTGCATCCGTTGAGTCCAGTGGTATCATCCGCACTTGGACATGAGCAGTCTGTCCTTCTGCCTCGGTCGTAAGTTCACTATCCTCCTCTGTGTCTGTTGCGTCCCGGGTGAACCTCTGGGCATGCTCAGTCTGCCTTGTAAATATTCTGCGAGCGTTGTCCGTTGTTTCCTCTATGTCCCTGGCCTGCACCTCTCCTGCTACACATAGTTGTTGATGCCTGTTGAAGAGGATGCCGTTGCAGCATTTGTCTGGTGAGCGGGACCGGCGAAGAAGCTTTACATTGCCACAGCAAGTGAAACGATGACTGTCCAGTATGTTGCCATTGCAGCAGAGTGTGTCTTCTTTATACCGTTTACTCTGTTTATACGAAAGTGAAGAATAACACAATGAAACATATCAGTTTACCTATTACTATTCCTTTTTTTGCATGCTGTTCACACATTGTAAAGGTTTGCAGAAAACAGCAGATTCCTTTTCAACCGGACAATTTATCAGTTTCATCAGGTCAGTTTTAAACAAAGACAATTTCTGTAACGGGGATTCAACCCACAACTAAATGTACACGTATATCTTTTTATCTGCAGTACACCATACTGGTGCACAATCTAGCGCTGTCGTTGTTCTCTCAAATTGTAAATATAATAATACAAATATAATGATATGGATGCTAATCATTTTTACTCGGAGCGGAGGAGCTGATTTGTGAGTACAACATGGTCCAGTCGATGGCATGTAGACAGCCACCAAAGAACCCAAAACATGATCACAGGGTAGAGCACAGCCAGAGAAAGATTGAATTTTTGCTTACAATTATTATCCCTATTCAGCAGGAATGGGACCATTTCTGCAGCAGCTTGAGATCAGCGCAATTTGGTCTCTCCCTTCACAGGTAGCCATTTTAATACCTTGTCCAAGAACACAAGCACCATGTTCCTGTGAGGGTTCAAACCCGCGTACTATCGCACACGAGTCTAATACCGTAACCATTGGACCACAGCAGCCTACAACAAATATTGTTGTTCATGGAAAGAAGTGCTACTATTTCGAATGAGACTTAATGAATTTCCTTAATACCTTAATTAGACCTCCGCAGCAGACTTCTTTGGAAGGATCCCTCACGACATTATTTCCGCAGCATTCACCGTTTTGCAGAAACATGTGCAGCAGACCCTGGCAGCAGGTGTGTTGGGTCAGGTCATAATCGCCGGGTGTTTGCCCGCAGCACGTGTGACCAGAACTCCTCAGAAAGGCAAAGCGGTGGCCGCCTTCTCCACAACACTGCCGTTCGTTTGGGTTGATGGCCTGGTTGCCGCAGCACTGAAGGCCTGAGGCATCAGGGTAGAGAGTGTCAATGCAGCAGAGAGGCAGCGGTTGAGCCGATGGATCGTAGGCTATCTTCCCGCAGCATTGAGTTCCGTGGTCTTCCTTGGAATATCTATCAGTAGAAGTCAATCACAGGTGAAAACAAAAATTGTTGAGTTGTTGGCACTGTATCTATGTTGCTTTTTTTCTTTAATAATTGCACCGAAACAAGACAATCTAATCTCTTCACAACATGAATAGAGTTGGGATGGGCAACTGCAGTAACAAGTAATAATGCCTCTACCCATTGGCATAGAATTAGTGCCATAGCCCAGGCTTAGTTCTAACCCACAACCTGCAGAATTACATGTACCCACAGACAACAAATTAAATGCTCCAGACCACTAAGCCACGGCAGTGTCCTTAAACAAGAGCAATAACGCCAAGCAATAATTTCATGGCATCTCTTTCCAGTGTTATATATTCTTGTATTTCATTTGCTATTCAAAGAAAGGTGAGGTGGGGAACTTCCCAGAAATTAATGAGGTACTGCTGTCAGTGGATGTGCCAGAAAATGGCCTTTTGTCTCTATTCGACATGTAGGTTTTCACCCCTGTCTGATCTGTTACATGTAGTAGCAAAACCTGCAAGAGATGAGATATGGCAGAGGTACTGCAAGTAATGTTATCACTGGAAGATAGGGTGTTTTTGTGGTTGGGGTGGAGGTCTGCACTCTACTGGGTGTTTATTTCCTAGACTTGGAAGAAGCCAGTATCTACTTACATTAAACCTTGGCAGCATATCTTGGTGTCGTCCATGATCTCCTTGCCACAGCACTGGCCGTTGGCAACATCGTAACGCACTCCATCGCAGACGGTTTCCATTGCGCTGTGAAGAGTGCCGTCTGTGCACAAGGTACGCCCGCCCTCCACCACATACAGTCTGTCCTTGCAACAGATATGGCTGTTGTCCAATGGCTCATGGGGTCTCGGGCCACAACACTCCATATCTGGGAAACAATTGTCAGATTTTACATTTTATCTACATTTTACAACAATAACAATAAAATACCTGTAGCACTCTGCCTAAAAATTCAAAGTGCTTTATTTGTATCCCTGTTCGTCAGAAACATCATTTCTAAAGCAGCTCAAGATCAGTGCAGTTTCTACCTTCATAGGTACCCATTCATACTCCTGGGTGGAGAACGGCAATTGTAGTAATGTGTCTTGCCTCAGAACACAAGTAACATGTTCTCTATAAATGTCAAACCCGTGTATCATCGCACATGAGTCAAACACAATAACCATTTGACTAAAATATTAGAAATTGAGAACATTCCGTAAAATACAGCTTACATCCGACCACACCAATGGTGTATACAAAGAGGCAGTGACATTTTAAAATATTGTTTTTTGGTTTTTGAATGGGTTACTTTGTTTAATCATGGCTTCAGATCTACCCTTGGCTTTAGCATCAATAAAATTCCTTCGAAGTCCAAACAAAATGGAAATGCTATGTTTTTGTTTTGTTTTCATTCTCAGATGCAAATTCCATTCTAAAAATAGAAATAAACTTTTAGGGAAACATTGACACAGATACCCCCAATTTGAGAATGAATCCAATGCTGTAGTGTACAACCAAGGTTACATTTAAACCTCGTAGAGATGCACATATCAAGTCCCATAACAATCTTTACCTGTGCCAGTTGTAGGAAACAGCCTGCCCTTACAGCAGATGTGCATGTCAGCATTGTAGCCTCCGTCGCGTCGGCAGCATTTCCCTTCACCCAAGGCAGTGCCCGGAGTGTCGTAGACCTGACCGTCGCAGCATGTCTGGCCCGGGCCAATCAGGACGTCCCTGCAGCACTCGTTGTCGGCACGATTGTACGGTATCCTTGAGCCCAAGTCGGAGCTAGTGCCGCAGAGATCTGGGAAGGCTTCCACCTGGCACCGTGGACGGACCAGTCCACTCCTGTCGCAGGCGCTGGTGTTGGTGTTATAAATGGTGTTTCTGCAAAGTCTAAGAGCGACAAAACAATGGAATGTTTTATAATTTAATTTAAAACGATACTGTAAATGCAGAGACAGTAGTTGTAAGAACTCATCAAATATTAAATAGTTGGAAATTAATGTTAGTGCATAGTCTTCCCTTACGAAAATGTCCTGTGGTATTACCACAAAAAATACCACAGGACAGTACCACAGGAAATGTCCTGTCATTTTTTGGGACATTACCACAGGACAATTTCCTGTGGTACTTTTTCCTGTGGTACTTTTTTCCTGCGGTACTTTTTTTCCTGCGGTACTTTTTTTCCTGCGGTACTTTTTTTCCTGCGGTACTTTTTTTCCTGCGGTACTTTTTTTCCTGCGGTACTTTTTTTCCTGCGGTACTTTTTTTCCTGCGGTACTTTTTTTCCTGCGGTACTTTTTTTCCTGCGGTACTTTTTTTCCTGCGGTACTTTTTTTCCTGCGGTACTTTTTTTCCTGCGGTACCTGTTGAACTATTCCTGTGGTACTATATTCCTGTGGTACCATTCCTGTGGTAACATGTTCCTGTGATACATGTTCCCAGTACTTGTTCCTGTGGTATCGATCATGTGGTATTTCCCTTTCAATGAGTACCACTTTCTTCTGTTGAATATTCCTGTAAAAACATGGCACTTTGAAATTAAAGTGATGCACTAAAACCCTTTAAATATGCTCTTTTAGATTGTTGTTTATTGAAAGCCCTTCCACCACCACCACCACCACCACCAATCCTACATGTACTTGTGTCGATTTTTAAGATATACAGCAAACAAAGTAGATTCAGGTTACATTCAAATTTTGGATTCAAGGAGCAACTGTTTGCATTCATACATTTCTTTGCAATGAAGTTTCATGTCCTTAAACTATAATTACGGTAATAACAGCAAGTCAACAAGTTATTTTATATATATTTCTGAGTCAACTTGTGCGTAATTTGATTAAGTAAAGTGGAAGGGTTTATTGGGTTTTTTAAACAAATAAATTTAGGTTCTGTCACATTTGATTTACATGTGATGATACAAAAGTCATAGAACAGTCTCTTCGCTTGATATTTGCAAATTGTACTGATTCAAGAAGAGGAAAGAAACTACTGATTGCTTAGTTTCAAACCTAATGTATTTGACTTACAAATACAATTATGTTCAAGTATAATTACCGGTAGCTGTTAAAATCTTTGTGGTGCGAATGCGAAAAGGAATAATGAACATGTATACACAAAAAAGTCCTTCAACATTTCTTAGTGTCCAGAGTTTACCCTTATAATGCACAAGTTTGTTCGATCACATCAACAATTAAGACTTCATTTATAAAGTCTCTGTACGTATGCTCCTCTCGGTGTTCGCTGAATTCCCCCATCTACATCTGTTTCAACCATGCAGCCACAAATTTGATCTCTTCACTAGTAGTACGGTTGAACTGATCTTCAATCTTGACCAACTCCCTGGCATTGAGAACAAAAATAAAAATTACAAAAAGGACAAATCATTAACAAAGTTCAAAACCAAGGGAAAAAACAAAGACTATAATATGAAAGAATCAAACGTAGTTTAAGACGTACACCTTAAAGAATGGCACCAATCACAAACCTAGTCTTTTCAGCCTTCAATATTTTCAGTCATTACATTGACATTGTTTGTAGTCGTTTAAGCACCCATGATGATGTTTTAATATTCCATTACATTGGTTTTTAATAAAGTCTTCTTATTATCCCTAAAGTACATGCAATGTGATCAAAAATGTGTTGATCGTAAGTTGCATATTGGAATAAGCAATCAGTTGACTAACATTACAGGATCACAACAAGTATATAAAAGATTGACACGATATAAATGTTAAACATTGAAGTCAATACAAAAAACTTACCACACAACCGAGTCAACCGACAGCCATGACAGCAAGACTATATGCAGAATGCAGTGAAGTTCTGTCCAAATGAAAGCCTTATGTTTTCAACCAAAACATACATAAACTCAAGTCATTTGGTCATGATATCTTGACAGGCATGTGAGATACATTTTGGCAGTCCTGGGTCACCATTATACTATGAATAGTTGCAGTTTTCTAGCAAACATTGATGTACATATACCACTGATAAACTGCTCTTTCCCCAACCCAATTCAAAATATGCAGCATGTGCATAGCCAAGCCTAGAGTTAATGCAAGGTCATTGCACCTTGAGACTTGCATGCACTGTATAGGGGTCAAAGGGCATTTATGTGTCCTTGCAAGACAACCACAAGCCATTGTGTGCCTATACTGCACCAGAGCTGTGTACAGTATATGTACACAATGATCGACTGAGAGATAAGCATTTAGTTTGAGATTGTGTGATGTGTGTATTAACTGGAATAAGAACAGCATTTCTTGTCTGGTATCTTCTTCCAGCGTCCACAAAAAACAACGCAGACAGTTCTGTGAAACAATTTACCATTTCTACCTGCCCTCAAAATTAAAATCCCTATGAAAATTACAGCAAAAGTAAATCTAACTCGAGTACCACAGGGATACCACAGGACAGAGATAGGAACCCAATCTATGTGGTACGATGTGTACTGTGGTATCTCAGTTTGTACCACAGGGATACCACAGGGCAACAAGATGGGAACTAATTAGGTAGTACTTCAATGTCTTTAATTTGTGTGTTATCTCAGCATTTACCACAGGGATACCACAGGACAGAGATGTGAGAAACGGCAATATTGCGGTACTTGACTAATTGTGTGGTCTCTTGATATTTACAACACATGAGTACCACAGGGCAGAGATGTCTGTGGTACTTATTACCACACAGAACCATTTTGTATGACATGTTTGTGTCCTGTGGTAATTTGTGTGGTATCTAAGTAAATACCACAGGAATATACCACAGGACATCTCTATCCTGTAGTATCCTATGGTATATTACCACACAAAACCATTTTGTATGACATGCCCTGTGGTAATTTGTGTGATATCCAAGTAAATACCACAGGAATACCACAGGACATCTCTATCCTGTGGTATATTACCACACAAAACCATTTTGTATGACTGTCCTGTGGTAATTTGTGTGGTATCTAATTTTATTACCACAGGAATACCACAGGGCAGCAATGTCCTGTAGTATCCTATGGTATATTACCACACAAAACCATTTTGTATGACATGCCCTGTGGTAATTTGTGTGATATCCAAGTAAATACCACAGGAATACCACAGGACATCTCTATCCTGTGGTATATTACCACACAAAACCATTTTGTATGACTGTCCTGTGGTAATTTGTGTGGTATCTAATTTTATTACCACAGGAATACCACAGGGCAGCAATGTCCTGTGGTACATACCACACAAATTTGTGTGGTATTTGACTGTCCTGTGGTAATTGTGTGGTATACCACAGGAATACCACAGGACATTTTCGTAAGGGTTGGATTGAAAGGAGAACCAACAACTGGGTACTGCATAAGATCAGAGCTGGCAGAATTCTGAGGAAGCAATTGGCACTCTGAAAATTACACTACCATGACTGCGTGTACTTTGGGCATGCTATTAGCCGAGGTGACCCGGAGGCAGTATTGATCGAGGGCAAACAGTGCAGAGGATGATAAATGACAGAGTGGGCCGATGACATTAAACCCACAGGGTATTTTGGCCCCCAAAAATGTGCAAAATTAGTCAAAATTACAAGCCTGCCCAGTGCAACGAGATTCACCGATTCAAAAGTCTTTTAGTGATAAGTGGTGGAATAAAGTCGTACACTCTAAGATTTTATATGCTAAAGTTGAGATCCACTTTTATTCTTAACTCGGAGCAGGTTCAAGGATCATAGGCTATCTTGCCGCGTAGTCTGTACTTTATATGTGGTCAGCTAATGCAGAAAGATTTATATGTGGTCAGCTAATACAGAAAGATCCATCTCTGTCATTGTGGGACTAGCACTCAATAGTATTGGACTTTGCCGTTTATGCATTGGTGTTGACTGCTAAATGCATCAAAGTGGAGCAGACTTTTCCACCTGATGCACTATATGCTGTGCCTAAATCCATCTCGGTTCGCTCTATCCTTGTAACAAACAATCTATACATTATATAGAGCAAAACAACTCACCCAGCCACCTCCCTGGGTACATTGGAAACTTTCCCTGCAAAGCAGCACTGAAGACTGGGCGAAAACACCTGGTTACTATTGCCGCAGCATTCTAGTGGGTTCCCGTACGGGTCATGTTTGTTGTGGACTTGGCCGGCGCAGCAGAGTTCAGTGTTGTGGTCGTAGATGCTGCGACCGCAGGCTTCTTCTCCAGATAGACGTATTGTCAGGTCACCACGAATTGTACAAAACTGTTTCAAAACACATGTTTGACTATAAATTAATTGTCTTATGGGCGTACATGTATCAAAGGGTTTATCAAAGTACCTTATATTTGTTTCAATAAGGTCCTAAAACAGGGGGAAAAAGTAGAAAAAAACCAACAAATTGGACTTTGGATGATAAAATTTGAACCTTTGTAGGGTTTCAGGAGTAGTTTTTGTTGATGCTCACATGCATGTTGTTTATCATGTTCTGTACACACAACACTTGTGCTCCATCCTCAACTAAATAAGCTTTTGTAAGTACAGTTGCAGTGCTGCACCTAATAAAGCCCTTCATTGTGTGATTTACATTATTTCACTTCTGGAGGTAGATGTCATTTAGAAAACATTTTGACTTTACAGCACCTTTGTAGTGGATGGTCACATGTGAAAAATATGGACTGAGATTTCCTTTTTTTAAATTGAGGGACCAACAAATTTGAAAAAGTAGAAAATAGTAAGTTTCAAGAAAAAAAGTAGGAAAAAAAGTAAGAATACTTAAAAGCCTGTGGATATGAAATTTAATGGAAAGAATGACCAGTAAATATGGAAGTTTTTTGGCGGTTGTGGTAGAGTAAGGCCTAAACAAATCTCACCTGATCCTCGCTGTCGTAGGTCACCGGCATACTGCCGAGTATACGTCTGCCGGTGCGCTCATCCACTGGTCGACAGACTGCATCGTGATCAGGATGGGTCTTGTTGATTGGCTGTTGCCGGCGGGCGTCACACAGCTGGTTGGCCTGTAGCAGTACGGAGCCACAGCACCGACCATCAGCTGCCGACTCATCAAAGACACCAACTATGTAAAAAGAGTCAAGAATTTGAAAATCCACATGACGCACCTTTACCTTCTGTCTATTGAGGATTTTTGTACGCAATCATTTTGCCTACCAGTGTCGAAATATTGATTTAACATGTCATGTTCGTAAAAGTAAAAATGCACATTTACGTTGGTAGCAATTATATATAATAATAGCAATTAAATGCATGAAATTACAGTACTTACACAAATAACGAATTTACTATTAAATTACCAACATGTTGAAATAATATTGAAGCATAAACTTTTAAGCTTGTCCCAACAATACATCTAGGGTCATGCATGCACAACATTTCACTTTTTTAAGAACGCACAACATTTCGGAATCGACTGCGGAAAAAGACAACACTCGCGATCCAAAATTGCAATTTTTTCAAAATTCAAAAGCTGCTGGGATCTTCCAATTCAAAGTGGAGGCCTCAAAGGCAATTCTGTGAAATTCATCAGACTTTGAAGTTAATTGTTAACAAAACTCTTCTGGCCAACTCACTGCGTCTATTGCCACTGCAGCACGTCTGACGAGTCGGGTCAAATGCTCCGGCCTCTCGCCCTGAGTCTGCGTAGCAGCACGACAGACCAGCAACGGGGAAACTCTGGTCCGCCCTGTGGCAGCAGGTCTCGGACTGAGGGTCATAGCTGGTGTTGCCACAACACTGCTGAGACGGGAAAGTGCGGTTAACCTTCTTGTTGTCACAGCACATCTCGGTATTACTAGTAGTGTTGTAGATTCCTGCAGATGGAAAGGCAAAAAGCAAAAAGCCTGTGGATATATGTCCTATTTACATGTACATGTAGAACCTTTTAGTGCTACTGGTTGCTTTTATAGTTTCTTAAGACTTTACATTGTAATTGTTGCTGTGACAGCACTGTATCATCCAACCCTCTTTCAATTTTTCAATTTTGTTCGCAGCCTGCATTTTTACGTTTCCCTAATAATTATGCCTTCCCCCCCCCCTCACTTTCTCCCCCCAAAAACAAACAAACTGGCCACTGTTTTCATTACTCTTCAGTAATTTGTATTACATGTATTTACTAGTGCACAGGTAAACCCATGCGTATAGTCTACTATGCATTTGTATTTACTCTGTGCGTGAATATTTGTGTGCGCGCATGGCAAACAGCAAAAATAGCGGTTGGCACGTGATGGTGAATAAACCAGTGAGAATTAACTTTTTTTAACGGTTTTTGTCCAAGGAAAATGCAAACATGTATATACATTGCTCTGTTATGTGTTGGATATGAGGTATAGTAATATTTTGGGGGGGAGGAATTCAGTAGGCTGTACACTTTGCTGTTAAGGATTTTGTTGCACTCTGCAAAATTCAATAGGGTTTAAGAAAAAAGAAAACAAAATCAAATAAGATTTTTGTTTTTTACCTGCACCACAGCATTCCATATTTGGCTGTCTCTGAAACTTGCGTCCCCGGCAGCAAAGGTGTTCCGTCTTGAGGTATGATTTGCTGCCGCAGCAGCCCTGGATTCCTTTAATTATTGGCAGCGACTGCTTGCGACCACCGCAGCATGACTCCAGCTGGGGGGAGTAGGGGCTCTCTCTACAGCAGTTACCATGACCTGGCAATATATGATTGACAATCGGACAAGATTTTACCAACTGTTGGGGAACAGTGCGAGGACCTGGTCCGGACCTCACTGTGTGAAAACGGACTGGCTTGGGGGATGGCCACTGTTATTGGACCTTTCTGCAATATTTTCTGACTTGTGTTTGTATTCAGGGGCTATTTTAGCCTTTGTATGGTATAATAGTAAATAGTTTGTGTCTTTAAAATGCGTTATTATTACCCATACATTGAGAATAGACTGTAAGCTCGCAAATCTATCCTGTGCATGCAACGTGCTACATTATAAACAGATGACACATACATACATGTATAGTTTTGAAAAATGCAGCACGTACTCGGTGATACAAACGTTATACGTGCCCATGTACATATAGCACGTACAGTATCAAGATTTGATGCATTCTTAATTTATTCACATATTATTCACAAAGCCAAAATTATATATACCAATGGATGAAAAATCTTTCGAGAAGAAAAAATGTACAAACAAAACACTGATTTAGTTCAATAGTTTTAGCTCAAGACCCTATATCTTGGTATTTTTTTATTTTTTTAAAAACTCTATCCGTTATTATTGGCCTCAACTAGTGCAGCAAAAGCACACTTTGTCCATTTTGTTTGGGGGGGTTCACCCTGTATTCTTTATACTTATTCAGAAAACAAATTGTAGGTTTTCAGTAGTGATGATATTGTAAACATATACCTATCGGGTAGACCACTTCGTTGGTAAAGCCACAGCACGCTTCATTATCTGGGTTGTATGGATTGGAGCCACAGCACTCTGTTCTGCCGTTTGTGAGCGCACTCTTTGTATCCATACAGCAAACTTCTGAGCGTAGGTCAAAGGTTGTCTGGCCACAGCATTCGCTAAATGCCGTTTTTTCTTGTGGAACCTATTTGAAGAAGGACTATGTATTAGCATGTAACCTCGGACTAAAGTTTATACAGCTGAAGCAAAATATTAACATCGAACCAAAGCCCGGTTCATATACATATGTACTTCATGCGAATGCGAATGTCATGACTTCAATAATTTAAGTTTTATTGTGACGTTCTCCGTTACCTTAACGAATTCGCTTTGCATGTATACGCATTCGTATGAAGTACATTAATTGGAGTTAGCCAAACATTACCATTCGAAAAGGAAAACACTTATGTGATCGTACATGTGATACAAATCGAGATGCCCCATGCAGGATTTTGCTTGTAACACTTTCTGTTTCTATGTAAATTTGAACAAGCAGCTCCAAGTTGTAATTCATTTCAATTACTGCGATGAGCTTTTAATCTTCCATTAAATTCTACTAGCGGCAATTAAGTTTGGTTTTTTGACACACAAGTTATTTGGTATAAGCTGTTGGATCTTGTCTGATTCAGCATGCGTCATGCTTCAACAAGATATTGAATACTGTTAGTCACCACATACTCTTTGTCTTTACTTTAACACTTGCTTGCATTGCACAAGGCCTGCTAGCATTAACAGTTTATTAATTAAAACCACAGCCAGTTTTAAGTACTATTTTGGTGTCGCATTGAATTTGAATTTGGAATAAAGTCTGGTCCATGACCCTTTTATTGGTTGAATGCATCAGTGACCTTGCAAAATCAATTTGCAAAGAGGATTTTGAAGGATTTGGGATGGTTAGGATTAAAATAGTTGAAGGGCTGTTACTCCAAGCACAAGGTAAAATTATTGAACAAAATTGTTGGAAAATAGTAAGTTGTTTACTTTTTGACCTTAATACATTTGTAATCACAAAATCAACTTAGCTGACCTGATGACAGCAATGCTGCTCTCTTGTATTGATAGCTTCCAGTACGCAGCATCCTGCCGTCTCATCTATGACAGCATCCTCACCCACAGTGTGCACCCGACTCATTGTGTTCGTATTTTCCTCCTTCCACTGGCAGCAGATTTCACTGGAGGCATTGTACAGCTTGTCGAGGCCACAGCACTGGCCCAGCCCATCTCGGGGGCTATTGGAGCAGCAGGTCTGATGGGTGGTGTCAATCGCGGCATTGCCACAGCATGCTATTCCTGTCTCACACACACACGCACACAACAGAAATAATCTTAATAATAATAATGATAATAATAATAATAATAATAATAGTGGACTAATCATCTTTTACTGGCAGCTGAGAAGTTGAATTGCGAAGGACGTACATGGCTATAATGTGGCTACATTACGACCCAATATCTGACTGCAGAGCACAGCAAGAGAATTTGATTGAATTTTGCTTACAATTATTATTCCTGTTCATCAGGAACGAGACCATTTCTGCAGCAGCTCGGGGTCGGCACAATTTGGTCTCTACCTTCACAGAAACCTATTCATACTCCTAGGTGGAGAGAGGCAATTGTAGCAAAGTGTCTTGCCCAAGAACACAAGCACTATGTTCCTGTCAGGATTTGAACCCGTGTACTATTGAACACGAGTCAAACACTGTAACCACAGCACCCCAGGAGATACACCCAGAACAATGTTGAGAATTGTTTATTTGGGCTACATTGATGTGACTTTTCTCTTTGACCTCTATAAATTTGTATTGTATTTCTTGGTTTTTTTGTTTTTACTCTGTGCATTAGGTAATCTTGCAGTGAGAAAAAGTTCGTGCTTCAACAGACCCTGTACAAACTTGATAAAGGTATTTGTATCTAACTGTCTACAATGCTCATGTAAAGCAACTCGTAACAAGCAACTCGTTAACCGAAAAATATACATGGCCTCTTACTTCTTAATTGGTGGATGTGATTAGCATTTGTTGTCAATTTATATTACCCAAAACCACACTCGGCCTAATCTTAACCCTACCACCCAATTCCTATTTGCCACCCAATTCCTATCCACCATTGCCACCGCTATCGCCACCCCATTCCTACAACTTCTCATATCACCATGATCCTCTCATATAACCATCACACCCTCTCATATCACCATCCCACCCCTCTCCTATCACCATCCCACCCCTCTCCTATCACCATCCCACCCCTCTCCTATCACCATCCCACCCCTCTCCTATCACCATCCCACCCCTCTCCTATCACCATCCCACCCTCTCCTATCACAATCCCACCACAACCCTACAATCACCACCCCATTTGCACCCCTATCACTACCCCACCTCTATCACCTCCCTACCCATAACTGGCCCTCAACACCCGCCACCCTTCAACACCCGCCACCCTTCAACACCCGCCACCCGTCAACACCCGCCACCCGTCAACACCCACCACCCGTCAACACCCACCACCCGTCAACACCCACCACCCGTCAACACCCACCACCCGCCAACACCCACCACCCGCCAACACCCACCACCCGCCAACACCCACCACCCGCCAACACCCACCACCCGCCAACACCCACCACCCGCCAACACCCACCACCCGCCAACACCCACCACCCGCCAACACCCACCACCCGCCAACACCCACCACCCCTTACCTTCAGCTTTGTTGGCCAGTGTCCCCCAACAGCACACTTGAGTATCTAAATTATACACTTCTTCAGGGACATTGGTGAATGCACAGCAGCCTAGGCTTTGGTTGTGTGCTGGATCCAGTATCTGGCCATTACAACAGCTTTGACTGGCTGGGTTGTAGGGATCTGCTCCACCTGGGGAGAGAAAGGCACAAGCGGGCTCATTTCATGAAGTTGATTTTAGCAGACACTATGCTTAGGATTAAACAAGTTTCACCTAATAACAGCACCAGATTATCAGTGTATCACTTCTGAGTGATTATTACCAGCCGTTTTTTGTGTTCATTTTTGTTTTTGCAAATCAATTTTGTAACACTATTTGTTCATGTTAGCAGCTGAGGTCAGGGTTGTTTGATTTTATTTCAATATGTGTTGTCACACTCATATTCATTATTTTTATTTTGTTGTACCTGTACCCAACATGATCTCCCAATAAAAATACTCAGAGTTCCTAAAATGGCATTTACAGGACAACATTGGAAATAATATTTCATTCTTGCATCACTGTGGAGGAAAACCATTTATGAACATTGAAAAGTGCAAGTGGATAATAAATATTTAGGCATGACAATAATATGCACGACAAAGCATGATTATTATTGTAATTATTAATATTGAATATTTCTGGTAATAAAACCAAGGATCTCACAAAGGTGCCCTAGGTACTGTATCTTGCCCACGGAATCAGGCAGGGACTGAAAACCCTATCCCCATTTGCCCAGGTGGGATTCGGTGAAAGGCGAGGAAAGCACTATACTTATTTAAACCTGCATGTTTGTTTTATATTGAAAGTATATAGAAAGTAGCAGTTCAAATAAAGAATTCATTTAGTAAATTCCCTTAAAGTGATAAAAAAGAAGAAAAATACATTCAAGAATGTACAATTCTACAATTATTGTTTAGTCGGTAAAACATGTATTCTGACCATTCATGTATAATTTTTGTACAGTTTTCAAGTAATATCATATTGGAATTGTTTATGAGTTTAAATGTAATTTTGCATATCCTATTTTTGAATGAAGCTGAAAACCTTCTTTAATAATAAAATTTAAGAACATCAGAATTTCTGTTTCTTGTCTCCTTCATGCTGTGCTTGTTTTGAAATAGAAACTACAGTAATGAGTAAGCCATCTATTCAACAAATGCAAGATACGTTATTGTTTGGTGCGGTCAGACATTCAAACTCGCCCGAAAGAGCCGCACACTTTGGCTGCGCGCCTTATGTTTGAATGTTACGAATTGGGCGTGTATCTCAATTTGCTTTAGCCTGGGCAGACTTTCAGCATCCGTTTGAAAATTCGCCAATGACATTTCGTAACTTGTTAATACATTTTTCTTCAATTTCTCGTGTGATACAATCGGTTATCATCAAATACACTGTTCAGAGAGTTGGTGATATAAAAATTGAACGCTAGTCGCATTATTGTCAGTAGCCTTTTTAATTGTAGACATGATTCTGAATTGATCGAAAAATCCGCATACGGCTCTTTTTCGCTATCGTTCGTGGTAGCGAGCGCGGACATTCAGGAACTTTATTCTAAGGTCTCCTTATCTCATTCCCAAACCCATGGGACAAAAAGCGTGCTTTCGCGAACTGAGGCCAAATTGGTATAACGGATGGGAAGTCTTTCTGAAAGAAAGATGATACCAAGAAAAGGTCTGGAGCTACCCAGTGGGCATTTTACCCGATATTACCCGGGTTGTAACGAGTAATAACGCTAGTTATTACTGGGTAACATACTGATATTACCCGGGTTGTAACGAATAATAACGCGTTATTACGGGTAATATCACCGAGTAATAACGGGGAAATAGTAGACGAACATTTCCCCGTTATTACCAGCCGATATTACCGCATTTACCCACTGTTACCCGGGAGAATGTTACCGATATTTCTGGCATTGTACGTTATTACCACCCGATATTACCCCATTTACCCGATATTGCCAGGAAGATTACCGATATTTCTGGCATTGCATTGTTATTACCACCCGATATTACCCCATTTACCCGATATTTCTGGCATTGCATTGTTATTACCACCCGATATTACCTCTTTTACCCGATATTTCTGGCATTGCATTGTTATTACCACCCGATATTACCTCTTTTACCCGATATTTCTGGCATTGCATTGTTATTACCACCCGATATTACCCCATTTACCCGATATTTCTGGCATTGCATTGTTATTACTAGCCGATATTACCCGATATTTCTGACATTGCATTGCTATTACCACCCGATATTACCTCTTTTACCCGATATTTCTGACATTGCATTGCTATTACCACCCGATATTACCTCTTTTACCCGATATTTCTGGTATTGCATTGTTATTACCACCCGATATTACCCGATATTTCTGGCATTGCATTTTTTATTACTACCCGATATTACCCCATTTACCCGAAATTACCAGGGAGAATGTTACCGATATATTACCGTTATTACCACCCGATATTACCCGGGATAATGTTACCGATATTTCTGGCATTGCATATTGGTTAATTTGTTGGTTAATTGGTTAATGATATTGGTTAATACTAATATTACGATACTACCGGAACAATACTACAATGTATACACATATAAACATCAATGACTCTTCTGAGCCTACAATCTTTAGCGTGTACTTAAATGCTATATATGTGCCCAATATCACCGCTGTCTGTAATCACAGCTAGTTTGCAATTAATTTGTTGTTAATTTATTTGTGTGTTGGTTTTTTGGCAAATTTGTTTCTTTGAGACTTGGAGTAAATAAATATTACACAATTATCTCTACGAAAACACCCTAAACGTATCGCTATTTCGCAAAACATAACGTTCATGTAGAAAAAAAGTGACAAAATTGTTTCACCAAGGTTTATCACGCCCACTTGGGGGTCAACATGTAAATAAGTGGGGTCAACATGTAAATTGAGGTCACCCGATATTACCCTATTTACCCAATATCAGAGAATGTAACTGATATTTCTGGCATTGCCGTGTTATTACCACCTGATATTACCCCATTTACCAAATATTACCAGGGAGAATGTAACCGATATTTCTGGCATTTTCATGTTATTAACTCGGTAAATTGTTACCCATTACCTCTTATTACCCTGTCATAACTCACTAAAATGTCGGTTGCAACAGGGTAATAACAGTAATCTTTGAACTTGGAAATTATTAGCTTGGATTGCTATAATTTTACTGTTATTACCCCCCCGGTACTCAAGTTCCCAATGTTATAACCATTACCCACATTACCTGTATTATCCTGTTGTTACCCGGTAAATTGTCGGTTTCAACAGGGTAATAACAGTAATATTTGAACTTGAAAATTTTGCTGGAATTGCTACTAATTTTACTGTTATTACTCAAGTTCCCAATGTTATAACCAATTCAAGCCTTTCATCATTACCCACATTACCTGTATTATCCTGTTGTTACTCGGTAACATGTTGGTTTCAACAGGGTAACAACAGTAATATTTGAATTAGGATATTTTGCTAGGATTGCTATAATTTTACTGTTATTACTCAAGTTACCAATGTTATAACCAATTCAAGCCTTTCATCATTACCCACATTACCTGTATTATCCTGTTGTTACTCGGTAAAATGTCGGTTTCAACAGGGTAATAACAGTAATATTAGAACTTGGAAATGTTACTGTTATTATTCAAGTTCCCGATGTTATAACCAATTCAACCCTTTCACCACATTACCCATATTACCTGTATTATCCTGTTGTTACTCGGTAACATGTTGGTTTCAACAGGGTAATAACGGTTATATTTGGACTTTGAAATTTGGTAGACCGGTGCACCATTTTTCAAGAGTTTTTCTCATCAGAAACAGATCCTGTCGGTCTCAAGGATCAATTAGAGTCAATCATTATATTAAAAAAACAAATATTAAGGAATTTATAACAATTTCATTATCACACCGGTAATATCATTTGGGTAATAACACGGTAATATCGGTAAAATTTGGACTTAGTCAAATTTTGGGGTGATATTACCGGTAATATCGGTAACCGGTAACAACTTGCCCACTGGGTACTACTGGACATTATCAGGATTTCTTGGTAATTTGTCTTTTCCAGACGGATTATCTATCCATTGGTATAGGTAGTTTTGGCTTTGTGAATAATACACGTACATGAATAAAGCACGCGACAAATCTTGATATTGCCCGTGCTATCATTGTTCTTCTAGAGGGATTCTCCAACCATTGGTATAGATTTGGCTTTGAGTGGGCCACTCTGTAGCCTATAGCAAACGGTGAAAACACAGTCATGTGCTAACGAAAAGTTGTTTTCAGTGGCTAATGTAATGCCGCCCTGCCCTGTTTTTTAGCGCATTGTTTTGTAAGGGAAGCCTAATATAAACCTCATAAATCCTTGGGAACGCATTTTCAACTTGATGAGCCTAGCTACTTACAGCACAAGTATGGTTGGATGTCTTCTCGTATGGCATGTAAGACTCCAGCGCAGCACAGTTTCTCTGTATGTTCGTACTCGATTGGGGTGGAGCCGTCCAAACTCAAGCATGTCAAGCCACAGCTAAATCCTGATAGAAATTAAATTGAAAGACACAAATGACTAAAAAAACCAAATCGATTCTGAACGCTGATTCTTAATTGGTTTATCATGATACAAATTCTTTTGAGAAAAAGTATAGGTATACTTTTAGGTTTTCTCGATCAAGTTGGTAAGAAAAGCATTTAAATTCGTGTTTGATTGGACGTATTCAAGCGATGTTGGCCATGGTGCCAATTGTGTTTTTTATTCATTGTCAAGGCGTTCATGTTCCGCTAAGAGATGTTCAGATTCGTTTGCCAACACAGCCACAATAAAAACTGCGTAACAACAACAAATCGTCATTCAGTCATTGTTGGCACAACTTAATTTTATGAGGTTTGTGCCTTCGACTTACCTTTCCGCTTAAGCGTGTGCAATCAATTTAGCAATTTGCAAATTCAAAGCATGCACATCCCATTGAAAATCAGTAATCAAAAGTAACGATGAGGACAAAAGGCTTTATTTGTATCATTTTTCTCCTAGACAGATTTTACATGCATTAGTATATAGGTAGTTTTTGTACCCACCCTGTACACTAATGATGATTGCTCATATCCCTGATGCTGAATGAATAGAGGGTCGTGCACTTTTCAAATGAAACTATTCTTGCGTAATCAAAACGCGCGATATACCTGAATTTCATCGCTTGGGTCGTCACCCAAACCACAGATGTGGCTAGTTAATGCGGTCAAACTTTAGTATAGGAAGTTAAACATGTTAGACAACTCGAAGGGAAACTAGGATGAGACCATTAGGCTACACAACCGGCATCGGAAGTGTTTAGTGAGAAATACCTATCATAAATGGGTTTACTGTTTAATGTGGAGTGCTTTAAAGGTAGCATCAACCATTTGCAGATATCGAACAATTTACTACCGAATTATTAAAAAATAACCCCCTTTTTTTAAAGTAAATAATGATTGTAGGCATCCAGCAAAATAATTGCGCTCGATATCCTGTAATTGTCCTGAAAATTGAATTTAATAAAAACAATTCACGATCGCCGGACGACGCAGGTTAAAAACGAACGCTGTTGTGTGTTTTGGTGTTTTTTTCTTTACTTTTTCTGTTTAGCAACCATGATTGTAAAACTTTGGACAAGTCGGTTAAACGATATTTACTATAAAATACAACCCCCAAAATACACCCATTCCTGATAATCAAGCAATTACCAATGGTGTATCATACCTTTAAAGACCAGGCTTTTAAAGGTAGTACATGTATACACCATTTGCTTTTGCTTTATAATTTTCAAAATTTGGATTTGATATAGAGGATTCATATTTTAGAGTAAAAATTGTGACGCCGACCGGCAATCGTTTGAAATTTATAAAAAATTCCACTTTTCTTGAAAACCAAATCACCGTGCAGTGATTTCACAGGATGCTTGCGATTGTTATTCACTTACAGTCAAGTAAGGTAATTCATAATAATTCAGCAGTTTTGTTTTTTTGATATTGCAAATGGTGTAGATGTATATAGGGCCTACTTATACTATACCTATAAAAACGAAAGTAAAATGTCTGCATACGACGATGGGTGTGGGGGGGGGGGGGGGGGAAGACAATCTGAAAATTTCGGTTTCGTAAATATTGCTTTGATAAAGAAATATTTTTTATTTCAAAAGTGATTTGGTGGAGAAGCCTGTTACGTTTGGTATGAAGTAACAATAATGAGTCTATCAGCCGCAGAAGGAATGGTTCAAAGGTAGGATACACCATTTGCGGATATCGAAAATAATATATACTACCGAATTATTAAGAAATATCTTACTTATTTGAAAATAAATAATGATTCTATGTATCCAGCAAAATGATCGCGCTAGATATCCTGTAATTATTCTGAATAATAGAATTGTATAAAACAAAATTAGCCGGACGGCGATCGCGAAAAAAAAGCAATAATAACATAAGATAACTGCCCGACGCCGGTTGAAAATTTCCAAACGCTGTTTTTCGTGATTTTCTTACCATTCGTGATTGTAAAACTGCGGACAGGTGAGGTCAGTTAAACAATATTACCTATAAAATACAATCCCCCAAATCAACCCATTCATGATAATTTAAACAATTATCAATGGTATATCTCACCTTTAATTTTATAACCACCTACTATGCATGTTTTAATGTGATTGTGAAATTTGCTCACCGCGCGTCGTATACACCAACGCATTGCATAAATCGCTCCACACATGCAGGAAAAACCGATATCAATCTGCTGCTTCAACGTCACATATAATGCGCGCGGTGCTGTTAATATTCAAATGTGATCATTATAATAATTTAACTATGCAGGTGGCTGATGCTGTGGCTATTTTTAGAAGGGCTTTCCTCGGCGCAGGCTTCATTGCAAATACTGCTAGTCATATCTCGTGTGTCCGGCGCGAGTCGGCAATGTTTGCTTCGTCTATGGATGGGATAGTTTAACGGTGAAAGTTGTGTTCAATTTTGAAGGGATGTTTCTATTATCCGAACTTCCGGGTTTGTGTGCGGTGAATGTGATTGACGAGTTGTATGAATTGCGTATATACCAGGGTTTTCAGATAAAGAGACAAATGACCATCGCAATTTCTGAATTTTCAGACAAGTTGATGTATGACGGCTGGTGTCCATCTTAAAATAAACAATGAATTCACCTCGTTATAAATGGGTGGTATATCGTTTCTACCGTTGGTGTTTGTAAAAAATATACCGTAAATGCACCTTATTAATAATAATGATTGATACAAAACGTTAGTACCCAGTGGGGGAAAAGAAACCAAAAAGCTCCAAATTTGGAAATCTATTCACTGCTTTTCCTTTAAAATATAACAACGTTTACGAATGTGTGACGCTTAGTATACGGCAATTTGTAACGAATTTCGCAATTGTGTGGTTGCGGTTTGACGATACGGAAACGTCACATTAAGTTCCTCACTTTAAAAATTACTCCCGATTTTCCCTACTTTACAGCACGTGTCAATTATAAATACTACATTTAGGTTACTTTTCCTCATTTTTTAAAATCTACACTAAACAGTAAGAGCAAAATACCAACATAAATTGTATTTTGACCTAAAATTCATGATGATGGCTTAATTCATTTTCTCAACATGAGTGCCAGTTGTGTTGTATATATTTCCAACGTAATTTGTTGTAAAAAAACATTTCTTTTTAAGTTCCAATTGTCAGCTGATCGTTTAAATAGATGCGAAATTCATCTTTTAACATATACTTTATTGGCGCTGCGAATTTTACAAGATGCTTGTGTTACCATTACCTGCAGCCAAGCAAGTTAGGAATGCCTTTAATTTCCACAGGGTAATCCAAACAAGAGCCTACCGAATTATTATCAAAATGCTTACTTGGAGTAACGATACCGCACTGCGCTCCTAAACACCCGTGAAATTATTCCGTCAATTCATTATTCGATTTGTGGAATAAAAAAAGAAATGTTTTTTGTTTACTAATTTGTGATTGTAAAGGGACAGTATATACCTTTTGCAACTATCAGAAAAGTACCAAACCAAATTTCTTTTCAAAAGTGTACTTGATAATAATTACTCTAAACTCAGGTAATAAAAACTCCTTGTAAAGTGTTTCTTCTGGCATGCTGTCAGTACTCATTTTGCCAAACAAAAGTCCAAAATGTAGGTTTTTTGTTCTCGAAAAGTCTACTAGTAGTTCGAAATCTTCACAGAGCTAAATGTCGTCATATTAATAATAGCCAAGCACCTTTCTTTATATTTTGATAACTTCAAACGATAAAAGTGCACAACTGACAAATGGTAAATTTTAACTTGGATTATAAAGGCAATTTTGTTCAGCCAATTGAAGACGAGTTGGTAAAATACTTGTATAGGTCTTTACTTACCAATCTTGACCAATATTAGGAGTGTTGTAAACTTCATCTTGTACGGCCGATACCAGCTGGCGAATCCGCCGTTGCGATGCGCAGCACTTTCCAGATCCCCGTATAAATTGACAATATACTTATTTAATGGGTGAATCCGCACGATTTTCTCTTCACGTTATTTCTTCGTCGTCGTAATATGTAGCTACAGCAGCAGTGTGAGCAAAGTTAAATTTTTGGTTGGAATAATTTTCGGAGGCCATATTTATGGACAGATGCGCCAGACCAATTTTATTTTGGCCAGATGACGCGATACCAGTTATTGCCATGGACGCTGGGACTTTCCTCATTTAGTGAACTCTCTCTTGAAACCGCTAGCCGTTCGGAGATCCTAGTTCCGAAAATCGCATGGTTTTGATATACCATCGAGTTATGCTGTTAATACAGTGAAGTCGTGGCTCTGCGCGTGGAATAATTGCGTAATACGGTGTTGGCGGGAAACCTGTAAATGAGCGCATTGCATGAACTCAGTGTCCTGTGTGGTATACATAGCATTATGCGGCGTCAAATTGTACACACACGTGTAATAATATCCGGGCTCACGTTCAATTAGCATTAATACTGACGTTAATTGAGCGGCTATTTTTAAATCGACTTTCCCCTTCTCTGGCAGATTTCAATTGTCAATTGTTTTGACTACCTTTTTAGGTTCGGTTGCAGTTTTGAATTGCTTGTTTGGGTGGGTATTACTCAACGGCGAAAGTTATCCTTGTTAATTACGTGCACGAGTCGGTCATTGAGTTATGGGTGATGAGCTGTGCGATGTGGCGAGCATGGGGCCATGCAGTGTTATGAAATTTTACTGGAAAGACATCGTACCAAAAAAAATAAAGATCAAAATTATCTGTTATGTGTCTATGTGTTTATGTCGTTTGGAGAGGGATCATTTGGGCGGGGAGGAAAGGTTTGAATGTGTAGTCTCTTTGCTTGCGGTCAAAAATCATGTCCAATATGTAATTTCGGGTACATTTTTAGGGATAGTTAATGAAACACTCTCAAACCCAAATCCACTTGATGTCACTTTTTCTTAACCCTAACAGAGTACATTCAGGGTACTGTTTTTGTGCCAAAATGAGCAATGCACATTATTGAGTAGCCATTTAATTGATTTATGTTGTGGGCGGGGCGTATAACTTGGGAAAAAATTGTCTAATTTAAATGTGCCATATAATGGCACATTTAAATTAGGGCTGCAGTCGATGCGTTTAACGCGCGACGCAATCTTTAACATTTTGTACTTGTTATTTTGCAGAATCAATCCCTTCAAACATGATATTTTGACGTCGCGATATTTAGCAAAGATTTATATTAAATGTACGTACCTCTGTTGTCCATCTATAACTTTCGAAAAGGGTTTTGGGAGAAAACAAAACGAGGCTTCCAAAATCCATATTGTACAGGTAAGACGCAGACTTGGAAAAATGTTCAATCGTCACGTGCGTTCAGGAACACGCAATGGTGTAGCGTTTGGGTCAGCTGATGTCGATATTGGTTTTTGTACATGAAACCCCTACTTATTTATACCATGTCTCCGCCCATAAAATGGTAGGGAAAATGGCATCAAGTGTGGATGAACTTGTTAATGTATTTATGTGTCTTTTTTAATTTAAAAGAGTGTACTAAAAAATGCATATGGGCCCCCGCAAGCCCACTGACTATGGTTTGGGGTAATTTGGGCGTGTGCATCACGTCAGTGTAGGGGGACTGGGAAAAAAAAGCACTGTCATTTTTTGGTTGATGGCTCGTCCACTAAGTATGTCTAGGAGAAACTTTATACTTACTATAAATTACCTGAATTTAATAAGGTTAAACTTACACTAACCAGATTACTTTTTGAATTAACGGAATAATGACATGCATCTGGAACAACAGGGTGTTGAGTCTTTTTTTTCTTTTTTTGAGAGGTGTTGCCGGGGTTTGTAGAGAGATGTTTTACTAAGTTACATGGACATAGGAAGAATACACATTGTACACCAATAATTAGATACAAACACGATATGAAACAAGGCATGCAAGACAAAGAAGAGACAGTCGTACCTTCTATGCGTATACTGTGAACATTCCTTTGTCTTCGAATCTGAGCCTCGCAGGTGTTCCCTTCATTTTTCTACCTAACCCCATTTAAAAGCTCATTTTCAAAAAGAGCGAAACGGACTGTGGACAAGTCCACAATCCGTAACCTCTCCCCGCATTATGTGGACGTCTATAATTGTTCGCATGTATACGTATATACCAAATGTTCCCACACAAGGTAGGTACGCACATGTACGTTTTTTTATGGTGTAAATCAAGAAGTTTCTTTGTTCCTCTCGATAATTTCCTGTGTTTGTATACTCTAACTTTTTCCGACGGCTCTCATTGGTTTTGTACACGAATCTCAATCGAGGACGTCTTCGATTCTAACCCTTACCCCAATTCACCTTCGTGTCGCCAGGCATGTGTCCTCCATTTACACCATAAACAAACGCAGACTTACAGACTTGCGTAATAACATACATCTCGGTGTAGCTATACTACCGAGGACTCGCTATTGTTTCCTTCTTTTATTCTCTTTGTTTGTACTTATCCTTTTTCCAACAGCTCCTATAAGGTTTGTACACGAGATTCTCCCGATAACTCGGCTCAGGTCAGGTCATCGGGGTCATTGTTATCACTAATCCCCTATTGTCCCAAAAGTCCTCAGTCTGAATGGAAGACCAACCCAAGTAGACATAGTGCGTGAAACGACATGCAGATTGAAGATGTCAGAGATGGTAAATGGAGACGCTATGTAAAACATAGCAGCGTGGTAATATTAGTTTGGCAAAGCAGAGAGAGGTGTTTGTGTATGCTCGCGTGTGTGAGAATTAGTGTAAATTTTGAATTCAAATCAATTTAGTTCAACATAACATTTATTTTCAGACTGCCACATTGAATGTACCATTAAAACAAGTGTAGGGGTATCATAAGTTGAAGCTTGTGGTGGATTTGCCCAACAGAACAGGACAAAACAAGACAAAAACAACACTGGCAATTACGATTTAGCGGTGATCACAACAATTAAATTATACATAGATCGGTTAAACATAATAATAGCGTGAAGTACTGTTCACCTCGAGAACGCACCAGAATTTACGAGAAACCTAACATCCGGGCACATCAAATAAGAACTTCGACGTGGGCGATTAGACAAAAAGTTAGGCGTACCTACTTATTTATTTACTTACTTACTTATTTGTTTTTAATAAATATTCAAAAGAGAAAAAATGGGTGAAAAAGTTTTCATTCCTTTGATTTCTCATGCGACACTATTACTTTCTATTCTCTATAGTGAACTGTGGTGGTTCCTTATTATATATTACATCCTCATCCTTAAACGGTTTATTATAACCCTTTATGGATGAGGATAATTGATTGTGTTGTGCCAATTACACGGCTACATGACTGTCTACGAAAACCGATCAAATTTCAGTTTCATTCATAAAACCAAAATTCCGGCACAAACTCAATTGTTTCACAATGTATGCCATTATCTTGCGCATTCCCAGTTTCGCCCGCAGCAGTGCAGTGCGTAACAATATCACGGGAACCCGTTTGCAGTATAAAAACAACGGCGTCATTGAACTTGATAGGCTGAATTAGGTAATCGGAAATGAAGATCGGGCCTGCAGATATGGATACAAGAAACTAAACAATTTGGTTCAGGAAGAATAGAAAATTAACAAACCCGGGCCTATTTCATGGAGCTGCTCAGCACACACACAAATAAAAATAATTGGTTAATTAGCATGACAATTCTTCCTTGCCAAAACAGGGTTACAAACCTAGTTTTCAGGTGATTTATATTGTTTGTGACTGTATTTAGCTGTTTTTTGCTCATAATGAAAACAGATAAAATTTTGTAAATTGGAAACTTGTTTTTACCTAGCAAGACTGTCTTGCTCAGCACAATTGTGTGCTCAGCAGCTTCATAGTCGAGAGACGTTTTGTTTTAACCAGTTCGCGCCGGAGGACTTTTCCGACCCCCCCCCCCCCCCCCCCCCCCCCCCCACAGAATTTACAACGGATGACTGATAAACTCTTCATGAGCAAGGCCGCAAACAATTGTTTACTATCCACGGATGACGCGTGAACCCGTTAAGCCTGTCACATTTGCCGCGGGCCGTGGGGTCTAAAATATCTACGGCCAATAGCAATTATATGATAGAGCCGCCGCAGCATTCCCACGGTCACATACCGTAGCAGTCACATTATGTTAGGGTAGTCGCACGGCGTATTTTGAATTTGTAGAGACAGAAAACCTGCGGTGGCCGTACGGCCGTTGAATAGTGATGGCGTACGGTCACCTTGGGGCATCCCTGAGGCGGCCGTAGGTTTTGACAAAAAAACAACACAAACGCAAGGTAGCCGCAAGGCGCCCGCAAGGCGGCCACAGGGTGTGTCATATATGCCGCAAGACCACCGTACGGGCACCGTAGAATTCCTGCCGCACGGCAAACGCAAGGCCACCGTACACCCGACGTGTGGTCGCCGTGCTCTACGGCATGACTACGGCGTGTCTAATTGCTACGACAAACCTAGAAATAAAAACTCTGAGCTATAATCCCACGGCGACCCCTACGGTCTGTAAAAGATAGGTATACGCCCTAGGGCGACTCTGAGGCCACCGAAGATCATCTGCGGCCGCCGCCGAAGGGGAAGGGGAGGGGGAGAAGGGGGAGGGGCAATAAAAGGTACATTATTCAATGGTTAAAGGGGTACCATGTTCCGAAATCCCCGAACAGTTTATGTTTTGGATTGTTTACTTATTTTATTAAACATTTTAAACATAATGGTTGAAAGGAAACCAACCCATATGTCTGACCGTTCCCGAAAAAAGACGAGAAAACACGTTGTTTACATTGGACGCAGCGGAAGTTTTGGGGTATTCGTTTACGTATTTCTGGTGCCACAAGCTGTGCATTGAATACACGACCGTTAGTTCTCACACTCGGAATTGAGGTTCCATGTCGCTGTCGCTGTATCGTCTGCGAGATAGCACGATCGCCGCAGCTACGCACGTTGCCATGAAATCGCGACTACACCAAAACATAACTTTTTGTTGGGGGGGGGGGCAAAAAAGTGACCCCAAAACTCATTCCAAACAGGAATAACACAAAACGCCCGGTTTTTAAAGGATGAGTGAGTGGATGTTTATATCCTCGTTTTAAATGCTCTTTCCAATCAACATCGTTTAGCTTACGAACCGCCCGGAAATATTATTTCACGATCATGGGTTTACGGTTATTCAAAGCAAAAGAGTTGTGGTCGACTGGTCAGTCAGACCGTGTTGTTTAATTTTCCAGGAAACAATTACTGATGTACCGCGACCGTCGGTTGGACTTTAAATGTGTGATTCTGGCGAGTCATTCGTCCGTCCGGTTTATTGCCGACACCGTATGACGGATCAAGTGATTGTAAGACGTGACCTTGGAATTAATGTGCTACCAACAGTGAAAGCAATAGTGTGACCCACCAAGCCAAAACCAGGCGGAAGTCGGCAAATGCCATTTTGAGATATGGAATTGTACACAAAAAAATGTGTTGCCGGTCGATTGTGTTTTTTCTTCATAAATCGTTAGTTAAAACTCTAATTTATAGGCTGTTCATGTTTAAACCTTTTAACAAATCCCCGAAAGTGATAATATCGGCCTTCTCCTGATTTTTGTTGTCCTTGCTATTACTCAAATTGAGCAAACTTGTTGCCGCGAATGGCAACAAAATGTCACTTTTTGAAGCGTCGTTACTTTTCATTCCATAGCGGTACTGGTGCATGTGATGTATCATTTTAAAGCTTAAAACGCTAGCAATCCAATGGTATAAACATCTCTCATATGAAAAGTTTCGACTTTAGCCTGGTTTTGGGGTCGTGGGTCACATTGTAGTCTTGCTCTTCGACAAATGGTTTAGGTGTTTCGGTTTCCCATTGGTTTTTGTTTTTTGTTTTGGCGGTGTGTTTTGTTTAGGAGTGGGTGACAACCTAAAACCGAGCGACTACACCAAAACAGCTCGATTTTGGGGGGTCAGAAAAGTGACCCCAAAAACTTATTCTAAACAGGAATAACACAAAAACGCCCAGGGATGAGGGAGTGGATGTTTATATCCTATCTTTAAATGCTCTTTCCAATCAACATCGTTTGGTTCAAGACGCAATTCCAGGATAAATACCCAGGATAGCTTGGCGTTAAACTTATACGAACCGCCCGTTTTCGGAAAAATTATTGTTTCACGATCATGGGTTACGGTTATCAAAAGCAAAAGAGTTGTGGTCGGTGTGTTGTAAAATTGTCCAAGAAAATAATTCCTGATGTACCGCGACCGTTGGACTTATGAAATGTGTGATTCTGGCGAGTCATTTGTTCGTCCGGTTCATTGCCGACACATAGTCTTGCACTTCGACAAATTGTTTTGATGTGGTTGTTGTTGTTGTTGTTGTTTGGTTTTCGGTTTTCCATTGGTTTTTGTTAGGTTTTGACAACCTGAAGCCGAGCGACACTCTGCCTGCATAGACCCCCCCCCCCCCCCGGATTTGTTTGTATGGTGTGAGTAAAATTTGTATTTTGGTGAAATTTGGTCGAACATGTTTTATTGTATAAACACAACCAAAGGAAGGTTTACACAAGGTATGTAATGTAGGCCTGAGTTTGGTGTCCATGTATGTAATCACGCAATCGTGGACTAGGGACAATCGGGTTAGGGCATAAACAAAAGGTCTAAGATTGACCGACCGTCCACGATTTTAATGTGGTGTACAAACAAAAGAGGGACAATAGGGGGTCCACGATTGCCGGTATTTACATAACGGGTGGGTGTGTGAGGGCTTGAGGGGCTTCGAGGACAAAATATTGTATGTGCTCCCCAAAATATAGAATTTGATTAGTCCTATAGTTCTCCGTACAGACTTTCCTAGAATAGGTACACAAAGTTATGTTGAGCAATCAATGACTGTATACTATGACTCAGAATTTCCGCAAAGAAGTTGCATTGGCATTTGCGGCCTGCGGCAAATAATAATATTTTGATGGAAAGGACAGAGGAAGAAACTAAATCAACCAAGCCAACCAGGTAACCAGTCGTGTGAACGAATCGTTTTGTAATATGCAGCGCATGCCACAGCGCATTCCCTAACAAAAATCGTCTGACTTCTGATTTCTTGCCAAGATACACAGCTCTGTATACAAAAAAACGTACTCATTTTAAGAACTGTGTAATTGTCTTTCATAGTTAATGCTAGGTTCCCACTATCACGATTCGCGCCACGATTGAAATCGTGGTCTTAATCGTGGAGTAATCGTGGTGATCCTAGATCTTGAGGTCAGTCGTGGCAATCGTGTCGATCGTAGAAAATTGTTGGACGGTTTAAACATTTTCTACGATCAACACGATTAATTTTCAATCGTGATCATCGCATCAGATCGTAATGGATCGTAACAAAGCGCAACAGATCGCATCTAATCGTGCTTCCAAATCGTGGTGATCGGGATCAACTTGGACAAAACAAACACCACCTCTCTTGAGATGCGCTGCGATCTGATTGTGGGTTGTAGTCTTCACTCTGTAGAAGTTCAAGAAATTATAAAGTCCATGGTCAATCGGGCTGTATATATACCCGTCGGGGTCCAATCTTGGCTCAAATCGTGATCACTCTCGAACCCGATCGTGAAAGACATCGCGACCACAATCGTATCCGATCGCAACAGAGCGCATCGGTTCGTGATGATCGTATTGGAACCGACGGAACCGTATCGGAACGTACCAGGTCGTCCTAAATCGGGGACCCCGATCGTGCTGATCGTGTCAGATCGGGACCCAATCGTGGACTCAAACGGGATAATCCTATCGGAAACGTATCGTATCTGAACGGGAGACCAGATCGTAACATATCGTGTCACCTACAATTCACCAATCGTGACTATATCGCATCCAAGCACACCAAATCGTACCAGAACGTATCGACTCGCATCAACTCGTATCCAAACGTGAAATTTCAGAAAAGAAAACAAAAATTCCACGATCAGCTACGAATGGCCAATCGTGGCGTTTCTAACGTATCGCACGACAGTGGGAACCTAGGGGGGATGCTAAAAAGGGGGATGCTGAAATATTGTTTTCTGTGTGCAGTGAGTGGAGGACTTGTTCTTGCAGTCTTCCAATGGTCATAGTTCCGTCCCTGTTTTTTGCACCAAATTGTGGATACCAGCTTGAATATTTTCACCGACCTCAATCACAACAACGGTCATAGTTCCGTCCCTGTTTTTTGCACAAAATTTAAATGTGGTGTCCCATCTCATGAATATTTATTTTACCGAGAGAGTTATGCGTACGTAGCAAATAAAAGAAAGCACTTTTGCGAAGGCTGTGACCTGACTTCCAGGTTCTGCCCTGCAGGTCTCTGTTGTGCTAGATCCACGATGGTGGTGGCTGTGGCGGAGGAAAACATCTAGATCTCCCATGATGGTCTGCACCATCCCGTTCTTCTTTTTTGTGGTGTGCATTGCATTATATAATTATATGCATGCTCTGTCTGGTTCATGCGCAAGATGTGACCAAGGACGTTCAGCTGCTCGGTACACCTCGTTGAAGAGTGGTTTGACTTTGAATGTGTTGGGGATGACTTTGTTGACTGGAGAACCCTGTCTGCGGTAGCGTGATGTAGCAAATTAAGGCATTGATTTTTCACTCCTTAAATCCTGATGTCCCATGTTTCACATTAAAGTTGCGTTTATGTGCATTGGTATCGAGTGTGGCCGATCTGTACTTCCAAAGCTTCTCAAGCCTCAAAAATGTTGACCAAGTTAGGGTCTTTTGTCGTCTGAGGTCTGCAGCTCTGCTTGAACTCATCATAGATCCAAGTACATGTACATGTACTTAAAATCAGTGACTTGCTTGACGAGTTTGCAGCGATTCGGCTTACAAATCGGAAATGTGTGAACCTAGCGTTAGATATGAATCTGTCAATGTAACGTATTGAGAATAAAAAAAAGCATAACGGATTACAACAAGAGTGACTATTTTATATAGTATTTAATTTTCTATCAAGGCCAGTTGTTTAGACATTACTCTGTTCATCAGGGCTGCTTACTTACATGTCTTTATTTTATTTTTTTCAAAATCTTCCGAAGGGCATCTCAAAGCGCTTCCAACATTATTACCCCTGGTCACTGGGTCATTTTCAATCCTTAAACCCTCTCAGCTCACTGGGGAGTATACAGCCTGTGCTGCAATACATGCGCTACCCGGCTAAATCAATCACAATAACCATCTCTGCCCTCGCAGGTACCCATTTTACCCCTGGGTCGAGAGAAGCAATTATAGTTAAGTGCCTTGCTCAGGGACACAAGTGTCACGACCAGGACTCGAACCCACACTCTGATGAACAGAAACACCAGAGCTTGAGTTCGGTGTTCGTATCCACTCGGCCACGACACCCTATTATATCATTTTCTTTCAGATGTACATGTAGGTATCTTGACAACAAAATCATTGTGGTTGTTGAGAAAGATCCGCTTGACAAGCCCAGATGGTCTTCCTATTGGCTTTTATCTTGGCTTAATCGTCTTCAATATCCTGGTCGACGTACTTTTCGTATTTGTCATTCCACATCTCCGTACTGGCTTCTTTGGCCTCTGTCAACCAGTCTAAATAGGCGGCTTTGTCTTCCAACTCAGAACTAGTCTCATCTTCATCAGATAATTCATCATTATCATTTCTATAACCGTTTCGGATTCCGAATCATCGTCCTCGAGATTTTCGTATTCATCCCGCGTAGATTCAGTTTCTCAGTTTTCTGTATCCGAATCTTCAAATCTATGTACCCATCATCAATATGAGACCGTCTAGAGGGTACCGAATTTAGGATCGAAGGACTTCTCTTAGTACCCCATACACACTCTTTGGACTATTGTTACCTAACGCACCCCCCTCTAAAAACCTAAAAAGAATTCCTGAGAAACCACTACATTCCGCAAGCACAATGACACCACAAAGGAGGGGGGGGGGGGGGGTCCCCTTCGTCTTAAATATTGCTTCATATGCAAATCGACGCTTTTTAAAACAGGGTTCAAAATTATCCACGTCAACATTTGTAAGATGGTCAACTTCATTTAATTCAGATTCTTCTTATACATGTATTGATTATGATGTACATGCACAATCTCCATAGGCTCTCCCCAAAACGTGTCACACTGGCGACAAGCAAGGGTTTGACTGCAATAACACGGCGTTTATGTTGAGCCTTTGAAGGTTAATCTCCAATTGAAAAAAAACGGATGAAATCGTTTAATATAATAACCCATTTTGCTCATTCCTCTTTCTTTTCACTCATTTCGTTGCTCACTTACTCATTCCGGTTTTTTAATGTTCTTTTACTAATTTCGTTGCTCATTATTTTTTTTCATTGGTCATTTTGTTGCCCATTAATCATTTCGTTGCTCTTTTTACTTATTTTGTTGCTCATTTACTCCTTCCTTGTTTTATCCCGCCTCGTTTAATAATACACAAATAACACACAAGAGAAACTGACGGTAAATTTGCATAATTTTCAAAATGAACAAAGAAATTGGCAAGGCGGGACTCGAAACTGCGACCTCCGGAATTTCGGACTGTCGCTCTACCAACTGAGCTATCTTGCTCTATGTTGGCGGTCTCCCAAATTATTGTCAGTATCTTTGTTCGAGGGTGCTAGTCAGAAGTCACAAACACCGTAATTCCGTGTGGCCAGGGATCACGCCCAATTTTACGATACAACCAGAACATAATTAACACCAGAATGGAATTTGTTTTTGGAGGCAAAGGTTGTATAATTTGTATATTGCCTGTAACGTTTCAATGTCGGCCATGACTAGCACTTCTATTATATAATTTGTCAAAATATTAGGTGGTTCAGGATGATATTCCAGGGGCCACCAAACCCAATTATTTAAAATATTTGAATAAAATACGCTATGTTTGAAGCAGGGTGAGTAAATAAAACAATAAACTTGTTTCGAATGCCTACACCGACATCTTGCTTAAAATTCTACTCCTCGCGCGGTGTCAACTCGTGTGTGGTGGTACATATGCCTAAAGAACCCTGCAGGTAACTTGGTGTGCGTGTTGTTTGGCACTGATTGCCCCTCTCTACCCGGGAGGATACAAACGGGTACCTGCAGCGCTGCACTGCATGCAAAGAGCAATTGCAGAATACCCCGCCACGCGAAAGTTACTACCCCAAAAATTAAGTGGATACGGGATACGGGGGCCGGTGGAAGCAAAGAGCTAGCTGCAGATAAGAGAGTATCAAGAGAGGGCGTAGTTTTCCCTAACAAACAGTGCTGTGCGGCCGAGTTCACAAAGAAGTATACTATTCGGGTATACGGTGCACGTTTTGCAGGGCACGCGGATAGCTTAAATCGAACAATGTAATTTCATAATACCGGGTCACATAATTGGCACTATTCGAAAAGGCCGTACACCTGCGTATAGTATAGTATGGTTAGTATAGTGGGAATCGTGCGCGTTCGATTTTAGTGCAGTGTATACCGTCCTGTTTGGATGGGGCAGCTGCAATTCGTCCGAAGTGGCCATTTGATCGGCGCCAAAAAACCGACTAGGGCGCGTGTGCTACCCTATGTGACTCGCCGTGCCCGTATAGCGTATATCATATAGCGAATACCGTATACCATACTCCTATGTGAACTCAGCCTAAATACGCGGATATATAAGTGTGGTATGGTGGGACGGGAGTGGGACAAGCACGCATGCAACGCAAATAAAACGGGCATTTTAGAAAAAACGTCAAAGTAGGTTCCCAATACGGATACGATGATACGCGGTGGGACGGGAGTGGGACAAGGACGCACGCAACGCAAATAGAATGGGGATTGTAGAAAAACGTCCAAGTCCAAACAATTATTAAAGGAGGTCCCCCGAAGCGGATACGCGGATACGTGGTGGGAGAAGCACGCACCCAACGCAGGTTCCCCAAAATGATACGCGGATACGTCGTGGGACGGTGCAGGTGGGACACGCACGCAACGCAAATAGAACGTTTTTCGACAACCATGCTAAACCGACAAGCGCAGCCAGGTTACCCTTGTTCCGTTGATTTGCTAGGAAGTTCCCCCATCGCTTGAGTACTGGAGCATTACTCAAAATCAAGAGATATTCAAAAAATTAAAGTCTTCAGAAACGGCTGTTGATATTTACAAACATTTTGTTTTATTTATTTACAAAATGAAATCCTTTGGAGAATTTTGTCTCATACGTAACATGTCTCATACGTAAAGCTACATTTATTTATAACATTATTTACTTTCTTGACTACTGTGAATTTCTTTTGTAAGAGAATTTGTAATTAATACACAAGTGTTCAAATTTTCTCCACACTGAAATTAATGCAGGAATAATACAACAGTTTCAGAGAACCTGAACATATTTCTTTGGAATTGTTTTTCCTGTGGTCCCATGGCGATTGTGTTCTTGGGCAAGACACAAGACATGTTTTTCAGGCCAGCATCTGTAGGTAGCACACCCTGATTTTTCTGGCGTCGCTCGCTGCGAACAAAGTGAAAAAAGAAATTGGCAAGGCGGGACATCAAACCTTCGATTGTTGTTTGAGAAACCCCAGTGATGTCGGTGTGCAAGAAACTTGGTCGTGAACATTGTTGATTTTACACTCTTTTCAATGGGACTTGAATTAGAAATACCAGACTCAGAAATACCAGACCGGCGCTCTACTAACTGAGCTATCTTTGGCGGTCTCCCAAATTGTCAGTATCTTTGTTCGAGGGTGCTGGTCATAAAGCATAAACATCAAAATGGAAGTTTTGGGTTTTGGGGGCAATGTCATCCATGGCTAGCACTTCCAAAACAAAGAATTATTTGCCAAACGTACTGAGTGGTTGAGAGTGATATATTCCAGGGTCCACCAAACCCAATTATTCAAAATATTTGAATAAAGTATGTGATGTATTAAACATACAGTAGAGGACAAAGTTGAAATACAAACAAAAGAGGGACAATAGAAGGTCCTTGATTTGAGGCATATACACACTAATTGTTCTAGCATACACCTAATTGTGATGGCAGGTTCTTTGGTTTGGAAAAATCTGACCGAGTTGAGGGGACATTTTCCTGTCCCCATAGCATTTTGGGTCTCCAGTAAAGGGGTCTAGAGGTAGAATTGGGTTAGGGTATAATGAAAGAAAATGGAGAAGACGACAAATTAGAGTAATGTTGAACATTTTAGGTCAAAATAATTTTCTGAGTTTGAGTTTAGAGAGATTTCCGTCAACACACAAACCCTATGGAGTGTCCCCATATCGTCATGTACGAAAAGAATTGAATTTTTGTGTGTGTGTAGGGGTGTTCTTGGGCAGGACAATTTACTACAATTGTCTCTTCACCCAGGAGTATAAATGGGTACCTGCGAAGGTAGAGACCAAATTGCGTTGATCTCGAGCTGCTGCACTTTATAATGGTCCCATTCCTGATAAGGATAAGAAGGTTCAGTATTTCAACTGCGCATGTGTACAATGATATTGGTCACAGGTCATTCTGCATAACCAACGCGTGCATGTTGATGCACCAGTGTTAATTCCAATCAGAGTGCACGTTCGCGTAACATCGCATAGACCTACACCGAGAACTCCTGATTCGGTTTAGCAGTTTTGATTACAGCGCTATTTTTGTGAACCAAAGTTAGGTGCTTGAATTAGAATTATCGCACTCAGTGAACATCCAAGACCAAATAACCCCTGAACTTGGTTCACAAAATTGGTGCTGGAATGAAAAACTACTAAACCGAATCAAAGTTCTTTGTGTCATTTTTTTTTTTTACAAAATTTCCTAGTCTTACGTAGGAATGGATTAGGTTCCTGCATATTGGAAGTATGAGGTTGCATTTGTTTAACCACTCTGTATAAGCGCGGGATTATTTTTAACGAAACTCGATCCAAGGCGGGTTCAGGCCGATAGTACGATGAAGCACACCCACGCATTTCCGGCCTTGCTCGCTGCTGACAGATATTTCCAGCCTTGCTTGTGACGTGTTTATGCATCATCCGTTTTAAATCTGGGGACAACTTTGCGTGTATACATTCCTTCGGCACGAACTGGTTAACAGTGCTCCCTCATGACGCCAGCACAGCCATCAGTAACTCCATCTTGTTGACAAAGGTTTTGCCTGGTATCCGGTCCATGTCGACCTCCCGGTAGTCCGTCATGATGGTCTCCCACTTGGGATCTGTAACCACATTGCTCTTCTGCTCAGTATCATGAGGGTTCTTGCAGCCCTTCACTAGGACTCGTATGCCATTCAGGGGGTCACTCCGTACAGCCAGCGTCCTTCAAACAAATGGGGAGAAAAGGATGTGTCAACAATTACATTTTTAAAGGTATAGGATACACCATTTTCAGATATCTAAAGTGTTTACTACCGAATTATTAAGAAATATTCTACTTATTTGAAAGTAAATTATGATTTTAAGCATCCAGCAGAATGATTGGCCTACAGGTAGATATCCTGAAATGGTTCAGAAAAATTGAATTTTATAATAAACAATCCTGAGCGCTGAATTACGATCGCGAGAAAAAACAAGAACAAGAACAACTGCCCGAGGCCGGTTGAAAACAAACGTCGTTTTTTTTCTTCTGCTTTCTCAGCAACCATAATTGTAAAGCTTTGGACAGGTCAGTTCAACGATATCTACTATAAAATACAACCCCCCAAATCCACCCATTCCTGATAATTCAAGCAATTACCAATGGTTTACCCTACCTTTAAAAGCGTTTTTAGAATCTCAAGAAGGGGTATATGTATACAATTGTATAATAATGTTCCCACACGTTGGTGAAAATCATTCTAGAGCTAACCACAAGCAATATGTTATTAACAAAAGCAGTGATGACAATGTCCTTATTCAACGCATGTCCCTTGTGATTTGACTTTAATTTGATGTATGATTTAAAGGGACAATAGACTATTTGTCAGTTGTGCATTTTTATCGTTTGAAGCAGCAAAAGTGCCCAAAATATAAAGAATATTTTTTGACAACTAAAGTTTTAGCTCTGTGAGTGCTGCATATTCTGAGAAAACAATATTTTAAGACTTCGATTTCAATTCAAAATTTGCCGAGTCACAATTTGAATTGCGACTACAATCTGTGTCAGGGCACGTTCTCAGCCAGCGAATTGTAGCTACTCGCGTGTCACAGACTTTACTGACCAATTGTAGCGCCAACTTGTGTGTCGCGCGTCGTTCGAACACTTGCGCACACTATTTTCAGAAATGCCCAAATGTGCGTCTCCGAGACGCACATTTGGACATTACATTCTTTTATAATTTTTTCTCTCAAAAAGAAGGAATAATTTCACAGAGGCATACAAGACTAAACAAAACAAATAGTGTGTACATCATGTTGATTGGAAATGAAAGAAAATGACACTACGTGAAGACTTATTTAAACATCCCATCTCATTGTTTCACAAGTTTGGTTCTAGAACCACCCCTCAGTGTTTGGTTCTAAGTTCTTAGTTGCAAGAAGTAGAATTAGTTCTGACACTTACCTCTGGCCATGGTGGGTAGAGATGAGTACTGACGAAGCATTGCCCAGCTTAGAGGCAGAACCAACGCCAAGATGGAAGTTATAATGCAGGACGTGCATATTCATTGATTTGGACAGAGATATTATACTGGCAATCTGATGCTGGGATATCTGTGGGACGGACATATACACAAAAACATGTAGTAAAATGGGTTTTTCCACCCAGTTGAAACAAGGCATTCCTACATAGGGGCCGATTTCACAAAACTCGTCTTAACCAGTTATACAGGACGTATACAGGGTGCCTCTAAAATAAAGTATACCCATTTTAAAATTCATAATATTCCAAAACTACCGAATGTTTCTGAAAAATACAAATGTCTGTTGAAAGGGTAGAATGCCCTCTGTCCAATGGTATAAGGTTCATTATGTAATTGCATGGATGACTGAACAAACAAGACATTTATGAAAGGTACATTTAACAAATTTGAATTTTATAAAAAGAAATCATGATTGCCGTTTCACTTGTATTTTTTCTTGGCATCAAAACTTCAACCCCTCAAATCCACCCATGGTTGATAAGCACTTACAAATAGTGTACGCGACCTTCAATATGAGGGTTTTTTTAAAAGAAAAATCTGCATGAGGACAGGGGTCTCAGCTAATGTGTGAATTCTTTACAATGGTACCAGCTTCTTAATCAGTTCGCGCCGGGATTATTTTAACATCACCCAGCCGAGGGGCGGGATTATTTTTAACGAAACTCTATCCGAAGCGGGTTGAGGCTGATAGAGCCGGGAAGCACACCCACGCATTTCCGGCCTTGCTCGCTGCTGACAGACATTTCCGAACTTGAACTTGGCGTGTTTATGCGTCATCCGTTTTGAATTTGGGAAAAACTTTGCGTTTATATACGTCATCCGACGCGAACTGGTTAATACCTACGATACCAGAGTGTGAGGTGGGCTGACATTACCTGGCAACGAAGCAAGTCCCTCAACTGTTCTTGCTCATGATTGGTATGGATGACCCGACCGTCCTTACACAGCACTCGGATCTGGTCTACTTCCACGGTAAGTTGAAGCAACGTCCTTTGGCAAAATAACACAACCAACAAAACCTGAAATACTGAACAACTGAAATACTGAGTCCCACTTTGCCCTTGTACAATTTTTCCAAGATATCTATGAACCCTTTTCTTACCAATGTCAATTTTACCCGGCTGTTTTGAGCATAGTGTTTAAAAAAAAGTAGTAAAGAAAGGGTTAACACCTTTTACGAGGGGTGATTAGTAAGGTTCGCATCGTGTGATGGGTCAAATAATTCAATGCACATGATCAACAATCCACCAATTGAATGGCGGGGATTTATTCAGGTGTTGTATAATCGACGAACTGGAAGATGATCAGCTGTGTTTTGAATGTGTGATTTGTTTGAATCATGGAGGTAGTTTAAAATTTGTTTCTTCAAGAGTAAGTTACCAAAAAACATGTACCACTATTTATCTTTGTTATACCTCTGTCTTCGATACTGTATTTGTATTGGTCTAGAACGATCACGTGTCTGTTGTATAACAACGCATATCCCACCCCCGTGTGTTATCACACAGCATTCACAGTTATGGTAACTCGGTGTGAGCTGTATATCATTGGTACCCGCGCAATTTTCACCTGCACACTATTAACGATAGTAAACCGTAGTGGAGCAGTGAACGAGCAGACGAAGTGTGTGAGTTTATTTTTCGTTTGTGTGATTAACTTTACTACAGTAGAGAACACATGTTTACTGGAACGTTTCGTATCTTCTGTCCTCATAAACGTCTGCGGTGTTTCAAAACAGAGGTATAACAAAACAATTGTTGACTGCTGTGATGTGGGATATGACATTTTGAACACCCGAGGGACGCATAGCACCTGAGGCAAAGCTGAGGCTGCTATGCTTCCCAGAGGGTGTTCAAAATGTCATATCCCACATAACAGCAGTTAACAATTGTATATTTTGACTTATTGTTGACTCCTGTGATGTGGGATATGATGCTTAACCAGTTCGCGCCGGGATTATTTTAACATCACCGAGCTGACGGGCGAAATTATTTTTAACGAATCTCGATCCGTTGCCGGTTCAGGCCGATAGTACCGGGAAGCACACCCACCCATTTCCAGGCTTGCTCGTGTCATTTTTATGCGCCGTCCGTTTTGAATCTGGGAATTTTTTTTACGTTTATATACGTCATCCGGCGCGAACTGGTTAAGCACCCGAGGCAACATCACATCAGTCAGCAATTGTTAAATAGTCAAGCACACAGAGTATAATTACATTGCCATTTGTTCATAGCCAATGGTTGAGATATGGATCTTTGCTGTAGACACCAACGGTTGACTGTGTGCACTCCAATGCACCAAAATGACAGGGTCTTGTAGGTCACTCGACAGTTGGTTGATCACGTCAGCTACCCTGAAATGGTGGAACGTCAACAAATGTTATTACAATTTGGAAATATTTAGTTATTGCTGTGCGTGTACAAGGATTGCATTCACTTTGTGGGACCTCTGTTAAAAAGATGTCCAGATGTGCAGGTAGTGAAGATATTGTGTGGACTTGCTCAAATCTCTCCTACGTACTGTGGATACCGGTATTCCTTTGTCTTTTTGTGTAGCTAAAGGTATACATCCTTTGTTGATGACTACCAAATTATTAAGAAATATCTTACTTATTTGAAAGTAAATAATGATTCTAGGCATCCAGCAAAATGATTGCGCTGCATATCCTATAATTGCTCCCCCAAAAATTGAATTTTATTTTAAAAAAATCACGATCGCCGGATGGTGATCGCGAAAAAAACCAAGAACAACATAAGAACAACTGCCCGACGCCGGTTGACAACCCACCCATGCCACCCATGGACAGCATCCATTCAGAGCTCCATAACAAAAAAAATATCCTACTAAGTTTTAAAAGATGAGATGCAATGCAGAACAATTTGTCTTTTGGAAACTCACTATGCCAGAGAAATAATTATTAGTAAAACCATGTAGATATCAAACACAGAGTTAGCACAAAAGTCGCAATAATTTAAGAAAATGCATAGAAAAAATGCATTGTGATTGCCCACCTGTATATACGACCGATGTATTGCCTTTGTGTACAGTGATCGCCACTGCCGCTTCGCTGCCAACCCATAGCATTATTGATAACGTCAAGGAAAATCCTGGCCATGTTTGAGCGCTCCTTATTCAAGAGCCATTTGAACTTTGACACGAGTACACAGCACAACCAAAGTCGCCAAAACTGCTCAACCAATATATAAGCGATGACCAAAACAGTTCTTGGTGGTGCTTGCCAAAACACGACCCTGAATAGCCATTAAATATGAATGTTTATATATTTGTCATAACAAATTTTCCAAAGGTTTCCTACGTTCCAAAGGTAGCCGAAATCAAGCGACATGATATAGTGCAAATGGTGTACCATGCCGCATCATTGGCCAAGTGTGGCCATTGGCGAAAATTGCACTCTTTTTACAACTGTTTTTGTTGTGAAATAATAATAATAATAATAATAATGAAACATTTATATAGCGCATAATATGGACTCATCTCTATGCGCTTCACAATTAGTTCACGAAATATTCAGCACAATTAAATTCATATAATATCAAACATAAATAATTAAACTACACAAATAAGCAATTAAACAATAAACGCTACAAAATATACATAATATGGAACAATATTGGGCACTTAAAGGGAGAGCATGAATGTTTTGAGAGCACGTTTGAAATTGTCGACAGATGATGCATTGCGTATGTGGTTGGGTTGGGTTGGGTTGTATTCCTTGATAAGATCTGAGATGTAGTGAGGAGATGTGTCATTGAGGGATTTGTATACTAGAAGCATCTTCTGTAAAACATGCATGCGCGGTACCAACAATCTAGCGGTGGCAATTCCTGTTCTTTTGATACTAGGCTTACTTCATCTGTTTAATAGCTGTATGGTAAAAACCATCAAGGTTGATTTGACCACAACAACTGTTCACCACTGAGGACAAATTTGGCGTCTTTTTTTCCTTTCTTTGGTCGTTTTTTCACTGGTTTACATGACTGATTGAGAAATAGAAAAAACAAACCATTTCTGACGTAAGAATGAAGGAAGATTATGAAGATCTAGTTATGGTAATTATGACCTACCTTTTCCTCAAAACAATGTGCTTGGCTTGCTTTAAAATCTTCTCCAGTAAACACTCCCTAGTAACACAAGAAAAAAGAATGAGTTTTCATAACATTTGTCAATAAAAAAATTGTCTTGTATCCACCACCATATCTCCACTCAGAGCTACAATTAGCAAAACAACTGTTTTTTAGTAACTCCCTCAAGTCAGAACAATGAAATTGCTTGTATTATAAGTGACAAAGCCGGTTCATACTAGGCACAAAAGTGAACGCGAACAGTTTCCGTGCTCCAAATTTGCAAAAGTTGAACACATTTTAACTTTGGCAAATGCTCCATGACGTTAAATTAACATTGCCTTTGCATCCACGTGAAGAATGAAACAGTCTTGGATCAACTTGAATTAACTTGGAAAAATTTAAGTTTCAAACAAACAACACATTTTTGGGGTAATGAATAATGGGTGATTTTATTTTGTTTTCTGATTTATTGGTATTTGTATTCTTTGTCTACTAACTACATATTTTGAATAAGATTAAAACTGCTGCAAACTGCTTGCTGGACATAATACAAGCATGATGCATAACATGGTTGGGAGAATATACATAAATAAGAGTTGCAGAAGTTGGGTGGACATTTTGTTAAAGGGAAACTCCACACATAGTTTATAATTGCATAATGTTAAAAAGTGTCAATTGCCATTGTGACTTGATTTTTATTTCATATTTATCGGTTTTGGTAATCATATAAAACAGAGATTTTCTCGCACTGTGCTTATCGTTAGCGAGCCGCCCTTTTGTTCTGGTTTCTCGGTACATCCGGGATATTGTGACGTAGTGTCTGCACCATCAGTACGCGAAGCCCGATCGATAGCGGCCCTGCACGCGCAAGGAATGCAAGTGAACCCTTTTGTGTACAGCATAATACATACATAATGTGTACTGTACATGTGAATGTGGGCTCATAATCGTACGGAAAAGAACCTGATGCCATAATTACTAGCTCACAGATTTTCTATTCTTCTCAGAAAATAAACGATAATTTGTGGCACGTCAAGTCGATACTCTGCCCAGAAATGCAATACATGTACTCGCAATAGTTGGGGGCCGTACAACATACATGTACGTATGCATAATGTAGTTGGTCGCGTCAAGGTAGGATACCAGTGCGAACAACATGCAATAAAGTGGTGTGCATTGAGGTGTAGAGACTTTGTCATAATGTCCCGGATGAGGCGGGAAATTTGAACAATATGGACGTGCCCTTGTACTCCTGAATGACAAGAAATCATGAATATAATAGGCGCGTGAGTCGTTCTCTATAACAAATCAAAACAAATTTTCTGCGGAGTCGGTATGTTATCATATATTCTTTTAGACTAGGTAAAATATTATTGAGCCTGGAATTTCCCTTTTAGAAATAGTATGGAAGTAGAGGGAAAAGCGTCAAAGGCCTTTTTCTCAACATTTTACTTTTGCGGCATGTCGATAAATGCCAAATCTAATTGGCCATAACAGAATGTCTGATTGAAGTGCAACAAACAACACTGTCAGGAGATCTCTTCCTCTTTTCTATACCTGAAAACCTTCATTTCAACCTCTGCTGAGTTCTATCTCATTTTGCCAGAACCCCTCACATACTCTTCACTCGAATTGACCTAATATCCGACTTGACTTAACTCTATTATACACTGTGATTTGACTCAACTTCTCGACCAAATGACTCAAATAAGAAAATCAGTGACTCACAACAACTCTGCCTCAATTATTTTTCTATAGACCTGTAACAAATTTTGTTTCAAACAAACGATGTTTTATCTTGTTGAAAAACTGTTCTCCATGGGGCTCTCTGTGATTAGCGATTTACTTAAAAGTTGATCAACTCAAATTGCCTCATCAGCCCAAGCCATGCAAATACCCATCACAATTTACCCTTGTTGGTTGTCGGTCAGTTCTCTCCGGCTGACCGCCTGGGGTCCGGCCAGTCGTCGCTTCTTGCTAACTGTCAACGACGTCGTGATGGGCCGGGGCGTGGCTCCGCTCAAGTTGCTGCGGTGAAGATCTCTTAGGAGCTGATGGAGAGAGTGCTCCAGGGCGTGGCTGTGATTCGGCTGCCTCAAGGGTTCGATCTGGTTAATAGAAAGTGTAAATTTGACCTTAACATCTTGCAAGATTTTAAGAGAATACACCACACCCGGGCACCACGTAAAGCATCTACAACGTGGCAAACACCCTATTTAAAAAAAAATTCTTTTGCATAAATGACTGGGCCTATCGGGTAATACATATGTAGTTAAAAAAACAGCATTCCCATATAACAGCATATTGAAAACACTGCGAATTTATGAATATTGTACAATTCAATTTGTTAACCTTCTGATCACGCAGATAACAGTAGGGTAAATTCAAATACGGGAGTCTGTGACTAGATCAGTGCTTGGTACCGATTCACTCACAGATAAAGTAAACGTAGACTGGCCAGACTTAAATAGTCTATAGGCAGATGAAGAATCAAATCCTGTAAAAAATCTACACCAACAATTTTGAGAATTTGATTCCAATTTGGTTAATTTGACTTTTATTAATTTAAACCGCCAACACGGGGCTGGTGAGAACATTGTAATGGCAATCCAGAGGTTGCTGGTTAAAACCCCACTTCAGTCAGTTTCCTTTCTGGTTCATTTGAATTGTATTGAACAAAAAAAGCCATATGGATACCCTCTTTGATTGATCTCAGTTTGCCATTTCCAAGGTCAATGCAACATTGCTAATGTTGCTAGTATCGTGACTTTGGGCGTGATCCCTGGCCACATGGCAATTGCGGGTTTGTGGCTTCTGACTAGCGCCCCAAACAAAGACATTGACTAATTTGGGAACCGCCAACACAGGACTGGATGGCTCAGTTGGCGAAGCAACGGAACAGCAATCCGGAGGTCGCTGGTTCAAGCCCTACTCCAGTCAATTTCTTTGTTCGGTTTTCAAAATAGTATTAACTGCATCTACAGTAGACAGTTTCCCTAGTGGTTCATTTGAAATGTTAATTTGACTTTGATAAATTTTCATTTATATGCCAATGCAAAAGCATTGGTCCTTTCTATGCAAACAATCTCATACATGTACATGTATGTGGACACCGTAATTTCAAACACAAACACCCAATTATGTAAACACTAGCAATCGTGGACCCCTATTGTCCCTCTTGTTTACTTCCATAGGTTTTTTACACAATTTTGTAATCATGGACGGTGGGTCAATCGTCGACCCTTTGTTTATGCTCTAACCCAATTGTCCATATTTCACGATTGCCGGTATTTACATACTCACCTGCACCCACAAAAAAAGTACACGATCACATGCCTGTTGCTTTCAGAAGTGATGCAATTTGATTTGTGCGATTCAAAACTGTTACCGATTTCAAAATTAACAACTTTTATTATCAAAACTTACTGAAAAGCCATAGAGAAGCATATGAGTGACATATTTCAAAGCATGTTAACGTGGGTCATGATGCAACAGCACTGTAAATTTACCATATGACCAGTACAGTATTCATCATAAGCAGGATTTGTTGCATAATCTCTGTTGACAGCATGTTAGTAAGAATTGATTGATTTCATTATGGGAGCCTATTAGTATTGTGTGTTGTGTTTGCAAGCAATGTGACTGAATTATTTACAAAGATGAGTTGATGCGGATTCTGAAGACAATGGAATTTGAAATTGTGAATTTCTTTTCAGCCTGTTAATTAAGCCACTGCTTAGGATCTTTTTATAAAAGCAATTTTACAGAAAAAAATGAACAACTTTTTTTTTTGGTCGATGCAGGAAGGACCGAGGGGAATAGAGGAGTTGTCTTTATTTCTAAATTTTGCTTAATTTACTCAGGCATTGTTTTAAGAGAGCCTAACCTAACCAGTTCCTGCCAGCATTATTTTGACATTGACTGGTGAAAAGCCTGAACAAAAGCAAGACGTGAGGAAGTGGGTTGTTCTTTTTAAAAATACTTTGTGATATTAAATGTATAACTGTAGGAGTAGGTTAAACTGAAATTAAAGGCTGGCTTGAAGTCAAGTGGCAAGACGTCTGCGTTGAAAATAAGAAGGTCGTGTAACTTAAAGTCCCACCCCAAAAAAAAATAACTCCTAGGGCGTGTGCAAAATCATATTAATTTTGGAGGATTGAGGACTGTTAATTAAAGGTAGGATACACCATTTGCAGATACAGTGTATCGAAAATATTTACTACCGAATTATTAATTATCAATTGAAAATAAATAATGATTCTAGGCATTCAGCAAAAGGATTGCGCTAGATATCCTGTAATTATTCCGAAAAATATAATTTTATAAAGAAAAATTTGCGATCGCCGGACGGCGATTGCGAAAAAAATAAGATAACACAAGAATAACTGCTCGACCCCGGTTGAAAACAAACGTTGTTTTTCATGCTTTTCTCGGCATCCATGATTGTAAAACTTTGGACAGGTCAGTTAAATGATATTTACTATGAAATACAACACCCCAAATCTACCCATTCATGATAATTCAAGCACTTACCAATGGTGTATACTACCTTTAAGTGTTCATAAAAACAATCTAAATAAATATTAAATTTACATCACCCTGATGCAATTTCCATCTTATGAAGAGTAAAGACAGAAAACAAATTATTTTTGTTCCTTATGATTTGTTCCAATGCTCTACAGTCTGTGAGCCTGTGAGGATGCACTTCAAGCAATGAATAGCATTTCTTTCAAGTCGGAAGCCGTAAATGTATCAAATGGAGGATTGTGTGGACAACTCACCCCACGCAGCTGAGAACAAAAACTACGTGATAACTGGAAGACAAAACCAAACCGTCACATTTTTTAGATAACAGACCTGCCAGATGTAAAATGTAATAATGCGACATTTGCTTTTGCTTTTGGGGTTTAGTATTTTAGAGCAAATGAATTGTTACACTGACCTGGGGCCAATTTCACAAAGCTGCTAAGCACAACAATTTGCTGAGCTCAACAGGTTAACAGCCAAAATTCCATGTGTTTTTCATGCTAAGCAAAAAACAGCCGATTACCAACAATAAACATCACGTGAAAATTTGATCTGTAACCTAGTTTTTTTTTCAAAACAAATTTTCATGCTAAGCAATTTTGTTGTTGCTTAGCAGCTAGAGTGTGAAATTGGCCCCTGTTTATAGTTTTGTGTTGACAGACGCTAGAAAAACCAGCATCTTTCTGAAACTATGTATATCAACTGTGTGTGCAATGTAACATCTTGAGTCACAGGAAAGTGATCCTGTCACCCAACCATATGAAATTAGTCTGAAATTAATGACATATTTTAAGTTTACAGGCCCTTAACCAGTTCACGCCGGATGACGTATATAAACGCAAGGTTTTCCCCAGATTCAAAACGGATGACGCAAAAACACGTCACGAGCAAGGCCGGAAATGTCTGTCAGCAGCGAGCAAGGCCGGAAATGCGTGGGTGTGCTTCATTGTACTATCGGCTTGAACCCGCCTCGGATCGAGTTTCGTTGAAAATAATCCCGCATGTCGGCTCAGTGATGTTTAAATAATCCCGGCGCGAACTGGTTAATAAACAAATCTTGCATGATGGAAATGAATTAATTGCAACTGTAGTTCTTTGCATCGAAAAAACATTTAATGTGTTTGTGTTTGGCAGAATTTCTGTGTATGATATTACAATGAACAGTGTGGTTTTTCTGTGGTATGTAAAAAATGCAATGAATATATAATTGAGAAAAAGATGTGATCTGCGGATCGCAAGTGTCATTTTTCCCTAAGGTTGATCCCTGTAGTCTTGTGTTCTTATAAGGAAGTCTTATTGTTCAGTATAACAAAAATCGTCCCTCGATACACTATACATGATTACCGTCCCATTCCTAACCATTATCCATCTTTTGAATAAAGAAAGATGAGGTTATCTGAACTGACATGAATACGAAGATATTTCTTGATTTAAATTATTATTGTCTTCAACTCACCCCAAGTTGAAAATCAAAACGGGAGGTTGACTGAAACAAATCAAAGAAACGTTGCATCACTATTAACAGATAATTTAGTGAAAGAAAATTAGTTCATCGCAAATTCGCAATGGTTCAGTTTCTTGAAAGGAAAAACAAAATTGATGGCTTTTGGGAAGTGTATATTATGGTAGTACATGTACATTGTTACATCATTAGAAATTCACCCATCATGCATGTAACCCCAATTTTTTTGCAAAACAAGGCTCACTCCCAAGTCCCAACTAAGGCTCTGCATGTGAGGCAGGCCTCGAAATAGTACTAGCCCGGCGTACAAAGTCTAGCGAAAACTGCTCCGGGCTACCCAGACCCACTTCCTTGGTTGCCCAGTGGGCTAGTGTAAAAATTAGTAACCTACATGTACATGTAAAGGTTTAGATCAAAATACATGTTAACATTGTTATTGTCTTTTTGTGTATTAAATAAATATCGGATCAAAATAAACAGAGTATAAACAGTCTTTTGTTTGTGTTTTTTCGGCATGATTATCGATAGCCTGGAAGCGCTCGATTCACGCGTGCATGCAGTGCACTGCGATCTCACGAACAGAGTAGACTGGTGGGCTTCAGTGAGATAAGTATAGTATATACTACGGCGCAGGGTACCGCACATATGTGCACTATTCTCTTTCATATCGTTCAGCCTTTCTTACCATAACGGCCCACTGCGTAGCTGTATAGTACATGTACATGAGCGTTCTGACGTGTCACTAGTAGTAGCGTCTGATACAGAGTCTGTTCAGAACAGAACGGTACGGATGTACCGGTACGAACGTGTACGTGCGCGCGCCGAACGGATAGTTTGCATTGTGCATCCGGGCTAGCAAAAAAGTAAACGGGCTAGTAAAATCTGCGATTTGCTAGCCCGGTGGGCTACCCAGGAAGAAAGTTAGCGCAAGGCCTGGTGAGGGCCTAATATCTTATACAGCCAAAGCATTAGCCCATGGTTTGGAAAACTCCAAAGATCTCCATATACCTGGTATTCCCACAAAGTGCTCTAAATTTAAGGACGGTGCTTAACAACTAACCACATTAGCTCTGTGAATGTTGTGTATTACAAGAAAACAATAATCTAGGATCAATTCAAAAGTTGCCGAGTCATATTTTAAATATAACCCAGTTCGGTATCTCGATAAAGTAGTCCGGGTCAAAGGTTATTCGTGATTAAATCACTAATGTGATGTCACGCGATGTTACGCAAAGGCGCATTGTTATTTTAAGTAACACACAAGCATCATGTGACCTACATGTACTTGCACGTTCATACGCATGCGTTTGATTATCACAAATGACCTGTGACCTATGTCATTGTGCACATGCACAGTTGGAATACCAAACTGGCTCATTGTGCTCAAAATGTTCGCATTCAGCCGATTGCAGCTACACGATGTTACGCACTGAATATAACAGCAACCACTTTTGTATGTGCGCCTTGTCAATGCTTGCATGCATCCACTCACGGATTCCCCCAATTACAAACAAACTACTAATGGAATTAAAACAAAAAATGTGTCAACTAACACATTTTTGGAATTGACTTTTCATTGTTAAAACCAGAAGGAAAAATTTCAAAGGGAGTTTAGTGTCAGTAATATCTCAAGCTATTCAACAATAATTTGGTAGTAATTACATTTTGGATAGCTGCAAATAGTATACTTGACTTTTAAGTCATACCTACACTTCTGTCAATTCTTGTATGGCCGTGCCCAAATTGCTGGCGTTGGCTGCGACTTCGGTCGATGCTATGCTGTTGCTAAGAGCGGACAATGACCGCCCATAGCAACAGCATAGCAACCGCCGAAGTCACAGCCAAAGCCAACAATTCGAACACGGTCTAGGACCGAGTGCTTACCTGCGAATCCATACTGGTATTGTGGCTTAACGCAAGGCAAAGCCGGACACCGGGGAAAAGTGTGCAGAAGATCTGATTGCCAACTACAATGTGGGGCACCGGTGATTTTAGCTGAACTGCCTCTCGTGCAATCTAAAGCAGTCACAGAAAAAACAACAGGAACGATAATAAAATAATATTCAGTGGGGAAATTTAAGTCAAAGGTTTTGAAAGCTAAATACTCTTTTTTGTAAGTAGTACCCTATCAATTCAGATGAAATATTACAAAAATCTTCTTAACCCTAACCCCCTAGGCCTTACTTTGGGCTAAGGAACTGCATACTACAGAATACTACTTAGTATTTTGTAGCACTGGGTCTCTCCGTGACTGATGATTAGGTGTGTACTGACAGAGTACATATACTGCCAACTACAAAATACTAATAGTGGCAATACAGGTCAGTAATACTCACCTGGAAAAAAATGCAGAGGTCCAGCCTTGACACAATGCTGTGTCCCAAGTGACAATTTTTGCTGTAGAGTTTAGAACACCCTACATAGCATACATGGGCCATGCACACTCAGCAAGCAGAGGGACCCAATGCTAAAAAGTACTACAAGTGCAATTATGGGTGAAGTACCAAATACTAAAAATTACTACAGGCATTGCACACAAGTCAGTGAGAGTACTGCATACTACTTTTTACTACTAGTAGTAAAAAGTAGCATTAGGTAGGGTTAGGGTTAATACACTAACCTTCGTATAAAGTGGAAATGATTGTATTTTAGTGCATTTTTTTCAACTGCTTGATGACATCCCAATCCTATATTTCACAATCAAAATGATTGAACTTGAGGCTTTATTTGAACAAAATAACCTGTGCTTCAGAGCTGTAACCAAGTCATACTTTTCTCAAGTCAAGTGTAAAGTCAAGTCGAGTCAATTGTTGAAAATATTACATGTGTACACGTACATCGTAATTAACATGACATTATGTACCATTTCTTCAAAATTCTATATATTTAATATTGATGACATCTTTGTCTCTCTAAACAAGCATGCATAACACGCATAGTACAGTACAGCATATGTGCGGACGCGTGTCCAGCTCGCGCACTGGTCGTTAATATTATTGTATCGGCATTCATTCAGACCGATTTATGCCAGTGTGCACGTCCAGAAGTTTGCGTGTTTTTTTTTGTCTAGGTGTTAATGTTAGCAAGTCAAATTTATTCAAGTCAAGTCAAGTCAAGTCAAGTAACAAGTCATTTTTCCCAAGTCAAGTCCCAAGTCAAGTCTCAAGTCAAAAAAAGTGACTTGAGTCAGACTGCTGTGATTGGTTGCCATTCCACCTGTCACTGCTGTGATTGGTTGCCATTCCACCTGTCAGGTCTGTGATTGGTTGCCATTCCATCTGTCAGGTCTGTGATTGGTTGCCATTCCACCTGTCACTGCTGTGATTGGTTGCCATTTCACCTGTCACTGCTGCGATTGGTTGTTCAGAACACAGTCAAGCTATGTACATGGGTTCAACTTTACCTGAGCAAAGACCTCCTTGCAGAAAAGCACAGTCTGTGCAGCTTCCAGCCTCTCTTGCCAATGAGCATCAGCCGAAACCCGGCTCCTACTGGGCTGAGACAAGGTCGCTGTGGCAATTTCTGCTTCTCCTTGGAGGGCAAAAACAAGAACAAATTGAGGACATATCCAGTATGCAACCAAGAAAACCACTGCGGCTTGCCTTTTAAAAAAAATATTCTGTTTGAATTCCAGTATTTTATTTCGCCATCATGTAAGGACCATGCTGGCTTGCATTTGAGCGTTCTTTTAGCCTGGTTCCCATGGCTATGGAAACCCAGCTGCCCTTACCCGAATCGATCCGGGTTGTTGTTGTTGTCGTATGGACCGAAGTCCTGATTGACAGCTTTAGTTCGAGAGGACTTGTTTCTCTTAGCCGGATCATCACGAGAAGGTAGCCGTCTTGATCCTCCAGAAACACCGGGGCAAACCCCTTCTCTTAGCGATAAGTTTTTCTGGGTTCTTTTACGTGCATTACACAACACACGGGACATCCAGCTTTACGTCCCATCCGAAGGACGAAGCAATAGTGGTTTAATTGCCTTGCTTAAGGACACACGTGTCGACACCGGGACTCGAACTCACGCTCTGCGGAACAGAAAACCGGGTTCTTAACCGCCCGGCCACGACACTCCATCAATCTGGGTGAGCTACTTGAACACTCTAAAGGTTGTTTGCTAAAATCACACATATGTGAGGCGTTCTGGCAAAATGAGACGGAACTGGGCACAGCGCATAGTGGAGAAAACTGAAAAATAATGAATACTGGGTGATTTGTAATCTTTGGTCTGCCTGCTATTAACCAGTTCGCGTCGGATGACGTATATAAACGCAATGTTTTCCCCAGATTCGAAACGGATGACGCAAAAACATGCTACGAGCAAGGTCAGAAATGTCTGTCAGCAGCGAGCAACATGCGGGGGTGTGCTTCCCGGCAATATCGGCCTGAACCCGCTTTGGATCGTGATCGTAATCCCGCCCCTCGGGTCGGTGATGTTAAAATAATCCCGGTGCTAACTATACTTTGCTGAGAAATAGTATGGAAGTAGTGGAATAAAAGTGTTTTTCAGAAAAAAACACAATCATGTTTTCATATCACTTTTACAAAACTTGAAACTTCAAAGGCCCTGTTTTAAATATTTTACTTTTGATAAATGTTGATAAATGTCAACTCTAACCAGCTATAACTTGTTAATGAAACGTCTGATTGAAGTGCAACAAACAGCATTGTACATGTACTAAGAATGTTATCCTCTTTTCTAATACTAAGAACCCTCATTTCAACCTCTGCCCAGTTCCGTCTCATTTTGCCAGAACTCCTCACATGTATCCAGTGAAGAATTCCAGGACGACTTATAATCCCTATAATGTCTAACAACGGTGACAGTACATGTATAATGTGCATGATATAGAAAACATACCTTCCTGTATGAGTACTTGGATGTGACTGGTGCCTTCTATGTCCGACGGAATGGTCACCTTCAGTGGAGTCAGATTCTTCTGTTCGGATGCATCGCAATCAACGTCGGTTATCTTTGTCACCTCAAATGTTCCATTGTGCCAAAAGCGGGATCCAGCTATTGATAATGGGTAGTATAGAAATAATGAATGTTTCCAAGTGCAATGGTAAGATTAATTTCATGAGGTGACAGACGGAATGCTCTAATTCATGAGGTGAAGCCGAGTGGAATAGAACATGCCATCTGTCACTTATTCTTTCCATTGCAGGATCGAGAAACATTCATTACCTGAATAAATCATCGTTATTTGATTGGTCAGAGCGCGACCGTGCAATGGTTCTATTCACCGTTGAATAGAACCATTGAATAGAAATTGTCTGTGGTGCTTTCGTGCCGTGTGAAGAATTAAAATGAATAATTCAATGCACATGATCAACGATCCACCAATTTGATGAAGGCGATTTATTTAGTCGTTGTATAAAACCAAATAATGGTACCATAGTACCCCCACCTCAAGGGACTGGCTGAGCTAAATAGTTTACAAATATTGACTGCTTGGTATAGTAAAACTAGCCTCCCATTTTCCCTGAGGCTGAGCCAATAGAAAATATAATGCTCCATGGATGTCCGAGGGAGGCTAGTTTTTATTTCACCATAAAATTTCTTTCAAAATAAAGCAGTCAATGTTTGTTAACAAATTTGGACTAACTACAATTTGGTAAATTGGGGCAGTCAGAAGTTGAGAAAAGTTGGGTAAGTTTTAATGATGGTCGGCCGACCAGCGTTGGAAATTGATACAACATTTTCCTACAAAATGACAGCACACCAGGGGTCAATTTAATTTGCTTAGCATAAAAATTCTTCCTCGGCGAAAAACAGAGTTAGGCCATGTCCAAAACGAGTTTCTAGAGCTACGCCTACGTAGGCGTAAAAGCCAAAAGAATTCGGACGCGGCTAGGGAAGAGCCTATAGCTAGTTATTGCAACCTCAATTGATGCTTGAATTCATGTTTGCCAAGTAAGAATTTACAATAATTATCGTCTGCTTGATGTTTCGCAATGTTTGTTTACAGTCAATTGAAATACCTGATGATATTTACGTCATTATCGGTTTGCTAGTCGCTATTCAATGCACCATCATTACAAAATAATGCTCCAAAAATTTACGTTAGTGCTGTTGCTATTGTTTTTCTAGACAACCACTTCTACGGCTAGATTTTTGTGATGTTGTAGCTGTGTGTCACAAAACGAGGTAAAAATTATTTGTTAAACCAATCCCAGCTTGCACCCAGGTGGAATTCCACCTGTGGTGCACACTCCCCAATGGTATTGCATTTGAATGGTTAATCCGTGTTTAATCCACAAATAAACCACAAGGGCATTTAAATCTGCTGGCATTCCAGGGAGGGTATAAACCCTTGCTCATGATTGTTTAGTCAAGTTTTGTGGTGCGGGAGCCGGAGTGAGTGTGACTCGCCGGGTTGGGCTTCGTTGGGAGTTCCTGCATTACAGGACTTCTCGTAATTGTACCCTTACGGGTGGCTGGCGGGGGGGGGGGGGGGGGGGGGGGGGGGCCTTCTGTGATGCCTTCTGGTGACCTGTACAGGTCTACCTGTTCCTACCTACTCTTTGATGGTCGGGGCGAATACCTACATGTACCTAGTGACGAAGCTCCATGGAGTCAACATTCCAGGGTGTAATCCGGATATGTATTGTACTTAAAAGAGCTGTGTAATCAATAATCTAATTAATGTCGAGGTTTAAAGTTTTGTTTGCTGTAATAAATAATGTAATAATTTTGTTTTGATAAATCATGCGTTTAGTCTTCTGTTCTTTTGAGCTATTCCTTGATTTTTGGTCTGAGTAGAGCGGCGCAAGGGTCCGCTCTGCGACACTGTGGCTGTACTGGTAGCTCTAGACGGCATTTCGGACAGCGCTACAAAATGGCCAACGCAGACAATAGCCGTAGCTGTAGCTCTAGACACCCATTTCGGAGACAGCCTTACAGAATAAATCAGGTGATGTACAATGATATTGTTTGTGACTGGTATTCAGCTGGTTTTTGTTAGCATGAAAAGTGCTCAGAGTTTTTGCTGGTAAACTGTTTCAACTGAGCACTTGGACTTTTTGTGCTAAGCAAATTTGTGTGCTTAGCAGCTCCATGAAATTGGTCCCATCCCATGTGGTATGGTTTCACAGGAAGCATGAGGTTGGTATAACCTACATGTAATAAACTCAAGTGAGGTACATGTATTTCGTAATAATTTTGCAGTTTTGATTCTTGCAATTGCTATTTGTTACTTTTTAATAATAAACATAGCAAAACACCCCCTAAATAGCTGCAAAATGCAGTTGATCTACATGTAGACATTTTATTTTATACAACACCCGAATAAATCCCTATCATCTGATTGTTGGATCGTTGATCATGTACATTGAATTATTCGTTCTAATACACGGCACAGCCGCACTGCAAAAAATATTGGTTTCATTCAACGGTGAATAGAACTTGCACAATCACATCATTGGTCACGCTCTGACCAATCAGATGACGAGGATTTATTCAGGTGTTGTAAAAAACAAATAATTAATGTTTAACATTTGTGCAATGGAAAGAACAATTTCATGAGGTGAAAGATGGAATGTTTTTTAGTGTGATGGTAAGAATAATTTCATGAGGTGAAAGATGGAATGGAACACTTCATCTGTCACCGAATTATTTTCATCGCATTCGTTTTTATACAACACCTGATAATGAATAAATCCTCGCCATCTGATTGGTCAGGGCGCGACCGTGCAATGGAAGTTCTATTCACCATTGAATAGAACCTTGTATTTTTGCGGTACGGCAGTGTTGTACATTTCACTACATGTGATTAACGATCCACCAATCAGATGACAAGGATTTTAAAATGTATTTGGGTCTTGTAAAAAACATTCTATCTGTCTTCTCATGAAATTATTCTTACAATCGCACTCACAAACATTCACTATTTGAATACAATTGTAAAAGCATTCGAAAAAAAATGCACTTTTTTAGCATGAACCAGACGACAGAGTTTAATACACTGGATCTAAAGAACCGTGCAGCAACTTACCCGTTCGGAAGCTGAGATCCCCCAGGATATTACTGCCCACTTTCTTGAGGCGCCAGTGTTGTCTCAACCTCAGCAGGTCTGAGTGGAAGTCGTTCTGATGCTGGGACTTCTGGGGGCTGGCAGCGGTGACAGTCAGTGGTTGGCGCATCATTCGCTTGGCCCCATTCTGAAGAACGGATGCTGCAACTCCCAGACTCTGTCGTGAAGAAACATTAGAAGGATAGAAATGCCATGACTGTTTAACAAGTTCGCGCCGGGATTATTTTAACATCGCCGAGCCGACGGGCGGGATTATTTTTAACGAAACTCGATCCGAAGCGTGTTCAGGCCTATAGTGCTGGGTAGCACACCCACGCATTTCCGGCCTTGCGCGCTGCTGACATACATTTCCGAACTTGAACTTGGCGTATATATTCGTCATCCGTTTTGAATTTGGGGAAATTTTTGCGTTTATATTCGTCATCCGGCGCGAACTGGTTAAAACAAGTGATCCACAGATCATGACTGTAGCCTTTTCCCGCTGTCGATCCCTATAAGTTTTGTTATCGTAAAAATTCATTTTTTTTTGTGTGCATTTTTAAATGACCATAAATTACCCTTAGATGACATTTTAAATGTACTTCCGATTTTGAAAGTGTTGTAAAGAAACATTAAAAATCACTCCATTCAAGTTACATTAAAATCAATTAAATTCTGCATTTGAAGCATAAATGTTGTGCTAAACCGACCCGAAACCTATAATAACCGAACCGACCCGACCTGAAACTGACCGGACAGCGTTGTTTTTGTTTTTTTATCATTTCAGTCGGGGCGGGTCAGTTTCAGTTTTTCGTTTGTGATTTTTCGGGCTGGGTCGGTTAATTAAGCTACAAAATGTATGCTGTGAAAAAATAAACCAAACAAAAAGTTTGGTTGAATTTTTTGTTGGTTCGGGTCGGTTTTTCACAGAATTGTTGTCGAGTCGGGCCTGGTCAAGCTAGAGAGTTCAGATTGGTTTTGGTTCGGATTCGGTTTATATTTTCAAGGTTTCGGGTTGGTTTGGCCTAGTCAAACCAATCAGATGCACATCATTAATTTGAAGCATGTAAATGATGACCTCTAATGACCCCTACATGACCTTTGAACTTAGTATTGTGTGTTGCCACCCAAGAGTCACTGCATTTACTCATTTGTTTTCTTCAATACAAAAGTACCCAGGGGCCAATTTCACGGAGCTGCTAAGCACAACAATTTGCTTAGCACAAAAACGTCTTGATCATTATAAGCCAAAATTCTACGTGTTTTTTTATGCTAAGCAAAAAACCAGCTGATTATCAATCAAAAACAATAAAGATCACGTGAAAATTTAGTCTGTAACCTTGTTTTTACCAAGGACAAATTGTCATGCTAAGCAAATTGTTGTGCTTAGCAGCTTCGTGAAATTGGCCCCTGATCCTATACTACCCATAAATGCACATCATCAATCATCCGCGGAACAATTGTTTTAATTAAAAATGTATATCATGATTCTATTTTTTTATGTTCCGTTTTACCTTTTCAATAACATTCTATACATTTAATTTTATCATGGAGGAATAAGAAGGCCTTCTTATTCCTCCATGATTTAATAAAGGAGAAAGATAGGAGCATTGTACAAGATGTTCAAATTATGTATTTTAAAAAACTATTACAAATCCAATAATTGTAAAATGCTTTGGGTCCAATGCTTTTTTGTGATTTTTTGTGTAATAATATTCAAATTTCAAGACCGTTTTTACCTTTTTCTTGTCCAAGAGCTGAATGATTTGCCTGGATTGCGTCGGTTCTTGGGAGACAGGATCCAGCACCATGTAATGAGGATCCTTAACCCACCGGCAAATGTGCAAGATGTCGGACAAGACGCTGATTTCAGTCAGGGCACACCTAATGTTGCAAGAGATTATACAAAAAACAAACGGTTCATAATTCATACTGTACAACATCCTATCTCACAGACTAAAGGTTGTGTCCGAATTACACACGAGTCTATGATATATAATAAATGTTTCACATTCGTGCGATGGAAAGAATAATTTCATGAGGTGACAGATGTGGAAAAGAACATGCCATCGGTCACCAAACGTAATTCGTAACTTTTTATTATTATAAATGGTTTATTGATACAAAAATCGACATGGCAGCCCAGGGGCTGAATTACCGGTACATCAAAATTTACACATTATTTTAAAAAATGTATGTATAAACATTAAAAGGGTCTAAGAATAAAGACCAATAAAAATATAGGGAAGTTCGTAAATAAAATAAAATTAGCATCAAACACCTGAATATATTCCCGTCATCTGATTGCTAACTTGTAAGCACGGACATCGTTTAATAGAACCATGTGATAGGACTACCTGTATGTGATAAAACGTTTTGGGCGGTGCATGTTCACGACGTGTGATGAGTCAAATAATTCAATGCACCTGATCGGCGATCCACCAATCGGATGGCGGAGATTTATTTTATTTCATTTCATTTCAACGTGGTCAACTGTTTAGATGCCGTGGGAATGAGGATGATCCTAACTGTTGAATAGTATACCATTCAGCAGGGGGGAATGGAGTAATAATGAATGTCTAGTGATGCGAGTTCCACCAATCAAATGACAAGGATCTGTATGTTAGTTATATATTTAGTGGCTGTAACATTTCCTATTGAATCGTGTATAATATCAAGCCGTAGCCAAATAATTCGAACATGGCCTATACATGTACATATCTGCATGTCTACCAGATCTCCACCAAACCACTACAGCTTTCATTCTAGCTAGATTGAATTAAACATAATTGTGCGCACACTAGGACAAGAGCCCAATTTCATGGTTCTGCTTTATACCACAGAGTTTCACACTTACAACCACCATGTTGTGCAAGCGACTGTAAAATGCATTTAATTCGTTTGCTGTAGACAGGGAATTTTTTTAATTTGCAAAGGAATCGGGTTTTTTTCTTTTTAGAAAAGCCTGTAATATTTTGTAGGCCCTGCCAGGTGTCTCGTTAATTATTTGATTTAAAAACAGTTTTCTATCTTGTACTTGTAGTTTTCTTCGGCTTCCCTGAGTTTTGATTGAAGCACTTTCAGTTTACTTTGATCTTTGATCGTTCATTAAAAAAGCCTGTTTCTTCTCCGTGAGGATAGCTTTTAGTTTATTTGAAAGCCAGGGTTTATTGTTAGGGTATATATTCTAATAATAAGTCTAGTCTTGATTTTAAAAATGTAGAAAAAAAAATTGTTGATCTTCTAAAATGGACTCCTTCTACCTTTAATAGGCCAAAATTAGATTGCATTCAGACCTGAGTTTGCTGTGCACCGATTCCCAGGGCCACTGTACAGCCTGCACTGTCGTCGATTCCTCCTTGACATCGGCCTTCTTTACGTCTTTATCCTCGTCGGCAAGGGCGCCCTCTGTCTCCTCACCCTCTGGTTTGGTGAAATCAATCTTGTGGGCGAGCTTGGCGAGGCTCTCTGACATGGACAGAGGTCTGTTGACAAATAATGTAAAGATTGTTTGTTGTTTGTACATGTAATGTCAAACAAATGAAAAGATTTGTAAAAATTCATTTTCTTCAACCCTATGGTATGTTATGTTACAATAGACAAGGCTAGTACTAGGGTTGAAAGCAGGGTTCATAACAATTATGAATTTATTTTTGTAATCAAACATATTTAAATCAGATTTAAATTAATATAATTTTTTTTCCCCAACATTTTTCAACCATGACCATTTAGGATACATCATTTGCAGATACATGTATATCGAAAAGATTTACTACCGAGTACCGAATAATGAAAGTCTTGTTTCAATAAAAGAGTTTTTAAACAAAAAATACCCCCAGTGATTTAAATCATGATTTAAATCATGATTTAAATCAAGTGATTGATTGCCAACTCTTGTTGGCAGTTAAATTTATTTTATTAATTTCCCTTAATTTTATGTACATGTACACTCTAACTTTAAAGTTTAAGGTTTTTACAAACCTTGCTAATGCTATAGCAGAACAATTTCAATTTCTTTGTGAAATATAAAATTTTAGAAATGAAAATAAGAACTAATCATGTAAATATATTCAAATTATTTAAATTAGTCAATGCGGCTCTAGCCTAGGGCCCAGTTCAGTACAGCTAGCACAGTAGCAATTTTACTAGACCGAGTTACTGGCCTCTAGTTATCGCTTTTTTAACATTTGGGCATTATCTTGCGCTACTACTAGTACTAATGCCCAAATGTTAAAAAAGCGATAACTAGAGGCCAGTACTAACTCGGTCTACAATACGTACGTACGCATACATCATGTATATTTGTCGAAAACTAAAACTCTTCTCCGAGAAGTTCTCGTGATCAAGTGTATAGCATACTTAGTATATGTCTCCTGTCCATCTAGAGACACCTCTTGTACTTGAAACTCCTGCAGCGACTCGATAGAAACAGTTACAGAATCCATCTTCACAACTCCAACTCTTTCCGGTGCAGTCGTGTATAAATACAGAATGAGCAAGGAAATCCCTATGTTTTCATATTAAAAATAGCCAATGCTGGTACCCGATTTCACGCTAATGGATAGCATGGTGCATAACTGTTTTTTGTTATAAATATACTCTAAAAAGCTTTGGCTCCAGATCAGCAGAACCGGCAAATATTTTGTGTATAATTAAATGGGATAATACGCTGGTAATCGGCAGTACAACCAGACGTATACGTTGCCCCCGGGCCAAGGTCATCTGACGTCATCAGCAGTGCGGTCATGGGGCGATTCCGAGTGAGGAAGCCGAAGATGGCCGGTAAGTTGCCTCCTCTTTCTTAGACATTCCTTGGATTTTTCTCGGATATTGACACGCCCTAGCTTAATGCATCCGTCTCGGTGTTCTTTTTTGTTTCAGAAACGCCCACGCGGTTCTACTGCAACTATTGCCAGGATGAGCTAAAGGCGTTCAGCGTGCGATGTTGCGAGTGCACGGACTTCGACCTTTGTTTACAGGTAATATTGTGTATGTACTGTATACGTACAATACATACAGATAGTCGGGACTGTGTGTGGAGGCTGTGTGTTTGTGCACTGAAGCGCCACTATTTCCTGCCTGCACGGTGCAGCATACCGGTACTATCATGGACTGGCCTTTTTTAAGCCATTAAAAAGTGCCCTTTTAGTTTTATTGCCACTCAAAATCAAACAACACAGTCACAGATCACGATAACATCTGGGTTATTTTACTAGAAAATCAGCCAAGCCATTACAATACAAGATAATACATGATTATGCTGAGCCCATGGCCGGGGGTCACTAACCCTAACATTCCAAAATCCTTCAAAATCCTCTTTGCAAAACGCAGGATTTTGCAGGAGTGAGGGCATTTGGATTTTTGGCCACTATAATAAATGTAGGATCCAGGTCATACGGCCTAAACTAATGCTGGATGATTTTGCAGGATTGAGGTTACTTGGGTATTTATCAAAACGGGGATTTTGGAGGATTGAGGTTATTTGTTACGCTGTACTTTTACACTGCTTATGCTCTAAGTCTATGCACATTTTCCATAAAGCTTCAGTCAGTGTAAGTTATGTTTCAAGGATAGGAAACGTTTGCATACAAGGCAAGGGTCGTGTGTGCAGACCCTGGCCTTGTTGTTGTAATACTGCACTTATCACCTGTTTAAATTCCATGCTTGGCTCCTTCATAACTCGATAGTAAACCCACTGCAGGATTTTGCAGGATTTAGGCAGTGGTCACCAGTAATAAATATTGGAGGATTTTGCAAGATTCAGGTTTATACATGGTTTTAAACCCTTCGGAATTGTAGGATTTTGTAATATTCTGGTTATGTGTAAGACTACTATATACATGTAGGAGTTAGGGTTAATAATCATAGCGCATTTAGTACGCATCTGCTGGCTACAGAACCATGTTTTCGCTTTATTTTTTGCCAAAGATTGTTACAAATTGATCTAAAAATGGAGCCTCTCAGTCTCCAGAGTTGTTTTTGCCCATTTTGGAGCGGGAAATTTAACCCTATCTACCCCAAACCCATCAAACTATAACTGCTGGTTTAGCTAAGTTTTAGCAATTTTGTTACTAAACGTGAGCAACTTGTTGTCTGACTTTGTTTGACCCAGTACCAAAGGCCCAGGGAGACCCTGTTGAATTCTGTGAGGTTCAGGGCAGAAAGCCATGATTGTATAGGTCGTTTACTGTTACTAATAATTTTTGTTGGTACTGTTATCATTTCGTTGCAGTGTTTTTCAGCCGGTGCTGAGCTAGGATCCCATCAACGAACCCATGACTATCAAATTATTGTAAGTATACCGCCAATACCAAGGAATTTGGGAAATTGAAGTAACATTTCTGGGCATTATCTAGTATGGAGATATTGAGACCTGCTAACTAGTACGATTTTGGGCGTATTTCATACGGGAATTTGTTGAAAATACGACCGTAAATTGTTTTCCCATAAAAATATGATTTTTAATCATTTTGACACGCCCCCAAAAAATCATAGTTCAAAGCGACTGCAAATGTAAATTATGCTAGTTAAAAAATGGCTGCGAGTGTAGACTATGCTAGAAATGACCCCAGCTTCGTCTCCCGGTGAATTTGTTTATCAACTTTGGCAATGGTGATAGAGCCGGAAACGGAATGTAAGGTGACATTTGGGAAATGGCTATGAGGCTGGACATCGCAATCTCTTGACTAAAACCCTCCAAGGTATTTGGGCTAGAAACCCTGCCAAACACATTTGGATTGCATCGTTTGTTAAAGTGACTTTGCTGCAGAGTACAGCAAAGTGCAGTTGTGCATTTTGCTGCCTGTGGCAGTCAAGGGCGTATGGTGTTTATCAATGGTACCAGTACAAGTGCCTTGCAAATTGCATCAATCTGCACCAGTATCAACAGTTGCTGTGAGGGTAATACTAGTTTTCTTGATTGCTGGAAATTTAGTTGTTGGGCAGGTTTTGTTTGGCTTTGAATATTTGAAATTATCATCACTGCCTGTTTTTAATTTGTTTTAACATCCTTTTCTGGGTTTTCTGCTATTTAACTAAATAAATGTTTTTTGATGGATTACTTAATTTTCCTCTTTCCTTCTTTTTTTCTTCTGTTGTTCCTCTTATTTACATTTTGTTTCTTTTTTAATCTTCTTCTTATTGATTTATCTTTTCTTGTTTCTTTTTCAAACTTTTCTCTTGACTTTTTTGTTTCTGCTCTTTTCTTTCTATATACAATGAACTCTTATTTTATCTTCACTTTCTTCCCTATTTTTCTTTTTGGGGTTTGAGTGTTTTCATGGATAGTGGCCATTAAATTCCTGGAAGCAGCAGCCCTCACAGAGGTGGGCATTACAGGCGATGCAGCCGCGTCTTGTTAGAGGAGTGTTGCCAGATATGTTCTTGTGCTTGGTTCTCAGGCAGTGCTTGCATCTTTTGGCCCACTTGGATGGCATCCTTTGACGGCTGTGAGCAGGCAGGTTCCGGGGTTCTCTTGTGTCAGACTGTGGTTGCGCTGTGCCCCTAGAATGTCCTCCGATGAGACCTTTGGCCACGTCCATTGTGAAGCGGGAGTAGGATCTCTTTGACATTGGTTGGATTCCTCTCTTTCTGGGATGATGATGGCAATATGTGATTCATGCGATGACCCTGCACACATCGATGAGGAAATCTTCCTTCACCAGAACTGACTCTTGCGTGAGCAGGTACCGTATATTACTTTAGCTTCGCAGTTGATCAGCTCGGTCTACACCACCTATATGCTTGGTATAGTCGATGGCTTGCCGGGGTGCTACCACTTTTATTTGCACCCTGTGCCCGCCCTCCTAGTTGGAAATTCCTCTTCAAGGTATCTCTGTTCTTCTCACGGTGTCCCTGATGGCAGGAACTCAGCAGAGACAAGACCTGAGAGTCTTTTCAGACTGGTGGGGAGCTGCCCCAATTGCCTTGTATCATAGAAAGTTCCTCTACAGTGCAACTTTCCCAGCTGCTTGATCTTTCTGTAGTGCAAGGGGTTTTGGGCATTTTTTTGCTGCTAAAATCTGTAGGCAGTCTCTTGCTCACCAACTTCACTGCTCCTGTGAGGTAGCTTTTCTCTGCAAGCAAACGACATGCCAACTCCACTGAGGTGTAGAGCTTGTTGGTATAGATGCAGTGGTACCGACCGAAGAAAGGACGAGCCACCTCTTTAGCAATGTCAGACATTTTGTCTGGCTTGCCCTTCTTGTAGGGCTGAACCATAAAGTTGGCTAGGTACCCAGTTGATGATTCTGCCACAGCATATCTTAAATCTGGCATGAAAAACTTGTGAACTTTGGTCTTGCCACATGCTTGTCCCTGTTGTAGTTGGCTCTGATGTTTGCCAGGACTTCATCCCACACAGGTTGGAGGGGTTAGATCTTGGAACATCGCAGGATTACTCTGTGGATTGGTGTTGGGGTCTGCTAGTTGGCAAGATGTTTTTCCAGGACATCAAATCTATGGCGTGACATAGTACCAGCAATGAGACGGTTGTGGTATGTGGTACCCGGATTGGCACTCCAGTATAAATGTTGGTAATATGGGATCTTGGTCAGGCCCATTACCATATGGATGCCAAACCATGCCATTACCTCTTCTATTGTAGCAGGTGCTCGCTGACCAGCCTTGCGCAGGTTGATGTTGGTCCATGGTGTAATGTGGAGAAAGAGACTGGGAAAAACTTGAGGAAGTATTTCATGGGATCATTCTTTTTCGTTACGGTCGGTCATGGCTGAGGGCCGACAAACTAATGCGCTTTCACCTTGCTCTGTGATCTTGTCCAGCCTAACTGGTACTCCTCATCATTATCGGTCTGTGGGGAATCGGGATCATTGTCGGATTCAAGCTGAGTCGCTGTTTTCTTTATAATTTTTCTTGCTGGTGTTGAGGGTGTTCAGGACTTCCTCTGAAGTCACACCCATCTCATCTCCAACCTCCTATTCACTGCTGTCTATGCATTTTTGTTAATACATGTTTTTTTTAATATGACTTTTGGAGTTTTCGAATACAGTTTTGTGATCCCAAAGGTTGGCAGGTCTGGATATTTTCTGCCAAAATTTCATGCACTGTAATCACCATTCTATTTGTCTTTTTTGATGTATTAGGATAATGCACTTCTAGCCTGTGGCGACAAAGAATGGAGTATGAGCGAGGAGTATTTATTACTAGATGCAATAGAAACATTCGGCTTTGGAAATTGGTAAGTGAAAAGTGGACCTTAACCAGTTCGCACCGGGCTTATTTTCACATTGACCGGGACCATGTGCGGGATTGTTTTTTTCACAAACCCGAGACGGGTTCAGGCCGCAATCTGTGGGTAGCACACCCTGATATTTCCAGCCTCACTCGCTGTGAGCCAGTTGCCGGGAGCTTTTGTAAACCTTTGCTTTGTGTATGGGAAATTCCAGCATTGTTATTATCAGATATCTGGCACTCTGGCAAAATATAAGTCTATTTTCTATGATAACCCTAACCCTGATAAAAGCAACAGAATGCACCATTGATAAAAATTTGGTGCAAGTTGTGGCATCTAGCAGGCCAGGAATGTCGAATGGTCTTATGCAATCTGTTGCATTGAGCAGGGTTAGTACTTGGTACCAAAACAAGTGCATTTGAGTTCACTGCACATTGCAACAGAATCCAGCCCTGCAATATGTTGCAATTAGCAGGGTTCATATTTAAATTGTGCAGAATACCCGGTGGGGGTTAGGCTTCTTAACCAGTTCGCACCAGGATTAATTTGACATCACCGACACGACGCGCGGGATTATTTTTAACGAAACTCGATTCGAGGCGGGTTCAGGCCGATAGTACCGGGAAGCACACCCACGCATTTCCGGCATTGCTCGCTGCTGACAGACATTTCAGGCCTTGCTCGTGGCATGTTTATGCGTCATCCGTTTTGAATCTGGGGAAAACTTTGCATTAATAACGTCATCCGGCGCGAACTGGTTAACCCTTCCTCTATGAGGGCAGATCACCTATGGCAGTGGCACATGCCAATTCACTCCAGCTACAGTGCTTTGAACGATTTTTGTGCATGTACGGTGAAGAGCACTAGAGTTTAATAAATGGGCATATGGCTTTGCTTATAGCGTAATACACAGTGGCCTCATAGCATGATTTACACGTAGTTGACCTTCAGTTTCCTACATATTCTTGGAGTGATTTGAAGTGCCATAAAACATAGGACCCTTTTTAATGTGACTACAAAAGTTCTTTGTAGTGCAAACAAAAGCAAAGGTTAATGATTCTAAATCTAAAAATAAATTTGAAGCCTAATACAAAGCAAAGGTTTTAAATCACAACATATTCCCTATTCACTTGATTTTCATTATTTCTCACCTAGGGCGGATGTTGCAAGTCACATAGGTTCCAAATCTCCAACGGAAGCCAGGGAGCATTATGACAGTAATTACATACACGGTAACCTGGGCAAAGGTGAGCATCATCCCTGGAATACACCCCAACTGTGGCAATGGTCCCAATTATGGTTGGGACACTCAACAATAGTCGGAGAATAAGTCATTTGGAAAGTTTGTAGTATTTCGATGCCACTTTATTGGTTGTGTACAGTTTATGGAAAGTCTAAAAAAAAAAATTAAAAGTATTTCCTAACAAAATTTGAATTTTTTTGAGTCCCATATGTCTTTTTAAGATTTTTGCACTGATTTCCCTTTATTGAGATGCTTTAGGAAGAAAAAACAAGTTAGGTTGCAACATTTTTTCCAGCCATTTTAGAATCTCGATAAAGCAGTCCAGGTCAAAGGTTTTTCGGGATAAAACCCACTAACTTCATGTTGCACGAATGCTCATTTCGATTGTAATTAACGTGCCCGCATGGTTAGTTATCCCGAATGACTTGTGACCCACACCATTGTGCACAGGCACAGTTGAAATACTGAACTGGCTTATTGCATCATCCTTACACCCCAACTATGGCAAAGTCCCAACTATATTTAAGACAGTCCCAACAGTTGGGGAATGAGCCATTTGCGCGTGACCCCGAGTTAAATTTGAATAACATCTGGTACACTGACTTGCTCACACAGCTTTGCACCGTTAAACTTTAAATTCTCCTGACCAAAGACACTGTTACCATATCACGTGATTCGGGGCAAGCTCTTGCGTAGTTAGGTAACAGATGTTCAGGAACAATACATTGTTCACAATGGGTGAGAATGGCAAAAAGACACCCTACCATTCCAGAGCTGGGGGTTGCTAGCATAAGGCTTGCCCCGAATCACGTGATGTAGCCACAGTGTCTTTGGTCTGGAGAATTCAAAGTTAAAATGTGCCAAGCTGTGTGTTCTTGTATCGTATTACGATCGAGGATCGAAACACAAAAGAGAACAAAGGGAACAAAGGATCCTCGAAAGACGGTTTGCTTGTCCGAATTCGGTCCTCGATCGTTGGGGCAAGCGCTAAGTAATGGGGTTAGGGTATAGTAAAGGAACAAAGGAAAACACAATATCGATCCTCGGTCGTTATGTGGTTCATGACTGGGTGAACAAGTCAGTGTACAGGTGTTATTCATCAAATTTAACTTGGGTTCACGCGCAAGTGGCTTATTGCATCATCCCTGTTACATCCCAAATATGGCAATTGTCGCCACTTGTCGCATGTTCAATCGCACTGCGAAAGACGTCTTGGAACCGATACTTTAATTTGCGTTTTGACGCGAATTCAGCTGGTTCCCAATGAAATACGAATCCCTGCAGTGCTGCCGTGTTACCAGTGATGTCGCAGCACGTACCGGTACATGCGTGCTTTTGGCTAGCGATCGCTTCAATACCGGTACGATGTACATATTTGGTTACCAAATTAAAATGAAGACGACACTTCAAAAACTGTTTATTAGGTTCCTCTTCAAGTTTTCATGTTTTTATTTTTGCAGTTAATATGGAATTTCGTGTTCTTATTTTCCGTGAAGTAACGTCCGTTTTTTGTATCACGGAGGACTTCGGACTTTACTATAACTGCCCGCATTATCATTCCAACTTGTCACAGTGCTGATTTCAGTGCCTTTCATAAATGTCTTGTTTGTTCAGTCATCAGTTTGTTCAGTCATATCGTTGGACAGAGGGTATTCTACCCTTTCCACAGACATTTATCTTGTTCTGGAATGTTATAAACCCTAACTCCCTCACGGGTTTTACTAGAAAGTATCCTGAATCCACCACAGTCCACCAATTTTGGTTTGCAAAAACTGCTGGTGTCCTGAGTCCATCAGACTCTACCAGTATGCATTCTGGAGAGATCCTGAGTCCATCATAATCCACCAGCAAAAGTTTGATGGACTGTGACGGATTCAGGATACGGTGGCATACAAAAAATTGCAGTGCGTTTCTCCATAGAGTCCATCACAGTCCATCACCTAAATTTCTGTATCCTGAATCCATCAAACTCCTGCAGTAACGCTAGGCTTAAAATCCTAAATCCATCACACTCCTCCAGTTGTTCAATATGGAGGTTTCCTGAATCCGCTAAAATCCTCCAAAACAGGAAATGGATTTTGATGGACTCAGGGTGGTTAGGGTTAAAGTAGTTTTGCGATAATATGAATTTAAAAATGATGTACTTTTTGTAGAGACGCCCTGCATAAATGCTTTTTTTTTGGTCTTTATACAGCTGCTGTTCCAGAAAAGCCTTCCTTTAAAGTACAAGACCACACGGGACCAGAAGATGGTAAGGGGTCGTTTTTATTTTGCTTTTCCCTCTCCCAATGAAGAAAAGACTGATATCTAGCCATTGGCCTACGTCATTTGTTTGTAAAAAACAGCTGGATAAATGTATGGAACCTGTTTGGAGCATGAAGCATTGGGACATCGTTTTTCTGTCGCGTAAGCAAAATTTTGAGAGACACTTACAATGTACATACATGCCAGTCTTAAATTCTGCATGACCGTATCCCGGCCATATATACACCGTATATAATTGTCAGGTTGTTTTTTAATAAAAACTTCTTCCTACATGTACTTTTATGGATTTTGATGAAACTCGCATGCAGTGACCCTTGGGTGGGAACACACAATTCTTCATCGGATTATTGAAGTCAAAGGTCATTAGAGGTCATTGTTCAAATATGCTGTTCAGATGTTTCTTTGTCTACAGAATTTAATGGATTTTCATGGAGGTTGGATGGAGTGATCATTTGGTGGAGTCAATCACAGCATTTTGTAAAGGTCAAAGGTCGTCTAGGTGTCATTTGAGGTCATCATTTACAAATGCAGAAAATTTTAACATAATGTGACCGGCTCTACAAAAAGGTGTATTATGTCGCAAAAAATGAAATTGAGTTATATACATGGTTGATAAGCCAACAATGTAAGCTTTCATTTGGTATACAAAAGAGCTCCATAGCCCCTCTCATTTTGGAGATATGATGCGTTTACATATTGATTACTTCCTTCGAGTTCAAACTACACAACTGAGAAAACAGGCTATGAAATAGCCGGCTCTGTTGTACTACAACACAACAATTCACACAAAATTGTCGGTTTTGTTCACTTTCACTTTATTCATCAAAATCAACAATTCTTTGAATAAAACCTGAAACTGTAGGTATTAAAGATTTCATTCATGACAAAAAATAAAAATCACATTTGGATGAAATGTTTACCCTCTCGACGTTTAGAAGGCCATTACATGATAGTGCACAGCGCGACTTAATACACCTTTTTGTAGAGCCGGTCACATATATGAATCGCGACACTCTGAGGATCATTTGTTATGTCTCTGGTTCTTTTCTTGGGCTTCCGACCCATAAAAAAACACCCTTTATTATGTACTGCTGACCCTGTCTGAAAGCCTCCTCTCCTCTCTCCCAAAAAATATATCTGAAAAGTGTAGTGTCACCATTAATTTTCACCATTAAAGATCCATAATGTCTATAAAAGCCGAAAGAATATTTTATTTCTTTTTTTAACAGGTCCTCTTTCACCTAGTCTTAGAGCCACGTTTACTCCGGTAGAAATGTCATTAGTTGACCAGCAGGAGTTGGGTTATATGCCTCTCAGAGATGACTTTGAGAGGGTGAGTAAAAAATACACCATTTAGTCATGGCAGGTTTTATGAAATTTAATTTTTGATCAGTTCCCACCAGTGACGTATTTCAAGAATTAAAAACACATGACGGATAAATACGTCACAAGCAAGGCCAGTAATATTCGTCAGCGACCAGCTTGCAGCGTAGTCTATAAAAATATCCACTCGAACGAGCGTTTATGATATGCAAGCAGATTCGGTGATTAATTATGCAAAACAAGACTGCATCTTTCCCTCAAAATCTTGTTAATTCAGCAGGCACTTTCCATCACGATATCACGTCTTTCTTTACGAGTTGCTATGTTACAAGAACACGGCAGCCAAGTTGGTCAATCAGCAGCTGCTTTGTCCACATTTCTGCTCCAAATGACCTCAGTCGACTCCCGATTGGCTGGCACACGGGATTGCATAAAATTAACACACGTCTAGATATATCCGACGTTATCCCGTATGGTTATAATGTCTGATACTCGGACTAATCGCAGTGAGCGAGGCCGGAAATATCAGGGTGTGCTACCCACAGATGCCTGTCTGAACGCGCCTCGGATCGAGGTTCGTGAAAAACAATCCCGTGCCTGGGTGAGGTCAATGCTAAAATAATCTCGGCGTGAACTAGTTTAACCTTAACCTTAACCTGCACAATTAATGAAAATATCAACAAATTAAAACTTTTTGTTGGAATGAACAGGCTTTACATATTGCTGTTGTTTGATTTTATTGGATCAGCAGACTTCACACATGTTTGAGTCTGTTGACTTCAAGGGTACATCCCGGTAAATAGGCCACAAATCTGAGAGCCATTGAATTGGGTAATTGAAGAAATATTACACTGTACCTCTGGCCCGGACTTAGGGCTTCCCCTTTTAAGTATATTTTGGCTGCAATTTGGTCCGAAAGTGGTGCTATTTAGCCATGTTGTGGAGAGATTCTTTTTCAAAATGGCTACTTTAAAATGGAAACATCATTTAGTTTAGGGTTGTTCTTGTTTGAGTGAGAATATATTTTAAGAAGTCACTGGTCAACCCACCAAAAATTTAAAAGAAAATGAAAGTTGACATGTTGATCATCATTTTTCTTTTGAACCTCAACACATGTGAGAGTTTTGAGTATTATACAAATATTTTTTAAGTACGGGCATTAATCACTGGTGTCCATGGGACTTGTTATACATGGATGCACCCTATATAGACATAGAACCAATAAGGGTGGTTCTGCAAGAAGTGCTTCTAAATCTTAATAGGGACCTAAATCTTTCAGTTAGCAGACGCATAAGGAGTGCCTGTTTTAAGGCCTACCGGGTAATATCAAACTTTGCTGTTGGATTCTGTTGCAATCAGCATATACGTCACACTTTGCTGTTTGATTTTGATGGAATCAACAGACGTGGCATTTTTCTGTTGGATTATGTTGGAATCAGCAGACGTTACACTTTGCTGTTGGATTCTGTTGGAATCGGCTGACTTAACACTTTGCTGTTGGATTCTGACGGATTGGTACAAGTAGATAATGTAATTTTGTTTTTTCTATATTACAAATTACATTTCTGTTCTTAATTTTATTTTATTTTTTATGTTTCTTTTCAGGAGCATGACAATGAAGCCGAAACTTTAGTTAGTAATTTAGCAGTAACGAATGAAGATGACGACCTAGATATCAGTAAGAATTCATGGCATTTATTTTTAATATTAAGATATTACATTTCTAAGTAGATTTCATTAATAAGGGAATAAATATGTGGTTGGCCGGTTTCCGTAAGTTTAAAACCGGCTCATGTGCCTGGATGGCGAGGGCATTAACAATGTTGAGTGGAGTGCCGTGGCCTCGTGGTCTGGAGCATTGAATTTGTAATCTGTAGGTAAAGCTACAGGTTTGCGGTTCGAGTCTGGCCTGGGACTATGGTACGTGTGCCCTTGGGCAAGGCACTTTGTCACTCATTGCTTCTCTCCACCCAGGAGTAAAATGGGTACCTGTGAGTGCAGACATGGTTATTGTGGTTGAATTTAGCTACTTTGCGCCGAAATGGCAGCATCGAGCTGTATACTCCCCAGGGAGCTGAGATGGTATTTGGAATGTTTCATGGGCCCAATGACCGGGGGTAATAATGTAAAGCGCTTTAATACACCCACAATGTGGGAGTCTAAAGTGCTATATAAGAACTAACATTAGAAATGAAATGTTCAGGGCTTCAGGCCCATGAGCCAGTTTGAAACGTAAGTTTAATTCCGGTCAACAACATATTTATTCCCATTCATATACCATTTGGGTAAAAGACTTAATTTTTAATATAATATATTTTTTAATATCAATTTTAAACGATTTTACTTATTTTACAATTATACTTATGGACATTGATGCGCGCGTCTCGCGCAGAATACAAGCTGTCTAAAATACAGACTCGTTTGTGGTACTGCGCATGCCTTGTGAGGTTTCAACCAATAAAAGCTAGGCCACCAGATTATACGGACGTCATGTGATATCGAAAACGTGTTGAAAACTGGCCCCGGTGTTTTATCATCCGTTTAAAACCGGCCACGTGACGGGCTCTAGACCAACAGGAATGGGTAAACTGTGGGTATTTATGATTGTCATGTCTTTTAACCAGTTCGCGCCGGATGACGTATATAAACGCAAAATTTTTCCCAAATTCGAAACGGATGACGCATAAACACGCCAAGTTCAAGTTCGGAAATGTCTGTCAGCAGCGAGCAAGGCCGGAAATGCGTGGGTGTGCTTCCCGGCACTATCAGCCTGAACCCGCTTCGGATCGAGTTTCGTTAAAAATAATCCCGCCCCTCGGCTCGGTGATGTTAAAATAATCCCGGCGCGAACTGGTTAATGAACATGCATCTTGTGGTGCAATAAATACATTCTGCTTTGAGTTGAATTGGATGGAGTTGTGTTTGGAAACAACTGTGCTGTGTTATTTTTCACCAAATGTCATTGATCATTTGCATCTCTGTTCCCCTATTGTTTTTTGTTATCTGCACCTTGAGCATCTCATTAAAATGGACAATGGTGCATTATAAATTGTCCATATTATTATCGTCATTATTTTTCCTTTTTGCAGCTTTAAAACTTATTCACGTTGAGGTATACACAAATCGACTCAAGGAGCGACAGAGACGGAAGAAGATTGCTAGAGATTTTGGCATCATCAAGGCAGCGTTGTCCTCAACGGCCACCAAAGCTAAAGATCAGAAGGACCCAAAATCTGCGCCAATACCAGGTATTAACCCTCATATTGTGGCATCGTGGCTAGGTTTTTTGACTCGTGATCAGAGGGTTCAGAGGTTCGAATCCAGCTGCTGGCCGTATGTTGTGTCCTCCAGCAAGCCAGTTCACTCTCACTTGCCTCTCTCCAACCAGGAGTATGGGTACCGGCATTAGCTGAGGAGTAACCTGCGATGGACCAGCATAAATCCAGGGGAAATAGAAATATTCTCGGTCATTTCATGCTACTGAAAACGGAGATAAACGCCAACCTGATGGGCTGCATTGGCTCGGAACAGACTTTACTTTTACTTTCTTATAGTCACAGACGGTCACAAATTTGTCTGCTATGCATTTCAATAGAGACTGATAAATAAAAACAGTTGGATCAAATTCCTTCAACAGACAAAAGAGGAAACTGGTAGGTACAGCTGGCAAGTTTGCAAGTGAGTTTGCAAGTGAGTTTGCAAGTGAGTTTGCAAGTGAGTTTGCAAGTGAGTTTGCAAGTGAGTTTGCAAGTGAGTTTGCAAGTGAGTTTGCAAGTGAGTTTGCAAGTGAGTTTGCAAGTGAGTTTGCAAGTGAGTTTGCAAGTGAGTTTGCAAGTGAGTTTGCAAGTGAGTTTGCAAGTGAGTTTGCAAGTGAGTTTGCAAGTGAGTTTGCAAGTGAGTTTGCAAGTGAGTTTGCAAGTGAGTTTGCAAGTGAGTTTGCAAGTGAGTTTGCAAGTGAGTTTGCAAGTGAGTTTGCAAGTGAGTTTGCAAGTGAGTTTGCAAGTGAGTTTGCAAGTGAGTTTGCAAGTGAGTTTGCAAGTGAGTTTGCAAGTGAGTTTGCAAGTGAGTTTGCAAGTGAGTTTGCAAGTGAGTTTGCAAGTGAGTTTGCAAGTGAGTTTGCAAGTGAGTTTGCAAGTGAGTTTGCAAGTGAGTTTGCAAGTGAGTTTGCAAGTGAGTTTGCAAGTGAGTTTGCAAGTGAGTTTGCAAGTGAGTTTGCAAGTGAGTTTGCAAGTGAGTTTGCAAGTGAGTTTGCAAGTGAGTTTGCAAGTGAGTTTGCAAGTGAGTTTGCAAGTGAGTTCGCAAGTGAGTTCGCAAGTGAGTTTGCAAGTGAGTTTGCAAGTGAGTTTGCAAGTGAGTTTGCAAGTGAGTTTGCAAGTGAGTTTGCAAGTGAGTTTGCAAGTGAGTTTGCAAGTGAGTTTGCAAGTGAGTTTGCAAGTGAGTTTGCAAGTGAGTTTGCAAGTGAGTTTGCAAGTGAGTTTGCAAGTGAGTTTGCAAGTGAGTTTGCAAGTGAGTTTGCAAGTGAGTTTGCAAGTGAGTTTGCAAGTGAGTTTGCAAGTGAGTTTGCAAGTGAGTTTGCAAGTGAGTTTGCAAGTGAGTTTGCAAGTGAGTTTGCAAGTGAGTTTGCAAGTGAGTTTGCAAGTGAGTTTGCAAGTGAGTTTGCAAGTGAGTTTGCAAGTGAGTTTGCAAGTGAGTTTGCAAGTGAGTTTGCAAGTGAGTTTGCAAGTGAGTTTGCAAGTGAGTTTGCAAGTGAGTTTGCAAGTGAGTTTGCAAGTGAGTTTGCAAGTGAGTTTGCAAGTGAGTTTGCAAGTGAGTTTGCAAGTGAGTTTGCAAGTGAGTTTGCAAGTGAGTTTGCAAGTGAGTTTGCAAGTGAGTTTGCAAGTGAGTTTGCAAGTGAGTTTGCAAGTGAGTTTGCAAGTGAGTTTGCAAGTGAGTTTGCAAGTGAGTTTGCAAGTGAGTTTGCAAGTGAGTTTGCAAGTGAGTTTGCAAGTGAGTTTGCAAGTGAGTTCGCAAGTGAGTTCGCAAGTGAGTTCGCAAGTCAGTTCGCAAGTCAGTTCGCAAGTCAGTTCGCAAGTCAGTTCGCAAGTCAGTTCGCAAGTCAGTTCGCAAGTCAGTTCGCAAGTCAGTTCGCAAGTCAGTTCGCAAGTCAGTTCGCAAGTCAGTTCGCAAGTCAGTTCGCAAGTCAGTTCGCAAGTCAGTTCGCAAGTCAGTTCGCAAGTCAGTTCGCAAGTCAGTTCGCAAGCATAAAGAGGAACACTGGAATGCTTTTGTCTAAGTTTATTTAAATAGCTTACGATGAGTTGACTAAAGACTTGTGATTTACTTGTGGTGACTTGTGACTGACTCGATTACAACTCTGAAGCAAATTAACGAGCAGCAAAAGTGCTCAAATCTAAAGAAAGGTGCTTGACAATGCTTTAAATGCTGTATTTTCAGAGAAAATATATTCCAATTTTAAATTTGCAAAGTCAAAATTTGAATTGCAACCACAATCAGTATTTTGGGCACGTTCTTATTCAGCCGATTGCTGCTGCCTGCATGTCAGGCACTGAACCAACCAATAATAATGCCCACACGCGTATGTCGTCGTTTCAATGATTGCACGCACCATTTGAGGATTATGACCTCTTATTTTCTTCTTGAAAATGTCAGCATGCCAAAAGGAATAATTTTACAGGGAATTTAGTGTCCTGAATATCTGTGACCCACCAGGCCAAAACCAGGCGGAAGTCGGCAAATGCCATTTCGAGATATGGCATTGTACAAAAAAAAATGTGTTGCCGGTCGATTGTTTTTTTCTTTTCATAAATCGTTAGTTAAAACTCTAATTTATAGGCTGTTCATGTTTAAACCTTTTTAAAAATCCCCGAAAGTGATAATATCGGCCTTCTCCTGATTTTTGTTGTCGTTGCTATTACTCAAATTTAGCAAACTTGTTGCCGCGAACGGCAACAAAATGTCACTTTTTAAAGCGTCGTTACTTTTCATTCCATAGCGGTACTGGTGCATGTGATGTATCCTTTTAAAGCTTAAAACGCTAGCAATCCAATGGTATAAAAATCACTTGACTTTTCGACTTTAGCCTGGTTTCGGGGTGGTGGGTCACATCTTTGCAATAAAGAAACTTTTGAACAATAATTTGCTTTGTTAGTTTTTGAATAACTGCAAAACATATACTTTACATGTAGCTTGATTGATTTAGACTGCTGTGTTGGTCTATCTGAGTTTGATGAACAATGACCTCGCTGTTTAAGGGTCGGAATGTGTTCCGCTTAACCCTAACTACCCCCAACCCATCACACTCCAACTGCAGGTTATGCTAGGTTTTAGCCGGTTTGGTACCAAACCATAGCAATTTGTTGTTGAACCTTGTTTGACTCGAGCCAAAGGCCCATGATCTGAAATACCCTGTTGAATTATGTGAGGTTCAGGGCAGAAAGACATGAGACTTGTAAACATGCTGGAGATTGGTCACGGCACAGTTCCTGGTCAACTGCAAGTGTATGTACAATGTGTATGTGTATGTACCACTGGCCAGTCATCACTGCACTGATCCTGAGCAATGCATTGACGTAGATGCATCTGTACCAAGTCAAAGGCAATGCATTGACCCATCTGTACCAATTCAATCAAACTTCAACAGTTTGAGTTTAGCAGGTTTAGTACTGTTAGGTTTAGTACAGTGTACCAATAATTACTGAACCTGTGTGAGCTGTTGAAGTTTGTTAGGTTTGGTATGCATTCTAGTGCGAGATCCTAGGGGCTTAGGGTTAAGGTTAATACTTACAAAATCTTGAAAAACTTGTGATACATTTCGAAGGGTTTGAGGTTCAGGAATTTGTTTTTCTTATAATTCATTTGCATTTTATTAAAACAATTTTTGTAGTAGTACCTAAGAAGAAGCCAAGCAAGGAAGAGACGGAGCTGAGGGAGAAGATGAAAGCTTTAGCCCAATTCCAGACGGGCAAAGAACAGGAAGAGTTCTTTGAGAACCTACAGAGTAAGTCTGAAGATTGAGAGATAACGAGACCTAGCCTCTAGCTATCGATCTCACTTGCTTTGAATGGATCCTTAATTCTATTAAAAAACAATGCATAGTGTTGGGCATAGAGAAGCATTAATTATCTGATCATAGGGAATTTTCATTAAACGCTGTGTTCGCACTGGACTTTTTTGGGGGAAGGTTTTACTGAGACGATGGTAAAATAAAAAATGGTCAAATGTTACCACTGTTCGCACTTGGACTTTCGACACGGGAAAATTTTACCGAGACCGTGGGAGAAGTAGCCGAGCTGTCATTATAATGACTCGTGAGGGCGCTTTGCGTGACCTTTCTGCATTGACCCCGGTGTACCCATTCGCGCGCGCTCGCTTTTTTTTTTCGATCGCATCATTGACGCCATGCCATCGTAGGTACGGTATTGCATCTGTTGTCGTGCTTTCTTTTGTCGTAAGACACGTTGACATTCTTTTTTATCATTTGAAAATGACGCACTGGTAGCACCAATCAAACTTCCGACTGTATCAATAATAATATCGGCCATAATATTGACCAAGGGAACCCCAACTCTACGTAATCTTTTTGCAGAACCACATGCGAATGTGATCACGATGCGATTTGCATGCATCAGCGTTCCCGCACGTAAACAATGCAAAGAGCGCATGCGCGGTGTTTTGTGTAGCATGACCTTGCACTGGAGGGCCGGATAAACGTTTTCCTGGGCTGCTTTTACCGACACGCGCTGTTCGCACTGGACTTATCGTCTAGGGAAAAGTGACCAGGGAAGTTTTCCCGGGCAGCAGTTGGCCGGTAGAAGTACCCACTGGACTCGGGAGAAGTACCTGAGAGGAAAACGTCCTAGGCTGTCCGCACTGGACTTAAAATGGGAAAGTACCCATCGTCTAGGTATGTTTTATCATAATAAGTCCAGTGCGAACAGGGCTAAAGATACTATTTATCATCACTGCAATAAATTGCCTCGTCCTTGCATCGTCTTGGGTATTTTGGCCTTGGCAATGTCGCTCTTGACATTTTAATTACATTTTGTTTATTCACTCTAGAGGAAAAAGAGATCCGAGCTAGAATAAAAGAGTTGATTAAGTACAGAAGAAACGGCATCACGAAAATAGAAGGTGAGCTTATAGGAGGGAGATTTAACCAGTTCGCGCCGGGATTATTGTAACATCACCAAGCCGAGGCGCAGGATTATTTTTAAAGAAACTTGATCCAAGCCGGATCAGGCTGATGGTACCGGGAAGCACACCCACATATTTCCGGCCTTACTCGCTGCTGACAGACATTTCCGGCCTTGCTCGTAACGTGTTTATACGTCAACCGTTTTGAATCTGGGGAAAACTTTGCATGTGTGTACGTCCTTGGCGCGAAATGGTTAACGGGATTATACAACTTAGATTTTCTTTGGTTTAGCAGAAAAAATTGCTATTAATAATTGTTCTGTGAGGTTTGAATATTCTTCAGACTGAAAACATTACATCACTTGTTTTAACCAGTTCACGTCGGAGGCTGTACACGCAAAGTTTTTGAGAAAATCTAAACGGATGATGGATAAACACGTCTCAAAGCAAGGCCGGAAACATCAGTCAACGACCGGCTCACAGCGAGCGAGGCCAGATAATGGGGTGTGCTACCCACAGATGCTGGCCTGAGCTTGTCTCAGATTGAGGTTCATGAAAAACAATACCTGGGCCCGGTACATACATGTATACAAATAATCCCAGCACGAACTTGTTATGGCTTGTGCGATTGATAAGACGATCACACAAGATTACTAAAAAAACATGTCATATGTGGGTGTCATATATGGGTGTGTGACAGATAGGTAAATGTGCCTTAGGCAACACAAAACTGTACACGTGAATTATACCATAGATTTATACAGTGTACACTCACTTTTGTACAAGTACTTTTAACAGAAAACAAATTTGTATTCCCATAAAACCTAACCTAAGTAAAGACCCTATAGTGAAAAATACTGACCAATGTTCAAATGCTGAGAGAGTACGTACATTAATGTTAACATGGTTACGTTAGTACAGAAACAAACTTTGTTTTCTAAAATTATTTATCTTGTGCCTCTTAATTGTGTTTAATACCATGGTATAACAGAACAATTGTTGTCCGCTGTGATGTGGTCCATGGCTTTTGTACACGAGGGGGGAAATTGCACCCAAGGCTTGTCTTAAAATTTGAATACATGTACGTCTGGCTCACTTTCTTTGCAGAAATTTCCGAGTATGATGAGGCCAAAAGTAAGCGTGATAAGAGGAAGGAGGGCAAGAAAAAGATGGTGGACAAGAGCAAACGAACTGCAGTTATAACCACCAAGAAGACTGAGTGAGTTCAGAGTTCACATTGGTTTTTTTCTTTTAAACAATTGTGATCACCATCTGCGAAATGACACAGACATCAAAAGCATACGCTGAGGAAATTTTGGCATAATAAAAGTAGGATACACCATTTGCCAATCTTGAAAATATTTACTACCGAATTACTAAAAAATATCTTACATATTTGAAAGTAAATAATGATTGTAGGCATCTAGCAAAATGATTGCGGTAGATATCCTAAAATTGTTCCGAAAATTAAATTTTATAAAAATAAATTAGCGAAAACAACTAGAACAACATAGAAACCACTGCCCGACGCCGGTTGAAAACAAATGCCGTTTTGCTTTCTTTCTTTGGCATCCACGATTGTAAAACTTCGAACAGGTCAGTTAAATGATATTTACTATAAAATACAACCCTCCGAATTCACCCATTCTTGATAATTCAAGCAATTACCAATGTTGTATCCTACTTTTAACATTTTTTTTATAACTACAGTTTCAGCATTCACTCAGAACAATTTTAATTTTGATGAATAAGGTGGGCACAAATTCAATTCTGTGTGCATCGTTCTGTTGTTGAACAATAGAGCCAGCTACTTAATATCAAAGTCTGTTTTCTCCTTTGTGTAATTTGAACTACAATGAAGTAATCGATATGACAACATTTCATATCTCCAGAACTGGAGGGGCAGGGGACACCAACAAAAAAATGTACAAAGTGTGCTGTCACTGCACTGAGGCCAAATTATTGTAACAGATGGGGAGTTTTTCCTTTAAGAAAAATTATATAGGTAATAACAGTGCGAAGACCCGGTTATTACTGCGTGATAATGACCGCGTTGGGGGATGACCGCTGGTAATGGATCGAGCCGAAGGCGAGGTCCATTACCAGCGGTCATCCCCAACCCGGTCATTATCACGCAGTAAAAACCGGGTCTTCGCACTGTTATTAACTTTAATAAATACCTTTTTAACGAGACAAATGGTCAAAATGCTCAAAATTTCGTGACTTTCCTTTCGGCGATATTTTCATCATTTTGTGTTCATGTTTAGGGGCCATGTTTTAGCTTATGCATGGTACCCTGTCTCTTCAATATGTGTTGTTATTATAACCCATACTTTGAGACCAGACTAGCTGACCACTGATGCCCACCGTGCATAGCAACGTGCTAGCGTTAACATGCGCATTTTGAAAAATGCGTATAGATATGCGCGTATAGATACAAACGTTCTACGCGTACATTTATAGCGCGCAGTATCAAGATTTGACGCGTCCTTGTTACAAGTTACCGTAGAACTGTTGCATTCGGCCAATCATTGGCTTACATGATGCTTGATCAATGCTGGTTCAGGGAACATTTATTCACTTCTTCTTGAAAGCCCATGATATTACTACCTGATAATCCACTCCACGTGATCAAGTCTCGACCAATCAGAAGCCATCAACTCTCCTAGGTATTTATTAAACCAAGATAGGGTATGGAGCTAAAACTACTGGACCAAATCGGGATTTCTTGGTATCATTTTTCTTCTATAAGGATTCTCCATCCATTTTTGTAGGTAGTTTTGGATTTGGGTGGTGAAGGTGTGCTTGTTCATTTTTGTTGTTGGCCACCCTATATTCTAAATGAAAGCTTACGTTGTGGGCTTTCCAACCATGTATATCACTCTTTTCTCGTTTTACGTTATTCTAAAACCAAATATATTAAATTAAATTACGTCAGAAATTGCCCTCTCAGTAAATTGGTTTGTGATCATTGCTACCGAATGCGTCCATTCTATCTAATATCAACTGTTCTCTTTACTCTTTTTCCTCCACAGACCTAAAGAAGAGCCCAAGAAAGATGATCACGGTGAGTAAACACATGTGACCTGTCACCACAATATGAGAGTAAAGTCGGAAAAATTGAAAATTGAGATATTGATAGTTTCACATTCTTGAGAAAGAGAGCTTTTCAATGGTACATAACACTTAGGGGTTTTGCGATAAATACAATTTACAGCGCTCCAGAAAGTCATGGCTTTCACAAAACATGTTTGTGAGAACTTACTTAATAAACATCTTAAACAAAACACGCAAAAGACCGCAAAACAGGACAGGTGAGGTTCGGTTGAGCATGGCAACGGCTATATTCTAATCATTATTTCTTCTTAAAACTTTTCACATACATGTGTGAACTACTGTATAAACAACAAAGTATTAAAATTTCGAAAACGTGGGAAAAGTTACGAGAACCTAATTTGCATTTTTAATTGTCGTGTTAATTAGACCACTAATGGACTAAGCCAAATACTAACTACGCAAAATCGCGAAATTTGAGAGGTTGTCGATCATCTGATCGCACCCACTAAAATGGGAATATGTAGAGGAGGACTTGGGCTTCCCAAATTCCGCAAAATCTCAAAATTTACGACTCCTTCAAATTTTGACTTGGAATGGCCATATGTCCGATTCACATCGTGCGACTTTACTCTCATATTGTGGTGACAGGTCACATATGTGACCTGTCACCACAAAATGAACGTAAAGTCGCACGGAGTGATTTCCCAGTACGGCCAGTCAAAGTCAAAATTTGAAGGGGTGGTCGATTTTGAGATTATATGGTTTTTTTTAAGACTAAATCCCCAACAATCAATTCCCAATTTTTCAGATAAAAACAAAATTAGTTTTTGAGACAATTTTGACTATGCCTTTCTATGCCTTTTACACCATTTTTCACAAGAAATGCCCGTTTTCTCATAATCTCTGTATTAAGACTCCAGACTAAAAAATTTAAATAAAAAAAATATTGAGTATCAAACCTCCAAGTGTTATATACCATTGGAAAGCTCTGTTTCCACAGAATTTAGAAATGCCCATATCTCAATTTTTGATTTTGCCGACTTTACGCTCATTTTGTGATGACAGGTCATTATGTGATAAGGATGAAATATATAGATTTTAAAGGATTTATCTAGACACATTTGACCGGAAACTCAAAACAAATTTTGGTGTTGAAATATAGAAAAGAAAAGAGTTGGAAACTGAATTTTTAACTGTTGATTTTCACTCTTGTGAAAGAAAGAGTCAGCATTTGCTCATTACTAACTTTAAAAAAAAAAATAATATACAACATTTGCAAGCATCAGCATCAAAACATAAAACTAACAAATTATTATGAAATACATGTAACTTACGCTCGGTTCAGACAGGCGATCTACAGTCGCGCCGAACCAAATTGAAATCAAGTCGCTCCTGAGTCGCTCTAACAACTTCAGCAGTCGATCGTTCGCCGTCTGGCGCGCCTTGTCGCCCTTATTCGTTTTAGACGTCGGACTCAATTTACTCATTTGGTTCGGCGCGACTGTTGAACACCTGTCTGAACCGAGCGTCACTTGACTGTAAATGAATAACAGTGTCAAGCAGCCTGTGAAATCATAGTACATGGTGTACTGCCATTTTCAATAAAAGTGGTACTTTTGTATCAATTTTTGTAATTGACTGACCATCGTTGAAAAAACCCCACCTTTTAAAAATATTCCCCCAATTGACACAATAGTTAGTGAACATTCTGTTTGCAATCAGTTACACATCCGTGGTACATGTAGCTTCAAGCCAGATAGTCTGGTTCACTGACCATACAATTCACTGACATCTAGCAAATTGTTCCCTTTCACGTAAAGTAGAGTCAGGAAACCAGACTACAAGAACAGCATTTTGTTTTCTTGGTATTTTCAACATCTATAAACTCTTAACTTTAAATAGGACAGGTTACAAATATTTGCTATAAAATACTAAACCCGAAAGTCATCTTATCTCTCATTTTTTATTTTGCAGAGATTGTAGAAGATGAATTCCAGGCAATAAAAGCATCTCCCGGCTTCAACTATCTGTCTGACAGAGAGAAGAGGGTAAGGATATAATTTCTCTAAATCTTATCCTAATGCACTGATGACCCAAATCCTGTCAACAATTTCCCATTTTGGCAGTTCTTAACCCCTTAAAGGTAGGGTACACCATTTGTAGATTTCAAAAATATTTACTACTGAATTATTAGAAAATCTTCTACCTTTTTGAAAGTAAATTATGATTATAGGCATCCAGCAAAAGGATTGCGCTAGATATCCTGTAATTGATAGAATTAAAACAAAAAAATATTACGATCGGCGGACGGCGATCGCGAAAAAAACCTAGAAAAACATAGAACCACTGCCGGACGCCGGTTAAAAACAAACACCGTTTTTCGTGCTTTTCTCAGCATTCATGGTTGTAAAACTTCAGACAGGTCAGTTACACGATATTTACTATAAAATACAACCCCCAAAATCCATCCTTTCATGATAATTCAAACAATTACCAATGGTGTATCATACCTTTAACGCTGGAGACGCACCCTGCCAATCCATCCAGAATGCTGTGGCCAACTGTGCTATTTCATAGAACACGACCTGTGTGACAGCTGCACGCTTGGTCCATTGTGCAGTGCAGCTACTGGACAAAGGCTGCTGTGCAGTCATGCGTATATTCCGGTGCAGTGAGGAATACGGTAGGACGCCGGTAATACTGACGTCAAAGGGTTAACCAAGAGATGTTTTTGACATGACAATTTCGACCTGAAACAACTATTGTTCAAGGAGCCAAAATGCTTAACCAAGAACTGTTTCCTCACAAACACTAGGCCTTAATGCGACGAGTAACTTTGAGTAGCAGATGACACCCTCTACAGAGAACAGAATTATCTTTTCTGTATCAATTAGTTTGAAGTTGTGACACTTTGACTTGCTCCGCGCAACTGTATTTACAATTTTTCAAATACACCTGAGAGGAAAATTTGAAAAGATATTTTGTTAATTTTGTTTTGTATTTTGATGTCATTTTGCAGCTTTGCAGCTCTATGAAAATGAAACCAGCTCGCTATATAACCCTGAAAACAGTCATTATCAGGGTAAGTGTCCAGTACAATCACGCTTATTATCATCCGACAACGACTATGTTGATTATGATGGACTACATGTAACTCATAGAAGATTTGTAAAAGTGTATAGACCTTTAAAACGTAGTTGATCAGTGGCCTCCTATTACCATTTTTAGATAATCCTTAAAACAATTCCTGAAATACTGGCAAAAGTGTACTTGTCATGTGCCCGGAAAAAGGTCGTTAGCACACAAAAAAAGGGTCAAAAGTTTCAATCCTTATTTTTCAGGTAAAGTGTCAAAATATATTTTATTTTGTATACATTTCATCTCATCTCAAGGGACTACATAATTGTGAACGTCCACGACGAAAGGGCTGTAAAGTAGGCATCTTGACGTTTTAAGATATTTAGAGAAATAAAATCTAGGTGGTTTTTCATACAAGAAATGCCTCGAATGTTTAACTTAGCGTAAGTGGTTATGTCTGAATTGGTGGCCAAATGTCTGGAATACAATCAATATTGTTCACGTTTGAGACATTTTTATCCAGAACAAAACTGTTTCAGACATTTCTTGTTTTAACCAGTTCGCGCCGAGATTATTTTAACATCGCCGAGCCGAGGGGCGGGATTATTTTTAACGAAACTCGATCTGAAGCGGGTTCAGGCTGATAGTGCCGGGAAGCACACCCACGCATTTCCGGCCTTGCTCGCTGCTGACAGACATTTCCGAACTTGAACTTGGCGTGTTTATGCGTCATCCGTTTTGAATTTGGGGAAATTTTTGCGTTTATATACGTCATTCGGCGCGAACTGGTTAAGTTTTGTGCAATACTTAGCCACTTTTTTATAGTTTTGTTTATTTATTCATTATATTTTAGGACCATCTTATGCGACGCCAAGGTCTACCCTGTAAGACCCGTTACCCTAGCAACCTAGACAAGTCACACCGGAAACGCATCACCAACTATCTAGCCAAAAGTGGATGGATTAAGGTTAGCTGATGAGAACTCCTTCCGTTGCTGCTGCATTTATAACTATCTGTGTTCTTGTTTTGTTTAATAGTGCCAATATATTTGTATTGTAAAATATTTTAACCCTGAAGATTTGGACCAATGGGAACACTTTTCTATTTCAAAAATTTCTTTTTTAGGAAAAACCTATAAATTTAATTGCAAGTCCTTTGTAAAAAAGAAAGTTTTATTTATTGGGCCATGCCTTTTTTTGTATATATATATGTTTAGTTCTCGACTAAAGACAGAGTTACACAAAGGGGAGACAAATGTAGCTTGCCAGAATTGCTAGCACAAAATGGAGTCTTGTGCTAGACTGTTTGCTGTTTATTGTACAGGTTATTTATAATTAGGTATTGGTAAAAACCTGCAATTTATCGGTTTTCCTGGCTATTTTAAAACATTTGAATTCACCGATTCTAATATTCAAATTTCGTCCAGCAATCAATTTTAGTGCACTTGGTCCGCTTAATTTTGTCTTTTGTCAGACAATTTCAAAGTGAGTTCAAACAATTTTTTTTTAAATGAACACATGTTTTTGTCACGAGTATTCAATTTTGTCTAGTCTCATCTTCGTCAAGATTTGTATTCAGAAAACGAATTTGTCTAAGGTCGCACAATTTTAAAACACAAAAAAAACACAATTTAAGAACTTTTTTTCTCAGTTTCGTACAACAAAAGTAGGTTAGGGTAGGTTTGTTGAGGAGGGGGCAAGTTGCCTCCCAGGTGGTAATTTGTGGCATCAAATTTAAGATGCTTTTAACCCCTTGACGCCCGGGAGCGGCTTTAGCCCCGGCCTGCTAATCCGTCCGGAAAGCTGCTGTTAGCTGTGCTACGTCATAGAACATGGCCTGTGTTACAGCTACACACTCGGGTCCATTGTGCAGTGAAGCTACTGGGCAAAGGCTGCTGTGCAGTCATGCATATAATTCGGTAAATACCAGCGTTAAGGGGTTAAGATGGTTCAGTCGTCAACCCCCCTACCAAAAATCTGCATACCATACTGCACTCTACTTGGTCTGATAAAATCATGCAAAAATTGTGCTTGTTTACACAAGAAACAGCACACACTCCAAAGTAATTTATCTAAGCTTTAAAAATATTAATATAAGACAAATTCTCTGAAGTCTCCATTTCGGCAACAGTTTAGACAAATTTAATATGTAATGACGAATATTTTTGTGAGCCAATGTTTAAATAGAGAGATCAAACTTTAAAATTGAATGGTAAATGACAAAATCGGTTTTGGTATTAAAAAGCAAATGAAATTGTTCTCGGACGAAATTGAATGTTAGAGTTGGTGAATCCAAATGATTTTTAGCCGAGAAAATTGTGTGTCATTGGAGTTGTTTAAATAGCAACGTACGGTATGTGATGCAAGTGCAACAGATGTGATGACACGCCTAATGTACATGTAGATAGAATGTGCTGTTGGTTTCCTGCAATTTAAAGGATTTTGGAGGGTTTTGAAAGGTTTCTTTATAAGTGATTTAGGTTAAAGTCGCATGTAAGAGATTATTGGTAACCTTGGATTGGAGCCAGACTGGGACGTAAGTGCATAAAAATGTGCAAAAGTAGAGTGCTGTTGTTTCTTACTTAACCAGTTCGCGCCGGATGACGAATATAAACGCAAAAGTTTCCCCAAATTCAAAACGGATGACGAATATATACGCCAAGTTCAAGTTCGGAAATGTATGTCAGCAGCGCGCAAGGCCGGAAATGCGTGGGTGTGCTACCCAGCACTATAGGCCTGAACACGCTTCGGATCGAGTTTCGTTAAAAATAATCCCGCCCGTCGGCTCGGCGATGTTAAAATAATCCCGGCGCGAACTGGTTAAACTAACGCCCACACAACACACAAATTTATAATGCTATACTTCCCAGCATGTCTGATGCCAAGTGTAACCAGTTCGCGCCGAGATTATTTTGACATTGACCGGACCCTGGCACTGGATTGTTTTTCACGAACCCTAATCCGAGACGGGGACAGGCAGGCATCTGTGGTTAGCACACCCTGATATTTTCGCTCGCTGTGACAGATATTTTCGGTCTTGCACGTGACGTGTTTATCAGTAATCCGTTTTGAATTTAAGAACACACTTTGTGTGTTACTGGGTAAAACCTTAAATCAAATGTTTTAATATTAAGTTATGACAGTTTGATGTTCACCCAATTTATTCTGGAAGGGTTCTTGGGCTTTGCAAAGCGTGGCGAGTCAAATGCAAGACGTCCCGGTACCTTGCAGTTTAGTCTTATTTTATTCATTGGCAAAATCCGAGTGTATTATTTGCATCGAAATGCAAGTGATTTTTTTAAGAAATTATGTAACAATTGTTTTTCACTCCGAAACCTCGACTTCTATTTTCCTATTTGAGGGGTCCAGAAGCGTTCCACCAGGGGTTAACTTAAAGGCGTTTTTGCCAAACTGCATGAATGAAGCCAAAGACGGAGTTTGGAAAATGGCTATGGATTAATTTTGGATTAGTTTTCTTTTGCTTTTCCAGTGATTTTAAGTTCCCTTGCATTGATTAAAAACTCATGCTACTTAATACATGTAAGTCTTCAAGACACTAAAACCACCAAGGAAAAACAAACTCTTGCTCCCAAACAACTAAGTTTTAAGGAATGAGCCTGATAAGTTGTTCAGTTTGTGTATGTAATTGCTTCTGTGAATAATTGAATGGGCCCTTGGGAAGAAACAGAGTGGTCCACTGACAATGGTTATAGCGCCCTCTGTTGATTATTGTGAACTTTCCTAAGACAGCCAAAACAATCTTCAAAGTTTGCAACAAGTGAGCAAATGTAACAGTTACATGTACCAAAGTTATTTCCCTATTTTGAATTACGTACATTAAATGTTGAACTAAGATGAGATTTTCCTTGCGAACGTTATTAAATGAGAAGCATTTTTAACCAAACTTTAAACAAATTACAAAATCATCAATTTCACAATATTGCTTGAATGTTTCCCAAATTGCACGGATACCTAAAAAATTGTATGTAAAAAGAATATATTATACAAACAAAATGAAAACTCTGAAACAATGAAACAAAATGTTTACCAGTGGATAGAATTATCTTCTCAATAATACAACTTCAGGACCAAAGCACCCAGAGTATGAACATGACTCTCTCGCAAAGGCCAAAAGTTCAGACGTATGAAGGGTTCTGGCAAAATGAGATGCAACTGGGCAAAGGTTGAAATTTTTAACAAATTTTAAAATTAAATTTTTCGAAATAATTACAGGATATCTTGCGCAATAGTTTTGCTGGATGCGTAGAATCATTATTTACTTTCAAATGAGTGAGATATTTTTTAATAATTCGGTAATAAATATTTTCGATATCTGCAAATGGTGTATCCTACCTTTCACTAGTTCGCGCCAGAGAAAGTGTAGGCCTATACATGTACATGCAAAACAAAATTCTGAGAATCAAAACGGATGACTGATAAACATGCCACAAGCAACTAGGAGCTCGCAGCTGGCATGTGTGCGTGTGCTGCCCACGGACTGCCGGCCTGGGCCCACTGGGGTCGATGTTCGTGAAAAATAATCATACGTCTGGGTCTGGTAAATAAAATAAAATAAAAAAGGCGTGTTAAAGTTTGCAGTTATCAACATGCGAAAAAGTAAAATGTTGAGAACAAGGCCTTTGAATGTTTGAGTTTTGTACATGTGATATGGAAAAATGACATTTGTTTTTCCCTAAAAACACTTTTATTACAATCCTTGCATACTATTATCAAAACATAGTTAGTAGGCATACAGAAGGTTACAAATATCAATAAATATGTAAAAGAAATTGTGTGTGCAGTTTTCTCTACAATGCCTTGTGCCCCTCATTCTGCCAAAATGCATCACATATTCTCTGTACAAATTGTGTCTACATATAAAACTGTGACAGAAATCTTTTTGTTTAGGGAAGGGAATAAGAACTCTTGGGTACATATTATTCAGTTGGTGGATGTAACACACTTTGTCCCTCATTGTTTTGTTGCTGAAACATAAACATGGCAATAAGGTTAGTTGGTTACTAAAGGGTAAATTCCATATTTCTTTTTCACTAACCAACTCTATTTACTTACAATCTTGGTAGTTGCTTGTATTGTTCAGGTAGTATTGTTCATGAAAGAATGTAGTATCCTGCCACCACTTCTTTGGTTATTTTATAAAAAAGTCTTTAGAGAGTCGAGTGCATCCTGAAGTATTTTCTAACAAATTTGGAAATGTTCTCGGTCTTAGATTCAATATTTTTGCAATGACTGATCTTTATTAAAATATGATTACAACCGATAATGTCGTAACCAACGGATAATGTACCGTATCATCATTATCGATACTGTATCACTAATCGGGTGTATTCAAATGTGACCTGTCATCACAAAATGAGCGTAAAGTCGGCAAAATAATTGAGATATGGGTATTTCTAAATTCTGTGGAAACAGAACTTTCCAATGGTATAACACTTGGAGGTTTGATACTCAATATTGTTTTTATTTTTTAGTCTGGAGTCTTCATACAGAGATTATGAGAAAACGGGCATTTCTTGCGAGAAATTGTGTGAAAGGCATAGAAAGCCATAGTCAAAATTGTCTCAAAAATTTATTTTGTTTTTATCTGATCGTCCTGAAAAATTGGAAATTGATTGTTGGGGATTTAGTCTTTAAAAAAACCATATAATCTCAAAATCGACCACCCCTTTAAATTTTGACTTTGACTGGCCGTACTGGGAAATCACTCTGTGCGACTTTACGCTCATTTTGTGATGACAGGTCACAAATGTAATACACTATAGGTCAATTTACACTAATCGGTCAAATTGACCGAGAGTGTACTAAAAGTTACTACACTATCGGTCATTTGTTGTTACATTATCAGTTATTGAGTGATACAGTACTTATATCAGTCAATATCTATAACATCGGGTGGTTACTACATTATCAGTTGGAACACAACAAATGTCTGATAGTGTAGTCACTTTTACTACACTCTCAGTTAATTTATGTTACATTATCTGTTAGTACTGATAATATGTAATAACAATTGATGGATAGTGTAGTATAGAAATACAGCATGGTTTGAGGGGAAGTAGTGGGAATTACTGGTCCTGAGGTGTAGGTCAGCTTGATTACCTCCAAAGGCGAAGCGGAGGGAGGTAGTCGAGCTGACCATGGAGGAATAAGCTCTTATTCCTCCATGAGCTGACAAACACCGAGGGACCAGTAATTCCCACTATTTTCCAGAAATAAACCATGCTGTATTTTGTTTACTACACCTCGTAAATATTCACTGCCTTGTCGATAATTGTAGATTTTGCATCTTTATTTAGCACAAGATATTCAAGTTCTTTGTCAGTGAATGATGGAAATCTAGTAACATTACTGAGACTGGTTCCATAAAGATTACATGCCACCGACTACATGTCTACGAGGCGGGTTCCAGAGGGAATGTTTGGTGCTATCGTACCAGAAAAGAATACCGCACGGCAGCGAGCTGGATACTCACCGGGATGATGTCAAATGGCAGCGTATCATTTTTACTTCCCGAACGCACGGCGGAATCGGCTAATGAAGTGCTCTAATTTGCTCATGAATATTTATGAGGTGTAGTAATACATTTTACAACACTATCGGCCATTTGTTGTTACATTATTCGTTAGTGATACATTATCGGTCATTTTTTCTGACATTTTCGGTTGTATAGCAGTGGCATCAGGATGCAACATTCTTTCTAAGTGTTAGTGTGGTGCCATTTCCTGTTGAAGACTCTTGACCTGTTGTAAACTAAAAGCCACAATTGAAATTCAAATGAAACTTCCAGACAAGCTATTTACTAAAGCAATGAAATCTTATATGGGTAGGTTTTCTGTTTGAAGGCAAATTTAAAGTGAAACAAGATAGGGAGACTAGAATGACATCAGTAGAAGGGCAGATAAATGATTGGGATTGTGGTTTTCCGGAAATGTTTGCTGATCTGGATAGATATGCACAACATTAAAAATGCCAATTTCATGAGTCAGTGCAGTCACGTTTCTTTGACGAATTAAACAATACTTGCTTTATTCTCTCCCAAAACAGTAACTATTTGGGTGAGATTTTGTTGTCAACATCAAGTTTTGTTATAGCAATAGTCAGATCTTTTTGTGCCATTCTCAGTTCTCACCCGTGAAAAATGTATTTGTGTTGGCTGTCTCTGTTGTAACTATGCGAACGCTTGCCCTGAATCACTTGACATTTATTTTTTAGTTTTTTGCTCCAAGAATCAAAATTTGATACCCATTTTTTAAAAAGGCAGTGAACTGTGTATTAATCAAAATTTTAACAGCAAAGGTTGGGGGCTCTTGTAAAACAGTTTAAAAATCATCAAAGAATTGTCTGAGATAGTCATCTGCCCAATTTGTGAGTAATGCATGACATTTGTAGCATGGTATTATGTCCTCACAAAAAAATGTGCAATATTTATTTTAGGTATCATACTTGGGCTGGGTTATGTTTGATATTTAAAGGTCACATATGGAGAATATTTGAGAGTTTGTAGGATCTGGTTGTCCACAATGTTTAAAAGTAATATACAACATTAGCAAACATAACAAAACTTATGTTATTAAATATACTTGACTGTAAGTGAATTAATAGTCGCAAGCATCCTTTGAACTTGATCTCGGCATCTGGTGTGCCGTCATTTTCAAGAAAGGTAACATTTTGTATCAATTTCCAATGATGGTTGGCCAGCCGTCATTAACAAAAACCGACTTCAAGCATTTCCCCCAATTTACCAAATTTGGTTAATATGTACAAGTACATGTATGTACTTTGTTTTCAATTGGTCATAAGATAAGATGAGTTTTGTGAAATCGGCTGCTGGATAACCAAATTCAATCGCAAAAAAAGCAAAACTTATTTTTACTTGGTCTAAGGATACACCATTGGCAGATATCGAAAATATTTACTACCGAATTATTAAGAAATATCTTACTCATTTGAAAGTAAATAATGATTCTAGGCATCCAGCAAATTTTTGCACTAGATATCCTGTAATTATTGAAAAAAATTGAATTTTATAAAACGACAGCGATCACGACAAAACAAAAATAACATAAGAATAATTGCTCGACGCCGGTTGAAAACAAACGCTGTTTTTCATGCTTTTCTCGGCATCCATGATTGTAAAACTTCGGACAGTTAAACGATATTTGATATAAAATGCAACCCCCCAAATCAACCCATTCATGATAATTCAAGCAATTACCAATGGTGTATCCTACCTTTAAGAAAAATGCATACCGGCATTGTAGAGGTATTCACTGTGGCGTAATTGGTAGAAAATTGGGTGAAGAGACTTAAATTATCAAACATAAAACTGAAGACAATTGATATTAGAGACACTACAAGGGAAAGTATTTGTAGTTTATCTCTCCCATCATAACAATTGTACATCCTTGAAGTATTACTTCAATCGAAGTTTATAGGGTATACTCATATTCGTATTAATTGCCAACTTTTTGTACTAATATTTTCCATTTCTACATAGTGTCCTTTACATGCAGTACTTGTTATGGTTCTATTACAGTATTGGAAATTTTTCTATACATGTTTTGAGTTTTTAAAAGTAGTATTGTGGTATTTTACACATATCTTAAATTTAATTTACCTTTTTAGGCCCATTGACTGTGTATGTAACATAATAATCTGCTCAAACCGTCCAAGTTGCCCCTTTTTTATTAGCATGTTGTCACTGTTTCCAGGATTTGTGTTCGCACATCTTTTCAATAATATGTCCTCTTCCTCCAATTCCTTTTATAATGTGAACCAGTTATTTGTCTTGTAAACTTGCCAACAAAGTTGGTTCTCTAACTTGTAGAGATAAGTACTTACCAAACCATTGCGAGTTTCTATTTTTCGTGGTCCCTATGATTTTACTTTCCCTCTGTTTGAGGCAGGGACGTAGTCGAGTCCGTCACAAATCCATCACAAATCCAACACGTACAAGTCCACCAGTCCCAAATAAAATCACAAGCTATTCCAATGAGCTTTGACAAAAACATTCCTTTGTCATTGTTCATCCAGTTACTTGTGACTGGCTTTATGAAAAGACTTGCAGGGACCCACTACAACTCTGATTTGAGAAAAGAGAAAGGCAAGCTAAATTTGGTTCAAAATTGACATCAATGTATTCAGAATATTGGTTTACTTCAATGAGTTTTTAAAACATGACTTATTAAACAAATTATGTACTTTTCCCCTGTAAAACCTGAATGTTTTTTGGAAACTAGTTTAAGTAGGTTTTAAACGAAACCGTTTTTTAACTTTGCTTAAAAAGTGTTACCAAAACATGTTCCTTCCTATGTGATTGATTTTAAAGAAAGAAAAACATTCTTCAATGACAGAAATGGCAAAATAAAGAGGTGCTAGTGAGTACAGCAAAGTATGAAAAATGTGCTATGGAAGGAAGAAAGATATTGTCCAAAATAAAATGATATTCAGGATTACATGTATATGTTGATGCTGAAAATAATTAAGGCCGTTATACAGCACAAAATAATTATTTTTCAAGTGCGGTATCCACCTATTTCAAGTTGTCTTTTTCAACGTTTTAATTGATTTTTTGTGTGAAAACATATCAAAATGCTGCAATTCATTTTATTTGTTTGCTGCAAGTATTTGATTTTACAAATCACATGAAATGATTGTCTAACTGTTCAAAAGATATTTTACTAAGCATAATTGAGTGTTCCTCGGTGACCATTACAGCATTATTGATGATACTCTTATCTAATAGCTGCCAAGCGGTAAAATACACACGATTAATTCCAAGAAGTTCATTTGGCAATCTAATCTGGATCAATAATTTCGAAAGCTTATCCATTGGGAAATGCCGAGTAGAGTCACTTTAATACTTAAATAAAATATGCAAGAGATTAGTTAAGATGTTTGTTTGTATCGGGTTTTTTCCAGTTAATAACTATTTAGGTTGTTATCTTTTCCAAATACCACTGTATACGATAGTGTGTCCGCTAATAACGACACCATTTATAGTCCAGCACCCTTCGATCACACAGTGGTCTTTGCAAACTGCTTAAATGGGGCATGACCTTTTCATGCAAATTCGAATAGGCATAGCGTCTTCACACAGTAAACTACCCATTCAGCAGTCACGCTGGCCTGCGTTGTATATCTAATGAGCGCGTAGTCTATGTTAATAATCGCAGTTCTGCGATTGCTGATTGGCTACTTAGAAAAGCCTGCGGAGAAATAAGAAAAAACATAAACCGCTAAATGCAATTTGCAAAGACCACACTGCGATCTAGGAGCTGGACTATAAATCGTGTCGTTAGCAGACGCACTGTCGAATACAGTGGTCTTTAGCAAAGACTAGGTTGTTATTTACATTAGAAATGTGGATTTTAACTTGAAGTCTGTCGAATGCTTATGTTGGTGTGATCATGGGAGAATCTTGTAATTCTGGTAAATTTGAAGTTGGAAATCTGTAGTTCGTGTGAACTGTAAAATTGTTTGTGAATAGTGTAACATTGGAGACTATGGAAATTGTTTTATATTAAAAACTGTAGGATATTTCATGCAATTCACTGTTTATTTATTAAATGGCATGGTTTTGCCATCTACCCTATGAACGAACTGAATTGTGAACTTTGTCTACTGTTGTGTTTGTATTTCTTAAATTAATTTTGTAGCCATTTGAATTTTTGTTTTACACAAATATTCGAAACAAGCAATCGAGCATCAATAAATCCCATTTACCACGCGTCCATGTTTGGTATACCGATAATGAATGTGATGGCATTTGCCACGCCCACTAGTAAACCTGACGTCACAGATTATAACCGGCCCTAATTTAAATCACAGAGATCGCCGACACTATACCGCCTCTGTGTTTGGTCAGTGAGGAAAATACTCCCTTTGTCGGTGAATGACTCACCGCACAGCTCACGAAGACTAGTTCTCCAGCCGTAAAGCAATAGCAAAAGTGTAATCCCTTTGGCGACGGGTATACGGTCAGTGGTTTTGTCCTGACAAAAGTCCTGGAATTGGTATGTACGAGTCACGGCAGTCATCCTTGTTTGTAATCACATGCAACTGAGCTGACCAAAGTACAAGTTCACTGCCAGCTAGCGAGTCAGTCAATGATTGCCACAAAACCTCCCATGATTTCCCGATTACCACACGATGGATCCTAATATAACGCAGGTTCGTCTGCCGATTCCATTGCACTTTTCCGCCTCGTAAATCGCAGACTGTGGAGTAGTTGTCATATGAGGAGTAGACTCTAATTACCGAGACGGTCATCACCCACCGCTGTCTACGCCGGGAAACTCTGGAGAATTTATGTGCCTCATTTAGGATACCTACATCACCACAATATTCTACTCAAGGGAAACACTATCATCTTTGGAAACATTCGGAAGACGATCCTAGTGTAGTGGGCGTATCGACAAAGCCCTGTGAATTTACGACAGGTGAGCGCAATATTATGTACAGTATGTAAAACGGCCAAAACAGACGAGCCTTAATATTTATGCTCTTTACCGTAATTTGTGTCAAGATAATGTGTGTGTGTGCCATCGGCTAAATTAAGAATACAGCGTACCTTGCTGTAATGGAGACATCAACCTTGTGTGTATAGCCTAGCCTATACTACGTGAGGAGAGATGTATCCGGCTGTTTTGTCATTTTCATTATCTTACTCTTTCAATACATCGTAGTTTCGTACGTAGGCCTATTATTAAAAGAGGATTTTTTTATAGGCGTACTTTATCTAGCAAGTCAAGGACATATTATGATATATGCTCAAGCATTTGGTTAACATCTTGCGGCTGTTTAAAAGGGAGATACTGCGGATAAATATGGAAAAAACAGGTTATCATTTTCAGCCGTACAAGGGAGTCTATCCCATTTTCGTCAGCGCTCGACCAGAGAGATTGAGACGGAGCGCAATACCCGTGTTCAACTCCCAGTTCACTTACCGCACTGAAGTGCAACCCATTCGCTGGCCTTGTATCAAATCAGTCTAGTACTAGTACTGGTAGTACATGTAGTAAAGTAGCGAATTCCTTCCTCAAAAAGTAAACAATTCGACAGAAATTGTACTTCTTTCCTCTATTTATTTCCTCCAATATGCAAGTTCTAGATTTTGTTTGGTACACGCAAAGCTCGTTCGTGATTACCTTCCGATTACTCAATGCTTTGGTTAAGTTTCGGAAATGAAAACATTAATTCGCGTGGTGTGGCGTGTTGGTGGTTTAATAATAGTCTTACGTAAAATATCGACAGTCAAGCAGCATTGTGGGCAATCAAGGAAGAAGTTGTCGGCTGTAGTTTAGTTCCCGTTGGTGGTTTTCTTTTCTCGGGAAGTCGCAACCAAATAAAAGTTCCGAATAGGCGTCATTGACAGTTTCTATATAGTTTCAATAATTTGAGTTAACTTTGAGCGTGAGTGATGTTGATATATAATACATGTACATATAACAGTCGAAATTAAAGGTATTTTTTCTGACAAAATTTGAAATCAGACAGTACCCAAAGGCACAAGTTAATCCAAAAAGTAATATTAAAAAATGGTGCTTGGATTAACGGTAAGATACACCATTTGCAGATATCGAAAATGTTTACTACCGAATTATTAAAAAGTATCTTAAAATAAAAGGTAGGATACACCATTTGCAGATATCGAAAAACTTTACTACCTAATTATTAGAAAATATCTTACTATTTGAAAGTAAATAATGAGTGTAGACATCCAGCAAAAGTATATCCTGTAAGTGTTCGACAAATATAATTGTAGATACAAAATACACGATCGCCGGACGGTGATCGCAAAAAAATAAAACACCCAAGAACAACACAAGAACCACTGCCCGACGCCAGTTAAAAACGAACGCCGTTTTCTTGATTTTCTCAGCATCCATGATTGTAAAACCTCGGACAGGTCAGTTTAACGAAATTTACTATAAACTACAACCCCTAAAATCCATCTAGTCATGATAATTCAAACAATTACCAATGGTGTATCATACCTCTCAAAATACCAGTAATTAGTCTAACAAATCGCGATCGGCGATCGCGAAAAAAAAAAGAACAATAAAGCACACTACCCGGACGCCGGTTGAAAACGAATCAATGTCGTTTTTCTTGCTTTTCTCAGCATCCATGATTTTAAAACTTCGGACAGGTCAGTTAAACGATATTTACTATACTATTCCAGACAATTCAAGCAATTAATACCAATGGTGTAGCCTACCTTTAAAGATCGGCGTACTCAGTTGATTCCGTCTGTGACTTGCTGTCGTGATTTCCAACAACCGACCGATTTGGGAAGAAATTGTGCTTCGTAGTTAAAAGGTTGTACATGGGTTTTAACTTTTTTTCTCGAAAAGTGTAACCAACGAGCAACTTGTTTAAGGTTTTGAAAATAGTTTGGATTTTGAGCAAAATGCGTGAACAGGTAATAACATATATAGATGCCTTTAGAGACGATTTGAGACCAGCCACGTTTCCGAAGCCCGAAGCTTATTTCCGTTAAGTTTGTGTTGCACTTGAATGGAAATTTTGACAAGAATATTCGGGGTTGGGAGCCAAATCTGGCAAATCACCGAACCTTTGATCAGGGCCTGCTGCTAAAGTGCAAGGCTGTGATTAGACCAGAATAAAACACTTCATCTGTTTCCTCCCATTGCTGACTTTACCATGAAAACACTCAAATCGTCACTTCATAACTGCTCTTGACCCTATAGGTTTTTATGGGGTTTCGATCCAGTTTTACGACCACACTTCATTCTGATGAAAAAACCTTGGGCTGTCTAGCGTTGCCGTCTGCTTTTTCTGCAGTTTGTTTTTGTATCGGGAAGTATATAAACGATGTGGAACTAATGACATCCTGGCAACCCCGCTGGATGAATTAAACAATACATGCATATCTTTATTTACCAACTTGGTGAACTGTAGGCCTAAACTAAATCATGATCTCCAGGGGTTTTCGAACTTTTAGAGCTATACGAGCTCCAAGTCCAAGTTATGAAGAGACCTTCCAGATTTTCAAATCGATGTGACCCTACTTCCATCAGATGTTTTGTCAATAAACACAAAGTGTTTGTGGAATGGCTACACTTCTGTAAAAAGGTGTCTGTTACATCTATATAGCAGACGAAGTACTTTATAGTCATGCAAGCTGCGCTGGCAGCATACCAATACTCAATAGTTTTAAAACCCGCAGTCCGGCACCATCTACATTAAGCCTTCCCAAGAATTCTACACGGAATGCTAATGATTTTGACAGGTAAGTCTAACAGATTAAGGGAACAGGACAAATTAATACAGTAATGGCGAGGTTACCGTATATGGTCTGATATTTTGTGGAATATCAAAAAAAAGGGATACTGCGGTCAGTACGATACAAATATATGTGGCAAATCCATTAAAATTTAAAGAAAATGCGTAATATTAATAACTCTTAAACCTCGTGCTGGTTGGGTGGGGTGTGTTGAACACGCACCGGCAAGCATTTTTTTGGCCTAAGAGTTTTTTTGTTAAAACAACATCGCATTTATGAGAACGCATTGCGTGCTAAATTTCTGTGTCAACCTTGCATCTACACGTACCGTACACGTACATCAAGTTCCACTGAGTAAAAACAAAAACCCGGGTTATTTACGGCAAAAAGAAGTTTGGTGAGGTAATACAAATTTGTCCGAGATGTGAAACAAGCGTGCCTTGGGAATGCGGGCCATGCTGATTGACAGATTTAAGTGCTCGTGAAATGAGTTGAAGAGAAACCGCAGGAGCTACTCGTAGCGGGTGGAATGTGTGGGCTCTGTTCGGTGAAATCCCAGGAATATCCTGCTCTCTCTGTAGACTCTAGTATCAGTCATTGTCAAAGTCATGTTTTCAACACTACCCACGCCGGCCGGAAAGAGTGCCAAAAATGCCCCCAGCATAAGTTAACTGGAAGGATTTAGTTCTTGTTTGTTTAGTTTTTCAATTTGTTCAGGTCATTTTCGCAGTTGAGTCTTCGTGAAACTGGGGAAAAAATATATAGGGCCTATATATACGTGCGTCAAATGTGGATATATGTACAGGAATGTTCAGATAAATCAACCCGATATCTTCACTTGTTTGTTGTATGCAGTAAAGTAGTCTGTTGTAGCTTCTTGGTACATACCATGGAGGAATAAGAGCAGCTCTTATTCTCCATGGTACAACTGGTTTGATTTTTTGCGAACATGTACTCCAATGGGTATCACTATCACTATAAATTGTTCTGCATAGGCCTATGATCGCTGGGTCGATCCATGGTTGAACGAATCAGTGGTTGCTTTTGTGGACCGGCCGTGCGAATGTACGGCTAAGATTACATTTAGGCCAAATCAATCATCATTTCACCGATCTATTTTGATGGTGTATAACTTTAGGAGTTTCAAATGTCTTCAGCCTGATTTTCCTACGGAAATGAAGTATCATTTATAAAGTGTTTCGTGGTTGAAAACCAAGGGTAAAACCCTCATCAAATCAATGTATTAAAAACCCTCATCAAATATTTGAACTAAACTTCCTGCCTTGTGGTCAATATTTACATTGTGAGTTTACAAAACGTTCAAGTGAGCCGAACTATACAGTCAACAGGATCGGATCATACAGGTCGATTGGAATATTTTGGAGTGGGCCTATTATTTATTTGGGGCATTTCCTGAAATTTGGGACAATGGGAGAGCTGTGTGTGGGTTGTAGTCGGCGCTTCAATTGTATTTCCACCACAAAAAAAGCTACCTGTTCACTGAACTGTTGATCAAATTTGAACAATGGTTGTTGGGAATTCCAAAAGTACATAATCATAGACACACTGATGGTGTTTTGGGTTGGGTTGTGATTCACGCATCGGGGACAGCGATGTTGATAAAAAGATAAAACAGGTATTACTATAATGGGTCTAGACTGACTGCCGGAGAGAATGTTTGTAAATGTTGGTGTGTTTATTTGGGTGATTTTTCAGATATTCGAAACATGGAAGTCAGACTACGGAGGAATGTGATTGACTTTTGCCTGCTTTCTTGCTTGATTATCGTGACAACAGGTAAGATAAAGGACAGTTTAATGTTCAATATATATATTTAATGTTCAATATATTTATTTTCATCCAAAGCAAATTAATCAAGTAATTTAGATGGAAGTACAAGTATTTGATGCTGAAAATTTGTGCAAAAAAGTTTAGGCCAACTTTACTCACATTTTAGCTGATAAATGAAATGATGTTTTTAAATCAGCTTTTAAAACAATTGAAAAGCCAACATTTAACATTATGAGGGATTGGTGTTCTTGTTGATAACTTAACATTGGGATTATTTGAAGTTGGCAAAGTTTCTTTACTCATTTACACAAGTCATTATAGAGCTGTATTAATAAAACATTCAGGCATTTTTTCTCCCTTTATTATTAAAATCAACATTTATAAGGGATTGGTGATATTCAAGTGTTTGTGATATTTCAAATTATGCTTGAAACGCAATTGTTCTTGTTTTTGTTTTGTTTTGGAGAATTTTAGTTATTTATTTATTTTGTTCAACAGGCAACAGCACAATAGAGCATGTAAGTTTACCTTAGAAGATTTTACGAGCACCATGTATACATGTAGAACCCTATGCAACATGTCCAACATCCAATTTTTTGCAATTCTTTGGCATCATGACATGAGCCCATCCAATAAATGGCAATAAATGGGTATTGTGATAGAAAATTAAGCGTTCCAATTTACAACATATTGAAAATACTGCGAATTTATGACTATTATAAAATAAAATGTATTGACCTCAACATCCATTCAACGGTTACGCAGATAACAGTTGGGTAAATTCAAACACTTCGTCTGTGACAAAACTAGTCAGTGTTTGGTACCAAGACACTCGCAGTGAAAACATTGAAAAACTATGCACAACCTTTTGACCTGACGAAACTTGATTTTGTTATTAAAACTCTTGGAAAGAATTCCATATCATCCAAGTTCCTGTGTACAAAACCTATGGGCCTAAAAGTTTTATCATTCCTAAACAGTCTTATCCAACTTCTGAAATGTAAATGTCCTCAGCATATATGATGTCCGGATTATATGGATTTTTTTCCAAACTGTTTATTTTCAAAGATAAGTCAATTAACTGATCATTGGAAATCCCCTATACATTTCTTGACATCTCTACAGCAAGCCAGATAAAAATAATTTCCTGGGTTGTTTTACCAGTACACTATCTTTAATTATTCAAACTTATCCAAGGAACTGTTTAGATAAACATTTGGAATAGACTAGCTACTTTAGGGATAAATGCTGGCCTTTTCCCTAATTTGCTATATATCGTTCACATTTTGTATATTGTAATGACAAATAATATTTATTTAAACGTTTTTATCTACCTTTCAGTAAAAAAAACAGTCAGTGTCAAAACAAAGTATTTCAAGAAAACTACTTGCTTTACACGTTGAAGCTCCTGATCCTATACGATGGTCCCAGAAGTTTGGTTTCTTGTAAAGTCTCATTACGTTCTGGTGATCAACTTACACGCTCTATAGCTTGTCCATTTTATTTACACAATTACCTTTTGTGAATTTAAATCAAGTTCAATTTACTTCATTACACTGAAAAAAAGACAAATATGTGATGCGATCAAGCAAAATCAGTCGGAACTCGGCAATTCTTGTTTTGAGATCGGGCCAAAATATGTTCGTAGGGGTGGAAAAATCAAAATTGATTTTTTTACAAAAACAGAAGGGGGAAATATTTTTCTTTTACATGAAAATACTCTTTTAACCAAATTCAAAAGGGAAGTGATACAAAAACATGATTTTCTCAGTTTCTTTATTTTTAACGTGCTGGTGTTCCAATGGTTGTAATTTTTCAACCAAAGGTCGTATTCACATGGGGTTTTCACTGACATGGAGCCTAAAGTACGCTACAAAAGAATATGTAAAAATCCCCAAAATGACCAAGGCCTTAATCTTCAGACTGATTTTGCTTGATCGCATCACATATTATTGTTCAATATCTACCGCCTTCTTATTATTTTGTGATAATAAGAGTCATCAGATCTTATAACAGAAAGTTGCAAATTAAGTTTTCATGTTGTGAAATTCAATCATTGAATTTGCAGCCAATTTCCTGCTGACTTTGATCAAATTTTGCTATGAGATAGTACAGTATAACACAGGTCCAACCAATAAGCTCAGAGTGATAGACTATTTCTTGAAAGGATTGGGGTCCTCAACAAAAAGTGTGTTGCATTGGGGTTTTGTTTTTGTTTTTCCTGCGGGTGGGGAGACACACTGTATGCCTTTAAGATAAAACCAACAAAAAAGATAGACAATTATGAGGTGTTCTGGTAGAACGAGACAGAACTGGGCGGAGGTCGAAATAAGAGTTTGCTAGTATTAAGAAAGAAAATAAAATTCTTCTTAAAATACCATTAGCTACACTTCAATCAGAAATCCCAGTGACAAGTTAATGCTTTTTAATCTTTATTTGACATGTCAAATGAGTGAAATAATGAGAATAATAAGGATATACTAGTTTCAAGTTTTGTATTTGTAAAAATAAAAGATGAAATTGTGTAAAACACTTTTATTCCAAGGTTTTTTATACTATTTCTATATAAGAGATTACAAGTATGTGAGCCGTTCTGGTAAAATGAGTCAGACTAGGGCAGAGGTCGCAATGAGGGTTTGTGGGTATTAAGAAAATGAATACAATTCTCCTTTCAATTATACTTTTGTTACACTTCAATAGGAAATTCTGTTGACAAGTTATGGCTGTTTAAAGTTTGTATTTCTCTACATGTTAACAAATTGAACATTTAAAATTACTTTGAAAAAGGCCATTAAAGTTTTGAGCTTTGTATTCATAAAAATCAGACGATGCAAATTGTTTTTCCTCACAAATTCTTTCTTCAATGATTTTTATGCCATTTCTTTTGTGTACTAATAGACATATCAAAGTTACATGTGACCCGCTCCATCGTAATCAGGAATAAGTCGCTGAGGCCGTTTTACGCAATCGGCCGTTGAAGTTAACGCATGGGTGAAAATCGTGACCAAGTCGATTTTCTGAACATTGTATTTTTAGGAAGTGCAGTTATCACAGATTATTGTCATTAACCCTAACTCCCTACACAACAAAGGAAGTTGGAGGATTTTGAAGAAATTGTATTGTTTAATAACAATGGTGAGGGAGTTAGGGTTAATGTCTTGTATGTAAAAACGATTAATAAAGATGAAAATAAAGAGGATTTGTGTTTGCTGTCCGTATGATTTTTGTCAATTTTGTTTATTTCAAAGTTGTTTTTCTCGGAATGTGGATTCGGCAAATAAATATACACATGTCATCTTTATCAGACCATTACTCGTTAACCTAAAAAGATACACACTTGTGATGGGTATCATTAGAAAGCTTATGAAATTCCCTTTCTCACCATGTGCATATCTCAAAAAGTCATTTCGAGACTTATTCCTGATTTCGATGAAGCGGGTCACATATTATTAAATCTGTAGAAGAAAAATCGCCCCCATTTTTTTCTTCATTTTTTCTAAATGGCTTGCTTCAGTTCTGTCTCATTTTGCCAGAACGCCTCATCACATATTTAAATCTGAAAATCAGAAACAAAATTACACCTATTTAGTTTGTTTTCATTTTTCTCCAGTCTCCACTAGGACCTGTGCCCAGTTTCATCTAATTTTGCCAGAATGCATTACAATTTACTGATATTTTAGGAAGTCTGTTATATTTTCCCATCTTCCATAGCTCAACAAACTAACCCGGCTAATACGTGCGCTAGCCATCCATGTGAAAATGGCGGCACATGTACTTCATTACCAAACGCCTTTATCTGTCGATGTCCTGATGATTATGGTGGCTTAACATGTGAAACGCATTCCTCACAACAAGGTAAGCAGTTAGCACTAAACCTTATCTGAACAAATGTTGGTGTTATTTTAAAGAATTTGGGGTAAGGGGTTGAAATCATATTTTTATTTTTGTTTAATACAAGGCGAGTTAAAAAAATCGGAACCCCAAAACAATGAAATATAATTCATAATTCATAGTTTATTTTATAGGAAATATATTTCTTTGTTTTTTGGTTCTGTTTTTTTACTGTATTTTAGAATAGGTCATTATAGTTTGCTTATGAAAAAAAGCTTCTTGGAGTTTAATTGGACAAATTTCCGGAAATAGACATAAATTGTATTCCCATTATTTCCTACATGTAGTTAAACTAGGAATTCTGTTTTCATTTTTCAGGCCAGACAGCTTGTTTCAGCAATCCCTGTAATAATGGCGGCGATTGTGTCAGTACTGGGCTGCCTCAGTTCACATGTATGTGCCCGACCCCGTGGCGTGGTAGCACCTGCGAAATTGATGTGGATGAATGCACCAGCAACCCATGCCGCAATGGTGCAAGGTGCCAAAACACTCCCGGAAACTACAGCTGTGTCTGCGCTATAGGATACGCAGGCAAAAACTGCCAAGAAGGTACAATTTATAAATGTTTCATCCCTTTTTTTTGGTAAAATGGAAAATATCACTTTCGAGCAAGTGCAAATATACACATGTCTATTCATTTAGAATTGTTACTTAAAGGGATCGTACACGTTTGGTAATTGGAACCCATTGTTTGTTTCAATCCTATATAGTTATAAATATATACCATAAAACTAACCTGTAAAAATTTCATTTCAAAAGGTGGTAGCGATTTTGAGATATTGCCAAAAATCTGGAGAGGTTATGTCCACGCAGGAAGAATAATCTGCATTGAAATACACAGTCTGAGAAACGTCACTGCAGTAACGCTTCTCAGATTCAAATTCTTGGGGATAAAAAGTGAAATCTTTGTCCATAACCGCAGTACTTCGAAGTGAAAAGTTTCGAAAAATGCATTATACTATCCAAAGCTGCTGTACTTCTTACCAAGTAAATTTGTATTGCCATAATTTTTTTGAGTAATTACCAAACGTATACGATCCCTTTGAAAAAGTGTTAAATTTTCAGTTATTATTACAAAAAAATGAGAAAGAATGTTTCTAGCATCTTTGTGATGTCGAGTCGTGGTAGCTGTCTAAAAATGCCATTTTAGCGCGGGAAAAAATACGTCACGTCGCACGTCATTTCTCGCTTAGGTCAAAGGTGACTGTGCACATTGCCCACAATGTGTGACATTTTGCCAGTCTTACACGGCGAATGAAATGTTACGTCGTGGTATAAAAGTCCTAGTGGGAACGCATGGTAGAATTACACAAAGGAAAGTCACAGTAAGTTACCGCAAGGCCGCAGAAGAAAAAGTCGAATGGGAACACGGCTAAAGAGTGTCAATTCGTATGTCTTCCTGTCAGATGTGAAATGTACAACCAATATATGCAATAACAATGGTACCTGCATCATCCTGAATGAGCAGCACATCTGTATGTGTTCTACTGGGTTCAGTGGAGAAACCTGTCAAGACAGAGGTATGTTTTCAATTTGTATTAATATAAACTTAATTAAAGTATAAAATTCAGGAGAAAAGTATTTGCATGCATAAAGAAATGACAAATTGATGAACTGTCTGAAGGATGCATATCTTTGTGCACTCTTTTGGACCCCCACTTTCAAAAGTGTTCCACCCCTGTGGAATGACGTTTTTCTTGCTTTTCTTAGCATCCATGATTGTACAAAAAAATTGAATGACATTTAATAATGAAAGAAACAGATGTTGATTTTAGGTATTAAAGGTAGGATACACCATTGGTAATTGCTTGAATTATCATGAATGAGTGGATTTGGGGAGTTGTATTTTATAGTAAATGTCGTTTAACTGACCTGTCCGAAGGTTTACAATTATGAATGCGGAGAAAAGCATGAAAAACAGCATTTGTTTTCAAAACAGCATTTTGTGATGACAGGTCACATATTGCTAGATATAGTGATGGTGGCAGTTTTGTTTTATTCAAAGCTGACCCCATTTCGCAGTGTGTGCACTTTTTGTGAGCTTGCTTTCGTCCCGAATATTGATGTACTCTATGATTTGTGTGTTCAAGTGAGACTGTTTTGTTTTCAAGACTAGAGGCAAATTGGTCTTGTGAAGCCTGGCTGGTATTTTTATAGTGCCTGCATCGTAGCATCAGTGCACCATGAAATCTTTACTAAGTGGGTTGACATAATCCTTTATAGGGGAAATGGGTCAGTCCATAAATTAAGGGTCCAATTTTTTCATGTCCCTGCTACATCCAGTTGCCGATCCATGATTTTCCAAAGAAAAGGGGTGGGGTATGAAATATACCGAGCAGCTAATGGTGAAGCACGTTGCAGTACCTACCAAGGAGTGCCTGCCTGCCCTGCTAGCTAGAGGGGTCTGGTGCATGTTCCTGTAATCTAAAGCGTATTTTTCATATTTTGTTTTAAGTCTCCCTCTCTTTTTATGTTGCTTGTTTTTCTTTGTCTGATGAAAAGCGGACCCCCCCCCCCCCCCTCCCTCCCTCCTATCTTTTTAAAGGTACTATACACCATTGGTAATTGATTGAATTACCGTTAATGGGTAGAATTGGGGAGTTGTATTTCATAGTAAATATCATTTAACTGACCTGTCCGAAGTTTTACAATCATGGATGCCGAGAAAAGCACGAAAAACAGCGTTTGTTTTCAACCGGCATTGGGCAGTTATTCTTATGTAATCATTGTTTTTTCGCGATCGCGAATTGTTTTGTATAAAATTATATTTTTCGGAATAATTGTGGATATCTAGCGCAATCATTTTGCTGGATGCCTAGAATCATTATTTACTTTCAAATGAGTAAGATGTTTCTTAATAATTCGGTAGTAAATATTTTCGATATCTGCAAATGGTGTATACTACCTTTAACATAATGTGAAGCGCTTGCACTATACATGTATAAGTACCGCACTGCACATTATACTATATTTAAATTCAAGATGTATTCTTTGATACCATTCTTCTTTCTCGTAGAATGATTACATTTAAGCAAAGTTTTTACCCGCAAAACAAATAAATGAAGTTTGAAGTCGATTTCAGTGACACTTGCATGGGAAATGTACATTTAACCGAGACACCAACAAAATATGTCACACTTTTGGACGTCTGTAGCTTGTTAGTAGCTTAGTGTTGTCCAAATTGTAGCATTTATCATCTTGTGGTGTGGGGAAAACTATTGAAATAAAATATCCTGCTCAGGGACAAAGACGTCTCCTGGTTTTCCTTTCAAAGAGCGACTTGTCCACTAATCGCATCTGCTTGGTCTTCTTGTTTGTTCAGAGGATTGTAGTCCTAATCCATGCAAGAATGGCCACTGCATACCATCATCGGAGGACCCCAATGGATATGTGTGCGGATGCCATGCAGGATATACTGGCAGATTATGTGATCAACAATTACACGGTGTGTATAAAAAACAAGTCTTGAGAGCCAGAGAGAGCTCATTTTGTTTGAACAAAATTAAACAATGTACGCATTAGGACTATAAAAGCACTGGGAAAAATAACACTTTAAAAACTAATGACACTTGAAGCCCCTGTCACACTTGTCCGAATCGTCACTCCGTTCATGTTCCGAGTAAAAAATTGTGGATTCGGTGTTTAATCGGTTTGAACTGAATTCAAACGGATTTCCCACGGTTTCCCTCGGTTTTCCAACGCTATATACTCGTGTACGTTCGGTGATGTACTGAGGAACTCTGAGAAATTATTGAACCTGTTTAATAATTTCTCTGAATTGTCGCGGCAACCTCAATACGGACGGTATCCGGTATACACACGGAATATGCACGGAATGCACGGAAAACACACTTTAAACATTCGTTGCCATTCGTTGCAATGCGGAATAGGTACGGAAGAGTACGGAACAGGCCTCTGATTCCGACCGATAACCGTATGTATTCAGAGTTCATTCCGAACCCACACCATTGTAATGCCGATCAAAAAACGGACGCACCGAATTGGAGGCCACTAAATCCGATGATATACCGCATTACCACGATGTAATACCGCATATTAAACGAACACATACCATATATATAACGATCATATAACGAATAAATTCCAGTTCAGCGGAAGATCCAGAGACAGAAAAATTGCTATAAAAGCGGTCGGTCTTGAGATCAATGAATTTTGAAAGTTTGGCATGTCCGGTGATGATCGGAGAGGTTCTGAATATAGACGGATTGCAATCGGAATAGCAACTTATTAGATCCGAAATAAGACCGGATTATGATTGGTGTATTTTCACAAGTGTGACAGGGGCTAGACTATGTGCCCTTAATTGTTTACATTTAAACTGATCAAAATTTAAATGTGATCAGCTGGGTGCGAACGCATCGTGCTTTGCATAAATTTGGTTGAGAAGTGATATCACAGGTCACATATTTCCAAGGCGATCTGACCTGCGATGTCACTCATCAACTAAATTGTATGCAAAACACGCTGGACACATTTCAATACAGATGTAAACATGCAACGTCACTCAGAGGGCCTATTGTCTATAGATTCAGCCATTTGTTTTTTACAAGATTAAGAAAACATTTGATTATGGATAAATTTGTGACACTTGTTTCTTTGCACTGTCTTCTCTAACTATTACTAATTTGCCCGGCTAACCATAAACTATCATGGCTTTTTTAGAATTGTGATCAGTTTAACTTCATGATGAAAACCGCGTCATTATTGTTTCTAAATTTTAACCACACCCACAATCTTAAAGGTTCGATACACCATTGGTAATTTCTTAAATTATGAGGAATGGGTGGATTTTTGGGTTTGCATTTTATAGTAAATATCGTTTAACTGGCCTGTTCGAAGTTTTACAATCATAGATGCCGATGACGTTGGTTTTTCAACCGGCGTCGGTCGGGGCAGTTTTTTTTTTAACATTCGATTTAAAACAATTACAGGATATCTAGCGCAATCATTTTGCTCGATGCCTGGAATCATTATTTACTTTCAAATAAGTAAGATATTTCTAAATAATTTGGCAGTAAAATTGTTTGATATCTGCAAATGGTGTATCTTACCTTTAAACCTAAATGAACCCCTTTTGTTGCTCCTACCACCAAAGGTGACGCATAGGTGCAATATCAACCTCAACATTTTATCTCATTCAATTCACATTTTGTTTTAGCTCATGCATCAGCAATTGCTGGATTTTGTTCCTGCCAAACATAATAAGGTCTAGCAACTTTTTGAACGTGGCTAACACTCTATTCTCATTTTAAACACAGCTGCCTGCTCTCATAATGGCGATACATTCTATGACGGTGAGGTTAGAGATGTGGAGTGTAACCGATGGTAAGACCCACACTTCTAAAAAACAATTGTATCGAACATTACCAAGACAACTGCAATATTATCTTCTACCTTGACTCAAACTGTACAATGCAAGTAAGCCTATAAGAGAGAAGAAAAAATGATAAATTATGAAAGATAATTCTTGATAGGCCATCACTGTAAGGGAGATGAGACATGGTCAATATGCACCACTTTACAAAAGAAGCAAGATATAACACAAAGGAAACCCCCCCCCCCCCCCCCCATCCTTTGTGGTGGTTATTGTGCTTGTGGAATGTAATTTCTCAGGATTTTTGTGTAGGTTTGTGGGTTTTTTTTGGGGGGGGAGGGGGTGGGAGTGCAATAAAAAAGTGTATATGGGGTACTAATGGGGGAGGGGGAGGAAATCCCTTGGTCTCATATCGTGCCGGGTATACCACTTTACAGACTAATTGACATCTGAATAAATACTGTATATTGATTAAAATTATTCATACTGCAAATTCGCAATAGTTGAACACGTACATTGCCCGCAGCGAATGCCGCAGCGAATGCTGCGAATTTCATAATAATTCAGAAGTTTTCTTTTTTGATATTTGCAAATAGTGTATACTCCCTTTAAGAGGTGAAAATTTAAGGAATAAGCACTGCATTTTTACTTAAAATGTCTGAATGCATACATTGAAGTATTTTGATATTGCTCACATGGTGCTTAATTTGTTATCTTTTTTTTTCTTCAGTCACTGCCGTGGGGGAGAATGGCTATGCACAAAAAAATTCTGTGGGTAAGTTAAAGTATTTATTGTATGAATGGATTAACACTTTCCGTAAGTAATTAAATGATGCAAATTGTTTTCCATTTGTGGAGGATTGTAAAAAAAAGGTATTAAAATGTACTATTTTGAATCTTGTAGATAATTTCATAAAAACAATCGAGTTATAATTTTCAAAGTGAACAAAGGAATTTACAAGGTGGGACTTGAACCTGCGAATTTCGGAATACCGGACCGGCGTTCTACTAACTGAGCTATCTTGCCCGACATGTCCCAAGTTGTCAGTATCTTTGTTCGAGGGAGCTAGTCAGAAGTCATGAACACCAGAATGCCAAAGATCATGCGCAATTTAACGATACAACCTTGAAAGAGGCATTGTGGGGACCACTCAATGAGGATACAACTTTTTATGTTATAAGTTATAATAAATATTATAAGTTTATAGGTTATAATTCTATTTAAAGAAAATATGTTTCCCTTAACCCTAACCCTACAAGACACAGCACAGTGCATCGAATGATGGATTTAGCTGTCAACAACAGTGTATAACAACCACAGTCAATTATGAGAGCTAATCATAATTGAACAATGACAGAGATGGATCCTGTTGCATTATGTGACTACAGACCCTGAAGCAGTTTGACTTTGACCTTGAGATTTCTGACCTGATGGATCTCGACAATGCAATCTGATGCATTTGGCAGGGTTTCTAGCCAAAATACTCTGGAGGGTTAGGGTTAATGTAACCTTAGGGAGACACTTTTTGTTATATGGAAGCCAATGTGGAGACATTTCAATGTCTCTTTAACCAGTTCGCGCTGGATGACGTATATAAACGCAAAAATTCCCCCAAATTCAAAACAGATGACGCATAAACACGCCAAGTTCAAGTTCGGAAATGTATGTCAGCAGCGCGCAAGGCCGGAAATGCGTGGGTGTGCTTCCCGGCACTATCAGCCTGAACACGCTTCGGATCGAGTTTTGTTAAAAATAATCCCGCCCGTCGGCTCGGTGATGTTAAAATAATCCCGGCATGAACTGGTTAATGTTACAGCTCCTACAGGGCGGGTCAGAAAGATTAGTACAAATCTAGTAAAAAAAACATTTTCCCTCAATTCCTTTGGACAACTTAGTTTTCCCTTTATGTTTTATTCAAGATGTAAAAACTGTCAGAAATGTTGTAACCGTGTTGCCATTTAGTCAAATTACCATCAAGAAAAACGCAGCTAGATCGATTGCTCATGGTCTAAAATAAATAAATCAAAATTTGTTCGGCTACACTTTCGCAGTTCAATTTGTTTGTCTTTTATTTGCAGATCAATTCAAGTAATATTTGACTTTGATGGCGATTTCAACAGCATTGTGCAAGGCAAGGAAGACAATTTTAAAGGGTAAGTGATTTAGAAAATGAAATAAATATTCTTTGTTCTTGGCTTAGAAAATGGCATTAAATCGTGTGAATGTTGTTTTTAATTAAAAACAGTTGAATAAAAACAAAACTGAAAAGAAATGGTAAAAAGGTATAAAATGAGAAATAGATCGATTAGGTTATCTAACCACATCAGATGAAGAAAAAAAACCTATTAACTTTTTTGTTCAATTCTTAATGAATTTGATTCGGGAGAATCAAATTAATTAGATTTATTTTAATTTTTCAGATCATTGAAAACTGCCTTGGCAACAGATTTTTCAATCGAAGAAAGCATGATTGAAAACCTCATGGTATGTTCCTTTTCCAGTAAAATTTCTAGCATTGTACTATGGGCGGTTAAATCAATTTTTTGTCAAACCTACAGAGACTGTTTGGACTGAATGCACGCACGATGACATAAAGCTTTGTTAACTTTAGCGAATTCTGAGCCCTAATTCGGCTTTTTTTTCAGGAAGAATAAGTGACCACCGTGGAATGTTGACAATCACGTACGGTAACTTTTGACAATAGTTAGTCCAATGCGAACGCGTCTTTTTGTATCATACAATGTTAACGGAGCCATCTCCATACCAACATCTGATATCTGAGGACATGTTAATTAAGTTATGCAACACCGCCTGCCAGCCAATCGGAATCGACTTTGATATCATTTCGAGCAGAAATGGGGAAAGCTGCTGATTGGTTGATCGGTGTCAGCTGACCCTGTTTCTCTAGATTTCTCTACTGCATGATCTCTATATATTGGAGCATGATAGGAGTCACACTACGTAATACTGGTTAGGCCTGTGCATTAATTCTTTTGGTACATTGCGTTATGGGGACAATCCATAGGGTTTGTGTGCTAAGGGAATTCTCTCTAATTTCAAACTCAGAACACTCTAAAATTCTAAAATTGTCAACATCACACTAATTTTTCTTCTTCTACATTTTCTTTTATTATACCCTAACCCAATTTTACCTTGTTCTATCTTTACTGAAGATCCAACGCACTATGGACTTAATGTCCCCACTACTTGGTCTGTTTTTTCCAAACAAAAGAACCTGTCCCCACAACTATAGGTGGAGGCTAGAACAAGCTAGCCACCCTAAGTAGATCGTCTTTCAAGCTGAACCAGCCAAACACTAGTAAAATCACTTTTGTATTACATATTCGTCGCCCTGAAATGTCAACAGTTGGAAGTCTTTGGAGAACATTTATGAGTTTGCAAATACACAGAATGTATGTGCCACTCGCGAGGTGGTTTGCCAAAGATCTGCCAAAACAAGCCTGCTCATTAGAGAACAAAAGACAAAGGAAATATCTTAGCTGCAATAGTTAATTGCATTCGATGCATTCTGTCTGTCTCTAAAGTGCTACGTGTACGTGTGTCGATCTTTGAATTTTGCAGCACTTTTGGTCTAGTGGGTCATACATGAAAATGTGTGGAGTAACTTTGCAAATCTCAAGTTGGAAAAACAATTGATTTTACTATCCAATTGTGTGCAGGTTTCCGCTGGTAGTATTCATGTGGAGTTCGAGCTGGTTCCCCTCCTTGAATCACACCTCAACATTGAAGATGTGGCAGCCAAAATGCTAGCAAAGGTAAGACGATGGTTTAAGTTAATAATCAACAATCTGGTGCACAATTTCAGACACAAATTTGGGGCGCTCAAAAATATCTTTTAAATTCTTTAAAGATAGGATACGTATTGCTTGAATTATCATAAACGGGTGGATTTGGGGGTTGTAATTTATAGTAAATATCGTTTAACTGACCTGTCCGAAGTTTTATGATCATGGATGCTGAGAAAAGCACACAAAAAAAACGTTCGAATTTTTTTTCCGAAAAACAATTTAAGAATATCTAGCGCAATCATTTTGCTGGATGCCTACAATTATCATTTACTTTCAAATAAGTAAGATATTTCCTAATAATTTGGTATGCGAATTGTTTGATATCTGCAAATGTTGTATGTTACCTTTGAATCAATTCGTAACAAAAAATGTATGACATGTGTTAATATCATAATTATTACAGTTTATAAATATAACAAGTGCAATAAGAAGCTTTTGGACAGTAATGTGGTTGGTTACTCTTTGTATAGTTGCAAAAGGTATACTCTCTCTTTTACATTTTGCTACAGCTTACATTTGTTTTGTACACGTTTTCTAATTGAGCAGGTTCTCGATTTAGACTCCTGTACCCGATTCACTTGTGTGGTGTCATGGGTGTATCTTCGATTTACACCATAAACAAATGCATGTACACAAAAAATGCTAACCGCACATGGTTCACCTAACAATGTTCATTAGCTTTCTCTTTAGTTATTCAACACCGTGAAAGCATTTTACTTATTTATTTCATACCCATAAGCATCAGCCTTATTCAAACCTAAAAGCATTCTCTGTCTTTAAATAATTCATACACAAGTAGTTATAATATTAATATATCACCATGACAACCATGGCTCACATATGACACCATCTTTAATATAATATTACTCTCTGCTGTTTATACCTCATGGAGTTTAATCAATACAGCAGGTGTTTTTACTCGTCAACAGTTTGTATTTAACCGTGGCAACAACATCACATTGTATAATTAATTTGGAAGCAGATATTGAATTTAACAAAACCCCAGATTTATGTTATTATTCAGTTTCGTTTTTGTATGATGGGCGTATTTGTTCACTTTATAATTTGTAGTCATTTAAATGAAACACAAACTGAAGACAAGTTAATGCATTTTTCAAATCTAAAATCCATTCACTGGAAATCACGAGATGTTGGTTTTAAAATGTTGATGCGTGGAGACTAATTGTATTTGATTGTATGTAAATAGTTTTCAAGCAAATATCAATTAAACGAAAATTAAGCTATTAGGAATTTCTGTTCCCAGCAAAAAAAAAAAATGGGAACATGAAAACTAAGCACTTAATGTCTTTTAGTCGATTTATACCAATAACAAAATATTGTTTGTCAGTTGTGCATTTTTATTGTTTGAAGCAAAATCTAAAGAATAGTGCTTGAAAACTAAACACGACAAAGGTTTAGCTCTGTGAATGCTGTATATTCCGAGAAACATCTTGGGATTTCTTGTATATTTCTCTTCAAAAATGACAACGAGAAAATGTCAGAAGGAATAATTTCACAGGGAGTTTATTAGAGTCATTGATATCTTGACATCAGCTTTGAACAATAATTTAGTTGGTTACTTTTTAGATAGTGGCAAAACATATACTATCCCTTTAATTACTGTAAAACTCATTCTGAATTGTGCAGCTGGATTCGGGTACGTACTACTTCCGTTTCGAGCAGACTTCTCTTTTTGTTGACGCATCCTCGGTCAAATTTGAGAAGGTGGAAGCGCCAACTGCGGACCCGGGAGCCCCGGTCATCAGCAACGTGGTGCTAGTGGTTGTGTGTGTCCTGGTCAGCTTGTTCTTAATTATCGCTGTCATCATCGGAACTGTCGTCATTATAGTAAGTGAGATTTACTGTATACAGTCACTTTCGCTGGATTCAAAAAGATAAATTGTGTGACCTGTCACCACAAAATGAGTTTAAAGTTGGAAATTGTCGTTTTGCAAACCAGTAATAATACTATAATAGTATAAAGGTAGGGTAACTACAACGTTGGTAATTGCTTGAATTTTCAGGAATAGGTTGATTTCAGGGGTTGTATTTTATAGTAAATATCGTTTAACTGACCTGTCTGAAGTTTTACGATCATGAATGCCAAGGAAAAAAAGAAAGACAAAATGGCGTTCATTTTCAACTGGTGTCGGGCAGTTGTTATTGTTTTTTGCGCTATACCGCGTACAGCTGATTTGTCCAATCCGTCCACACCAGATTAGTCCACATGCCCAGCACGCTAGGCTCAAACCAGGGTTTGAAACGGCGTGTAGTTGAGGCGAATAATAGCCTTGATCCAACCAGGTTTACTTTCCGGTTTTGCGGTTAAGCTGGTTTTTTTATCGCACGTTATCTGATTGGCCCTTGAAAGGACGACTGACACCACGCTGTTTAAATATACGACACTATACAGGACCTTGTCGTGTGCGCCCTTGCATTGTATTACCAAAACGATGTTCCACCTTCGGTGACGTTATTGGCCGTTATTCAAGGTAATGACTATGCACCCTATCGGTTCAAAGTTTACGGTGTTTTATTGGCTCCGCCGAATTCAGCCGAAAATGTAACGAAACACAAATTTGAAATGGTTGGGTAAAGGCTATCATTCGCCTTGACTATGCCAAATACTGTTTACGGATGTACATGTACATGTACGTGTTGGGCGTATGTGTACGTGCGTTTGTATTGACCGGCAGTCGTGGTCGTCGGACAAAAGAATTGGGAGGCAAACAATGGGTCCACGATTGACACAACGTCCACGATCTCAACTCGTGTACAAATCCTATGGCGATCATCCGAAAAAGTTAGAGTACAAACAAAAGAGGTAAAGACGTTCGGACAATGTCCCGTCCACGATTTCCAGTCAATACATGACTGTGCGCGTACGTGCAGGCTGTTGAGTATGAGGCTAGCGTGCGTGCCGTATAGAGACTGGTGTATTGATCCCACAAATTCTCGTTCAGGAAACAAGCTTGATATAGCCTTGGTCAAAGGCTATGTAGGGTGTTGAAAAACTACAGATATCAACAAGCAAATTTATTTCATGTTTTTAACAGTCAACATTCCATTCAGCAAATTCTGTTCACACCCCACAATGTATTTTTTGTCAGATCCAATTTCTGGGAAGTTATTATATTGTTATTGTTTATTAAAAAAAAAAATTGGGGGGAATGTTTCTGAGATTATTTTGTTCCACCTGGAAGGTCTCTCAACTCAGATGGAATCAATCTCCAGACAGTAACAGTTTGAAGATCCAGTTTCTGAACTTGAAACCCAACCCCGAAACTTCAAAGGCTTAGTGTCAGGTCTCATTGACTCCTGGGTTTAGGCCCCAAGTAACCTTGCCTCGGGGCTTCCAGTCTAGTTCACAGCCTTTTAAGTGACCTATTTTGAGATGGCATTTTTGTTTAGTTTACCCATGTAAAACGTGGTTCTGTTGTAAGATTCTTGATTTTTGAGAGAAATGTTGACAGCGAGTAGCTGATGAGTTGCAGCTGGCACCTAATAATGGAAAGAAATTGCTGCCCCAATAGTGAGCCCTTGAACTTGGTGGGATGATTACTGATATCATTTTTTCTTCAATACAATATTTCAAATGAACCACCGGGCAAACTATTAATACCATTTTAAAAATTGAACAAGGAAATTAACTGGAGTAGGGCTTAGTTTAACAGCGACCTCCGAATTGCTGTTCTCTTTTGGCTGGTAATCTGTTCAACAGAGCAATATTATTTTGTTCCAAACAAGTTTTTGTGCTACAACCATTTTTGTGCTAAGCCAATTTTTGTGCTTAGCAGTTACATAAAACTGGCGCCAGCTACGTAATGGGCCCTGGCCTTGACCAATAGCAATAGGTAAACTGTCTCCAGTAACTATGAAGGTTTAAAGGTAGTATACACCATTTGCAGATATCGAAAATATTTACTACCGAATTATTAAGAAATACCTTACTCAATTGAAAGTAAATAATGATTCTAGGCATTCAGCAAAAGGATTGCGCTAGATATCCAGTAATTATTCCCAAAAAATATTTTTTTTAAAGAAAAATTCGCGATCGCCGGACGGCGAGCGCGAAAAAAACAACATAAGAATAACTGCTCGACCCCGGTTGAAAACAAACGCTGTTTTTCGTGCTTTTCTCGGCATCCATGATTGTAAAACTTTGGAAAAGTCAGTTAAACAATATTTACTATGAAATACAACCCCCCAAATCTACCCATTCATGATAATTCAAGAAATTACCAATGGTGTATACTACCTTTAAGCTATTCTTGGTATCTGATGATAATAATAGTAATAATAATATGTATAGTGCTCGTATATGATCTCAAAGTGCTTTACAGTTATTACAGTTCATCGGGCCCCTGGACCACACAGCAGCCGTTTGAAAGCACTTTAATGGACCTCGACTCTCACATACAGGTACCCATTTACATTCCCATTTAGTTGATATCTGCTAACATTTTTGAACTGCTTTGTGTATTGCAGGTTCACCGTAGGCGCTCAGAGAAGACATCCACAGGGCAATTCGGTGGAAGAGAAACAGCGGAAGAGGTAAATATTTATCTGCATTGTTGCACTCTTGTCCAATTTCATTTAAAGGTAGGACATAATTTGCAGATATCGAAGATTTTTACTACCAAATTATTAAGAAATATCTTACTTATTTGAAAGTAAATAATGATTCTAGGCATCCAGCAAAATCCAGACGAAAGAAGCTTGTGAACTATATTCCCTCCCCCTCAAAATAATAATAAATAAATAAATAAAATACAAACTGGAGACCTTTAATTTTAAATGTTATTTTATTAAAATAATTGGGTGTGCAAGTTATTTGATTTGGAGGTTGTATTTTATAGTAAATATCGTTTAACTGACCTGTCCAAAGTTTTACAATCATGGATGCTAAGAAAAAAGGCATTCGTTATCAACCGGCATTGGGCAGTTGTTCAATTTTTGCGATCGCTGTCTGGAATTATAAAATTCAATTTTTTGGAACATTTACAGCATATCGAGCGCAATCATTTTGCTGGATGCCTGGAATAATTATTTACTTTTAACCAGTTCGCGCCGGGATTATTTTAACATCACCGAGCCGAGGGGCGGGATTATTTTTAACGAAACTCGATCCGAAGCGGGTTCAGGCCGATAGTGCCGGGAAGCACACCCACGCATTTCCGGCCTTGCTCGCTGATGACAGACATTTCCGAACATGAACTTGGCGTGTTTATGCGTCATCCGTTTTGAATTTGGGGAAAACTTTGCGTTTATATACGTCATCAGGCGCGAACTGATTAATAAAGTAAGATATTTCTTAATAATTCAGTAGGACAATTATTTGATAAATGCAAATTGTGTATCCTACCTTTAATTGCAATAAAGGCTAAAGCAAGTACAGGTATTTATTCACTGTAGTGAAAGACTATATTTAGCCAGCAAACTTGAAAGGTGTGATTCACAGTTGAAAAATGTTGGATGATATTTTATTTTGGACCACCGGTGTATCAGCACTTGAACTTGAATGTCGGCAATTATAGTACAGGTCACTGCATCTTAATTGGAAAGCCATGTATCTTTTATCCTCAACAGTATCCAATGAACAACACCAACCACACGCGGCACCACAACGACCTGTACAACTCCGTGCCCAACCACAATGGCAAAGTAGCTAGTGGTGGGGGGGACGCAAACGACTTGAAAGACATCAACATTGCCATGTTTTCCAAGGTCGCCGAGTCAAAAGACCTCAAGAATGGCATTGACCATGTCTGACGACCCCCCCCCCCCCCTCCCCCCCCCCCCTCCCCCCCTCTTGATTCTTTCTAACCTCCCTCAAATCCCCCCCTCCCCCCCCCCCCCCCCCCACCCCCACGGCTTGATGATCATGATTGATTGGCCCAGAGTTGCACCCCATTAGCGTGTAGCTCTTGGGAGATTTGGTTAGCTGCCTGGGGGTGTGTGCTCCAACATCTGTCTTGTGCAACCTGAAATCTGGAAGTTGAATGGTGATGCTTTTAACAGAAATTGGCCCAAAACAAGGTATATTTTCCTGTTTAACAGAATATTTGCTTTACACAATGCTTTAGGGCAAACTAATACTAATAGTTTGTTTCCTTTTTAAGTTATGAATAATTACATTTTTGAGCATAAGAGTTGGTTAAATGTCAAACACACACAAGTGGACCCCCCTATTATCCCTCTTTTGTTTGTACTCCAACTTTTTCGCAAGGCCTCACATAGGTTTTGTACGCGATTTTTCAATCGTGGACGGTCGGTCAATCGTGGACCCCTGGTCTATGATTGCCGGTGTTTATAGTGTAAATCAAGGATACATTTTGTTCCTCCTGATGATTTCCTTTGTTTTTCCGACGGCTCTCATTGGTTTTGTACACGAATCTCAATCAAGTACGTCCTCGTTTACACACATAACCCCAATTCACCAACATGGCGTCAGGGATGTGTCCTCCATTAACACCATAAACAAACCCATCCACACACGTAAGTTTGTATCTGCATTCAAATAGTGGACATAGAGGCGATCAACGATTGACAGAAAGTCCACAATTCAAATTTGTGTGCAAAACATATGAGGCCTTCTAAAAAAAGTATAAACAAAGGAGGAACAAATGGGGTCCACGTTCAGGCAATAAAAGTAATGTTCATTTTGTAAACGCTAAGTTTTTGGCACCAGATATTTCAAGAAAAAGTACATGCACAGTGTGGCATTTCCTTTCCCCGAAATGTAAATTATTGTCATTAAAACCTTTTGGTACCCTGTAAGGTAAAGCGTTAAAGGTAGGATACATCAATGGTAATTGCTTGAATTATCAAGAATGGGTGAATTTAAGAGGTTGTATTTTATAGTAAATATCGTTTAACTGACCTGTTCAAAGTTTTACAATCATAGATGCTGAGAAAAAGTTTTCAACCGCTGTCTGGCAGTGGTTCTTTTGGGTTTTTTCTTAAAGATTGCCGTCTGGCGATTGCAGATTTTTAAAAATAAAAGTCAATTTTTCGTAACAATTACAGGATATCTAGCGCAGTTATTTTTCTGGATGCCTACAATTATCATTTACTTTTAAATAAGTAAGATATTTCTTAATAGTTCGGTAGTAACAATTTTCGATATCTGCAAATGGTGTATCCTACCTTTAACTATTTGTTACTACAAGTCTTGGAATTTTATGGTCCAAACTTTCTGGTCCAATTACACGCTTCTTTCCCACAACCCACTGGAACCTCACACCCAGTCAACCCCCCACCCCCCAGGACAACTCTTAATAGGTGCCATCAGTCTAGCGATGACAGGAGGGGTCAATCAAGTTCACTACTGTCTCTCATTCCCAAATCACTAGAGATTAGTGTGGTATACTGGAATTTTGTCAGCATTTCTCCTTTTGGTCATTTGTAAAAGAATCTTTTTGTGTTGGGCTTGGCGAGTAAAGAAACCACATAATGTGGAGGCAATTGTATTTTTAAAGGTAGGATACACCATTGGTAATTTAATTAAATTGAATTATCAGGAATGGGTTGATTTGGGGGGTTGTATTTTATAGTAAATCCTTTAACTGACCTGTCTGAAGTTCTACAATCATAGATGCTGAGTAAATGAACCGGCGTCAGGCAGTGGTTCTTATTTTGTTTTTGTATTTCTTGCGATCGACCTCCGGCGATCGTGATTTTTGTTTTATAAAATTCAATTTTTCAGAAAAATTACCAAATTTCTAGCGCAATCATTTTGCTGGATGCCTTAAAATCATTATTTACTTTCAAATAAGTAAGACATTTCTTAAGAATTCGGGAGTAATCTGCAAATGATGTATCCTACCTTTAAAGTTTGTTTTGTGGTTTTTACTGGCTTTTTAACTTTACAGGCACATGCAACGTATTTTTTGTATTGCAATCCCCCAAAATGTATGTATTTGTCCTATTTAATATTATGTTTGTTTTTCATTTTCTACAGTATTTTTGTGGGTTTTTTTTTTTTTGCTAATGCAAATTTTCATTTTTCATGAGCAAAACTGTTGTCATTCTGGTACTTTTTCTCAGCAGAAACATCAAACGTTGCTATTTTCAGCACCATAGATACTTTGCTGAAGTATTTGTTGTTTTTTCAAAATGTTTCTGCATATTTACTCACTCACCCCGAGTTAGTGTTTTTTTCGCACTGTAAAGTTAGTAAGTTATTTACTTGTTAGATTTTCAAGCATATTTGTATTCAAATGATTTATTTAAAAGGTTGTGGATGAAGCACTTGTGTAATAATTCTTTGGTTATTCCAGTTTGAAATTGTCATTTTTAAAAATTTTGGAAATTTTAATCAGCTTGTACAAATTAAAAAATCTGTTAAGAAACATATTTCAAAAATACTTGAGAAAGTGATGGGGAGAAGTGGCACTGTTTTGAATCAAAATGAATAGGCCGAAAAAAGAGAAGAAAACTCTGACATGTCAGATACAACCAAGCCTGCAAAATCACCACATCCTAAATAACACACCCAGTTGCAAACAAAACTAGTTATGCACAAACAATCGGTAATGACGAAGGCTCACACGATTCGTCCAAGGCAAAGCCTATTTAACAAATACGCGACGATATTTTTGAGTTTTTTTGAGATATCACTATTTCATTCAGAGATATCGCCAAATAACTCTAATAAACTAAATATCATTATGTGAATCGGCTCTCATGGAAAATCTTTAACGAGTTTCTGTGCATATTCCAGACTATAATAATTATCGGAGCAAAAAAAACATAATCTTCACTAGAAGTTGACACAGTAGCACATGCAAACTATTAATGCATTACAACTGTCTTCTTTACCTTGAAATATGCTTTTAAATAGACTTGCTAGCACAACTTTTCTGCCAGTTAGCAAAAATCTGTTAGTTAGTAGTGAGAAATTGGTCAATATTGTCTGCATTTTGCAGGGAATCACTGCAGGCTGTTCTAGATCTGGGCTTGAGTTGTGATTTCGATTGGGTGTCTAGTAATATAAGTCACTCTTATCAAATTCCTAGCAGTTTGGAGTTCGAAATTTTGAAGATTGTGGGGTGATATAACCACAACTTCAATTTGCTTTCTTTCAAAGAGCAGTGAGAAAATGCTCCTTTCAGAACTTTTAGCAATGAGCAATCCACCTGTTTAGTGTCGGGTCAGAAGAGAAATTGTATTCTACTTCATTTCTGTCTACCTTTGGTCCACCAGGGCTTTTGGTCCACCAGGGCTTTTGGTCCCAGAGATGTAAACAGCTCTATCAAATCTCCAAAGTTATTTGGGGATTTAGCAAGAACCCTTATCAATGCCCTAGGGTGTGTTGGGGGGGGGGGGGGTGTAAGTGGGCTTAGGTGGAGAATGCAACATGGTTGGTACATCACCCCAACACTGCATGGGAACTGTTCTACCAGATGACGCCATGGTCTAACAATTTCTCCCTAATCCCCCTTTACAGTTGCCACAACTCTTTGTGTAATTGCTGCTTGGTGCAGGGCACGGCACCACTAAACCCGTTATATTAAGAATAAGTATCCCCTCTGATCCCTTCTCTAAGTGATTTCGCCCCTGGGCAGAATGTGACAAGCTAAACATGTTTGGTACATTACTTTTCCAGATGTCCTTTCTTGTATGCTGAGAGTTACAATGTTGAGCAACAATGTGTAGTTCAAGTTACTAAATTAAAACAAGGGGCACTCCGTAATGGGATCCACTCCACAAAAATAGACATTATGTCACAAAAACAGCAAAATTAAGTTATGACATGGTTAAAAAGCCCACATTGTAAGCTTTCATTTGGTATAATAGAACTCCTTAGCCCCTCACATTTTTAAGATCTACATATCTACATATTGATTGCTTCCTTGGAGTTCAAATTACACAACTAAGAACATAGCCTTTAAAATGGCAGGCTATGTTGTAGTACAACAGAACGACGCACACAAAATGGTTGTTGTTTTTTCCCCACTTTATTCATCGAAATCAACATTTCTTAGAATGAAACCTGAAAATGTAGTTATAAAGATGTCATTCATGACAAACAAAAATTAAAACACATTTTGAAGAAATGTTTACTCTAAGTTGAGTGGGCCATTACATGATAATGCACAGCGCGACTTAATACCCTTTTTTGTAAAGTGGGTCACATATACCTCCGCCCCAACCACACAAACACCCAAACAATTTTCCGAAGTGATCCAGATCAATCTGAATTATCAAGAATTATTCTTGACCCATAAGCTATCTACCCACCCAGTTTTGTTAAAATCCCTCCACTTTTCCATAATCCTGCCAACAGACAGACAAACAGGGTGGAATACATAACCAACCTCTGCCAACAGAAATAGGAAGGGGGGATCATATTGATGCACACTAGCCATCTGATATAGTGCCCTTGTTTAACAAGGATGGGCATTGTTCATTTTTGTCTAAAAAAGTTCTCAGAGATGACCAACATGCCTGTACATGTATGTATAAAAGCTTTAACTGTTCTGTATTATTAAAACGCGCTTTCAATGTATGTAAATTGGAGAATGCGTATGTGTATATTTGGTCCAACATTTATATGAAACTCTGTTGTATGTTACCAGTGTTGAGATTAAAATCACGCAGTAACCTTTGAATACGACTTATTAGTAGTGTCATGCTTTGTTTTATGCTTGTAATGGTGTTGTCTTTGTTATGTGTAAACTTTTCTACATACAGGGTGTCCAAAAAACAAGTGATCTTCGGATCGCGAGTGTCGCCTTTTTTCGCGGTCGATCCCTAAATGTTTTGTGTTCTTTTAAAAAGTAAAATAAAAAACCTCAGATAACCAAAAGATGACCTATTTCAAAAGAGTTGTGAGGGAACCCTCACAAATAACTCTATCCCTTCTATAGACAAAGAATCAAAGCATTCTTTAATAATGAACTCTACACGTAATGACCCGTACACCTCGGTGATCCAATGAAGAATTGGCTTCCCATCCAAAGGTCACTGCATCCAAGTTTCATAAAAATCCATGAAAGCATTTGTTTCTCCTAAAAAAATTAACTTGAAACTTTAACATACATACAGAATATAGAACTAGTGTTTACCAACAATTAGGCGACAAGCATTGCGAGTTGTTTCTGTTTTCTCAAGATGTGAAGATGAAACGTCAACAGTTGGTTGTTTTGCACCCTTAAAGGCAGGATACACCATTTGCAGATATGGAAAATATTTACTACCGAATTATTAAGAAATATCTTACTTGTTGGAAAGTAAATAATGATTCTAGGCATCCAGCAAAACGAATGCGCTAGATATCCTGTAATTATTCTGAAAAATAGAATTTTAAACAAATGTTGTTTTTCGTGCTTTTCTCGGCATCCATGATTGTAAAACTTCGGAAAAGTCAGTTAAACTACATTTACTATAAAATACAACCCCCCAAATCCACTCGTTCATGTTAATTCAAGCAATTACCAATGGTGTATACTACCTTTAAGTTTTTAAGCACTTTTGTTGCTTAAAAAAAATGAATAAAAAGCAAACCATCTTTTGTACCATTAAACATGGAAATGTTTATTTTAAAACACAATATTGAGACTTTCAAGGACATCTGAGCTATATTTTTATAATAATTACACTAAAATCTTAATAATATCAAAATTAAATGGGTAACAAATGGGTAAACACAAAACAGGTTCCACAATTTTGTTTGTACATTTTTATTATACATTTATATTATACAACTCATGACACTCCTACTTTTTTGTACATTATTAAAACATATTTAATATATGGGTCTTTCTATAAATAAAGGGGCCAATTCGAAAATCATAATATTGAGACTTTCAAGGACATTTTTATTAAACTGTAGCTGGGTACTTGGTCATTTATCTCCCTTGGGCAGTTACTAAAAACAACATGCCCATGCCCACACCATTCTTTCCCCTAGTATTTATTTTGTTAGCAAAAAGTACAAGGTTAAAACCTTAAATTGTTTTAAGAAAGTTGGGACCACAATTTCTGTATTATTTTGTAAATAAATACGTTACAGCAAGTTTGGTGTACAACTTTTCTTTCAACCCACGGGCAATCTTGTATTCACTACGTAACTGTTCGTGTTTACGATGTTTCGATAGGAGCCATGATATTGTTTGGGCAAAGACTGAGAATAATGTTCACAGACTTTGTTTAGTTCAACAAGGCGATTTTCATGTTTGGGGGGGGGGGGGGGAATAAATAACTGCCGACGAAAAAATGAGATGCTATAGTTCTTTGTTTCTACCTAGTTATATTTATGTTATAAATATCGTGTCCTTATTTGGAAGTTGGAATACGTTGTGAAAACTGAAGACGCAGTGGCCCTATGACGTCAGGGATTTTATAGCGCGAAATTATTACATGACAACGGCTCCCGCCATTTTTAACGATACCGCCAGTGGGAAGAAAGTTACATAGTTTTTCGGGTTACAGGGTAAGTATTTTTTCCATGATCAATCTGAATAGAATTTTAAATGTGAGCATTTTCTGGCAGTGACAAACAAAATTAAGGAAATAACTATTCCGGCCTGAAAAACTACGATGAATTTTCTAAATTTCAACAGCGGCGAGTGCTGCCCCTATTCCTAAAGTGTAATGTCACTGCGACACTATTTTTTTTTTTCGTGTCATGAATTATGTGTTTACAAGTTTGAATGAGTTTGAAATACAAGAATTCCTCACAAAAGCAACTATAACTGTAGAAACTAGCTATAGGTTCGCAGAGGGCGCTATTACAGTTTAATGGTGTTGAGTGTGGATTCTGTTCTTGCTAAGCGGTGGTGCCTCAATGCTTCCTTTTATTCAATTTCAAGCCACGTACTTGGATCAGTTTCCAGTTTGATGCTGAAACTACCAAACTAGCATCAAAACCATCAAAACTTCCCGACTGGATAGTTCAACCGTGTGTTGATTTTCAAACCACCTCACTGTATTTTCAACCGCATATAAATCTTGTGTTGATTGCTGCGCAGAACACTGGAATAAAACAGATCCGGCAGAAAACCAGATTTCCAGGTTTGTTTAATCTGCATTGCATGAACTTTGAAGAAGTTTATTGGCCAGAGGATTAGACTGGAAACCCACTCACTGCATGAGATTAAAACCGAACCAGATGCCACCGTACTGAATATAATTTTGGTCCTTCGAGCCGGATCTCGTGATTGTGGTTTCCATTCGCGACGGAGCGGTGGGACATTCGGCTCGTCCAAGTCACTCTCCTGGAAAAGATAGAGCAACGGATAGCTGAAAACGACTAAAAAGGGAAACTTTATGAGCTGCAGATAATGAGATGTGGCGCATTTAGCAGGAGGCGACTCGCACAGAGAAAGAAATTTAACTTGACCAATTTCGTACACAGTGAATCTCCGTCAAGGCTCGTCGCAGGGTGAGGTAATAGTAAATGCAACTGCCGCCGCCAGGCAGAGTTGGAGTTGGAACGGCAGTGTTTGGATTGACAACTTGAAGTGGACAACCAAACAGAACTCCCATCCGACTTACAGGACACTCGTGAAAATGTAAACTCCTTGTTAAAAGGTTTTATGCATGACATTCAGGGATCAGGTATTGCTGTACCAGTAGTTATCATGCACCAGCTTGCACATCTGTCGTTACAACCACGACTAACCAGTACTAATACAAATCCTGTATCACTGTATGGTAATGCATTAATGTATGGGAATAGCCACATCATGAATATACCCCCCCCCCCAAAAAAAAAAAAAAAAAAAAAAAAAAAAAAATGTCTCTACTTTAGAAGCAGATTACAGAATCTTGGGATGAAGCCTGTGAGGTCTCCTTTAGTAAGTTAAAGTCACTTCTGACGTCAGCTTCACTTGGTCTCGGTGCTGTTCTCCCTCAGAAACGAGGTACCAATCATGTAGTTCTAGGATACGCCAGTCGAGGCCTTCGAGAGAGCGAGCGGAACATGGACAACTACAGCAGTAGGGGCAGAATTTGTTGTATATACGGACAACAATACCCTGAGCTACCTCAAGACTAACCCTAGATTAGGTGCCATCGAGACAAAATAGGCTGCAAGGTTGGCACAGTTTCGGTTTGACATCAAATACAAACCTGGGCGCAATAACACCAATGCTGATGCCTTAAGTAGGAAGACGGAGCATGGACGTGACCCACAGGCGGTACGGTTCGAGGAGACAACAGTGGGCACTGCACTTCCTGCACCTACTTCTACTCACGTCCCAATCATTCTGAGGCGGCACATTACAGATACGATGGAAGAGGCAGGATTAGACGAGGTCCGGGCCAGGCCATCTGTAACGGCACCCAAGGCAACATCTACCCTGTCGTCCATCCGTACCGAAGACCTTGCTGCACTTCAAGGAAGCAATGAATACATTGGGCCACTCTGGCGCTTCTGGGGCAGTCAGCTAGTGCAGACCGAACACAGACCAGATCTTGGAAGTGCCTAAGCAGACCTGAAAGCTGTTAAAGTTCTGGGATGCACTGGAGGTGCAAAATGATGTCCTGCACAAGAAGATGATAGATTCTGGTCAGGAATGTCATCAACTACTCCTACCATTGTCACTGAGGGCTAACTTATAAACCAATGCGTAGAAAGGACAACCTAGCTGGCCCAAAGCCGATGTTACTGGCCTGGAATGATCTCCAACATCGAAGCCCATTGTAGAGATTGCCAGAGGTGTTTACTAGCGAAGGCTGGTAGGAAGCTACATCCAACAATGGGGTCCCTCATAGCAAAACGACCACTGGAAGTTGTTGCAATAGATTTCACTGTACTTAAGCCTGGGACGAACATTGTAGAGTACGTACTAGTTATCACAGACGTCTTTACAAAGTTCACCCAGGCCACACCCTGCAGAGGCCAGAAAGCAACTAAAATGGCCTGTGTCCTTGTGCGCGACTGGTTTGTTCGGTTCAAAGTTCCTCACTGACTACGTAGTGACCAAGGGAGGAATTTCGAAAGCAAGGTTGAAGTAAGCCCTCGGGAGACAGCAACGACACAATGAGACAGCGAGAGATGAGGATCTTCGTGTTGGCGCCAAGGTCTTTCTTTGTAATATAGAACCATCAAGGGCAGACACAAGATTCAAGACGTCTGGGGAGCCATACCCCACGAGGTCATACGCAGGCCCAACCCAGAAGGACATGTGTACGTGGTAGGTCCACTTGGCGGAGATGGGCAAGAGAAGACCATCAACAGAAGGGACCTGTTGGACGGTCGGGCCATGGTGCACCTATTGCAGATTGTCACTCGACAACAGATGATGTACCTAGCTCATCAGTTCACACTGATGCAGACAGTGACACATCTAGAGGAGGCCCCAAAGGGTCCATCCATCAACAAGAGTGTAGAGCCAGAGGAGGATTAACTACTCGAGGCTACAGTTTGCTCATCTCCAAGCCATCTGGGTGGACAACCTCTTGCCATGGCAGACATACAAGGTCAAGGTCAGACATACACTGTTGAGAACATTGATTCGCATTTTTGTATCACTGTGGAGACATGGCTTTGTTCTCGTGTACAAAATGGTTAGAAAGTCGAGCACGTTTTCAAAATGCTCCCATTGTAACCATAATTTTTTTCCGGGGTTGAAATTTCGACCCAATATACCCTATATTATACCCCTAACCCAAACACTAACCCTAACCCACATCCTAATCGTAGTTTTTGAGTAATTTAATCAAAATCCAAAAATCTAATTCGTGAAATTCCCAATGGAGACCTATTCATCTATAGAAATTTACCCTCCGGAGACGTTTTGTCTCCATTGTACACATTGTGTTCATGTCTCCAGAGGGTACGGTATTTCGCACCATAAGGAACAAGCGATCAGCCCGTAAGGACTCGGAGCTACCACCCACTAGGACATACACAGCTCACACTACTCGCCCAGCGAGTTGACCAACCCTGGATACAAATTTCACTACAGTATCGACTGCTGCTAAGCCGTCAATTGCGCCCAAGATGACGAGTACTGAAGGAAGGGTTGGTGATCGACTCACTTGTCTCTATTGTAGTGTCAGTGAGTCGGGCCATTATCTAGAAACCTGCAGAAAGTTTACACAGCTAAATTCAGACCAAAAGCTGAAGTGGTTAACCAGTTCGCGCCGGGATTATTCTAACATCGCCGAGCCGAGGGGCGGGATTATTTTAAATGAAACTCGATCCGAAGCGGGTTCAGGCTGATAGTGCCGGGAAGCACACCCACGCATTTCCGGCCTTGCGCGCTGCTGACATACATTTCCGAACTTTAACTTGGCGTGTTTATGCGTCATCCGTTTTGAATTTAGGGAAATTTTTGCGTTTATATACGTCATCCAGCGCGAACTGGTTAAAGGAGAGTGGACGTTGTAATAAGTATGCCAAGAAACGTGACAAGAATTGCCCTTTTCCAAGTGCAAAGACTGCCAGGAAGACCACCGCACTAGTCTACATGAAGTGGTAAAGCCGGCACCCAAGAACCAGGGCACCGTTCTATGTTTTAGCGTGGGGTCCAAACCCAAAGTAGACCACGAGCGTGATGTCCTTATAAAAGTCGTGCCTCTCACCTTGTATGGGCCATCCGTGAGACTGGACACCTGTAGCAAACTCGATTAGTGCACTGAACACACCATGTTCCACCCACGAGCTGTGAAAAGAAAAACTTTCTGGTCAGGCTGAGACAGTTGTCGGGAATGCTGATTGGAGGTGGAAATGCATTGATTTCGCTGTCTCGGACTATCCGCGGAGCAATTGCAGACTAAATGGCCACATCTGAGAGAGTTGCCTCTGTTCACTGCACAGAAGGTGCAACCTGCAGTGTTGATTGGAGCGGATCATATCGAACACACTCTGTTTACCGAGGTGAAAACTGGCCTAAAGACAAGACAGGGAATCCAACATCCAAGCAAGATAGCAAACCCCCAGCTAGTGTTGTTCACTAGATGTCAACAGCCCGAACATGATCTTCCCCTAATGATGAAAAGATTCGTGGCCATTGACAAATTACCTCACATAATTTAATGAGAGGCAACACGCTCCCGGCCATTCAAATCCATGAAAAGAAGACTACCCAAGTTGAAGTGCATTTGCGAGTGTGTTGAATGATTTTATTTCCTATTTTTGTATGTTTTATCATAAAATAATATTCGGAAAGTTTTGGTGTGGGAGCAAATGCTCAACATTGCCTTATCTTAATAATACTTACCCCCTCTTTATATTGTGTTGTGGCTGAGTAAACCAGCTGTGATAGGAATGTATGCTAATAATGTATTGTTAATAATTCTTGAATAGCCTACTGACAAATTTCAAACATTGACCAGATTACAAGTACATCAACATTTACTGTTCTATTGTAATAGCAATGGTGTGGGTGATGGTGTTCTGGTGTTGTTTGTTTTTGTGTGTGTTGTTTGTTTTGTTTTGTTTTTGTTTTTGTGGTTTTTTTTTTGGTTTTTTTTGGGGGGGGGTTAGTTCAAGATGTACAGTCAAACCTGCCATTGCGGCCACCTTGATACAGCGGCCACCTAGCTTAACTGGCCACCCTTGCTTGGTCCCAGTTTGATTCTTGCATAAACATACCATAACCATTTCTGCTAATGCGGCCACTGCGTAACGCGGCCAGTGGCCAACCCATATTAGCCCACAGGAAATAAAATGTGTACAATTACATTGCCGTGAAACCTGTGTACTCCGGCCGCAGAAATGAAGTGCGCCCTCTGTTGACTTTGAAATCTCCCCTGTTGTTTGGTTCCTGGACTTCATACATGTACATGTATGGGTGTGTGTACATGTGTACGTTTTGCTATAGTGGCCACTTGCGTATAGTGGCCACAAAAACCGGCACCGTCGATGGCCGCTATATCAAGGTTTGACTGTACTTGTAAATTTGTTTATTTATTTGTATTTAATTTTTCTTTATTTATGTTTTTGTTTTAGGTTAGGTGCTTTGAGCACAAAATCATCATGCTACTTTTGTTTAAATTGCGGATCCGGTGCCAACATAGGCAAGATGATGACAAAAATATAATACTGCTAAAGTAAAAACGACAGCAAGCAAAGCAAATGCATCAAAACGAAAAAGAGCAGGACGCAAAAACAGACAAGCAGAGTTGCGAGCCAAAGTACTGGTACTTCAAGGTCAAAATCTCAGAGTTGGAAAGATACCAGAAGCTGCTTAATGAGCAAAAAATACAAAACAAAACTTGCAGACGAAGCGAATTTGTTCAACTGAGGAAAGGTTGAAATTGTATAAGTTGGTGGAGAGAAACAAAAGAAGCAATGCTACAGCTGCCAGCAGAATTAGAAAACTGCAAGCAAAAAAAAAGAAAAAAAAAAGGCATGACAGCAGAAAAACCTAGAACCAGAAACCAGAAGTTGAAAGACAGGTTTAGAAAGCAAGATCAGAAGGATCGATTGTCAGAAGAAAAAAGATATTGCGAAGAAGAAGAGAAATATATGCTGAAAAGGTATCCCTGAAAAGAAATCTGGAATTGGAAGAGGAGGAACTAGTTGCAAAGAAGAAGAAACTGAACATACAATGTACTAGAAAGACGTTTGAAATGAAAGGATAACAGAGTACTTCAAAAAAAAATAGATAAGCTTGGAATTCAAGAAAATGAAAGATCAGAAGCTGCTTAAAACAAAAGCTATCAAGAAGATGCCAAGGCAACCAGCAAGTTACGTAAGCACAACCATTGATCCGATCATATCCAAAGCTAGTCCTTGCAAACAAAGTGCACAGATGGCAAATTTCACCAAGCAGTAGTCATTTCAAAGTAGTATCTTCCAGACTTGCTTGGAAGCATACATTGTACATCACCACAGCAAAAGACCTTGGCATCCATTTTGTCAGCTATGAAGAAGTACAGAACTACAGCAAAAATCAGCCAGTAAGTTCGGAGTCAGAAGAAAGTTTCTGCAAAAGGCACAAAAAAAACCCAGTGCGGGACGTCGTAAACTAATTTAATCCACCATCAAAATAATTCACAATTTCTATGACTGCAGTGCTAGAAAAGAAGATGGTAAGTAAGAAAACAGGATTGGCAGCAAGCGTCTTGGACAGGTCAATTACCACGTTGTACAGTAAATTCCAGAAGAAACATCCTGATATCAGAGTCAGTGCAGCCAACTTCTATAAACATCGCCCACGCCATGCGAAAAAAAATGAAAGAGGCAAAATACAGAGGATGTTTCTGTGAATACTGTGAGAATGTGAACTTGAAAGTAATACATTTTCACCTCTCAGCAGCACATTCAGATATGTATACGTATTTTACAGAATGTACTTTTTATTTCATTTTTTGTTTATACTACCCCCAAGCCCCCCCCCCCCCCCCCCCCCACCCACCAGGACAAAAATTTAGCCCCCCCCCCCCCCCCTAGAACCACGCCTTACTATGACTTGGCTCGCAAGACACTGCACCAAAGATGAGAATTTCAACAAGCCAGCGTGTGTTAAGTTAACAGAAGTTTCGGAAAATGTGGTGTAGACCAATTGGATAGGCATTTTGCAGAAATACAGGCTGTTACTGGGAAGAAGTGGAATGTACGGTAGTATTAACCACACAATGCATGAAGAAAAGCCTAGTTGCTGTGAACAACTGGAAAGAGGCCCGTTTTGAAAAAGAAAAAAAGGTAAATACATACACATACACGTTTGGGGTAAACGATGGAGTTTATTATACATGTACATGTACATTTATTAAAATAATTTTCGTTGGGTAATTTTTTTTTAAGTACAGGGAGAACAAAATCATAGAGTTATGAAAACAAGATAACTGAGTAAATAATTGAAATAGCATAAGAAAGTGATGCTAAAATGTAAAGCATTTCTCGAACTGGTAAACTACAACCATGTGCATGTTATATACCATAGCATCGTTAACGTCGATATCAATACCAAAGCGCCCATGCCGACCAAATCCCCGAGGACTGTTTATTGCTGGAACAAGATGGATGAGGAAAACTATAAACGAGGTTGTTATGAATTCACAGAAACCTTCCTCAACGACAACCCAGGGGAGAAGACTGTGAATGAAAACTGGACCATGCTTAAAGATATGATCATACACCTCATTGAAAAATGTGTTCCTTCAAAACTAACCAAGGGAAAAGGTCATCCACCGTGATTTACCCATAGACATAAGAGACTGTGTAGAAAAAAGGAAAGATATTACATCAAAGCAAAAAGACATGGCACACAACAAAGATGGGACCTTTTCAAGAAAGTTCGACTTGAAGTTGACAAAGAACATAGGAAAGCACAGCGGGAGTATATTACTGACTTGTCCAAACCCGAAAACACCATACAGTTCTGGAACTTCATCAAATCACGTCGGAAAGACAACGTGGGAATACAGACACTTAAAATGGGAGACCAAGTCATCACTGACGACCAAGCCAAAGCCAACGCACTAGCTGATTAGTTCCAAAGTGTGTTCTCGGACGAAGATCCTATCTTACCAACGTTACCGACTAGCCGTTTCCCAGACATGCCTGAGATCAATGTCACAACGGAAGGGGTGCTGGAATTACTTAGTACGCTTAAATCCAACAAAGCAACCGGACCTGACGAACTACTGTACCTAACATAGCACCGAAGACTGCATCTGACGAGCTAGCGCCGGCCCTCCAGTTTATATTTCAACAGAGTATAGACAGAGGTGAACTACCAGAGAATTGAAAAAAGGCAAACATTTGCCCCATCTTTAAAAAAAGGTTCAAAGTCGAACCCTGCCAATTACCGACCAATCTCGTTGACCAGTGTATGTTGCAAAAGCTACTAAAGTCCTCAACTTCATACAAAGAAATGTTCACAACAGTCACAGTAAACCTTTATACAACACTCGTACAACCTCATCTGGAATACGCCTCACCAGCTTGGAACCCTGGAACAAAATAAAAAAACTCTCCAGAAAGTCCAGCGAAGGGCAGCAAGATTTATTAATAGCGACTACAAACCAAAATCGTCTGTGACTGACATGCTACATAAACTGAACTGGGACTCGATGGAACAAAGACGTTGGTTAAACGACTGATTACCCTCTATAAGATGCTCAACAACAATATAGATGTCGACCCTGACCGATACATTAAACCGAAAGTAAATAGGACTAGACGTTCGCATAACAAGCAATATGAAATCATTCACCACACATCAACCCCTCATAATGCAGCCCTTTTTTATCGAAACTGTCAAATTATGCAATGTTTTGCCCAGTCAAATAGCCAATTCTACCTGGACAAAACACTTTAAGCAATCCCTCAAAACAGCTTATGATAACCCTCACAAATCCAATAGCATCCATCTCTCGTCAAGGCTTCAAGTTATATTCCCAAGTGGAAGAATTCCGGAAGTGTAAACTACACTGTACAAGGTTGTACAAGGTTGTACAAGGTACAAGGATTTGAGGCTAAATTCAATGGGTGTACATTCAAGATGACAGAATCACTAAAAAAAAAGTTTATATTAAACGTAATTAGCAGTATATATGTAATTTATGTAAATTTAGCGGCCATTTTGGATTTTGGTGGCCATTTTGAATAAGGGGCAAAAATCAGGGTGGCCCACAAACTAATATCAAATGGTTGAGGTTCAGGATGATGAAACCGTTGAGAAAACCTTGACAGGAAAACACCTTAGTTTTTCCTGGTCTGGGCCCTATCTATACAGTTACAAATGTTAAACACAAACTGGTCAATTTTTTTATTGTATTTAATATGCACAGTAGGCCTACTTGCAAAAAGCAGAGGAACAAAAACAGGCTGATCAGAAAGATGGAACAGATGGAGATGGTTACAACCAGGTAGGGGTGACAACCAGGCAGGGGTGACAACCAGGCAGGGGGTGACGGTGACATGAGGCAGGCAGTGACGGTTACAACCAGGCAGGGAAAAATGGTGGCAACCAGGCAAGTGGTGATGGTGACAACCAATCAGGCGGTTTGGTGTCCCAGTTGCGTGTGATGAGACCTTATGTTTTTGATATGTAACTTGCAAAATAGCGCAACTGGGTGCAACATTTTTGTGTTTTATGAAAGTTCACATGTTGAGCAATACAAATAAGTGTGCCGACAATAAATAAAGTTGTTTTGAAATTTTGACATCCGTGTCCCACTTTGGACCCCTTATTTTAATATAGAAAGACCAATATATTTGTTCTACAACTGAATTTTACACAAATCATTACCTAGGCAAGAAAAATGCAGTAGGTTCTAAACTTTCTCGACATCTTATCCAATTACTTGGATAAATAAATACATGTATATGCTTTTTTATTCCACTCTTCCAATATTAAAGGGGCATTGCCCTGAAATCCCCAAAAAATTGAAGGAATAGTTGTGTGAATCTATATATTGTACTTTAACAAAATCTTCCCAACCATATCCTTTTCATGTTTCTACATGAAAACGCCCGATCCAAAGCAATGTACCCTTTAAACATTAACAGATATATAATACAATATGAATAGTAGTAGTACAACTTCTATAGCATGCAATCAGGTATAAGTGTGCATGGTTCATTGTGAGCAGTCCATTGTTACAGCATACCCTGCAAACAGACAATCGCCTTTTTTACCAACAGATCCATTTAAAAGTATTAAACTCGAACAATTCCTACATAATCCACGGAAACAATACATGTTTGCTCCATCCTAACCAGTTCACGCTGGTTTGTTAATTTATTTACTGGACCCAGGCGCAGGATTATTTTTCACGAACATCGACCCCAGCAGGCCTAAGCCGGCAGTCCGTGGGCAGCACACACACACATACATGTATGCCAGCTGTGAGCCAGCTGATGGCAGATATTTCCGGCCTCGCCCAGAGTTGCTTGTGGTGTGTGTTATCAGTCGTTCGTTTTAATTTTCTGAAAAACTGTTCGTGTACTTACTCTTCCTCCAGCGCGAACTGGTTTAAGGTGTTTTTTTGTGTGTCATTTTTTACAAAACCAATTTGCAAGTTTAGACCACAAAAGTTTATATTACATTGACAAATTGCTTTACACAACTTTGAATAACATACACGCACATTAATAATATTGTTTGTAATATAAGTAGGATTTCAAATATAAGAATTAACAAAAATATGCTGAAAACTGGATGAAAGATGCTTTTCTTTCTATAGGCCTACTGAAAATGTATTGCCTTTCTCTCACATTCATTCAAAATGTCTAATTTCTGACAAAAGCCCGGTTCATACTCGGCACAAACGAGTCTGGGTAAGTTTTTGTGTTGCAAATTCGCCAAAGTTTAATACATTTTGACAAGCGAATTTCTCAGCGAATGCTTCACATTCTCATGAAGTATGAACCAGCCTTTATATAAAGTCTGACAAATCTCTTGATTGTTATAAATTCCTTGCATACAGGCGCTAATTCCCTTTGGCGTGCTGTATGCCAGTATTAGAAGGTGCTGTTTTTTAATACAAAATATTGACACAGGTGAAAGACAATTTTCAGTATTCTTTGAATTATGGAATGTGTGACTGGGGCTTGAAGAAAACAAAAAACAAAAATGCGTTGAAAAAAAGAAAATGTTCTAATTACAGAGCCAATGTAAACAATGCCCAAAATCTGCCCAAGAGCGGTATATAATCCTACTTGAACATCAACTTCCCAAGGTAAGTCTCTTTCAACTCTTTAAGTTACATATTGGAAATTATGTGACGAGTAAAATGGAATTTGGAATTTGCCATTTAGTTCTTCATAAGCCCTTTTCACGCAGGGCTGAAAACATGCAGCATTTCACACTTGAACATTTTCAACCCTGTGACAACCCTCCGTCAACCCTGAGATTACTTTCAACCCGGGTTGACCTCGACCCTGCTCCAACCTGCAGGGTTGAGATTTTAACCCGGGTAGAAACTCTCGCTCTAGATTCAGAATGGTAGTAACTAATCAAAATAAACTCAGTTACTCAATCCGGGGCTGTAGCGGGTTCAATCCGGGTCGACTTCACCCCGGGTCGACTTCACCCCGGGTCGACTTTACTCCGGGTCGACTTTACTCCGGGTCGACTTTACTCCGGGTCGACTTTACTCCGGGTCGACTTTACCCGGGTCGACTTTACCCCGGGTCGACTTTACCCCGGGTCGACTTCACCCCGGGTCGACATAACCCCAAACAGAAATTTACTTGTACATGGTGTCAATCCAAACCTTTCATCTTTGCTAAACCAGCCATGCAAACTTTCTACTATTGTTGTTTTTACCTTGTCTGGCTACCTCAGTTGCTGAGCTATCTTAGCTGTCTTGAAGTCTGCCCTCAGCTGTACAAAACACATGATGGTGTTCTTCTCTAAGCCACTCTGAATAAATACAGGAGTAGAAGTCCAGAAAATTTAATTTGTTTATATTTATGACAAATCCATGATCAAATGAGAAGGAAATGAGAAGACAACAACATTTATTTAGAGGTAGGATACACCATTTGCAGATATCTAAAGTTTTAATGGATCCTGCTTGCAAGATCTAAAATAGCGATGTGCGAATTGGAAAGAGAGAAAAGTAGATTTAAAAAAAAAATTGAAGCATGAAAGAAGCTATTGCAGCAATATTTATGCATTATTCTCTTAAAACGATTTGAAACTTAATAAGATAGCATATCTTACAAACAGCCTGTCTCAAAACAGACAACATTCATCTTGCGTATTCAGATTCAACATACGAGAGTGGTTCCATATGTTTTTGCACGGCACTGGATCACATAATCTCACGTATAAAACATTTAGAGACAGATTTAATATTTTTTGAGACACATTTAATATTATTTGAGACACATTTATGTAGCTATAAATGTATAATCACTGCCGCCAAGTATGCATTCGACTGACAGTTCTTCAATCTACTAGATTTCTTGTTTGGTAAACAAATGTCCAGCATTTGTACGGCACCTTCACAGATTTCAACCTACCAACTGTTCTCCAGTAATGACGGACTTGATGTTCTCTGGGACCACGACCAGCAGATTGCAGAGTGCATGCAGCTTCTCAAACAGGGAGTTGACCATGGGAACTTTAAAGGACTTCACTAAGCGACGATACTCATTCACGTCGCAAATCACCAACATGGCACCTGACAGTATCAGAGGAATACAAAAATAATAATAATTACTTAGCATGAAAAATTGTCCATGGCAAAAACAGGGTTACAAACCAAATTGTCAAGGGATTTATATTGTTTGTAATTCAGCTAGTTGTTGCTTAGCATGAAAAGCACATGGAGTTTGGCTGGTAACCTGTTTTTATTGAGCAAGAAATGATTGTGTTAAGCAAATTTTTGTGCTTTAGCGATTATTGTCCGGCGATCTTTAATTAAAAATTTGCGTGTATATACGTACACCAAGTACTGAGCCATGTACATGTGTAGCCATTTGGAGTGCCGTGGCCTCGCAGTCTGGAGCATTGAATTTGTAATATGTGGGTGAAGCTACAGGTTGTGGGTTCGAGTCCTGCCTGGGACTATGGTGCATGTGCCCATGGGCAAGGCATTTTGTCACTCGTTGCTTCTCTCCACCCAGGAGTAAATAGGTACCTGTGAGGGCAGAGATGGTTATTGTGGTTGATTTAGCTGCTTTGCGCCGAAATGGCAGCATCGAGCTGTATACTCCCCAGGGAGCTGAGATGGTATTTGGAATGTTTCATGGGCCCAATGACCGGGGTAATAGTGTTAAGCGCTTTGAGACTTTTGTGATAAAGCGCTATATAAGCACCGCACATTAGATAAAGCAGCTTCCTACCCAGTGAGTTATAGGTAAACTGCTGGAGATGATCATAGATGACGCGATGGAATCTGATGCCAAACTCCATCAGGACTGCTGTGATGTTCTTCCCATCCAGACATCGCTTGATGGTCTCAACTTGCTTCTCAATGAACGGGATAACCCTAGCACACGCCTGTGCAATTCAAAAAAAACAACTAGCCTGGTCAGTCTGTGACTTCAACACAATTCCTTTGACTAAGATAACAGAAGGACATGCAACAAGTGGGCTGAGCAAAGAAGATGGGAATCAGGCAGCATACAAACTATTCAGCATGGCTTGAGGGAAAGTAGTGGGAATTGCTGGTCCCAAGGTGTAGGTCAGCTCGACTACCTCCCTCCGCTTCGCATTGGGAGGTAGTCGAGCTGACCTATTTTCCAGAAATAAACCATGCTGTATTTGTTTTACAACACCTCATAAATATTCACTGCCTTGTCAATAACGGCCTTCGTAGATTTTGCATCTTTATTCAGCACAAGATATTCAAGTTCTTCGTCAGTCAATGACAGAAATCTAGTAACGTTACTGAGACTGGTTCCGAAAGATTACATGCCACAGACTACATGTCTACAAGGCGGGTTCCAGACGGAAATTTTGATGCTACCAGAAAGAATACCGCACGGCAGTGAGCCAGATACTCACCTGGATGACATCCAATGGCGCATCATTTTTACTTCCCAGACACGCGGCAGTATCGGCCAATGACGTGCTCCAAATTGCTCACAAATATTTATGAGGTGTAGTAATTAGTATATATACCGTCGGCTCATGAGCCTAGGAGTATTAATTCCCAAACCAAAGGCAAGGACATTAACAATAAGCAACATACTTGTTTAATACTGGCCAACCACATTTGTATTCCCATTCATAAATATCCTTCAGTCCCAAAGTCAAAACAAGTCACAAATTTACATTGTTTCTAGTCCGGGCATTTATAAATGTGACCCACTCCACAATAATGGGTATTATGTCACAAAATAGTGAAATTGAGTTATGTACATGGTTGGAAAGCCCACAGCGTAAGCTTCCAGTTGGTATATAATAGAGCTACATAGCTACCCCTGTTCTGGAGATATGACATGTTTGCTTTTGATTACTTCCTTCAAACTACACAACTGAGAAAACAGGATTTGAAAAAGCCGGCTCTGTTGTAGAACAAAAGAACGATGAACACAAAATGGTCGTGTTTTTCACTTTAATCATCAAAATCAACATTTCTTTGAATGAAACCTGAAAATATTGGTGTTAAAGATGTCATTAATGGCAAAAAATGTAAATCGCATTTTGATGAAAGGTTTATCCTCTCAACGTTGAGTAGTCCATTACATGATAGTGCACAGCGCGACTTAATACCTTTTTTGCAGAGCGGATCACAAATATCGTTTGAAGCAGCAACAGTTCTCAAAATCCAAAGAATAGTGCTTGACAAAAAACCTGATAAAGATTTTAGTTTAGTGAATATCCAACAAAATTATATTTTAAGATTTGAATTTGAAACAATTATTAAATTTAACAAAATCTTTGAACATTTTTACTTGTTTTGACGTGTTTTAGAGAAAGGTATTCATGACTGGGAATTATTATGTGGTCAGCTAGTATTAAAAGTATTTTTAAACCGGCTCATGGGCATGATCATCATTCATCTATTCATCTGAGCCAGTTTTAAACGTACGTTTACAACCGACCAACCACATATTTATTGCCTTAGTGAGTTTCTAACAAGTATTGCCTGGATGAATGCAAAGTAAGTCCTAGGAGCCTTTAATGAGAAGAACTCACATGGGAATACATCTGAAGGGGTCCTTCCTCCGATTCAGGCCTAAAATCCGACTTCCTCTGCTCCTTGTCCAGCAGGTACTTCATCCAGCCACAGACAGTGGCCAATGTCCTGTCACCATGATCAAGATTGGTAATATAGACAGGTCAATTTATTGACAAAAACGCCCAACCCCCCAACAAATTGCAACAAAAGAATTTTCAACGGTTTTTAGTAGTATTTGACATCAGGAATAACATACTAAAAATCTAAGAAAATCGGGTGTCCAGAAAACTTATTTTCAAAATGGCATCCAAGATGGCTGCCGGAACCTAAAAATAGCCATAGATCATTAATTATCTATACTAGAGATGTATAGCCATAGATCATTAATTATCTATACTAGAGATGTATTTTTGGTATCTACATGTACCCCCTAGTTTCAGGGGTCCAAAAAACAATTAGGACTACTTAACATGTACTGTACTTCCTTGACTGCCAATAAGAGTAAAATGATTAAAATAAATGGTGGTTCTTTCCCATTCAGAGACGCTTCTCTTATAGATCGACTTGAATAATATATTTGTTCGTACTTTATCCAAAGAGTGTGTCATTTTCAGTATCATTTCCAGGTGTGAGGGCGAATGGGCCTCACGTAATGGTGGAAATTAATGGTGGATACAGACATCATGTCACGATCTGAATCTCCTCTTCTTCACTTTTCTCCTGTGAACAAGTAATCCCCCAAACCGACCAGTTGGGTTCTAACTCAGACTATCATGAGTTTAGCGATCCTCGAATTGAACAACTTGATTACAATCCCAGCCAGCCTCAAGAAAAGGTAACAAACAAGAACTCCATCGGCCAAAGGGTTTACCGACACAAGAAGAAAGTGTTCGATATGCCGCTGGTCCAAAAACCCAGGCAGACGCATATCTTCTAGGCTTATTCAATTGCGTCCAGATTCTTTTAATGTTTTCAATATGCCGCTGTCGATCCACTGGGCCAATACAAAAACAACTTGGTGTCACTTTGGCTATTGTGTTGGATGTTCTCAGTAAGCCGATGGGCCGAAAATCCGGCGTGTACGCATCTTTCCAACATTTTGTCCGAGTGCTATTTCAATTAAAATAAGTTTTCAATTCTAAGTCTGTCGTATTTTTTTTAATTTTCCCTGAAGTTTGAACTGAAATCATCAGTTGGTGTGTTTTGCAGTAATCAAACCAAAGCTAGTACCCATTCACTTTGAAATCAGGTTGGATAAAATAAATACAGCTCCCTCTCCGATCTACAGGCATATTTAAAACGATGTACATGTATTTGGGGTGCTGTCCGTGCCAGCGCCACCAAGATTAACCAGGACTGAGCCATCATGCCCGCCGCCGTATTAGCGCTGGTTCATTTCGGTATATTTAAAAGAACAGAAAACAGAATCTGAACCTTGAACTCCCAAATACAGTACCAGCTAGTGATCTATCACTGAGGTTTTCAACTCTGCGTTAGCAAACTAGAACAAAGATGGTTCACGAACCACGTGTCTTTACCTTCTTTGGCATTTATCCTAATTTACAACTTGACCTCAAATTACCTTTGACCTCAGTATCATATAAAGGTTACACTTTGGCAAGCATGAACCAAGTTTGATTGCAATTGGACCTCAAGTTTTCAAATGAAACAAATTTTACAATTCCAGCCTGTTTTATAATGTTACCTCAAATGACCTTTGGCCTCAGTACTTAACCTTTGACACAACCGTCATATAAAGGTTACACTATTGCATCCATGACCCAAGTTATGACTAAAACGACACATACATGTACCGGTACATACAGACAGATGTACATGTACATACAGCCCAATGTACAGACAGACGGACTATATACTACGTACAGAAAAAGTGATTGCATAGACTCTTTCTGAACTTTGTTCAGGCAAGACAAAAAGGTGCACTCGATAGAGCGGAAAACTCCACCACAATTAAAAAAACGAGCCTCAACTGGGTAATGGTGTATCACTGCATAGTGGCACTGTCACCACGCTTCGTACGTCGCCCTACCTCCAATGCTAACAAATCATTCAAGGGATTCAGATTCCTAAATCCAGATCAATCTGAAAATAATGGAATCATCCTTGACCCAAAAGCTATCTGCCCACAAAGTTTGGTTAAAATCCCCCTAGACCGGTATTTTTTTTTGTAATCCTGCTAACAAACAAAAACATTCTGGCAAATACATAACCTCCTGGCAGAGGTAATAATAATTTACTTGTCTCTTAATGTAAAAAGAAAAGACAAACAAACCAACAGACCTGTCCAGTCCAGTTTCTATCTTGGATTCCATCTGCTCCATGATCTGCTTTTTCTTCTGCACGCAGTCACTATGCGCTGGTGAAGAACTAGGAAACAAATACAAAAATGAACAACATTTTATACAGTGATATTAGTTTGTGGAGTGTAGGGGTGCATTTACATGTACAATGTACCTTTTGTCAATCACTGCGACGCCCGAAGACGTGAAAATCTTTTGTTGGGATGGAAAACGTGAAAAATAAAAAAAACACGTATTAAAATGTGATACTTTGAGTTTGACACACAAGAAAAGTAGGCTTAATACGTAAAAAGTAGGCTTAATACGTAAAAAGTGGACTTAATACGTGAAAAGTGGACTTAATACGTGAAAAGAAGACTAATTGTTTACTTCTCTTCTGTTTTTAACAAAAGGTTTTCACGTCTTCGTGCCTCACAGTTAATGTTGCTCAGATTTGCAATCTTTTTGGGCAGGTCAAAATAATGAAAATATAAGTATGCACAAAACAAACTTTTTGGGTCTAAACTGCATTTACACAAGCATTATAAATATGAATTATGAATCTGTTTTGCTTTTCTGTTTTGTTTTGCTTTTCATACATGTATGTTCCCCATAAATGACATTCGAAATATTTCACTTTCATTATCTGGGAAGTTACTAAGTAATATGTCAGTTAGCCCTTAATGCCGGAAAGCGGCTATAGCCACGGCCCGCTAATCTGTCCGGAATGCTGTGGCCAGCTGTGCTGTGCTGTGCCGTAGAACACGACCTGTGAAACAGCTGCACACTCGGTCCATTGTGCAGTGCAGCTACTTGACCAAAGCTGCTGTGCAGTCATGCGTATAATCTGGTGCAGTGAGGACTAGGACTCGATTCCATAATCTAGAACCGGATCCGGACATTAACGGTCAGGTTCTTGCATGGGTACCTGGTTCCAATGCATATTGTTCATATTCACCTACATGTAGATGGCTTTGTTTTTAAATTTTTAAGACTTATTTATAACCTTCTTCACCCCAAACACTCTTATCCAGTGCTTGAGTAGAAACTTGTATACAGGGTGTACATGTACGTACTACAGGATGTACAGTATGTACATGTACGAACATAAATGTACCGGTACACTTACAGTTGACCAGGAACTGTGCCGTGATCTGACCAGCCATGGGTTACCCAGGAATAAATGCCTGTGCGTTCCCCAGACTCCAACTTTTTCACAAGTCTCATGCCTTTCTGCCCTGAATCTCGCCGAATTCAACAGGCCTTTGGTACTGAGTCAAACAAAGTCCAACAACAAGTTGGTATGGTTAGGTACCAAACCTAGCTATAACCTGCAGTTGGAGTTTGATGAGTTTGGGGTAGTTAGGGTTAAGATTGGACAGCCATGCGTAGATAGACAGATAGACAACCCATAGACAGATAGACATCCAATAAACAGTCTCCCTGCCAGCCAGCCCCAGGTAATTTCAAGAACAAGACAAACAAATGAAACTCTGTGGGGAAACCTGCAGAATTAAATAGGGCCGGTATAAATGCAAAACCGGCTCATGGGCCTGGATGCGTTAATTCCCGAGCCGAAGGCGAGAGCAATTATGTTCAGGCCTATGTAAACATTTTTTTTCAATTTCCCAATAACTTTGTTCAACAATTTTACCCCAAGTTTTCAGGAACACCCCTCTAACTATTCTAATGGTACCGGAGTATGTGCCTCACGCATGGTTATGTATACGAAAATGGACGTGCTCGTTCCCCCTGCTGCTCGATATGGTTTGTTGCAGAACACCTTAGGACTGTTGGTGGTATGGCGCATGCCGTGTGAGGGCTAAGGACCAGACCTTCATAGAAAACCAAGAAAAGTGCTTCAAACTGGGTGGGCTATATTTTATAGGCCGTTTAAGGCCGATAAAAGGTGGGTTCAGGTCGATGGTACCGGGAAGTACACCCACGTGTATATACGTCCTCCGGCGCGAACTGGTTAAATATACCCATATATTTAGCAATGGCTGTAAGCTCCTCCTTTTAAGCCTTAGGATTATAAGAACCTTTTAAAATCCTTCTTTGTTTTCATATGCTCATAAATCTCTGTGAGGATTAACAAGAATCTGGATAGGAAAGGATAGATTCAAGTTATTAGCAAAATCCCAACCCCCCCCTCCCCTCCCCCCCAGAAAAAAAATTATGAATATTAATAAAAAATGATTTAAATTTAACTGCAATAACAACCATGTATAAGTGATATTGTCTTCAGTACACACAAATCTAATGTGATGAAAATGCAAAAAAATATGAAATATGAAGTAATTAGAAATCCTTGTCAGAAATTTTGGAGTCACCAAATCCTAGTTCTCAGTCAGGAACCTACATCGATGCATTTATTATTAAAGGATCTCTTGCAAGATATATGACCCACAATTATTATTAGGATTTTGTAAACATCAAGTATAGCCAATTCACCCTGATAGTTGTTTGCACATTCAAGTATAAATGTAAAACCACTTTTAAGCATAGACTTAAATTAGCTCCCTCACTCCTTTCAGGAAATCTTTAATTGGATCACACTTTCAATTGTTTTGTTATACCTCTGTCTTGGATACTGTATTTGTATTGGTCTAGAACGATCACATGTCCGTTGTATAACAACGCATATCCCACCCCTTGTGTTATATCACACGGCAGCCGCAGTTGGCTCGCTGTGAACTGTATATCATTAGCACCCGTTCAATTTTCACCTGCACACTATTAACGATAGTAAACCGTAGTGGAGCAGCGAACGAGCAGATGAAGTTTGTGAGTTCATTTCGTTTGTGTGATTAACGTTACTACAGAAAAATACATGTTTACTAGAACGTTTATTATCTTCAGTCCTAAAACGTCTGCTGAGTTTCAAGACAGAGGTATAACAAAACAATTGTTGACTGCTGTGATGTGGGTTACATTTTGAACACCCTCGGGGACGCATAGCACCAAAGGCGAAGCCGAAGGTGTTCAAAACACGTCATATTCCACATCACAGCAGTCAACAATTGTGTAGTGTGAAGCGAGAAATAGTAATGCCGAGCGATAACAGTGATAAAAAGCCCCCATTCTGCCAAGAATACATGCAAGGGCAACTTTGAAGTGGGAAAAAAACTCCACACATACAAAAACATGTAGGTTTTCAGATTTGGGGCGGTAGGGTTAAGCTGTTATTGTCATAAATTAGGGGCGAGTATTTTATAGCAAATATTGTTACACTGACTTGTTTGAAGGTTTGTGTTCCTGGATGCTGGAAAAACCAAGAAAAGAAAATGTTGCTCTTTGTAGTCTGGTTTAAGGAAACGGGATCAATATATTGTCAGGTCAGGTAACCAGACTAGCTGCATCCGTTCGTGGATGTGTAACTGATGCAAAAACAAAGTGTGGACTAACTGAATTTAGTAAATTACAGGAGGAAATGTGTAAAGATTTTTTTCAAAATGAAAATAATTAACAGCCCAACAGGTGCCATATATTCACAGGATGCTTGAGACAATTATTCACTTACAGTCTAGTGAGGTTAATTTCATAACAATTTGGTGGGTTTTTCTATGTTTTCAAACAAAGTATATTACCTTTAACTTGACTCATTCACCAAGTAGTTTACATTTTTTTTATTCCATACTGTGCTGTAGAACTTTAGTGTAGGTAAATCATGGGAGAATCGTGAAAAAGGAGATCAGTAGATTTTGTAACCCTCCCTCTATGAGGGCAGTTAACTGCATGGCTGTGGCACGCGCCAATTCACTCCAGCTGTGTGCATTGAAATAATTACACACAAGTGTTTTTTGTTTGTGGCGTATATTGAAGTTCGTTGGAGGATAAACAAGAGCAAGGGGTAAGGTCTGCATTTTAAGATCTTTCATTATTTGAAAGATAATAAATACAGCAATATCCTGATCAAAATAAATATTTAAAAGTGAGTCCAACAGAAGCATGTCTTAAGCCCTGTTCGCACTGGACTTATTATGATAAAACATACCTAGACGATGGGTACTTTTCCCATTTTAAGTCCAGTGCGGACAGCCTAGGACGTTTTCCTCTCAGGTACGTCTCCCGAGTCCAGTGGGTACTTCTACCGGCCAACTGCTGCCCGGGAAAAGTGCGCGCGCACAAATGGGTACACCGGGGTCAATGCAGAAAGGTCACGCAAAGCGCCCTCACGAGTCATTATAATGACAGCTCGGCTACTTCTCCCACGGTCTAGGTAAAATTTTCCTGTGTCGAAAGTCCAAGTGCGAACAGCGGTAACATTTGACCATTTTTTATTTTACCATCGTCTCAGTAAAACCTTCCCAAAAAAAAGTCCAGTGCGAACACGGCTTTACAATGTCATCCCTACAAAGTTTTTGTCCTGATGAATTTAAATTAAACAACAAAAATTAATGAACAAAGTTAAGCCAAGTACTTCATGCGAATGCAAAGTAAATTTCATGACGTCAACAATTAAAGTTTCATTGTGCTGTTTTCTATTACCTTCACAAATTCGCTTCGGATTTCATTTGCAAGTATGAACCAGGCTATTTAGCACATGCTATAGCATCAATACATGTACGTCATCTTTTGTCTGTTGCCAAAGCAATTGGCTCAGCACAAAAGTTACACAACCCTTTCCCTGTGCTTTTGCAACGGAAGTTTCAGTCAACTAGTCAATGTGCGCAGCCATTTACAATGACAACTAATGCCGCACTTTAGTATCTGGAATGCAGTTAACCAGTTCGCGCCGGAATTATTTGAACATCATCGAGCCGACAGGCGGGATTATTTTTAACAAAACTTTATCCGTTGCAGGTTCAGGCCGATAGTACTGGGAAGCACACCCACCTATTTCCAGCCTTGCTCGCTGCTGACAGACATTTCCGGCCTTGCTCGTGGCGTTTTTATGCGTCATCCGTTTTGAATCTGGGGAATTATAAACGTCATTCGGCGCGAACTGGTTTATCGATTCCCTTTTAAGGTAGGATACACCATTGGTAATTGCTTGAATTGTCAGAAATGAGTGGATTTGGGTGGTTGTAAATGTCGTTTAACTGACCGGTCCGAATTTTTACAATCATGGATGCTAGAAAAAAAAATGAAAAAAAATGGCACCCGTTTTCAACCGGTGTCGGGCAGTATTTTTTTTGTAACTATCGCAGTCCGACAATGGTGAAATTTGGCTATCTAGGATAATAGCTATTACAGGATATCTAGCACAATCATTTTACTGGATGCCTAGAATCCTTATTTACTTTTAAATCAGTAAGATATTTCTTAATAATTCCGGAGTAGAATTTTTTTGATATCTGCAAATGGTGTATCCTACCTTCAAATAGCAGTATCAATTTAAACATTCTAAATGCCAAGCCTTTTATTATTTAATTTTTTGACGCAAAATTGGATAATGATTACATGTACTTAGAAGTGCACTGTGGACTGTGCTTCTTTGGTATGCAAGAGAAAATATAACAGATCAAGATTGAACAGGCAGGATCTTTAAACTACATGCACTAAACTGCCATCTACTTGGGATGGTTTCTATTCTAGCTAAGCGGCAAAGCATTCCACACAAGTGCCGGAAAACTACTGTATATTACGCATCCCACCTTACAAAGCACATTCCAACTGATTCAGGGGTGTAGCATCTGAAACATTTGTAACATAAAAGTGGAAAGATCAATTTATATTTATTTATTTATTTCTTATTTTAACTGGTGGAATTCACTAATCTCCCAAGGGTCCAAGTAACGTAAAGACAATGTTAAGAAAATACAGTTTTAGAGGTGGGAGAAAAACACCACAAGGGACTGAAAACCCAATCCACATATTGGCCCAGGTGGGATCCGAACCTGGGTATAAACAGTGGTGGAAGGCGAGAAAAGAACCGCTACGCCAACCTGACTCCCCATCAATGCAAGTCACAAACATTCGGGCGGTGAAAGGGTTTTGAAAAACAATTGGTAATTTGAAGGGTTTATGTTTGTCAAGGAGGTTGGATCTGAGGAAGTAGAAATAGAAGGCTTAAAAAAAAGAAAAAATGATGAATGAAAATGACAGTTTTAACCATTTCATAAAAATACAGCAAGGCTCCACTTTATCTTATTAAAGATAGGATACACCATTTACAGATTATAATTATATATATACAAAATCACGATCGCCGTACATAAGAACCATCGCCTGACGCCGGTTGAAAAAGAACACCGTTTTTTCTTGCTTTTCTCATCATCCATGATTGTAAAACTTCGAACAGATCAGCAAATCCACCCATTCCTGATAATTCGAGCAGTTACCAATGGTGTATCCTACCGGTAGCTTTAAATCCATTAAAAACATTTTGCTTAAGGTTAAATCTTCCCTTTTTTAACCCTCCTATAAGTTAACAGCACAAATGTCCAGAGCTCACCCTTTTGAATTTGTTCCTAAGGGGAACACAATTCTGCCCACAGCCAGCTTTAATGAACAATAACTATGCACAAAACCACACAGTGTGTGCATTTTTGTGCAGTTGAACAACTTACCCACAAAGTGACTTTCGCATAGGAGTGTTAATGAAAGGGGGATGAAATCCCATTCGTAAAAAGATGGTCCATGTGACGTTTGAATAAAACGTTACGTTTATGAACAAAGGCTTTATCACAGTAAGTGTGCTCTGAATTTAAAGGTAGGATACACCATTTGCACATATCGAAAATCTTGATTTATTAAGAAATATCTTACTTGTTTGCAATTAAATGATGATTGTAGGCATCCAGCTAAATGATTGTGCTAAATACCCTTTAATTGTTCCAAAAAATTGAATTATATATACAAAAAAAAACGATCGCCGAATGGTGGTAGCAAAAAAACCAATAACATAAAAACCACTGCCCGACGCCGGTTAAAACAAACGTTGTTTTCTTGCTTTTCTCAGCATCCATGATTGTAAAACTTCAGACAGGTCATTTAAACGATATTCACTATAAAATACAACCCCCAAATCCACCCATTCATGATAATTCAAGCAATTACCAATGGTGTATCCTACCTTAAAAGCTATCCGAAAAGTAACCAACAAATGTACATACTTGTAAAATATATCATTGACACTACACTTCCTGTGAAATTGTCCTTGTGGCATGCTATCATTAGAAAGAAAATAATAAAGAGACACAGTTTTGGACATTTGCATTAGTAGTTGGTTTGTAATCCGCAAATGGTGCATGCAAGTGTTGGGACGACGTGCGCATGGGAGCTATTATTGGTTGGTTCAGTGTGGGACACACGCATAGCTACATTTGGCTGAATTAGAATGCACCCGGAATTCTGATTGTTGCTGCAATTCAAATTGTGACTCGGCAAATTTGTAAATAAAATTTAAAGGTAGAATACACTATTGGCAATTGCTTGAATTATCACAAATGGAGAGATTTTTTTTTTGGGGGGGGGTTTATTTTATAGTAAATATCATTTAACTGACCTGTCCGAAGTTTTTACAATCATGGATGCTTAGAAAAGCAAGAAAAACTGATGAAACAATTACAGAGTATTTAGCACAATCATTTTGCTAGATGCCTACAATCATTATTTACTTTCAATTAAGTAAGATATTTCTTGATAATTCGGTAGTAACAAATTTAATATAGATGGTGTGTATCCTACCTTTAAATCTTACGATATTGTTTATTCATAATATGCAGCATTCACAGAGACAAAACGTCATCCGATTTAGATTTTAAGCACTTTTGCTGCCTCAAATGAAAAAAATTGTCTACCGTAGCTTGAACTTTAGTCCTTGCCCCAACTTCCTCTAAGAATTAGAAATTCATAGACCATCCCACAAAACCAGTTGGCAACAAAACTTATTTCAGGATATGCATCTACTGAAGAATTTCAATTGAAAGTACCTTATTAACGGCACTAGCACATCGCTGAATTGCTTCTCCAACAGATGAAAGATGGCGTTGGCCTCTCCAGCGATGTTAAAGAAGTAGGTCTGGGGAAGGTTCTTGGGTTCAGAGGACGGGATTCCCTGGAGACCAACCTCCAAGGCGTAATCAATGTGCTCAATGCACAGATACTTTATCAGGATGTCAAAGATGGTTATGACATGAGGGGACAGATCCGACTGGTTGGACAGCTGACAGAATGAACACAAACAAACGAACAAGAAAGGTTGCGTTAAATAAATACAAATGTCCCCACCTTGACTGTTCCCCTGATTCAGAGTTGTAGTCGAGTCACCTGTGTCGAGTCCGAGTCCGAGTCTTAAGTCACTTGGGTCGAGTCCGAGTCACGAGTCACTTGGTTCGAGTCCGAGTCCGAGTCACGAGTCACTTGTTTAAATTAAATAGTTAGAATACTTTAACCAGTTCACTTAGATGACTGGATCACTATTGATTGCAAACCAAATGTCGTAAAATAAGAATGGGAAATGACAAAACAAAACACATTTAATTTAAACAAAGTTATGTACCTGCAGTTTAAATTTTATTTAGGTTTTAACATTAAAAAGAGGTAGCAATATAGCCGCAGCCAGCCAAAGACGTCATTCGTCGTTCGTCATTCGTCATTCAAATTCCCATTTCCCTGGTAATATGCATCAAGCACAAGCAGTGGCTATGGTGCTAATGTTGACAGAATACCAACGTTAATGTTGGTGTCGTGCACAATAATGCTTTTACAGAAATATATTCCAGTGTTATTATGGGTATTGAACATACATGCGCTGTACATGGCCATATCTACACAATAATCACGAACAGTATTACTTGCAACACCAACGACAGTGTACTTATTTCGTGTGCTAAACGTTAATATTCCTCCTTTTGCATGACGATCAGAATTGTTTTTAATATTTAAAAAAAGGTATTGTTGGTCCTTTGCTGACGTGACTCGAGTCAAGTCCGAGTCACCGAAATTGTGACTCGAGACGGACTCGAGTCCGAGTCCTGGACTCGAGTCATACAACTCTGCCCCGATTATGACACCATCCTTTCAACACCAATTCATAAATACCATACACAGTTTACCCATTCCTATTAGTCGAAAACCGTTTTAAACGGCCGATATAACACCGGGCCAGTTTTAAACACGTTTCTCGTAAATTCTCAATGTCACATAAAATCTAAATGCCCATTAAATCTGGTCACTTTACACTTTTATTGGTTGGAACCCCACAAGGCATGCGCAGTACCACAAACGAGTCGGTATTTTAGAGTTTTTAATTCATGCTGTACCGGTAGCTTGCATTCTGCGTAACATCGCGCAGTACACTAGAAGTGCGCCAATGTCCATATTAGGAGTTAGGTGACCTCCCTGATCGATCACACAAGCGAGGATATTCAAGGAACATACCATAAACGTAGCTATTTAGGGTAATTCAGGAATATGAAGTATAATTGTTTAAATAACAAAAGTATCGTTATATTTTTGACTTTGTATTGACGCGTTTTACCAAACGGTATTTATTGATAAGAAAAGTTGGCCAGTATTAAACGTAGAGAGCTCCAATCATTTATGTTGTATCGAATATAACGACCTTGACTTTTGACCTGCATATATTGGGAAAAAACAATCAATAGGCTTCTAAAAAAGACACTGAATCTGTCCTCAAACCTCCAAATTGGTTTTGTGCCAGAAACACCTGAATGTCAAGGGATAAGTTTGCATTTCAAAGAAGTTGTTTCTAATAGTGATGGGCTGAATGATCTGACAGAACTGACCAGTTGGCATCTGTTGAATGCCTGCTTGGATTCGTTGAGTAGATTCAGAGCAATCTCCTGTGACAGGAAGGTTTCTCCCTTGTAGTCAACCTGAGGTGCTGAGGAGCCGATATTCAGCGTCGTCTTAGTGCGCAGCTTGTGCTGTAGATCATGAAGTCTGCAAGATGGAGACAGATAGCAACTTTGTCTTAGTTTACGTGATATTCCCAAAAGGTGGAACCCAGAATGGGACAGAGTGCAGAGAAAAGATTGAAAATATAATCCGTCCAAAGAAGTAACTCTTCCTTTTTCGCTTCACAGTTTATCGCAGCCATCTGGCTAAATAATCCTCTGACAATGGAAACTTAAAGGTAGGATTACATTGGTAATTGGTTGAATTTTAATGAATGGTTGGACTTGTAGTAAATATCGTTTAACTGACCTGTTCGAAGTTTAACAATCATGGATGCCGAGGAAAGCACCAAATAACGGTGTTCGATTTTAATTGGTTTTTTTCGCGATCGCTCGATGCCTACAATCATTATTTACTTTTAAATATGTAAGACATTTCTTAATAATTTGGAAGTAAATTTTTTGTTGTATCCTACCTTTAAGCTGCCTTTTGTTCAAATTCTAAGTTGACCTGTTGGGACCGATTAGGGTGTCATGCTTCAGCAACTGGGAGGCTTCTGGCCAAGTACCGAGTACCGAGTGAAAGGGACTGGCCTACTCTAAGTCTGGGTCACACTTTCACGATTTTAACGACAATAGCCCACAATTCACAACAATTCTGGGTGATTCGTGGACTTACTCAAAGCGGCATCTTAGTGAATCTTGGTGAATCCTGATGAATCTTTATGAGTCATGTCATGATAAATTTTGACAGGTCTGCAAACTCCCCCGACAGTTTTAAACTGTTCAAAACTGTCGTAGCATTGTTACAATTTTTTTGAAACTGTAGGGCAGTCGTATCAATCATGACTCAATTGCGCACAGTCATAGCGCCATCTTGTAGGCATTTGTGGCCTTCTATCGCCAATCGTTATTTTTATCAATAATTACTACGAAAATCCACAATTGTGACCCGCTCCATCGTAATCAGGAATAAGTCGCTGAGGCCGTTTTACACAATTGGCCGTTGAAGTGAACGCATGGGTGAAAATCGTGACCAAGTCGACTTTCTGAACATTGTATTTTTAAGAAGTATAGTTATCACAGATTAATGTCATTAATGTATTGTATGTAAAAACGATCAATAAAGATGAAAATGAAGAGGATTTGTGTGCGCTGTTCGTATGATTTGGGGCAATTTTGTTTATTTCAAAGCTGTTTTTCTCGGAATGTTGATTCAGTAAATAAATATACAACTGTCATCTTCATCAGACCATAACTCGTTAACCTTAACAGATACACACTTGTGGTGGGTATCATTAGAAAGCTTTCCCTTTCTCACCATGTGCATATCTTAAAAAGTTATTTTGCGACTTATTCCTGATTTTGATGGAGCGGGTCACAATTGTTCTATGATGTTCCACGGTGTTTTACGCACATGCTAATATCAGCGGAATCAGCTGTAATTATCAGCTGTAACCGTGGAGTAGTCCTATCGTACTAGAACTGTATCAACATTTAATAAGCGCCTTTTCCTAGGGTTACAAAGCGCTTAGAGAATGAACAAGAAAATACAACAATGACAATGGTATAATAACATAAAACCAAATGGGAAAACCACCGCCAGACCCAGCCCGCAGCAGTCGACAAGAGAGCCTCGCGATAGAAACTCAAAGAGAAGCGATCACTGAGGATCGTAATCGAGGATCGTATACCGTAAAAGTTTGTAGCAAGTCGTGATGAATCAACTTTAAAATTGTTACCGGCACTGCAATAAAGGGTATTAAGTCGCGCTGTGCATTATCATGTAATGGCATACTCAAAGTTGAGAGGGTCAACATTTCATCAAAATTTGATTTACATTTGTTGTCATGAATGACATCTTTATTAATACCTACAGTTTCAGGTTTCATTCACAGAAATATTGATTTTTAAGAATAAAGTAGAACAAAAATACAATTTTATGTTCATCGTTCTGTTGTACCGGTACTACAATAGAGCCGGCTTTTTCAAAGCCTGTTTTCTCAGTTGTGTAATTTGAACTCCAAGGAAGTAATCAGTATGTAAACATACATCCATAAATATATATCCAGAACGGGCGGGGCTATGGAGCTCTATTATATACCAAATGAAAGCTTACGCCATGGGCTTTCCAACCATGTATACAACTCAATTTCACTGTTTTGTGACATAATACCTATTATTGTGGAGTGGGTCACAATTGTACAGACGTCGTTGATATGCGTACAGAGATCAACGATATTCGTAGTGTCACCTTAGAAGGACCGTGAGTATTCGTACAAAATGTGTGAGGATGCAATCAGTGCACTTTTCTCCCCATTCACCCTAATTAAAACCGCAAGGACTAATAGGGGGCTGTGGTCGCAAATATCGTGACAGTGTGACCTAGGCTTTACCGGGCACAGTACCTGAATGGTCTGTAATCTGATGGTCCGCCTTACCCTCCTCCAGTGTGTTGTATCTGCCTCTTCTGGTGGCTCAGTCCCTGGTAGTAGTTGTCTAGATTCTCTGACATCCTGTCTCTGAGATGTAGCTCCTCTCTGACGATGTAGCTCTGTAGATAGCTGCCAAAGATATGCTTGGTCAGCCGGCTGAGTAGGTGAGCATCTGAGCCTAGCCGGTAGTCAGACAGAGATGTGGTCAGCCGGCCAGTCCGGGCGTACAGCTCGTGTAGATTCTTCAGGTAGTGCTCCATGTCCTCTTGGTTGGCAAGCTTCTCTTTCACGTGTTCCTGCAATGAACAAAGTGAATTTTTTTTCTTTTGAAAGATGTCAGTGGAGTCAGGTTGGCGTAGCAGTTCTTTCCGCGCCCTTCACCGCTGTACTGACCTGGGTTTGAATCCCGCTATGGCTAACGTGTAGATTGGGTTTTCAGTCCCTACTCGATTCCGTGGGTTTCTCTAAGGATATTCTTCTGGGGTTTTCCTCCCACCTCTAAAACTGTACCTTCTTTTTGTCTTCTCTTTGTAGGTTTCTTCAGGCTTTCGAGCTGACTCTTGGTTTCATTACCAGAACAAATTCATATTAATAATTGGATTTAATTCCTTTTGAATATGAGATAAAGGAGGGAGACGATGGTGACGTCTTAGAGTGAGGAGTTAGGAGGGATTTGAATTTGGATCACAGAGATGAAAGATAGATAACTGGTACATGACTAAATACTTAACATTGTAACACCATACGACAGTGTACTTGTTTCATTTGCTAAACGTTAATATTCCTGACGATCGGATCATCGGAATTGTTTTTAATATTAAAAAAAAGGTATTGTTGGTGAAAATACGTGACTCGCGAGTCACGAGTCCTCGGGGCAAGTCTGAGTCATGATAGTCGAGTCCGTAATGTAGAAATACGGCAGAGACAATTTTGCATACTTTTATAAATGTCAGAATACTCAGATTTTCTACCTACTTTCTACTTGGACAATTCTCTCTAGTTCTGACAAGTTTAAATACAGTGGAACACCAGTATACTGAACGCCACTATACCAAATATTCTGCTAAACTGAACACCATCATTGGACACCGATTTTTGTGTACACAAATACCGAACATTGATGTTAAAAAAATGTCAATGAATTAACCAAATCCACCATCCTTTACTCCCGATTTCTAGTTTTGTTCAACAACCAAGTTTTGTTCAACAACCAAATATTGTTGTTGAAAAATGTCAACAGGTTTTTACAAATCCACTGGGTATATCAATGCTATTTATGACTTCTGAATAGCGCTCTCGAACAAAGATACTGACAATTTGGGGGACCGCCAACATACATGTAGGGCAAGATAGCTCAGTTGGTAGAGTGCCCGTCCGGTATTCCGGAGGTCGCAGGTTCGTGTCCCGCCTTGCCAATTTCTTTGTTTACTTTGAAACAAATGCTATTCAGGCGGTGTTTAATTCTTAAACTTCAAACGGCCGGTGCTTTACAAGTATGTTAAAGGGTATTATTTTACCAATGAATAGAAGGAAAATGCCAACAGTTGGTTTAAAATTCTGTGTAATTAATAAGCTTAGAAACTATGTACATAATTACATGATTCAATGGTCAGCACCTGTTCAAAGTCGCCTTTTAATTAACCACCAGGACGTGCTGCCAACTGAATTTGATAAGATGAATGGATAGTGGTTTTGTGACTCCACGCAGGGTGTCAAGAAATGCTACTACACTAACAATGGTCAAAAGAGGCCTCGCTATAAATGAAAATCAGGTACATGTACCAGATAAAACTACGACAGAAAATCGTTATACTGAACAAGCGTATACCAACAAAAATCTATGGATCCCGTGATGTTCGTTATAGAGGCGTTCCACTGTATGGCGGTTTATCGTTGAAAATCAGACAAAGACAATACGTTTCATAGCTTACCTGCAGCTTTACCTCGTACAGATTCAGCACAAACTTTCCCATGACACTCTCTGGACTGCTGAAGACCTGATGGACTAGATTATTCACCTGAACAAGTACAGTACGTCAAAGTGTTAGTCAATCACTGTAAACCCTTACACCCAAATCTGACAAGGGTTCTAAAGTCGCACCGAGCCAAATTGAAATCTAGTCGCTCCTGAGTCGCTCTGCCAGCAGGCGAGTTTTCGCCACAAAGTGTGCCTATATAGTTACTCTTAAATGTTTCTGACGTTGTACTTTTGACGGTCTTTATCCACTCATTTGGTTAAGTTCGACTCTAGAATGCCTGTTTGAAGTGGGTGGTACTCTCATGGAAAATTCTACTCCCATTTGTCACACCTTCATTAGTATGTAGAAAATATAGGACGTTAAACTTCAACCCCGTGTACAAAAATAGTAGTTTGGCTGCACAATCTTGAATCCATCTGAGAGTCTGCAAAACAACGATGGTTCTCGAACGACAAGTTTAGCCTAGTTTTGAGATTACTATATTTTTCAACTTGACCTAACTAACCTAACTACCCCAAGCCCTTCAAACTCCAACTGCAGGTTTTTCTTGGTTTTGGCAGGTTTGGTACCAAACATTAGCAACTTGTTGTCTGACTTTGTTTGACTCAGTACCAAAGGCCCCCAGGGAGACCCTGCTGAATTCTGCGAGGTTCAGGGCAGAAAGGTATATATATGAGACTTGTAAACATTTTGGAATTGGAGGAATGCACAGGTATTTTTTTGTGGGTAAGCTCATGCTTGTCACAGCACAGTTCCATGGTCAACTGTAAATGTGATGTGTACACCCTGTGTGTCCCCACTCAAACATAACAAAATCAATGGCCAGTCATCACAGCCCTGATCCTGAACACTGAACAATGCATAGACCCATTTGTATCAAGTCAATCAAACTTCAACAAGTTTGAGTTTGGCAGGTTTAGTACTGGCAGATTTAGTACTGGAAGGTTCAATACCAATAATTACTGAACCTGTGTACACTTGTTGAAGTTTGTTAGGTTTGGTATGCTTTCTAGTGCGAAAGCCTAGGGGGTTAGGGTTAATATGTGACCATCAGGATTCTGAGCAACTTCCCTGCAATTTTCATCAGGTTTTTTTCAGACAAGTAGTTGCTGATGAACAATTTCCCTGGAACATGTCAGGGTCAAATGCAGAACCTCTTCCAGACAAAGTTAATAATTCTATCCTCAACTGGAAGTTTTCATAATTATTTGTGAGCTTGCCATCAAAGGAGCACACATTCGATTAGCTAATATTTGTAAGGTTTATACAAATTTACCTACGATTTAATGAATAGTACACTATGGCAACATTTTGTTTTTTAAAGAACTACATCTATTCATCGTCGGATACTTTTGTACATGTTACTTGTTTAACCATAATGTCCTTGGATTTCATTTGGGGTACAACACACAGTACTACAAAATACTACACAATTTCCATAGGCCAGTTTAGAGTACTGCATAATACAGTTTACTGAAGAAGTATGTTGTAGTATTAGGTTTAGGTTTAAACTAAAACGAAATGAGATGATTACCCAGAGAAATTGCCTAGAAGCACCATCAAGAGAAACATCAGTTATTACCTTTTTACAAAGTGGGACCAAGTCTTCATATACATCTTTGAAAATATACGTATTCTGCAATAATAAACAAATCAATCATATCAAAATTCCATCATATTAATGAGATTTCTATAGCTCTGAATAGGCTTGTGCCATATTAGATTTCGAGAGTTGGTATAACACCACAAAAATATTGCGGTATTCGATATCTTATCAAAATTCATTCATAAATACCAAAGACACCATTTCAATTGGTCGAGAGCCCGTCATGTGGCCAGACTCAAGGGGATGAGACATGTGCTTTTTATAATTTTTATTGGTTGAACGTTCAAAATCCTCCCGTAGGCATGTGCAATACTACCAGTGAGTCAGTATTTCTTTGCACAACACCTTCAGCTGGGGTTATTACCATCATCAAGACTCCAACCGGTTTAACACCGTATAGTACTAATACCTCCCAACCACACATTTTTTCTCTTTATAAGACAAAATGTGTCAAGAACGTGTACACATTGTTTGTGCTTACCGCTTGGCTTTCTTCAATGAAGGCGTCGATGCATCGGTGATATCCCTGCAGGGGACAGAAGCATTTAATTATAAAAACAGGGCATTTTCAAATGACCAGAGCAATCTTTTTAAAATAATTTTTCTCTTTGACCAAATGTGACCACCAAATGAGCCAAAAGTCGGAAATAACCAATTTGTAGGACAATGGGTTAAAGCCTGTCACCCGTTCTATGTGGCACAACCACAGGGCTGATTGGGATCGCCTGAACGACAACCTCAAGAAAGCTGACTGGAATACAGCCCTCAAGACAGGTGACCCTGAGACTGCATTCACCGATGTGACTGCGATCATCATGCAATCCATGAAGCAGAAGATTCCACGATTCGTCCTTCACTGCCAAGCTTTGGGACGAACCTTTGTTCAACGAAAGGTGGGAACTTGCAAATTAGCAGCAGCAGATTGCTGCTGACGCTGCTTCACGTAAAGATAGATATAATATAATATAATCCTGCTCTCAAAACAGCCTACCGAAGTGCTCGTGCTGAGACCCGGGATGTAATTAGAAGAGCTAAATGGTGTCGCATGATCCAACTGAGATGAGGTCTGACTGATTTGCCTACGAACAGAGAATGCTCAAGGAGGCTCCTCTGACATCCTGACACTCATAACACGAGAGAGGTGAAAGCTAAAGTTTTGCTTCCATCTTTGGTGAAAAGTGCAACTTGATAGATGCTGATGACCCAGTTCCAAAGAAAGTTACCATTGGAAAGCTCCTGTTCTGAAAACTATCTTAATTCTTTAAAAGTGGGACTTTCAGCTCTTTTTTGCGATAACAGGTCACAAATATGAATGGCAAGTGATTAGGAACACAAATCTAATAACGAGACTGAAATGCCGGATTTTAAAACAACATAACAATGCCCTCTGAATGATTCAATGTTAACACCACTACCATGAAATATAAACAGGAATATGCAGGCCGAACTGGTTCCGGGTCCTGTGCATGCTTTACATTAACAAGCTGGATACCAGCAACTTGACCCAAAGGTCAATCCTACAACATATATCAAACTTGCTATTTTGAGGCTACGCCTACTTGACACTTTAATGTGCAGCTAGGACTAGTCCTAGCCATATTCGGTTATGGCTTTACCTTGAAGTGTGTCAGTATCCCTGCTAGTTCCTTCATCCTGTCAACAACACCCTCGTGGAATGCCGACCTGAACTCAGTGATCAGGTCTTCCTCGATCTGATTATACTTATCTGCACAGAAACACAATGATAACAGCTACTTTTGGGGGGTTTCTGATGTGTACAACTTTTTGACTGTGCTGTGCAAAGTTATCCAGTGTTAATTGTATTTGAGTCCATGCAAGTCCATCACAGGTCCTTCAGTCTCAAGTCAAGTCACTAGCTATTCAAATGAACTGTTAACAAAAGCATTCCTTTGTCATTGTTCAACCAGTTACTTGCGACTGGCTTTATGAAAAGACTTGCGACTGGACTTGCGACTGGACTTGCGACTGGACTTGCGAAATGACTTGTAAAATGACTTGTAAAATGACTTGTAAAATGACTTGTAAAATGACTTGCAGGGACTCGAATACAACTCTAAAGTTATCTGAATAGCGACTGTTACATGTGTTTTTTCTCATTGAAAAATGCTAAAATGAAAAATGCAAAAATGCTAAAATGAACTGAAGTTTGTTCAGTTCATTTGTGTATTTAATATAATTTTAATATAATTTTAATATAATTTTAATATAATTTTAATATAATTTTGCATAATAGTATCATGAATATATAATGGTATTTGTTTTGAGTATTTTAAAAAAACTTTGTAGATAGTTATGTATTCGTCATTCTAGTTTTCTCAACTTTTTTGTTACATGTACAAGGCTATTTAGTTTGCTTAGTGGTGTATTCCTTTCTCCATGATGGTACATTTATTTGTATTAAGGTAATTATTTTGATATTTAATTAATCTTTTTACTGTTAATATTTTAAATTTAAGTAAAGCGCCTAGGAGCATAGTTTATTTTATGGACGGGCGCTATATAAATCTTAGCTTAGTATTATTATTATTAAATTCTGCTGTAGTGAGGATTTGTTTTCTTCAATTTATTGATGGATCCCTTAACTCAAAGGATCCCAAAGATGGCCATCTAGAGAACTGCAACTGCACTATAATCCGAAAACCGACTTCGGATAGGATCAAATCGGTTTTTCCCATTATTTCAGTCGGGTCGGTTTCGGTTTTGCGCTTGTTATTTTTGGGTCGGGTCCGTTGTGAAAAACCAAACAAAATCTAACTATAGTTAGTAGGCATACCAGCAATTACAGATATCAATAAATCTGAAAACTTGGAAAAAAAATTCATTATTCATTATTTTGCAGTTTTCTCCACTGCCCAGTTGTGTCTCATTTTGCCAGAATCACGCATCACACATTTTCAAACACCAACTTTTGTTTCTATTGAATTTAATCCTCCGACTTCTCTACACCCTCAATGGCATTATATGTATAAGGAAACGTGTACAGGTACCTACCCTGTATTCTTCTTTTCGGCTTCTCAAACCTATTTCAGACACAGATTATAAAAGATTTAAGCATTGTAAATTATTTGTTTAGATTTTTCAACACTTTAGTGATTGGAGTTGCATGAACTGCACAATCTAAAAGAAATCATGAAAATATGTCATAATCGGTTGACCAAAGACAACTCTTAATTCCTCACTGCACCATGTTACACGCATGACTGCACAGCAGACATTATCCAGTAACTGCTCTGCACAATGGACCTGAACGTGCAGCTGTCACACAGAGGGTGACAAATGGCTGATACCAGGCAAAAAAACAAAAAAACGCTTGTACGTGGCTTTGTTAGGATGCGGATGAAGGAGTCACAGAAAGTAGTAAAAAGAGGGGTTCTTTGTTATTTACAATTACTACTAAAATACATGTACAAAGCACACAAGTCAAAATCCAACCAAGATTAAAAATCTTTCCATTACTTACTGTTCTTGTGGGAGCTCTTGAGATATCAGCTGCAACTTCTGAATGATATCTGCTGCTTCCTGAAGCTGTAAAAACGAGGCACAAAAAAAAAAAAAAAAAATTATCCTTTTGCTACTTCAGCGTTTGTTAACAAAGTCTAAGTATTCTCTAACAAAATTGGAAATGTTTCTCAGTCCCAGATTCATGTCTTTTCAACATTTTTGTACTAATTTACCTTCATTAAGATGATGAAAGAAAAAAAAAGCGTCAGGTTGCAACATACTTTACCCCAAACAGACCCTATTTCAATATTAAATTCAAACAATATCCAGTGTGGCTGATCCTATTCCAATTAAAGGGAAGATACACCATTGGTAATTGCTTGGATTATCAGGAATAGCAAATAAAGTCTGAAGGTTTACAATCATTGATGCCAAGAAAAAATACCAAGAAAAACGGCGTTCATTTTCAACCGGCGTCGGGCAGTGTTTTGTTTTTTGGGGCAATCGTCCATTCGGCGATTGTGTTTTAAAAAAATTCAATTTGTCAGAACAATTTATCTATAGCACAATCATTTTGCTGGATGCCTAGAGGCAACTCACCTGCGAGGCGGGCAAATCGCCTGCAAAGCGGGCAACTCGTCTGCTAAGCGGGCAACTCGCCTGCTAAGCGGGCAACTCGCCTGCAAAGTGGGCAACTCGCCTGCTAAGCGGGCAACCCACATGCGAAGCGGGCAACTCGCCTGCAAAGTGGGCAACTTGCCTGCTAAGAGGGCAACCCGCATGCGAAGCGGGCAACTCGTCTGCAAAGTGGGCAACTCGCCTGCTAAGAGAGCAACCCGTATGCGAAGTGGGCAACTCGCCTGCTCTGCTGGATGCCTAGAGGCAACTCACCTGCGAAGCGGGAAAATCGCCTGCGAAGCGGGCAACTCGCCTGCTCAGCGAGCAACTCGCCTGCGAAGCCGCAACTCGCCTGCTAAGGGGGCAACTCGCCTGCAAAGGGGGCAACTCGTCTGCTAAGAGGGCAACTCGCCTGCTAAGTGGGCAACTCGCCTGCTCAGCGAGCAACTCGCCTGCGAAGCCGCAACTCGCCTGCTAAGTGGGCAACTCGCCTACGACAAACGGCATGCCGAAACAAATTTAATTGGATGCCAGGCCTATAATGGGGGTCAAGTTGCCGGGGCGGTTATTTCCTCGCCTTTCACTGCTATGACCCAAATTCGAATCCCGCCAGGGTCATACATGTATGTGGATTGGGTTTTTAGTCCCTGTCTGTTTATGACCTAAAAATGGTATAGTACTGTAGTTTTGGTTTAAGTAGTACGGGTTTATCGTTTAAGTATTTCTATCGTAATGCGCATTAGAACATATGTTTATGTATTTCGCGCAATATAAATGCCATTATTATTATTATTCCGTGGGTTTTCCCCAGAATATTCTTCTAGGTTTTTTTACTCCCACCTCGGAACTTTTTTATATTGTCTTCTCTCACTTATTCATCCTGTAATTAAATAAATAAATACATAAATAAATTACGATGCCCATTGAAAATCACTCTCGAGGTGACTTGGCTACCATCAGAAAAGTTATTATTATTAGTAATCAATTGTGCCGACAATTTCTGTGGATTAGTAACATCGTGCATATACCTGGAAGGGATCGTTAAATACTTCAGCCTTAGGTCCGAAGTCAACCAGGAACTCTGAGAAGTACTCGATGAGTCTCTTGGCTTCCTCTGCCCTGGCCCTAGGGGTGTTGACACCCTCCAGCTGGTCACCTAGATGCACCACCTTAGTGGCGACGTTGTTGATGTGGTCATCCAGCTCTTGGAAATGCAAGAAGGCCATCTGTTGATTTTAAGGCAATTTTCAAGACTGAAGGGTCAATACATGAGTAAAACAAACAATTAGTGTAGAAAGGTAGTTAAGGCATCTACACTAGTGACAACTTGCTTGGTGGGTAGCTATAGTCAACTACAATTGTTTCACAGGAGACACGTCTAAGCAGGGGTTTCCCTTAACTTTTTTTTTCAGTGGCCCGCCGGGCTACCTAATTAGAGTTTTCAGTCGCCCGCAAGCATTTTCAGTGGCCACGTGTGCATTTGCCATATCTGTGTTTTCCACCGAGGTTACGCAACGCCAACCGCATTGTCCGACCTTCCGCGAAAGCGCGCCGCGCGTTCGGGAAAATTGCGGCACGGCACGGCACTTTACAGCCCACTGCTTGTTGTAATCGCTGATCTTGCGGGAAGATTTAATTTGCATCCGCCACAAAAGCTATCAAAACTAAACCTCACCTGTGACAACAAAACTGGCGGAGTTATTGTAAAAGCATATTAAATGTTTAAGGTTGAAAACTTTTTGGGGAAAAAAACGGAGAATGTTGGCCTAAATCTTTCACACGATGAACGCCGAGCTGACCAACACACCACACAAGCGTAAACTGAATGCAGGAAACATGCCGCGGTAGAACATTTTGTAGAAACACGCTGCATCGCTCAAGAAGGACAAGCGTTACTACCTCGAAAGAAATACATTAACAGAAAATTAAAAAATAGGAAAGGGCGACCATGATCTGATAATTAACCTGCAGGATATGACTTTCTTTATTGACGTTTGTTTGCCGGGCATTTTTACATCTTACGATGTCAAATTCGACCATTTCGCGTAACGGAAAAATACATGCATGTCGGCCATGGACTGGTTTCGGTCCTTAACTTTGTCCATTGAAGCGTGCGGCGGAAACCAATCCTAGAATGCGCCTGCATTATGAATGCATTGCATGGGGCGAGCACATGGCTTTTTGGCACCATCACCGTTTTTACGTACGCTTGCGGTAGTACATGTATGTATGTGTGCCGCGCTAGTCTTGGTGCAAGACGTTCTTGTTCAGTTAGTAAAACCATAAAACCATAGGACCTATGCACTCAACACTATACGCGTCACGACTATTCCACCAATAGAGGGCGTATTCTGGAAGCCGCGAATCTGTCAAGAAGATAGACCGAGCCGATGTGGGTGGTTATCTGGAGGTTTCCCAACAGCGCCCTCTATTGTTTGATAGTCGCGATAGTTGCGTGAAAATGAACAACAACGTCTTGCACCAAGACTAGTGCCGCCCAGGCCATGTGCGCCAATGTATGCGCTAGCTATAGCAAGCCGGCCATAAACATCGCGAATCTGTATACAGGAATGACACGATCATATCTCTGTAATGCACGTGCACTGTTGTGTAAAGGTACTGTACATATGTACATGTATGTACATGTATGTATTGGTAAACAGTTGATCTGGGAAATCACATGTAATGTATTTAATATTTTAACTCGCCGGCCGGACGACCGAGGGAAGTGTTTTGAGTCGTCCGTGGCTGTTTTGGGTCGCATTTGGCGAGCGGGCGACCGCTAAGGGGAAACCCTGCTAAGCTATATGGGGCCCATGCACAAATGTCCCCTCAATGGTAAGGTCTGCGATCCCAAACTTCCTGGTTCCCAGGCGGTCTGGGACAACCTTTGTCCGCTTTAATAGAGCAAGGGATTGGGACTCCCCTCCAAAACGGGCAGGCCAGGATTAAGAGAACTATAAATACATGTAGAAGCCTGACTCCTGGGGCTGTCCAGTTCACAAAAGAAGCAATTTGTGAGTCAATAATCCTCACTGCCACGGAACAAAAGTCTTCTATTGTTAGTGACTCATTGCTGATAGCAGCTATTGTCAATGTTGTATTCGAGTCCCTGCAAGTCTTTTGAAAAGTCCAGTCACAAGTCCAGTCACAAGTCCAGTCACAAGTCCAGTCACAAGTCCAGTCACAAGTCCAGTCACAAGTCCAGTCACAAGTCCAGTCACAAGTCCAGTCACAAGTCCAGTCACAAGTCCAGTCACAAGTCCAGTCACAAGTCCAGTCACAAGTCCAGTCACAAGTCCAGTCACAAGTCCAGTCACAAGTCCAGTCACAAGTCCAGTCACAAGTCCAGTCACAAGTCCAGTCACAAGTCCAGTCACAAGTCCAGTCACAAGTCCAGTCACAAGTCCAGTCACATGCAAGTCCTTTCATAAAGCCAGTCGCAAGTAACTGGTTCAACAATGACAAAGGAATGCTTTTGTTAACAGTTCATCTGAATATCTAGTGACTTGACTTGAGCCTGATCAAGGACTTGTGATGGACTTGCAGGGACTTGCGGGGACTCGAATACAACTCTGGCTATTGTTGACCTACCGGTAGAGTGCCATTCTAGCAATCCCCCGAGCGTCACTCTTGAGTAACCAGGGGCCAATTTCATGGATCTGCTAATAAGCAAATTTGCTTTTCAACCACAGCTTCTGCTGTGGTTGAAAAGCCCGCAGCAGAAGCTTTCATTTAGTATATAATAGAGCTCCATAGCCACTCTCAATTTGGAGATATGACGTGTTTACATATTGATTACTTCCTTGGAGTTCAAATTACACAACTGAGAAAACAGGCTTTGAAATAGCCGGCTCTGTTGTACTACAACAGAACGATGCACACAAAATGGTATTTTGTTCCACTTTATTCACCAAAATCAACATTTCTTTGAATGAAACCTGAAACTGTAGGTATTGAAGATGTCATTCATGACAACAAATAAAATTCACAATTTGATGAAATGTTTACCCTCTCAACGTTGAGTGGGCCATTACATGATAGTGCACAGCGTGACTTAATACACCTTTTTGTAGAGCCGGTCACATATATGAAGATACATGTAAGTTCTCCCAAACTTGCTTACATGTAGGCAACACAAAAATGCAGATGATATCAATACATGTGATATTTTTACCTATTTTTACCTTGTTGTTTTCTTGCAGTTGAACCACTCTCTTGGCGTGATTCTTGGTCTCGGTACGGATGTTTGCGTCGAGTTTCCCCGTCCGTTCCTCCATCCTCATACTCAACAGCTTCAGCTCCTCTATGGTGTTCTCAAACGCCCGCAGCATCTTCTTGGCGTCAAAGTCTTGTGGGCCTTCTGTGGAGTTGCCGCCTTGGGTGTGCCATGCCAGCTGCTCTATGTACTGCTCTGGGTCAAAGGTTGCACTCTGGTCAAGATTGAGAAGAAAAAACATATAAAGAAAATGAGAAATGGTAATGCTGAGCTATAACAGCAAGGAAAAGCCCCCATTCTGCCTAGAATAAGGGCAACTTTAGGGAGGAAAAACTCCACAGATACATTTTGATGAATTTCCAACCCCAAATCAAATGTTCGCTGCTCTGAAAAGTAAACAATTAATATACTGTACATGTACTTTAAAACCAGTTTTTTTTATTTATATTTTGTTTAGGCTTTTGGGGGTTTGATGAATTCAACAGAAATATTTTGTTAAAACATTTTGACAATTTTGACCAATATTGCCAAGTTTGTTTGTTTAGGGGGGTGTTTGTTTGTTTGTTTGTAATTTGACCGATTTTAGACAAATTAAGAATACTGGGTCGATTCATGATATTTGTTTCAACAAATATGGCCGTCAAATCTAAGATGATGACATACCTAAAGGTATGATACATGTACACCATTGGTAATTGCTTGAATTATCATGAATGGGTGGATTTCGGAGGTTGTATTTTATAATAAATATTGTTTAACTGACCTGTCCGAAGTTTTACAATCATGGATGCTGAAAAAACCAAGATAAACGACTTTTGTTTGCAACCAACGTCGGGCAGTTGTTCTTTTAAACTTGTTTTTTTCACGATTTTTTTAAGATAAAATATTTTTTTTTGTAACAATGAAAGGATATTTAGCGCAATCATTTTGCTGGATGCCTATAATTATTGTTTACTTTCGAATAAGTAAGATATTTCTGAATAATTCGGTAGTAAAATGTTTTGATTTCTGCAAGTGGTGTATCCTACTTTTAAGTTGGTGAGTAAAAGCTCATTTTAAAACAAATTGTCATTCAGATGGTCTATAAATCCTGTCCAGAAGTCTAAGATTGTTATAGATAAACATGACTTGTTGTCTTAGGAGATTAATGTACAGCATGTACTTGTGCGTAATTTCAAGCCGCAGCCAAGTATAATTTGGGGCACTGCATGGGCCTTTTTCTTCACACAAGCTTCATCTTGCGGAGGCTTCATTCATACAGTTTAGCAATGCGCCAGAGCCACAACAGAACCAAAGCCAGGGTTTAGAGAAAAGCAGAGGTACAGTCGAGTCCACCACAAGTCCCTGCAAGTCCCTGTATAAAGTCCCTGCAAGTCCATCACAAGTCCTTCAGATCCAATTCAAATCACAAGCTATTCAAATCAGCTTTGACAAAAGCATTCCTTTGTCATTTTTCATCCAGTTACTTGTGGCTGCCTTTATGAAGGGACTTGTGACTGGCTTCACGAAAGGACTTGTGAATGGACTTGCAGGGACTCGACTACAACCCTGGAGAAAAGACCTGTCATCGTTGACAGAAGCCATTGGTCAGCACTGACCCCGGCCGGGGTTAATCTTACGATACAAACAGTTCGTTCAACTTTGCTATTCACAATCTTGTAGCAGTCGCGTTTGCGAACAGGGATAGTTTTCACTTTTGTACAGAAATTGGGCGAGATTCAACCGCTTTTTTTGGTGCACACTCTTGGCGAGCTGATAAAATAGTAACAAAAAATGTGTGGAGTTAGACCGTGCAGCAGTTGTGAGAGTAATTGCACATACAGCTTATGTGCATAGTTTGTGTACCACAACTATTGTCCATTGTTAACCTGTAAAAATTGGGCTGTGCCTTGCGGGCGTCAGGAGCCCCATAGTTCTAGGGGTACTGTAACAGTCGCTACACACATTTAAGGTTCGGATAACTCCACAGGAAGAGATTACCGATTCAGGATCCACAGTTATGTCTGGTTTGTTTCCATAATCATACAAATCACGATAATGAGAAATCTCATTGTTGGTCAGCCATCTTTGATTATATCCCAGCATCCTTTGTCCAGTCGTGATTTCGTGAACACTAGTATCAAGTCACTGTTTCATGTCAATACTGTACAGTCATGTCGAGTGCGTTATACTGCCATTGCGGCCACCTTACTACAGCGGCCACTTACTGGGCACCTTTGCTTGGTCCCAGTTTGATTCTTGCATAAACATACCATAACCATGCCTTGCTAATGCGGTCACTGCATAACGCGGCCAGTGGCCAACCCATAATAGCCCACAGCAAATAAAATGTGTACAATTACATTGCCGTGAAACCTGTGTACTCCGGCCGCAGAAATGAAGTTCGCCCTCTGTTGATCTCAAAATCCCGCCGTAGTTTAGTTACCAGACTCCATACTCGTGTTTTATACAAACGGCACCGAGCGCACAGACTAAAATAGCATTCGCTAGTTCTTGTCGTCGCGACACGTCTTGATCGGGAACGTAGCATTGGTTTTTATTGATCGTCAGATCGTGGGCGCTTGGCTTTTTTCGGCGTTGATTTCAAAGTGTGAATTGTTATCCATGGGTCGGAAAGATCTGCCTTTAGAGAGAAAGGTGTACGGTATGCCATAAGGCAAAAACAAAAATGTTGAAGGGAGGGCATGTCTTTGTGCACATATACATGCATAAGTGTATATCAAGGTTTGACTGTACCTTCAACCTTGTTCTATGTTAAAATAACCCATAAGAAAATTTGTCAAAAAAAACAACAAAATGTCTTGAACTTGGCATGCAGGTTCACTTTACCATAGCGCATCGATATTTCACCAAAATTTAAATTTTTCCATGGCTCCGTCTGGTGTAATTTCTCTCTAAATATGCGACCTAAAGTAAACATTTCTTTCGCGATAAAAGCTAAAACAATTTGTCGGCACACGTCCGCGCAAGCGTGCACAGCTCGTCAAGCTTCTTTCGACATCGTATCCACGCATCCAGGCATAACCAAAAAAGCCCCACCTTACTTGTAAAATAAGATTCGCTTCCTATGTCGACCGTACCCACTGGTGAAGTTTTTTTGTACTTTATAGCCATTTAATCGAACTTCAACACACATCCGCCCAAAACTGTATGATATCGGTAACGGCATCTCTGAATTTAAAGTTACTTCAGGTCGACCCACGTCCGCGCATCCAACCGAAAAAAAAACGAGGTTCGCGTGCGCGCGGCCCTGCATTCTATACTCCCTGGGTTTTACCAGCTCTGTCCGTTTTTAAATTTGAGGGTGAAATCGGATGTTTCTTTGGGAAAACATTTGGGCAAAGTGGCATTTTTATTTAAATGTAGACAAACCGATGGGACTCCCTAGGACCCTCTTAACTATCGCAAGATCATGTCCAGGTGTTAAAAAAGCGATATTTGGGTCCTCCTTACTCGAACTCTAAAACTGTACCTTCTTCTGATGATACCCGTTTAATTGGTATACGCTTCAGGGTCAGTCATTGTCTTCTCTCTACAGGTTTCTTCAGGTTTGCGATCTACAGTGCATATAGAGCGCTTTTGAGGGATCCTTGGTTTCATTATCAGAAATTATAATTAATTAATATAATAATAACCTGTGATATTAAACTGTTAAATTATTTTATCACGAAATAGATGCCACATAAACACATAGGCCTTAGTGTACCTTACCTCGAATTCCTTGAGCGACATATTGTTGATATTGTCTTGAGTTCACGGTACAAAATTAGTCGTTATTGATCTCGCCACTCGTCTATCCTTACATACGCGGATACGGTGTCACAGTTCATTGCTCTCAAACGTAAACATCGTCACGGGCCGGCCAGGCGCATAAATTTCCTCTCCGGCCTTCGAAAATTGCGCCCTCTACCACGGACCAGAGCATTTTTATTTGTTTCTCCGGCCTCCCAAAATCGCGCCCTCTACCAGTATTAGTGTAAAAGGTCAATTCCATCAAACATACTATATTCGTGGCTTGGAACTGGAAGGGTGTTTTTTTAGAAGGAAAGTAAAGTCCAGTGAAGCAGTGATCAGACTTTCTCCTGTATTCGTGGCTTGGGTGGATGTTTTTGGAAATAAAGTCCAGTCGGATCGGACTCATTCCTGTATTTGTGGCTTGGGAGGATGTTTTTAGAAGGAAAATAAAATACTGTGATCAGACTTACTCCTGTAGGCCCTATTCGTGATTGGGAGGATTATAGTCAGCGATCAGACATACTCCAGGGGTGCGTTCCACTTATATTACGCGAACTGTTTGCGCGAACGTTCGCCTACGTTTTGAGTTGGCGCTAGTTGAAGTGGAACGATATTTTAAAAAATTACGTTTTCAAAATGGCGGCGCCCGTTGACAGTGACGTCGTTTGGTTGGCTGCTTTTTGTCCAACTCATTATTTTTCTTTAAAAGATCCCTGTGACTGTGTAACCCGGAACATGGCGCAGTTGAATAAGTGAATAAAAAATAAGAAAACCGCTTAGAGTTGGGGGAACTCGCTTGTTAAAAATAAAATAAAACCAGGATCGATAGGAAAAGGTCGCGAACTATTCTTAAACAAATTGGGACAAAAAAAGAAAATTTGGTTTACCTTCAAAGACAAAATGACTTATTTAATTTCCCAAACAAACCTTCAGATAACAAAATAACAAACTTAAAAAAAAAATACTTTCGCCTAACGAAAACCAACACAGCACTAAAGTGAAATATAATTTACAGACAATCAAACATCTACCAGAACGATTGAGCGGTATGGGAAAGGGAGAAAGCAGCTGTCCAGTATAGGTGTGTATTGTTCGCTGCTCACCTGCTCACTGACTAGCCAAGCACATGGTTAGTGCCAGGACAACTAAAACGGTTTGGTGCTCTTAAACAATCAACTAAAATATGCACAGTGAACTTTGGGTACTAGAGAGAAGTCTGGGGCTCTTATACAATTTTAATTGTATAAAAACTAACATATGTACAGTGGACTTTGGGTACTAGACAGGGGTGCCACTCCTAGGACTATTTTGCAAAGAAAAATAAAAACACATAAATTCTCTAAGGGGGAACTCACTCTATAATAAGACAGCGGAATTTCACTCCATTACACTCACCACTGCTAAAACCTATTGTTGTCCCCAACAATATTTCAACTTAACTGCAGTGCTGCTCAAAGAATAACGCTACGTCAAAAACAACAGCTTGGGATGTGTCATGAGCCTGAGTGTAACGAAAACAAACAAACAAATTGCATGTTAAACCACAATCTAGTTATAATTCCAGAGTCCAAAACGATTCGGAGGTTTGATGTGTCTTTGAGGACGAACGGACTGCATCTCCTCTTCATCGCAGGCGTCATCCACGTGGCTTGAATCAGCGTCGTCATCAGATGTGGAGATGTTGCTTTCAGTCTCTGCTGTCGTAGGTTGCAGATATGTGTCTCGGGATGTTCTGTCACGGTGGTAGTCGTCCGAGAGTGCGTCTTCATCAGTACTGGAATGTGTTGCCAAAGGATCATCTGGGGGCCTGTAGAGCTTCATCACTCGCATCAGATGGAGAGGAAGGGGGTACGTCAAAGGGGCAAGGTGTCAGCATGTTCCTATGTAGTGTTCTCATCTTCGTTGAGCCCTTACGGCGTACGACATAGGCAGGAAAGGCGGGTAGCTTCCGTACTGTAGCGAACACCTATTCTCCCGCCGGAGCTCTTATTGACTGTGAGGTCATGAACTCTTTACAGGACAGTAGCTCCGGAAATGGCCTGTCTATTTTTAGAAAGAGTGGACAATAGGTAGTGCAGGCGCGCCCGCGGGAATTGGCAGTTAGCCAAGTGTTGTATACAAAATGTAACAAAGAAAACGAGTATGTTTTGAACGGTGTAACAAATGAGTTGTGTGTAAAAGTTGGGCTGGAAAAGTGCTAGAAAAGACCGAGCTGTAGGTAAAACCAGTTGTGGAAGTCGGAATAAAGTTGTGCAAAGCAGAGATTTGTATGCATCCTGTTTGTTCACGCGTTTTGCGGCAAGTAGGAAAAGAACCCTGAAAGACCACGCTACAAATGGTGGCAGCCGCTGGGATTTTGATTTGCACAACGGACAGCGACAAAAATGGCTAGCTACAGTTCGTTTGCAGACATACAAACGACCCTCGACGAGATCGGAAGATCGTTGTTGGAAATGGAAAGGGAAGCAAGTACCCTACTAGAGCACAGTACACCATGGGAAGGTGGTCAGAGACAAATACTGACCGATCTGAAAGAACAGCTCAAGAGAGAGTTCGGAGAATCTTCGGGTACCACGAAGACAGCAGGTAAGTCCCACGAAACTCTGTGCCTTGATGATCCCGTAGCGGCTTCGGTTGGCGGACCAAGCTCGACGGGGGCCGCGGCCGCGGGGAACGGGGGGACCGCTGAGAGCGGTACTCCTGTTGCCGGCGCGGACCAGCGCACCGCGAGTGGGACTGCCACCGCAGCTGCGTCGAGGATGAAGGCCCGCGAGTTTGATGGCTTGACTTGCCTTGAAGAATATTTAGTGCACTTTGAGCGGGTAGCAAAAATCAACAACTGGGAAATGCCAGGCATGGCCGATTACCTGCTCGTGGCCCTGAAAGGACCGGCGTTGGAAGTAGCCTGCTCTCTCAGTAAGGAGTCACAGTCAAACTACCTGGAACTGGTAAAGGCGCTGGACCACCGCTTTGGGTCGAAACGACAGCGGATACGACACCGAGCCGAACTGTCAACTAGAAAGAGGCGAACTGGCGAGACCGTTGCAGAGCTTGGACAGGCAATTAGAAAGCTTGTCAGACGAGCATACCCAGACAGCGGACCGGTGTTCCAAGAAGAATTTGCCATTGAACAATTCAAGAACGCTCTGGTTGAGTTCGACTTGAAACAGGCTTTGTTCCAGGGCAAACCTAAAACCCTAGACGACGCGGTGGAAATTACAGCTGAAGCAGAGGCGTGGCTAAAGGCCGAAAAGGTGGGTCGCTCACGAACAGTCAAGACGGCGGAAGATGAACGACAGGATGCTCAAGCCCGTACTGAAACAGCTGGAATTGTCAAAGTGCTCCAGAATGTGATGACAACTCTAGACAAGCAGAGAAAGGCCAGCACCAAAGAATGGAGACCAGGATGCTGGGTTTGCGGTAGCTTAGAGCACTTCCGAGCAGACTGTCCTCAGGCTGCGAGGAAATCACCACCATTAAACTAAAGGGGGCTGGGTTTGAGAGCCAAAGTCCAGCCAGAACTGACAGCAGGCTCAACTCTGACATAACGGCGTTGGAGGCCCCGCAAACGTGGGCCGCCCCGCCGGAGCAAGTAGCACCGTTAGTGAGTGCAACTTCATCCGCGTCGGCGACTCCGCCAAAATGGGTTGCCCCGCCGGTGCAGGTGGCACCACTAGTGAGTGCAACCTCGTCGGCGGCTCCGCCAAAACGGGCCGCCCCGCCGGTGCAGGTAGCACCGCTAGTGAGTGCAACCTCATTCGCGTCGGCGACTCCGCCAAAACGGGCCGCCCCGACGGTGCAGGTTGTACCTGCTCCTGCGTCCAATAACTCCGTCCCGCTGGAGTCCTGTTCGCCAAGGAACGCGCTTGAAAACTCTTCTAAATTGACGATGGAGAAGGAACTCCGGCCTCGCAACTCAGGGGCTGGGCTGAGATCCTCGTTTTCAACGATATCTGGATTATACGTGAGAGGGAGACTAGAGGATGTAACTACCAGTTTCTTACTGGACACCGGGGCAACGGAGAGCTTCATTTCCTCTCGTCTTTATGAAAGAATAACACTGCCACTGAAGCCGCCCCTCATCCCCCCCGACCGCACCTTTCGCCAAGCTGATGGAAGTGGACTACATGTGGTGGGGAGAGCCAAGATGAAAGTTGTGCTTGGAGAATGCAAGGTAGACCACATGATGTGGGTCGCTGACGTCAGTGATCAAGCAATCCTCGGACTTGACTTTCTGCGGGAGCACAAATGCACATTGCTCTGGGAAGACGAGTGCCTACAAATAGGCAAGTACCGGATGCCAATGCAAGCCTTCGCAGGGGAACCAATAACCTGTCGTGTTCGGATGACAGAGACTGTAGTGGTACCACCTTTAACTGAAGTCATTATAGAATGCCAGGTGGTACAGAACGGTCCCGGGGTAATGCCCACCTGGGGAGTGTTGCAGAACAGGAACAAGGTAGTGGAAGACCACAGTTTGCTGGTAGCCAGTGCTCTGGTTGGAGTACGAGACTCAGTGATCCCTGTGAGGTTCTTGAATCCATCATCAGAGCCCAGGATGCTGCGAGAAGGCACCGACGCTGCTATACTTGATCCCGTGGACAGTGTGACGACCGGGGGAAATAAACGCCAATCTAAGTTCACGGAGCCCCAGACCGCGGAAGGCAGCGACGTTACCCAAGCCGCTTTGGAGGTTCCAGAACACCTGGAAAACATGTTTGAACTGAGCTGCAAGAATCTGAACGTGGAAGAACGGGAAAAACTGGCATCATTATTGCGAGAATATGGCGATGCATTTTCCACAGGGGAGGGAGACATCGGCAGGACCAGCCTTGCCAAGCACCGCATTGTGACAGAGAATGCCCAGCCAATTAGACAGAGGCCGAGACGAGTTCCCATTAGCCAACGAGAAGTAGCAGACCGGGAGGTAGCAAAGATGCTTGCTCAGGGTGTAATTGAGCAGTCTGATAGCCCATGGTGCTCACCGATCGTATTGGTCAAGAAAAAGGACGGTTCGGTCAGAGTCTGCATTGACTACAGGAAATTGAATGACGTGACTAAAAAAGACGCTCACCCACTGCCGCGTATAGAAGACAATTTGGATTCACTCACAGGGTCCCGACTTTTCACGACGCTGGACCTTGCCTCTGGGTATTGGCAAGTGGAGGTAGCAGAGGAAGACAGGCCAAAGACCGCTTTTAGCACGGGGCGTGGGGGACTATACCAATTTGTGACAATGCCTTTCGGACTTTGTAATGCCCCTTCCACATTTGAGCGCCTGATGGAGCGGGTGTTGGAGGGGCTGCAATGGCAGGTGGCAGTTCTTTACCTGGACGACGTGATAGTCTTTGGCAGATCCTTCGAGCAACATATGCAGAGACTGTGTCTGGTCCTCGAGAGGCTTCGTAGAGCAAACTTGAAACTGAAGCCCAAGAAATGTAGGCTGTTCCAGGAGGAGGTAGTGTTTCTTGGCCATGTTGTCTCCGCCGAAGGAGTTTCCACGGATCCGGAGAAGGTCAAAGCCGTCCAAGACTGGCCACAACCAATGACAACCACCGACGTGCGAAGTTTCATTGGCCTCGTTTCGTATTACAGACGGTTCATTAGAGGATTTGCTGGGATCGCTCGCCCACTTCATCGGTTGACTGAGAAGGGAAGAGGGTTCAAGTGGACCAGTGAATGCCAAGAAGCATTCAAGACACTCAAACTATGCTTGACATCTGCTCCGATATTGGCTTACCCTAGCGCGGACGTCGAATTTATCCTGGACACAGACGCAAGCGGATTCGCCATCGGGGCCGTGCTGTCCCAAGTACAGGACGGCAACGAGCGCGTACTGGCATATGGGAACAGATCACTCACCAAAAGTGAGCGGAACTACTGCGTAACCCGTCGGGAATTACTGGCAATAACCTTCTTTGTGCAAAAATACAACCACTACCTGTATGGAAACCGTTTCCGTGTCAGGACAGACCACCGCCCCCTGAAATGGCTACACGGAGTCAAAGAGCCACAGGGACAATTGGCTAGATGGCTTCAGAAGCTGAGCATTTACGACTTTGTCATCGAACATCGCCCGGGTAGCCAGCACAGTAATGCCGACGCTCTATCTAGGAAGTGTTTTCCCCAATGTGTCCATGAGGTGGAGCCAGAACAGATTGCTGCGGGCAAGGAACTTCACGTAGGGAGCTTACGGCGTGGAGGACATCAAGCAAGGATGGTCACAGAGGTTCAGCACAGCACATATAGCATGTCAACCCCGCCGGTGCAGGCAGCTCCGACGGTGCAGGCAGCCCTGGTACGGGCAGCCCCGCCAGTGCAGGCCGCCCCGCCGGTGCAGGCGGCTCCTCCGGTGCAGGCAGCCCCGGTACAGGCAGCCCCGCCGGTGCAGGTCATCCCGCCGGTTACAGCTCCGATTGTCCAGTCAGAACGCTTATCGCTATCACGCCCCATATCCACCTCTGCTGGAGAATCTAGCATTTCAGAACGGGCAGAGGACGTCTTCCCGGAGAATGTGGCCCTCTCGCAGAGCAAAGATGAAGACTTGAAAGAGGTTCTAACATGGTTGGAGGGACAAGGAAAACGACCTTCTTGGGACGAGATTTCATCCAGGAGTAAGGAGCTGAAGTTCTGGTGGGCCCGTTATGAACAGTTGGTAGTGAGGCATGGAACATTGTACATCTGCTGGGAGGCCGTCAGACCAACTGAGCGTGCTCGGCTTAGACTAGTGGTCCCACCGGACCTGAGGTCATCGGTCATGGGGCACTTCCATGACCAGAAGACGGCTGGTCACCTCGGAATCGCAAAGACCTTCTCCAGGCTGTGCCGCAGTGATTTTTATTGGCCGTCAATGCGACAATCTTCACGTCGCTGGGTCCAAAACTGCCAAAAATGCCAGAAGCGTAAACAACCATCCCGGGCAAAGCGAGCAGGAATGGTGCATTATCAAGTAGGAGCACCCCTTGAGAGAGTGGCTGTGGATATTATGGGACCCCTACCTATAACCGACCGCGGAAACAGATGCATCATGGTGGTTGGGGATTACTTCACCAAATGGACAGAGTGCTACCCCATCCCGGACCAAAAGGCCAAAACGGTGGCGACGAAGATCGTAGAGGAATTCGTAGCAAGGTTCGGCGTCCCACTCGAGCTTCACTCCGACCAGGGTAGAGATTTCGAATCTGCCGTCTTCAGAGAGATGTGCGTCCTCTTAGGGCTCAAGAAAACGCGGACCACACCATACCATCCGCGTTCAGACGGTATGATCGAACGGTTTAATCGAACAATCGAAAATATGCTCAGTCTGTGGGTTAATAAGTCCCAGACTGACTGGGATCAGCATCTGGCCTTGTTGACCATGGCCTACAGGTCTTCCGAGCATGAATCTACAAAGGAGACACCCAACGCAATGATGCTGGGTCGAGAGGTGGCGATGCCAGTAGACCTTCTTGTCGGCTCAAGCCCCCATGGCGAACCGGTAATGACCACCGACTATGCGCGGAAGCTACAAGACAGATTGCATCTTGCCCATGAGGTGACCAGGGAGACCCTCGGTAAAACCATGCGTTTACAGAAAAGACACTACGACCGCAATGTAAAGAGAGTGCTATACAGTGAAGGAACAGTAGTGTGGCTGCACCAGAAACACCGAGTGAAAGGACGGTCCCCGAAGCTGGAACTGAACTGGACTGGACCGTTTGTGATTGTCAACAGACTATCGGATGTTGTCTACCGAATCCAGAAAAACCCTCGGGCTAAACCAGTCGTGGTGCACGCGGACAGACTTAAACTGTGCCATGGGGTAAGCAAAGAGGATTGTGGGTTCAAACGTCAACCCCCGGCCGGGCGGCACACATACCCGTCGGTTCCTGCTACCCCGCCGGGGCCCGCCACCCCGCCAGCACACACTGCCCCGCTGCAGCCAGCCACCCCGCCAGCACACACTGCCCCGCCGCAGCCCGCCACCCCGCCAGCACACACTGCCCCGCTGCAGCCAGCCACCCCGCCAGCACACACGGCTCCGCCGGAGCCAGTTACCCCGCCAGTGCCCACTACCCGGGCCGGAGCTGGTCCCCGCCACACCGCTGGTGGCCCCGCGTGTGCAGAAGCGGGGGAAACTATTGACAGTCAACAACGCACACGGCGCGGGCGAGTAGTACGCAAGCCAGCGAGATTTTTGACACACATCCAAAGTGACTTATCAGGCAAAGTTGGTACCGACGTCAACATGGCAGACAGACCCTGCAGTTCCTCGGGGTACCTCTGCAAGACTTGCGGGAAAACCTACGCAAGTGTCTACGGTCGACGCCGGCACCAGAATGCAGCGCATAAGGGCAAGCAGTACGAATGTCGGGTTTGCAGCAAGTTGTATCGCCGCCCCGAGTATGTGGCTCGACACATGAAGAGCCACGCGGCCGTGTCTGCCTCCGGTTCCGGTGCCAGCGGTCAAGCCGAGCCTCCCGCTTCCGCGCCAAGTATGCCGGCCAACCCCAGCCCGACCAGCTCTGGCGATGTCCGCCAGATAAGTAGTGAAAGCGGGGATGGAACACTGCTGTTCATCGGCGGCCAATGGTTTACCGCACGGTCCGTACACACGGTAGGGCTGACCAGGTGTGATTCCCCCAGGAAGGCCGCGACACACACGAAAACCAGCGAGGCGGCCTCGCAGACGGAAACCGTGCTCATGCGGGAGGAGTACTCCACGAAGACGGCCGAGTCCGTGGAAGACCCATACACCGGTGTCTGCACTGTGCGGCGGACGGAGTCCCGGGGAGTCCGCGAGCCGGTGTGGACGGTAATTCTGTCCCCCGGTAAAATTGTCCGGGGGGACAGAATTACCTAGGAAAAAGTGTCCCCCTAGAGCCGTTAATTCCGTCCCCCTCCAGTTTATTCTGTCCCCTCTCTAGGTAATTTTGTCCCCCAATGTTCCACACATAAGTGGTTATTTTGATGTTATTTCAATGAAAAGCCTACATGGTATTTATTATTTGGACTTCTGTTCCCTTCATCGATTTATCAAAATAGAAATAAAAATATAAATAACTGTATTAATTAAATCAACCGATCTACGTTTCTGCGCGAAAGGGAAATTAGCGGTAATCAGTATTTTCAGACTTCTTGCACGCGTACAAATTCTATATACCCAGCACGAATGCGGCAGCACTTTTGACCACCTGTAATTTGTAGTACGCTACACATCCTACAGTCTGCCACAAATGATGCACCATGAAGAGGTGAACCTGTACTACACTGGTTGTTGCGTCTGGTGGGTGCTAGACTTGTGACGTTGCACGGGACAATTTTACCAGGGGGACACGTTTAACGTTGGGCAGGGAGACAGAATTACCTGGAGGGGGACAGAAATACCTAGGTAAATGTGTCCCCCCGGACAGATTTACCGGGTCACGGCCTGGTAAGTCTGTCTGGGGGGACACATTTACCAGGGGGGACAGAATTACCTTTCACACCGGCTGACGTGTAGTCTTTGGGCAAGACGTTGCTTAATTCGCAGCCACGAGAGGGCGCTATCGCGACAAACCATCATCACTCGCCATCCTGTCCGTATTCGCAGCCACGAGAGGGCGCTATCGCGACAAACCATCATCACTCGCCATCCTGTCCGTAACAACGTCTTTGGAATTACGTAAATTTTTTTACCGAAAACGGTAAAAAACTAGTGCGCATGCGCTATTTATGTATGTTAATGAAGGAAATCTTTTCTTCGCGCACGCGCACATACGACAGCTAGTGTAGAATAGGTCAGGTAGCAAGTACCGAGATACTCGCACGATCGAGTCGGCATCAGAAAGTCGCCGGCACGGTTTTCTCCGTGTGCACGGTGGGCTCCGAAATGGCAGAAGGAGCGGACAGGAAACCTAGGCGATGGTGTTTAATCTGCGTTTAAAGAGCACCTCTAACAAATTTGTAGTTTTGGTATTTGGTTTATTTTATGACAGAGTATATACGAATCTAACCGTTAGTATATAAATTTACGCCAGGGGGTTTAATTAAGTGCAACCAAATCAAAATTCAATTCGGTGTTCCCAACACGATTCGGCTCTATTTTTGAGAAAACGACAGCCATGTTTAATGTATGCAAATGAGATTCGCATGACCCCAAAACGTCATCGTGTTATTCAGCTACGAGATGGTACACGCGTACGGTCACGTACCCACAGCACCGCGTACAATTGTGCTTGTTTGGTTGCTAGCGGCTTTTATTTCTCTCTATTTTTCTCGACATAAGTTCGTATTTTGGTTGAATTTTTGAAATGCCGAAGTCCTGTGTAGTAGGTAAATGTTCGAGGAATTGTCTGAAAAATCCTGAAGTCAATTTTCTGAGATTTCCAAAGAAGGATGTTAAGACACGAAGAGAGTGGATTCGATTCGTGAACCACACGAGGTCGGATTTTACCCTGACCGAGTGGTCGCTTCTCTGCAGTGCGCATTTTGCTGAAAGCTGTTCTTCAGATTCAAGTGTTCTAAAAACTCAGTTGGGCCTGAAATCTCAATTTCGATTGAAGAAAGGCTCAGTTCCAACACTGAAGTCTCCCTTCCCCCATGTCCCTTCCCCAATGATGTACGCCGGTCGTGATAGTGCGGCAAAGGATGGTGGAACTAGAGGGCGGCGATCCGGAGAAGCGTTTCGGAAAAGAGAAAGGGCCAGGGTATGTGCCTTATAATTTCCAGTAAACACATTACTATTAAAAACAATAGTATACAGTAGTCACGAAAAATTGCAGTATATAAAATAGTAAGATTAGAGGCAAGCCAATATAATGCCAGAATTCGATCAATCGTGGGAGAAGTGGTGTTTTTTTCACGACACCAGGAATGTTCTAAATGTCGGACAACTCGACCGGTGAGACAGCTCGACTTTTACGTTTAAGTACATGTACATGTATGTACAGCGCGGTATGCACGATCGGCGCCGCGGCGCATCGTGCTCGGTCGAGTTGTTCCACCGGTCGAGTTGTCCAAGCTCCATATAATTTACTGCATCAGTATCGTGAAAAACTGTTCACATTTTTTTGGAGTTTACTTTTCAAACTTTTTGAGTCTGAATTTTTTGCAACAACCTCGGCAGTTTTCTCATAATTAGGCTTATATCATGAAGGAAGGACCCTATGTTTGTGAAATTTGAATAGTTTTTGAAAAAAATGTAGTGTTTGTGATGCCCAATGCCGCAATAATAACGAAAAAAGTTTGGTGGTTTTAAAATACAATTTTCAGACATGAGACAGTAAGACTTCTAATAATTAATGCCGCGTGACCTACAATCCTTTGTTCCCATCAAATGACAAAAATCCACTTGGGTGTTATAAAATTACATGTACATTGATTAAACATTTTTCTTTTGCTACTATTTTTTTAGGTGCTTCTCGAAGCGGAACAAGGCTATGATGACCAGTACTGTCGTGACAATACCACTTCAGATTCCGAGTCTACGCTGAGTGCCCACAGTCATCCTGACAGCACTCCTGATTTGTTGATGGTAAATTTTGTTGTGAAGATAGTGTAATAATAATTTAGATTCAGATATAATAATTTATGGAATTACAAAACTGTAAATGGTGAATCGTGTAATAATATAAGTATACATGTATGTATAGATGAACTTACAAATAATGTACATGTATTATTTATTGTTTACAGGACGAATCCACCACTTTTGCAGTTCAAGATCCTCCAGGGAAACGCTGCAAAATTCATCTAAATGTCTTTAAGGACAACTTCTTCTCGACCAAGCCACCGAAACTGCACCACATCAGATCAGTTCGCAGTCAGACGGACCCACGGAAATTCTGGTCTAAACAATGTAATGCACCAACTGTTATAAAAGTTCACCTTGTCTTACACTCTCAGCTCTATGAGAATCCGTACAATTACAAAATTAATCTGATGTGCTCTTTGCATGCCATTTTTGTGCAATTAATAATTTTACAAATGTATACTTTTTTTCATGTGTAGATGTCCAGACGAAGCCTGATATTGTGTCAAAAAAAACACAATGCGAATTAGTGAAGCTACCACCACTGAAAAAATTAAAAGCAGTAGCTCCCGACAAGCCCTCTGTTGCGACGATCTTCAGGGATGATCTTGAAGAGGATGACAATGATGTAGGCATTAATCATTGTAAACCTGTGTCCGAAGATGAGTACCAACAGCCTTCCTGCGGTGGGAGCTCAGATTCAGATTTTGATTCGAGGTTAGTTTATATTTTAAAATGCTCACTGCTACATTATATTATTTTCACATACAAAAATTATATTTTTAAACCAAAATATCTCTTGCATTTCATTTACAAATGCCTTTCCTCCTTTTGCGAAATTGCCAATGACATACAACAACTTCAGGTTTTCAAACCATGGAAATTGGTTTTACGTGTTTATTTTTGGAACTTGAAAATCAATGCTGTGCCTTATATAATTCATACTCTATTACTTGAAACTCATTACAGCTCTGATGCAGAAAGTGAGCACCCAACTCCTGATGACAGGAAATACTTGGTTTTTGGAGTAAACCTCCTGGAACTTTTCAAGAACTGTCCCAAGTGTGCTGGTGCATCAAGAAGGAAGTTGTCACGACCAATAGGCGGAACCCTTGTCGAAGTGCACCAGTCCTGCATGGTGAGAGCCTGCGGGTTCACCCGAAAATGGAGAAGCCAACCGATGATCGGCAACATCTCGGCAGGCAATCTCATGCTGGCGTCAGTGTTGCTGCTTTCAGGAGCCTGTATCCAGAAGCTACTTGATGGCCTGGCCTCCATCAACATGGCCGTTTTCTCCTATTCGACCTTCTTTAATTACCAACAAAGGTATTTTGTCGTAAACATAGATGATTTCTTTAAAATCATTTAGTATTTTTTTGGTAGTTTCAAACTGAAATCGAAACAACTTTTGGGTAATCCTATAGTAATCGTTGCGTTTTGTAGAACAACGCAACATCAACGCAGATATGCACGTTTCCGATGTCATCCACGTTTCAGATGTCATCCACGTTTCAGATGTCATCCATACAAATGAAGTTGAAAAAAGGAAGAGTTTTGTATTCAATCGGCTTGTACATGTATACAATTAATCCCCAGGTACTTGCAGCCAGCGATTGTTCACATTTGGAAGGAAGAGCAAGACATGATTGTCGTCAGTGTGAAGGCCCACAAAACTGGAGCCCTTCTTGCCACAGACATGCGGGCTGATAGCATGGGTCATTCTGCGAAGTACGGGTGCTACAGTGTCCTGGAGATGAATGAGAGGAAAGTTTTGCACGTAGAACTTGTCCAGGTAATTAAATTAAGACTCCCTGTGCAAATAAAGCTCAACGCCACTTCCATTAAAAATAAGATAACGATATCAAGTAAAAACTCGCAGTGCCTTGATAATATATAATTGGTTATTTTACTTGACTCCTTGAACTTTATTCCTTAAATTCGAATAAATACAGAAAAGTGAAACAGACTTCAAGTCTCCCTTAATGGAAAAGGAGGGGCTTGTCAGGACAGTAAAATGGCTCGACGAGGAAGATGTGAGGATCGGTACGATTGTCACTGATCGTCACCGACAGATCTCAAAGTACATCACCGACGAGCTTGTTCCCCGAGGAACCAAACACTTTTACGATGTGTGGCACGTAGCAAAGGGTAACATTTTTAAGAATATTCTATTTTGAACAGACTATAACAAATATCATTTTTGTCATCTTCACTATATTTCTGCCTACATAAAACCAAACACAAATCCTTCATTTTTACAACTTGTTTTTGTGTAAATAATTTGCAGGATTAAAGAAAAAACTTATGGCTATCGCGAAGTGCAAAGGATGCGAGGAGGTTTCTGAATGGATACATTCCATTGTGAACAACATTTACTGGGTGGCAGCATCGACACCTGATGGTGACCCGAGCCTGATGTGGGCCAAGTTCGAGAGCGTCACGAACCACATCATGAACCTCCACGAACATGGAAATCCACTATTTCCAAAGTGTGCCCATGGACCATTGACCCCAAGAAAGTGGTTGACACCAGGTAATTTTGTATTCAAAAACAAAATGAGATGTCATGAGAACATGGCTTATTCCATGTACATCTATAGTGCATTGTACTTGTTCCTAATTGTTGCACTTGAGTAAAGTACATGTACATTGTACATCAAAATAATTGCCAACGACATTACTGCGTGTGAAGTTGAAAATTAATTTGATAAAGTGCAGTTTTCTTTTTCATTAACATTTGACCCAGCACGAGTAAATGAGACACTTTGCGGCAAAAATAAAATTTGAGATTTTGATTTCATCATTTCAAGCTTGTTTAGCTTTAAATGATGAAATCAAAATCAAAGTGTCTCATTTACTCGTGCTGGGTCACATATGTTAAATTTCATTTTACGAAATATATATTGCTTTTAGGATCGAAAGGGGCTGTGAAAGTTACTGAAAAAATGGAGAGTATATGGATGCAAAAAGACGTGAGGAAGCTGTCGCCTATGATGCAAACATCGTGTGTTGAAGCTTTCCATGCGCTGATCAACTTCTTTGCACCAAAGATGCTGGTATACTCGTACGAGGGTATGCTCTGCAGGTAAAGTGTTGCGTTACAAGTTTGATTGTTATATATGTATATGCATTGCAACTACATGTGTAACTGCTTCACTTCTACTTTCTATTTTATAAATGTATTTTAGTGAGGCTAAAAATGTTTTAATTGAAAAGTTCACATTTCTATATTTTTGCCAGGCTTTACTTGGCTGCCTTGCATTACAACGAAAATGCCGGAAGGGAGCAAGCAACAAGTGCGAATGGAACCCCTTCTTACAAAATTTCATTTCCTCGCGCCAAGCAGGACAGAGGGGGTTACACTGTCAGGAAGTCGTTGGTCAAGTGCACATACAGTAAGTAAAATGTACATGTATGTTGAAGAGGTTGTACAGGTCAGAGAAAATGACATCCAAATACATTTTTTTTTGTCCACATCATGCACAGATAACCATTGTCTCATTCCCTATGTGGTGTATTATATATTCTTCACCCTCTCCTATATTTTTTTATTAGATTACAACAAGCGTATCATTTCGCAAGCCATAACCTTCTGTCAGCAACGAGTACAAAATGTTCGGCAGAACTACCCAGAACTCACAAGAAAGCTTGGACCTTTGACGGCAGCTATCAAGCAGCGACCGGACAAAGCCGAAGCCGTGGCACAATTTGTGTCTAGATTTGCTACCGATGTTGCTCAGGTTGGAAGACCTGAAGGCACCGAGGGACTTGTCGTGGAAGATGAGACTACCAAAAAGTTGAGAAAGAGAAAAGACGACAAAAAAGCGAAACGAAAAAAGTTGGCCGAGGAAAAAAAGATGGCGGCTAAAAAAGAACAGAAAAAGAAAGACAAAAAAGAACAGAAAAAGAAAGACAAAAAAGAACACAAAAAGAAGGCCAAGGAAGAGGAAAAAAAGAAGAAAGAAAAAACAGAAAAAAGAAATGCAAGAAAAAAGTAAAGAATGAACTGGAAAAAAAAGCCAGAAAAAAAAAGGAAATGAAAAGAATCAAAATTTAATTAAGGAAGAAAAGAATGAAGAATGAAGAAAGAAACAATGGCCAAAAAGAAAAGCAAATAAAAGAAAATTGAAAACAAAACGAAGTGGGAAGTAATAGAGAAAACACCTAAGGAATAAAACAATAAAGTTGGAAGCAAATATGTAGTTAAAAACTGCAAATTTATTAATAACCACAGAAGAAAAAAACAACGAGGTATACATGTACTTTTAAGGAATCACAAATAATTTTTTTAAATGTTAAAATAAACACTAAATTGTACTGGTCTAAATTGTCTGAGTTTTTAACAGGACCTTTTTTCGGTAATATTAATTGAAACACCCCAGACTGTTTTATTGTATATTATGTCCCCGGTGCGAACGGGTTAAATTGAACAGGGTTGATTTACTTAGATTATTTTATAGTTCATCTAAAGGAGGATATGCAAACCCCTTGTAATTCCCTTCAATGTCGGGATAGGCATTCCTAATTTCTGTCATCACGCATGACGGAAGTGGTACTCTGTTATGTCTTCCCAGAAAGCCCCAACACCAGCGGATAACTTGTCTGTAGGCTACGTGTCGGAGTTTCCTGCAAACAATAAAGCGAAAAAAAAACACTGTTCTAAATCGATACATGTACTTTGCATTAAAATGTTTATACTAAAAGCAAAACTAATGGGCATTGTTTTCCCAAAAAAGTTCATGTCGACCAAGTGTTTTTATATGTTTATGCACTGCATAATTTGTAAAGTTGATTGGCAAAACACTTCCTCTGTGTAGGACTGGATGACTCGAAAAATATATTTACTGAAATAATAAAATATGTTGATGCGATTGGATTTGTCGGACTTACGTGTCTCTGTCTCCTTCCACTGCCCGAGCTCCATACTGCTGCCGGTATGCAAAATAGGCTGTTTGGAGCGTGCCTGGGTTCAGACATGTAGCTTCAAACCAGGGGTGATCTGTTATGCAAGTGACTGAAGTGATTCCGGTCTCCTCAAACTTATGCAGAAACTGTGGAACCTCCATGCAGCATATGCAGTTGACCACGTCAGCCATGACTGTACATTTTTCACACGAACACCTGGGTAAAAAATTGCAGAAAAAAAATTAATACCGTGAAATGGGCGTATAGCGTACATGTATTTTGATTTTTTAAAACCCTAATGCCTGGTTCATGTTTTTCCGACATTTTTTGCAATGACTTGCATTCGCTGAGATAATTATTAAAGTGGCATCAGAATATATCCATCTAAATATGTATTACCAGTTTGTGTGTAAAAGCCGCTCCTGGTTGCCATTCTGTTCGGCGAGATTTTCCCCACCACGCGCCGCGTCGTCAACGGGGGCCTCTGGTTCGAAGCGGTATGGTTGCGCACCACGAACGATCGGTGCCTCCTCGTTACCAGCTACATCGTCGCGATCGGACTGTGCATCAGGCGAGTCGTCATCGCTTGCCGATTCCAGTGCATTACCTTGGGAATCTTCATCACTGGATTCTTCCGAATACTCGCTTAAATCTTCCCAGGAATTGTCTGATTCTGCCATACTTATTTTCCGATTATGTTTGTCGACTGTACTATAGGCCGACGATCGTGGGGCAAGCAGCAACACGCATGTGATTTGTATTGTGGTTTGCACGTGGGCACGGTATACACGATGCGCTGGCCTGGTGATGACATGGGCCGCACGTTGACCACGTTTAGCTTTGTATAGTGCAAGGTTTTAACAAGCCCGTGTTTCGACTTTCATTCAAAGTGAAAGGAAGGCTTTTGTACCTAAAAATCCTCGGTGAGAAGATCAATTTGTGAGTACAAAGACAAGGTTGTTTTCTTACTGTTCCCTGGCTTGTATTCTTTAGTAAATTGACCTCCCCGTGCACGTCAAAGAATTGCAAGTTGTGTGCATGTATGCGTGTACTGTATGTACACATGTACATTACATGCGCGTGTGTATGTGTGCGTGTGCATGTTGGGTTTCTCCTCAATTTCTTTGTTTTCTCCTCAATGACGCACGTAAACAAAAGCGTGACCTTTACGTTTTTAAGAATTCGCGTTTTGGCATGAACAGAAAAAACGTTCTTTTAAACCATTTTTAGGCGGGCTATAAAGCCCAATGATATTGCATTCGGTTTGGATACTTCCATATGTATTTTAACATGCAAAATCAGAGAAAAAGTGCATGTTTATTTCTAGTGATTTGGATAAATTTAACCTTTATTATAAGTACATTGAGGTAGGAATACATTCCTAATCTTACATGTACCTCAGGCTCAATTGCAAGTGTTATTAAAGAATTAAATTTTGAAAATGATTCACATGTATTTCATTGAATTTCATTTGAGGCCAAAAATAATTAACAAACCACTCTAAATGTCGCTGTTTGCTGCTTTGTATTAATAACTGAAACTCAATTAGAATGACTAAATTGGCAACTGCAGTGTAACTGTAAAGATAAAATGTGTCTAAATACTAATTATAGTTTTCCCCTATGAAAAATAGGCCATGTCCGAATTCCTTGGCTGCAGCTTATAAATTGCATAAAAGTCTGTGGGAATATTTTACTAGTACTAGTAGTAAGAATTAATTGATGATTACCCTGAAGCTTGCTTAGCCCAGTAATATACCCAGCACGATATGATGAGACCAAGGGACTACCCTTAGAGTTAGAGTCTAATATGGTGGTATATGGTGGTCTAAGTTAGACCATGCATATACCACCATACATATATACACTCTTACCTAACGCTCCCCCCCCCCCCCCCTATTCCCTAAAAGTAAAACCTACAAAGAATCATGAAAAAAAATGAATATTCCGCAAGCACAATGGCGACCACAAAGGAGGGGGTGGGGGGGGGGGGCAATTTTAAAATTATATGAAAAGGCACATAATTATATACGTAAACCAAATTGTTTCCTTTGAGACGTTGGGTTACTGATACTCCCTTCACATACACGGATTTTTCTTACGAGTCTTTACGGATCGCACAGATTCACAGATCCTTACGATTTGGCCAGTTTTACGACTGATTTAAGTGTTGTTACGAGTTATTACGGGCTATTTACGGTTTATTACGGATTATTACGAGTTATTGCCATGTATTTACGTCAAAATTCCACGATTTGTTACGAGTTGTCACAGATAACTACGAGCAACTTACGAGCATTTTACGACCTGTTTACGTGTTGTTACGAATAGTTACGACTTACGAGTTAGTTACAAGTATTTACGAGTCCTCAGGATTTGTTGTCAAAAAATATATAAATCCTGCAAATCTCAATGTACATGTACAATCATTCGTAAAGTATAAGTATTTATTATTAAAGTACTCGTAACTACACGTAAAGTGCTCGTAATAACTTGTAACAATCCGTAAAGTCATCGTAACACGACCCGAATGAAATCGTTAACAACACGTAAGCACTCGTAATAATCCGTAAACAAATCGTAAACTAACCGTAACAAATTGTTAAAAAAATTGGTACGAGTCATTTACGGATTTTTGCGAGCAGTTTACGGATGGTTACGTGTTGTTGCGAGTGGTTTACGATACTTACGGATTGTTACAAGCTTTTTACGAGTTATTTACGGAAAACTCAAACCGTGGACAATCGTAAGATTTTTTTGTGTCTGCGAGTTGTTGCGAGTTGTGACGAATTATTTACGGATACCAGCGAGTTATTTACGGATGCTTGCGATTGACCACGAGTTGGAAAAATCCGTGTATGTGAAGGGTGTATAAAGATCCTAAAAAGAAATTTGAAAAATAAATTGCAAAGGTGAAATTCGTCCTGAATTTATGACCAAAGAAATTCATAAAAATAAATATATTTTAAGGGGAACGTTGTCATTTTCAAAATACCAAACGAATTCTGCCTTTAAAACTTGTTGGCAAGAGATGACCCTAATTAATATGTACCGAAAAGTCTTCCATTTTCACGAATAACGTTGAACACGTTTGATGATAAAATGTGTACAGTATGTACATGTACATTTGTGTACAATACATGTATATACACATACACATGTACATGTACATCCAGATGCAATGAGAAGTTGAGTCAGGGTGTTAGACCTATGCATATGTATGTTTATGCAAAGTACGTAATGTACGCTGCATTCATTAGGCTAAGCAGGTGCGTGCGCATACCTCTACCTCGACGTAATTCCAAAGACGTTGTTACGGACAGGATGGCGAGTGATGATGGTTTGTCGCGATAGCGCCCTCTCGTGGCTGCGAATTAAGCAACGTCTTGCCCAAAGACTAGCTGACGTGTGGTGGCGAACGTGGAATCGCGACTCAGCGATCCCGGACAGTGATCAGGAGTGACCGGAATCGGCAGTTTCATAATTTTCCTAGTTTTCTTTTTCTGTTTGTGTTGGGTAGTCACCATAAGTTGGTTGGTTAACGCTTGATCTGAATAACCAATTTGGGGACCAGTATCAACGTTGCTCAACATCTTTTGAGGACACCCCCCTAGTAATGATAAATCGTGTTCCAAGTTGTACATTGCTGTAAAGAAAGTGATTTTGCAAATTTGTTAAATAAATAAATAAAAAGTGTTTCTAAAGTGTTCTCTAAATGTTTTGCAAAGTTAAAGCTGTTGACAGTTACGTAGATTTCTAATCATTTCTTTAGAGAAAAAAAAAATGTTGTGTTTTGACTGCCTATTCAGGAGAATAGGACCAATCTCTGGTGGGGATAGTGTAGCGAACACCTATTCTCCCGCCGGAGCTCTTATTGACTGTGAGGTCATGAACTCTTTACAGGACAGTAGCTCCGGAAATGGCCTGTCTATTTTTAGAAAGAGTGGACAATAGGTAGTGCAGGCGCGCCCGCGGGAATTGGCAGTTAGCCAAGTGTTGTATACAAAATGTAACAAAGAAAACGAGTATGTTTTGAACGGTGTAACAAATGAGTTGTGTGTAAAAGTTGGGCTGGAAAAGTGCTAGAAAAGACCGAGCTGTAGGTAAAACCAGTTGTGGAAGTCGGAATAAAGTTGTGCAAAGCAGAGATTTGTATGCATCCTGTTTGTTCACGCGTTTTGCGGCAAGTAGGAAAAGAACCCTGAAAGACCACGCTACAGTACTATCACATGTGGCCATTCCTCCCAGTTTTCCTTAAGTTTGCACTTCCCACGGGGCGTCTTGTTCTGAACTAATACGTGATCACCTGACTTAAGGACACCTTCACGTACCTTCTGATCATATGCAGTCTTCTGTTTCTGTCTGGCCCTGTCTGCAGCTGCACTTGCTTCCTGCTATGCTGTGCGCATATGTCGTCGTAGTCTTCTCACATATTCTGAAGGAGATTTGCCGATCTTCTTATCACACTTTTCGGGACTTCTTTGTGGCTGAAACAGAAGGTCAGCGGGCAGTTTGGGCTCTCGCAGGAACATCATGAAGAAAGGGGAATAACCCGTGGATTCATGCTTCGTCGAGTTGTATGCGTGGGTCATCGTTTCTGCGTACATGGCCCAATTTACCTTCTGGTCTGGCTCCAAAGTACCGAACATTGAGAGTAGTGTGCGGTTGAAGCGCTCCGTCATGCCATTACCTTGGGGATGATACGGGGTCGTACGGCTCTTAGTGATACCCATCAACCTGCAGAGCTCTTTGATGATTCCGGCCTCAAAGCACTTCCCTTGGTCTGAATGTATCCTTTCTGGGATCCCATAGTGAACGATGAACTTTTGCCACAGTATCTTGGCAACTGTTGTTGCCTTCTGGTCGTGGGACGGAAATGCTTGGGCGTACCGCGTAAAGTGGTCTGTCACAACCAAGATATTCTCGTAGCCTCCCTTAGACTTCTCTAGGCTGAGGAAGTCTATGCAGACTAGTTCTAGCGGGCGTGTAGAACGAATATTCTGCAGACCAGCACATCTCTTCCCAACCGGCAGCTTACGAAGGGTACACCTCGACACTGGTCAAACTGCTAGCTGTCGTAACCCGATCTGGTTCAGAAGAAGAACTTGTCGCAGCAAACTGGACATTGTGTACGGCCACGTCGCGTGTGTCGTTTCCTTTAGATCCTGCACTATTATTCTCTGCTCTGACAAGCACCTCTGCGACCTTCTCTCTCGTTATCCTGGACAATGTATCGGCATTGGCATTGACTCTGCCGGGACGGTACACAATGTCAAGATCAAACATGGCCAGATCACTCACCCATCGTTGACCATGTGCATCAAGTCTGTTTTCAACACATAGGTCAAGGGGTTATTGTCGGTAGCGGCAGTGACTTTGTGGCCATACAAGTAGTCTCGAAACTTGATAGTCAGTGCCCAGTGTAGCGCTCTGAATTCCAGCTTGTGTGCCGGATACTTTTTTTCTGCTGAAGAAAGAGTCCTGCTAGCGTATGCGACAACCCGTTCCCGAGAAATAAAAAACCTGCAAGGATTTAACCCTTGCATTCTGTTTCGAAATTTTCAAAATAAATTACTTTTGAGAGAAATACAAAACATTGTAAGGGATTAGTCTTATATTTTAATTCAAATTCGCCAGAAATTGACTTTTGGGAGAAATAAAAAGACCTGCAAGGCTTTAACCTTTCATTCTGTTTCAAAATTGACCAACAAATGACTTTTTGGAGAAATAATAAAAAATATTGCAAGGGGTTACTCTTATATGCTATATCGTATATCTTATATTGGAAGTTGTCAGGGGATAACCTTCCATTCTTATCATAATTGGCCAAAAAATAGTCGATTTTTTTTTGAGAAAAACGAACAATTGTAAGGGAAAAAAAGGGGTTAGCGTTGCATTTCCATTAAAATTGGCTAAAATTTAATTGTTCTTAAAAAAAAGGAAATTGCACCCACATGGCTCTGTGTTCACCACTTTGGCCAACGGCGCGTCCTGTGGTTACTGCCAACCAACATTAGGCCAATGTTACTGCCCAATAAACTTGCCCCAACCGTGATGGCATAATTAAAATTAATTTTTTTTTTAAGTGTTGTTGTCTCTGTTATTTTACTTAATGGGCACTTTGGGAGACAAATTAGCGATAGTTTTAATTCACTTGGGAAACAGTGGCACTTAGGGAGACTTTTCAATGTCTCCCTAAGTGTATAGCTACCCCACAAAACGATATCTGGGAGTTATTTTTGCCCGGAGAAGAAAGATTTGGGTCTAAACAGCATAAATCTCGAAGATCATAGAAAAAAGGGTTAGGGTAAAAAAGTTAGGGCAGTATCAATTTTCTGCACGACTCTATGGGATTGTTTTCCAAAGTACCCATTTAGGCGTTTTATTAATTTATTTATTACGATTATTAATTTTTCTTCAAAGCGTATTTATAAGAGGAATCGAGAAAAATGTTGCGGTGAGGAGATAAGAACCCAAACAAAAAGTGATGTGGTGTATGTGACCAAGCATTCAGGTGCAAGGACTTACGACTCAACTCAATGAGCCTATTACCGGCTACCATATAGGACTCTTCGGGGCAATAGGATCCCGGACCACCACACTTCCCCACTGGGCATTTTACCCGATATTACCCGGGTTGTAACGAGTAATAACGCTAGTTAATATTACTGGGTAACATACCGATATTACCTTGGCTGTCACAAGTAATAATGAGTAATAACTCGTGGTTATTACTGGGTAATAACGGGGAAATAGTTGACAAATATTTTCCTGTTATTACCACCCGATATTACTCACAGTTTGCAATATAAATACATTGTACGTTTGAACTTTCACAAACATAGCATTCAAATGTATTGTAACGTCGAGCGACACATCGGAGCCAACACACCTCGCTTGCGTACATTGACCGTCTCCCATATAGGACTCTTCACCCTGGCGAATTAAGCCGTTGAGCTAACTCCGGTTAATTTTAATTCTTTTAAATATAAGAAATTGCGCGCGTTAAAAGTGCAAAAAAAAGGAAAAACACCGGCCAGGACGAGAACCCAGGCGATAATACATCGCAGACGAGGAGCCTAACCACTCGGCCATTCGACTACCGGTCAACCTTGTTTCAAATCGATGGGACTTATGTTTGAAAACCGGAGTAATAGCTCCAGTGTAAAATGAAGTAACCCTTTCATTACTCCACCACCCCCCCCCCCCCCCTTCCTTTTTAAGTAAATCAAGAAAATAACCGAACGTAAGTCTGCATTGGTGCTATGGTAAGGGGGAAATGAAGAGCAAAAAGTAAAGTGGCCTTGTTGACTAAGCAATTCAGGGGTACGGACCTATGACTGAACACATTGATCGACTCCCATATAGGACTCGTCACCCTGGCGAATGAAGCCGTTGAGCTAACTCCGGTTGGTATTTGAAGACTATAATTTAAATCTTTTAAAGGTAAGATTGCGAAATTTCGCGCGTTAAAACTGCAAAAAAAATATTTAAAAAAATCGGCCGGGACGAGGACTCGAACCCAGGGGACGGAACCCCGCAAACGAGGAGCCTAACCACTCGGCCACTGCACTACCAGTCGACATTGTTTCAAATCGATGTGACTTATATTTTAAAACTGGAGTATAGAATGAAGAAAAAAAAGTTATGTGGTGTTGACCAAGCATTCAGGGGATCGAACCCGTGACTTTACTCACTGAACGACCACCCATATAGGACTCTTTTGGGTTCTAGGATTCCCGGCCCACCACACATCCTCCCCTGTCCATGTTCATGTAACCCGTAGGCCACGCTACCGTAAAGGGAGGACTGACGGAGCGAGGCCCTAGCTCTTGCCGCCTATGCAAGCAAACGAGCTCCGTCCCTATACTAAGGTGCGCACCTGAACTCCGCGGACAGTACCAGCCTGACGAATTAAGCCGCTGAGCTAACTCCGGTTGGTGATTGAAGACGATCAATTAATTCTTTTATAGATAAGATTGCGAAATCGCGCCCGTTAAAACTGAGGAAAAAATGACGTCGGGCAGAACGGGGACTCGAACCCGGAGATGGAACCCCGCAGACGAGGAGCCTAACCACTCGGCCATTCGACTACCAGTCAACACTGTTTGAAATCGATGTGACTTGATAGGTTTGGAAGCTGGAGTAATAGCTCTATCCTACATCTGCTCAAAGGAAGAAGGAGAAACTGTGTTTTCAGGGTTAATGAGCCGCCCACGCATTAATTGTCCGAAAATTCGACTTATTTTATGTCGATAGAGGGCGCGCCACACAAATAGAAGTCACCAGCAAAGCGCGGGCTCAAAGGAAACAACACAAAATCAGACAAACGGCGCTGCCTCGCGACACTCGGGAGTAGGGGGTGGCAATGTATATATTTTGCATTGGAAATTTAGAAACTTAAATAAAATTATCTTGTTTGCATTGGGTAAGAATTTTCCAAAACAAATCTTCGGTCAACCCACCAAAAATTGAAAAGAATATGACATGCTGGTCGTCATGTTTCTGTAGTCCCTGAACACGTGAGAGTTCTAAGTATTTTAATAAGATCGTGAAAGTATAGGCGTTAAAGCCCTTAGGTCTATGTGAATTGATTTGCTCCGTTTCACCCAAAGGGCTCTGTGTTAATAAACCCCGGTCACAACGGATGGTACGAAATGTTGTCGTGGTAAGGCCTGGTCACAACGAACCCACGACGCATTTTGTTCCACGACACGACATAAAATTTGGGCAGATCGTGGGTCGTCGGGGGGCGTCGCAAGACAGTCCTACGAAATTTCGATCACCGTGGCATCGATGTACCTACGGACGGGTAATGACGCCTTGATCAAGGCTAAAGAAAACTATGCATAGAAAGTTCAAGAAATTTAAACATCGTATTATTCTCTATTCCACATCTTGTGAAAGTCCAAGGGTGGCATCGAAATGGATTTAGAAATTACAAGTCGATATGCAAGCCGGGGGGGGGGGGGTAACTACATTGTACGTTTGCACTTTCACAAACATAGCATTCAAATATATTGTAACGTCGAGCGACACATCAGAGCCAACACACCCCGCTTGCGTACATTGACCGTCTCCCACATAAGACTCTTCACCCTGGGGAATTAAGCCGTTGAGCTAACTGCAGTTGGTATTTGAAGACTATAATTTAATTCTTTTAAAAATAAGATTGCGAAATTGCGCGCGTTAAAACTGCAAAAAAAATGAAAAAAAAGGAAAGGCCAGGACGAGGACTCGAACCCAGGCGATGAAACCTCGCAAACGAGGAGCCTAACCACTCGGCCATTCGACTACCGGTCAACCTTGTTTCAAATCGATGGGACTTATGTTTGAAAACCGGAGTAATAGCTCCAGTGTAGAATGAAGTAACCCTTTCATTACTCCACCACCCCCCCCCCCCCCCCCCCCCCCCCCACCCACTTTTTAAGTGAATCAATGCAAGAAAATAACCGAACGTAAGTCTGCATTGGTGCTATGGTAAGAGGGAAATGAAGAGCAAAAAGTAAAGTGGCCTTGTTGACTAAGCAATTCAGGGGTACGGACCTCGGACTGAACACATTGATCGACTCCCATATAGGACTCGTCACCCTGGCGAATGAAGCCGTTGAGCTAACTCCGGTTGGTATTTGAAGACTATAATTTAAATCTTTTAAAGATAAGATTGCGAAATTTCGCGCGTTAAAACTGCAAAAAAAATATTTAAAAAAATCGGCCGGGACGAGGACTCGAACCCAGGGGACGGAACCCCGCAAACGAGGAGCCTAACCACTCGGCCACTGCACTACCAGTCGACATTGTTTCAAATCGATGTGACTTATATTTTAAAACTGGAGTATTAGCTCAAGTATATAATGAAGAAAAAAAAGTTATGTGGTGTTGACCAAGCATTCAGGGGATCGAACCCGTGACTTTACTCACTGAACGACCACCCATATAGGACTCTTTTGGGTTCTAGGATTCCCGGCCCACCACACATCCTCCCCTGTCCATGTTCATGTAACCCGTAGGCCACGCTACCGTAAAGGGAGGACTGACGGAGCGAGGCCCTAGCTCTTGCCGCCTATGCAAGCAAACGAGCTCCGTCCCTATACTAAGGTGCGCACCTGAACTCCGCGGACAGTACCAGCCTGACGAATTAAGCCGCTGAGCTAACTCCGGTTGGTGATTGAAGACGATCAATTAATTCTTTTATAGATAAGATTGCGAAATCGCGCCCGTTAAAACTGAGGAAAAAATGACGTCGGGCAGAACGGGGACTCGAACCCGGAGATGGAACCCCGCAGACGAGGAGCCTATATCCACTCGGCCATTCGACTACCAGTCAACACTGTTTGAAATCGATGTGACTTAATAGGTTTGGAAGCTGGAGTAATAGCTCTATCCTACATCTGCTCAAAGGAAGAAGGAGAAACTATGTTTTCAGGGTTAATGAGCCGCCCACGCATTAATTGTCCGAAAATTCGACTTATTTTATGTCGATAGAGGGCGCGCCACACAAATAGAAGTTACCAGCAAAGCGCGGGCTCAAAGGAAACAACACAAAATCAGACAAACGGCGCTGCCTCGCGACACTCGGGAGTAGGGGGTGGCAATGTATATATTTTGCATTGGAAATTTAGAAAATTAAATAAAATTCTCTTGTTTGCATTGGGTAAGAATTTTCCAAAACAAATCTTCGGTCAACCCACCAAAAATTGAAAAGAATATGACATGCTGGTCGTCATGTTTCTGTAGTCCCTGAACACGTGAGAGTTCTAAGTATTTTAATAAGATCGTGAAAGTATAGGCGTTAAAGCCCTTAGGTCTATGGGAATTGATTTGCTCCGTTTCACCCAAAGGGCTCTGTTTTAATAAACCCCGGTCACAACGGATGGTACGAAATGTTGTCGTGGTAAGGCCTGGTCACAACGAACCCACGACGCATTTTGTTCCACGACACGACATAAAATTTGGGCAGATCGTGGGTCGTCGGGGGGCGTCGCAAGACAGTCCTACGAAATTTCGATCACCGTGGCATCGATGTACCTACGGACGGGTAATGACGCCTTGATCAAGGCTAAAGAAAACTATGCATAGAAAGTTCAAGAAATTTAAACATCGTATTATTCTCTATTCCACATCTTGTGAAAGTCCAAGGGTGGCATCGAAATGGATTTAGAAATTACAAGTCGATATGCAAGCGGGGGGGGGGGGGTAACTACATTGTACGTTTGCACTTTCACAAACATAGCATTCAAATATATTGTAACGTCGAGCGACACATCAGAGCCAACACACCCCGCTTGCGTACATTGACCGTCTCCCACATAGGACTCTTCACCCTGGGAAATTAAGCCGTTGAGCTAACTGCAGTTGGTATTTGAAGACTATAATTTAATTCTTTTAAAAATAAGATTGCGAAATTGCGCGCGTTAAAACTGCAAAAAAAAGGGGAAAAAAGGAAAGGCCAGGATGAGTACTCGAACCCAGGCGATGAAACCTCGCAAACGAGGAGCCTAACCACTCGGCCATTCGACTACCGGTCAACCTTGTTTCAAATCGATGGGACTTATGTTTGAAAACCGGAGTAATAGCTCCAGTGTAGAATGAAGTAACCCTTTCATTACTCCACCCCCCCCCCCCCCTTTTAAGTGAATCAATGCAAGAAAATAACCGAACGTAAGTCTGCATTGGTGCTATGGTAAGAGGGAAATGAAGAGCAAAAAGTAAAGTGGCCTTGTTTACTAAGCAATTCAGGGGTACGGACCTCGGACTGAACACATTGATCGACTCCCATATAGGACTCGTCACCCTGGCGAATGAAGCCGTTGAGCTAACTCCGGTTGGTATTTGAAGACTATAATTTAAATCTTTTAAAGATAAGATTGCGAAATTTCGCGCGTTAAAACTGCAAAAAAAATATTTAAAAAAATCGGCCGGGACGAGGACTCGAACCCAGGGGACGGAACCCCGCAAACGAGGAGCGTAACCACTCGGCCACTGCACTACCAGTCGACATTGTTTCAAATCGATGTGACTTATATTTTAAAACTGGAGTATTAGCTCAAGTATATAATGAAGAAAAAAAGGTTATGTGGTGTTGACCAAGCACTCAGGGGATCGAACCCGTGACTTTACTCACTGAACGACCACCCATATAGAACTCTTTTGGGTTCTAGGATTCCCGGCCCACCACACATCCTCCCCTGTCCATGTTCATGTAACCCGTAGGCCAAGCTACCGGAAAGGGAGGACTGACGGAGCGAGGCCCTAGCTCTTGCCGCCTATGCAAGCAAACGAGCTCCGTCCCTATACTAAGGTGCGCATCTGAACTCCGCGGACAGTACCAGCCTGACGAATTAAGCCGCTGAGCTAACTCCGGTTGGTGATTGAAGACGATCAATTAATTCTTTTATAGATAAGATTGCGAAATCGCGCCCGTTAAAACTGAGGAAAAAATGACGTCGGGCAGAACGGGGACTCGAACCCAGGCGATGGAACCCCGCAGACGAGGAGCCTAACCACTCGGCCATTCGACTACCAGTCAACACTGTTTGAGATCGATGTGACTTAATAGGTTTGGAAGCTGGAGTAATAGCTCTATCCTACATCTGCTCAAAGGAAGAAGGAGAAACTGTGTTTTCAGGGTTAATGAGCCGCCCACGCATTAATTGTCCGAAAATTCGACTTATTTTATGTCGATAGAGGGCGCGCCACACAAATAGAAGTCACCAGCAAAGCGCGGGCTCAAAGGAAACAACACAAAATCAGACAAACGGCGCTGCCTCGCGACACTCGGGAGTAGGGGGTGGCAAAGTATATATTTTGCATTGGAAATTTAGAAAATTAAATAAAATTCTCTTGTTTGCATTGGGTAAGAATTTTCCAAAACAAATCTTCGGTCAACCCACCAAAAATTGAAAAGAATATGACATGCTGGTCGTCATGTTTCTGTAGTCCCTGAACACGTGAGAGTTCTAAGTATTTTAATAAGATCGTGAAAGTATAGGCGTTAAAGCCCTTAGGTCTATGGGAATTGATTTGCTCCGTTTCACCCAAAGGGCTCTGTTTTAATAAACCCCGGTCACAACGGATGGTACGAAATGTTGTCGTGGTAAGGCCTGGTCACAACGAACCCACGACGCATTTTGTTCCACGACACGACATAAAATTTGGGCAGATCGTGGGTCGTCGGGGGGGCGTCGCAAGACAGTCCTACGAAATTTCGATCACCGTGGCATCGATGTACCTACGGACGGGTAATGACGCCTTGATCAAGGCTAAAGAAAACTATGCATAGAAAGTTCAAGAAATTTAAACATCGTATTATTCTCTATTCCACATCTTGTGAAAGTCCAAGGGTGGCATCGAAATGGATTTAGAAATTACAAGTCGATATGCAAGCGGGGGGGGGGGGGGGGGGGGGGGGTAACTACATTGTACGTTTGCACTTTCACAAACATAGCATTCAAATATATTGTAACGTCGAGCGACACATCAGAGCCAACACACCCCGCTTGCGTACATTGACCGTCTCCCACATAGGACTCTTCACCCTGGGAAATTAAGCCGTTGAGCTAACTGCAGTTGGTATTTGAAGACTATAATTTAATTCTTTTAAAAATAAGATTGCGAAATTGCGCGCGTTAAAACTGCAAAAAAAAGGGGAAAAAAGGAAAGGCCAGGATGAGTACTCGAACCCAGGCGATGAAACCTCGCAAACGAGGAGCCTAACCACTCGGCCATTCGACTACCGGTCAACCTTGTTTCAAATCGATGGGACTTATGTTTGAAAACCGGAGTAATAGCTCCAGTGTAGAATGAAGTAACCCTTTCATTACTCCACCCCCCCCCCCCCCCCCCCCTTTTTAAGTGAATTAATGCAAGAAAATAACCGAACGTAAGTCTGCATTGGTGCTATGGTAAGAGGGAAATGAAGAGCAAAAAGTAAAGTGGCCTTGTTGACTAAGCAATTCAGGGGTACGGACCTCGGACTGAACACATTGATCGACTCCCATATAGGACTCGTCACCCTGGCGAATGAAGCCGTTGAGCTAACTCCGGTTGGTATTTGAAGACTATAATTTAAATCTTTTAAAGATAAGATTGCGAAATTTCGCGCGTTAAAACTGCAAAAAAAATATTTAAAAAAATCGGCCGGGACGAGGACTCGAACCCAGGGGACGGAACCCCGCAAACGAGGAGCGTAACCACTCGGCCACTGCACTACCAGTCGACATTGTTTCAAATCGATGTGACTTATATTTTAAAACTGGAGTATTAGCTCAAGTATATAATGAAGAAAAAAAAGTTATGTGGTGTTGACCAAGCACTCAGGGGATCGAACCCGTGACTTTACTCACTGAACGACCACCCATATAGGACTCTTTTGGGTTCTAGGATTCCCGGCCCACCACACATCCTCCCCTGTCCATGTTCATGTAACCCGTAGGCCAAGCTACCGGAAAGGGAGGACTGACGGAGCGAGGCCCTAGCTCTTGCCGCCTATGCAAGCAAACGAGCTCCGTCCCTATACTAAGGTGCGCATCTGAACTCCGCGGACAGTACCAGCCTGACGAATTAAGCCGCTGAGCTAACTCCGGTTGGTGATTGAAGACGATCAATTAATTCTTTTATAGATAAGATTGCGAAATCGCGCCCGTTAAAACTGAGGAAAAAATGACGTCGGGCAGAACGGGGACTCGAACCCGGAGATGGAACCCCGCAGACGAGGAGCCTAACCACTCGGCCATTCGACTACCAGTCAACACTGTTTGAGATCGATGTGACTTAATAGGTTTGGAAGCTGGAGTAATAGCTCTATCCTACATCTGCTCAAAGGAAGAAGGAGAAACTGTGTTTTCAGGGTTAATGAGCCGCCCACGCATTAATTGTCCGAAAATTCGACTTATTTTATGTCGATAGAGGGCGCGCCACACAAATAGAAGTCACCAGCAAAGCGCGGGCTCAAAGGAAACAACACAAAATCAGACAAACGGCGCTGCCTCGCGACACTCGGGAGTAGGGGGTGGCAAAGTATATATTTTGCATTGGAAATTTAGAAAATTAAATAAAATTCTCTTGTTTGCATTGGGTAAGAATTTTCCAAAACAAATCTTCGGTCAACCCACCAAAAATTGAAAAGAATATGACATGCTGGTCGTCATGTTTCTGTAGTCCCTGAACACGTGAGAGTTCTAAGTATTTTAATAAGATCGTGAAAGTATAGGCGTTAAAGCCCTTAGGTCTATGGGAATTGATTTGCTCCGTTTCACCCAAAGGGCTCTGTTTTAATAAACCCCGGTCACAACGGATGGTACGAAATGTTGTCGTGGTAAGGCCTGGTCACAACGAACCCACGACGCATTTTGTTCCACGACACGACATAAAATTTGGGCAGATCGTGGGTCGTCGGGGGGGGCGTCGCAAGACAGTCCTACGAAATTTCGATCACCGTGGCATCGATGTACCTACGGACGGGTAATGACGCCTTGATCAAGGCTAAAGAAAACTATGCATAGAAAGTTCAAGAAATTTAAACATCATATTATTCTCTATTCCACATCTTGTGAAAGTCCAAGGGTGGCATCGAAATGGATTTAGAACTTACAAGTCGATATGCAAGCGGGGGGGGGGGGGGGGGGGGTAACTACATTGTACGTTTGCACTTTCACAAACATAGCATTCAAATATATTGTAACGTCGAGCGACACATCAGAGCCAACACACCCCGCTTGCGTACATTGACCGTCTCCCACATAGGACTCTTCACCTTGGGGAATTAAGCCGTTGAGCTAACTGCAGTTGGTATTTGAAGACTATAATTTAATTCTTTTAAAAATAAGATTGCGAAATTGCGCGCGTTAAAACTGCAAAAAAAAAAAAAAAAAAGGAAAGGCCAGGACGAGGACTCGAACCCAGGCGATGAAACCTCGCAAACGAGGAGCCTAACCACTCGGCCATTCGACTACCGGTCAACCTTGTTTCAAATCGATGGGACTTATGTTTGAAAACCGGAGTAATAGCTCCAGTGTAGAATGAAGTAACCCTTTCATTACTCCACCACCCCCCCCCCCCCCCCTTTTTAAGTGAATCAATGCAAGAAAATAACCGAACGTACGTCTGCATTGGTGCTATGGTAATGGGGAAATGAAGAGCAAAAAGTAAGTGGCTTGTGTTGACTAAGCAATTCAGGGGTACGGACCTCGGACTGAACACATTGATCGACTCCCATGTAGGACTCGTCACCCTGGCGAATTAAGCCGTTGAGCTAACTCCGGTTGGTATTTGAAGACTATAATTTAATTCTTTTAAAAATAAGATTGCAAAATTGCGCGCGTTAAAACTGCAAAAAAACGGGGGAAAAAAACCATCGGCCAGGACGAGGACGAGGACTCGAACACAGCCGATGAAAGCTCGCAAACGATGAGCCTAACCACTCGGCCATTCGACCACCGGTCAACATTGTTTCAAATCGATGGGACTTATGTTTGAAAACCGGAGTAATAGCTCCAGTGTAGAATGAAGTAACCCTTTCATTACTCCCCCCCCCCCCCCCCTCCCCCCCCCCCCCCCCCTTTTTAAAGTAAATCAAGAAAAGAACCGAACGTACGTCTGCATTGGTGCTATGGTAAGGGGGAAATGAAGAGCAAAAAGTAAAGTGGCCTTGTTGACTAAGCAATTTAGGGGTACGGACCTATGACTGAACACATTGATCGACTCCCATATAGGACTCGTCACCCTGGCGAATTAAGCCGTTGAGCTAACTCCGGTTGGTATTTGAAGACTATAATTTAAATCTAGGGTACTAACAGTAATATTTGAACTTAAAAATTTTGCTGGAATTGCTACTAATTTTACTGTTATTACTCAAGTTCCCGAAGTTATAACGAATTCAACCTTTTCACCATTACCCACATTACCTGTATTATCCTGTTGTTACTCGGTAAAATGTTTGTTTCAACAGGGTAATAACGGTTAGGGCCTATATTTGGACTTTGAAATTTGGTAGACCGGTACAACATTTTTCAAGAGTTGTTCTCATCATAAACAAATCCTGTCAGTATCAAGGATCAATAATTTATATCCAATCCTTATATTAAAAAAAGAAACATTAAGGAATTTATAACAATTTAATTATCACACAGGTAATATCATTTGGGTAATAACACGATAATATCGGTAAAATTTGGACTTAGTCAAATTTTGGGGTGATATACCGGTAACAACTTGCCAAGTGGGTCTTTTCCTGCCCATGTTCATCTGACCCGACGGCCTCGCACCATGTAAGGGAGGTGAACGGAGCGACACCATATAGGCCTTGCCGCGTATAGCGGGCAAACGATACTCTGTACATATACGCAGGTTCGACCCTGAACCTCCGCGGACAGTCCCAACCTGGCGAGTTTAGCCGGTGAGCTAAACTCGGTTGGTGTTTAAGGACGAGAAACTAATTATCTGAAGAAAAAGATTGCGAAACAGCGTGCGTTGAAACTGGAACAAAACGAAAGGACTCGGTCGAGATCGGGATGATGGAGACCGAGTTTCTTAACCACTCGGCCATTCGAACACCAGTTAAGATTGTTTCAAATCCGTCGATGTGCCTCGATGGGTTGGGAAGCCGGAGTATTAGCTCTATTTACACCTGCTCAAAGGAAGAAGTGGAAATTGACGCGTTAGTGGTACGGAAAAAAAAATCGCGCGCGGGCTTATAATTATGGGTGCACTACCCAAGTGAGAATTTCTACGCGAGCTCATTAGCATGAAATGTGCCCCACCCCAAAAAAAAAATTTGAAAAAGGAATGCCTTTGGTAAAAGTAACTCAATGGTGGGATTGTCTAAATATAACCAGGGATCAACTCCCTGGTTTTGGGACTTCAATCTGAGGGCAGACTTCATGCGCGGATCCAGGGGGGGGGGGGGGGGGGGGGGGGGGGGGGCGCACCCGGCGCGCGCCCCCCCCCTAACAAAATCTCGAGAAGATTGAGAAGATCTGGGCGTTGGGGCTTCGCGCCTCCTGCGCTCCCATATCTTCTCCCAATATATTATGTTGACAATTTTTGGCGCCCCCTCTAACCGAAATTCCTGGATCCGCCCCTGGACTTGATAAAATTACGGTTGAAAAATGGGTCCAAATTGCCCGAGAACGTTGAGGGATGCCACTTGTAAAACGCCGGCCTGCGTGCAGGCCGGGGAAGTATAACATTTCGAGATTGGGTTTTTACACTTGTTTCAATAGGGCCTGAATGAGGCTAGTGCACTGCACAAAATACCCGCTCATAGGAAACAACGGAAAATCAGGCAAATTAGGTTGCCTCGTGGCACTCAGGAGTAGTGTGTCACTGTATGTGTTATTTACTTGAAATTAAATAATTGTAAGGAGTAAGCCTCGCGTTGTACATGCATATGAAATTGTCCAAAAAAATAGTTTTGTTTGCGAAAATTTACCAGTTGTGAGGAGTTAGCCTTGGTTTTGTATTCTAAAATTGGCCTAGAATAAAAGAATTGCGGGGGTTTAGCCTCGCGTTTAGGGTTTAAGTGGCGGCCGCCTGATATTTTGTGGCGACCGCCACATAATTTGTTGGCAGCCGCCAGATATTGGCGACCGTAAAACAAAATGTTTGCCCATTTGCAAAAATATATTTATGGTTATTTAGTCGCGCCTATCAGTCTTCCGTAGTAAGCTTATACTATACTGATGACACAAATTCGCTTTCGCGTTTGCTTTCGCGCCGAGTATAAACCGGCCTTTACGTTTGTTTTGCTTTTGTTTTTTGGGCAATTTTATTTTGGTACATGTATTAAAAGTCGGATTACACCATTTGCAGATATCAACAATATTTACTAACTACCTAATTATTAATAATTATAATACTCATTTTAAAGTAAATAACTTGATTCTAGGCATTCAGTAAAATGATTGCGCTAGATATCCTGTAATTATTCTGAAAAATATAATTTATAAAGAAAAATTCGCGATCGCTGGACGGGATTGCGAAAAAAAAAAAAAACCCATAAGATTAACTGCTCGACGCCAGTTGAAAACAAACGCTGTTCTCCGTGCTTTTCTCGCCATCTATGATTGATAATTCAAGAAATTACCAACAGTGTATCTAACCTTAATCATGGAGGAATAAGAGCTCTTAATTTCTCCATGCCTTAATGAACCACCAGCCGGCCAATCAATATAGAAAACTCGTTTGTAATTTGGTTGTTCGCAAAACACATGTTTTGACTGCATCATTTTAAATGCAAACATTTCTAAATGAGAAAATTACACCTAAAAATGATACTCACTAGATATAAAGAGCCCTTAGTGAGAACTAATATTCCAGCATTCCGCAATCTGAAAAAGAAATGGCTTGTATTGTTTCAGTTTGTATTGAACAATAAACACGATTTAATTTTAGGGGTATGCCGTATTCCTGAATAGCGCCACCCCCTCTCTGGCGATCAAGACTTGATGACAAGTATAAAAGCCGAGAGCAGCAGTGGCGGACTTGGCTTCAGAGAAGCCTACACACCTCGCGTTGCTCGTGTTGTTACCAAAAAACAAACGTGATTAATCATCGAATATTGCCACTTTCGGCCGCACAATGGCAAATTCACAAGCAGTGGTAATGTATCAATATTTCCTTACCTCAACTTACAAGTAAATTGTCGTAGATGTATCGTAAATTGGTATGAGAATGCGTCCAAAAATTAATCATATTGACCATTTTATTCCCTATGATTTTTCAATCGTGACGTTGTTTTACATGCCATTTCCAATTTCTTTTTTTTCCAGTTCAAATTATACAAATCCGTGATAGATGATGTTGTTACCAACGTCCGAGAGGCCTTTCTGGACGAAGGGGTGGATGAACAAGTTCTTCAGGAACTTAAACAGGTGGGAGGTCCGATTTTATGCCGTTGTTTCGCGAAGCGCTGTACCGCAGTGATCATGACGCCGACGGTATAGCGAACGTGCACGGCAAGCAGGGGAGCTCCACCGTCCGTGTGTACAATGTACATTAACAATGTACATGTACGTGTTTATATACCACAGCGCTACATGATCGTTGTGTGTTGACCATTGTCGGTTCTATCTATCCTCCGTCAGATCGTGCATTTGTTCATCCATAATTTCACACAATATTCCACGTTTTGTCGTTCACTCTGTTCCATCAATTGCGAAGAATAAGTCGGGGCTCCATTTGGTGAAGATTACGCCTCATAAAACATTTGAGAAATCATTAAATTCGGCTGCATTTCTCTCGAGGTTTTGCAGGCCAGGTTTAGTGCTGACGGCAGCTCACCGTCTGCCATTGCTCCTCCATTGCACGGCACTCTTGAAACCCAGATATTTGCATATGTTGGTGTATTTATAGTTCACCCCTCATTTTACTATCTCGTCACTGACAGCCAATCACCTGCTCAGTTTTGGAAAACATTATGAGGGAAGCCACAACTTATGAATATTAAGCAGAAGAAACAGTTCAACTGTACAATTGTACATGACTGCATACCTATGACTGCACCTACACTGAGTTCATTATGATATTATTGTGAGTGTTTTTTTGTTGTGCAGTGAACCAAATCTTTTTTTTTAAACCATGCAACAACTTTGTGCTGTGACTAATTAGCCATAGAAACCCAAAACAGATTATTTTTTTTAGCAAAGGGTCTTTGAATGATTGTTCAGTGTGTATCCTATTGCATATCACCATGCATTGTACATGTAGGGGATAAAAACCATTGATGATTGCTGGGGTCTGTGTGTTGATATTAAAAATCTGTTCTGAATTAAAAACGTGTTCATCTAAAGTAATGAAATTCATGAATCAACCATGGTGACACTGTAAGTTGCTACTTGTCACAGAAGTGAAACAAAAAGTTTAAACGCTTATGTTAGTGTTAATATAGACAAAAAGAGCCCCTAAAACAAAATGGGTTGTTCCACTTTCTGCCCTATGAAACATCAAGGCTGTGTAAAAAAATACTGGGCTACTGCTAGTATAAAAGCAGTGTGTAATTATGTGTGTAATAACAAGCTATCTATAGCCAAGTTATTTGGACGCTGCTTAAGGATGCCCTTAATTTTACGGTGCAGCTTGCTACATAATTATGTAGCGTGCTTCGTGATTTAAATGTTGATAAAGATTTTCAAAAAAACACAAGATCTTGAAACAGATAACTATATTGTTAAACTTTGGTGTCTTGTTGTTGTTGAAGGTCTGGTTTCGAAAGCGTTACCCTTTGAGGTCTAAGGAAGAATGGGTTTAGGGTTACAGCCCAGGAAATTAACCCTAGTTGAAATAGGACCACTTTAAAAAAATAGCCCTGGCTCAACGTACCGAGAATAATAAGATGTCTCTACGATGATACAAACTTCTTTTTTCCATTGTGGCCAAATAATTGTTTGGCAGCCGCCTAAATAAAAATTACAATGAGTCATTTCCACATTGGCACTTTTCTCCCCATTGTAATCTTTCCTTTTGCAGTCTTTCAGAGTAGTATGCAGGGCCGTCTAATTAATATAATATGACACAACGTTATATAATTCTGCCATAAAGTCCATACAAACAAGGAAAAAACAAGTGCCATCCTCCTCTTTTTTTGTAACGTTTGGACGAGAAGCTATTTTTTTTTATAATTTGGCCTTACCTCTCAATTTTTACATTTTTGTCCTCTAGATATTATTTAGAAGTTAAGTTCGTTAATCATTTTAGTTGTTTTCAACAATTAGATCTGGGAGAGTAAATTGATGATGACAAGAGCAGTGGATCTGACTCAGCCCCTCCCACCGACCGGAACCAGTCACAGACACCATGGTAAATCCCACAGTGGGGCCACGGCATCTGGGAGTCAATCACAGCCCCAACTACAGCAGCAGGCCCAACAGCGAACAGCAGTTGGCAGCAGAATTCCACAGCAGCAAGGCAAGTACTTGTAATAGTTTTTGTTTAACCTTGGCTTCGGCTTTGGCTCTGACTTGTGGATCACTGAGAAGCAAATAGGAAAAGAAGCAAATAGGAAAAAAAGCAAATGGATATTCGAACGTTTGGGTTCATATCAATGATCAATCAATTTAATGTTTCTTAAAGGTAGGATACACCATTTGCAGATATCAAAAGATTTACTACCAAATTATTAAGAAATATCTTACTTATTTGAAAGTAATTAATGATTTTGGGCATCCAGCAAAATGATTGCGAAAACGAACGCCGTTCTTGCTTTTTTTTCTCGGCATCCACGATTGTAAAACTCCTGGACAAGTCAATTAAACGATATTTACTATAAAATACAACCCCCTAAATCCACCCATTTCTGATAATTCAAGCAATTACCAATGGTGTATATTACCTTTAAGCATAACGGGCACTAGTGGCTGGAGTTCTTGTAGTTGGGAGCCTAGAATCGTCTTCAGTCTAAGACGAAGACAGGGATTCGAAAAGGACGAAAATTACCAACGTTGCCCTCTGACGGTGTGTATTTAGGTCGTCTTGCGAGCATACATGATTGGGTATAAGTCATACAATTTTTAAAGAGCTTGTTGACTACACACATTTTGCAACGTTTCCCTCGCCGTGCTCATTATTGTATTTTGTTTGCATACAGTTGTAGCGTGTCGATCGTTGTTACAAAGTCAAAGAGACTTCAGAAAATCAAAAGATATTTATGTTGAAATGCTGGTTTATTAAACCTCCTACGCAACAGGACAAAAACACTTGTAGACACAGTGTCTCTAAACATGTGACTAAATCTAGAAAACTACACACTACAAAAAAAAGCGTTCAGTAAACGGGTTGACCATTCCTTTCCGCACGGGCTCAGATCCGGTCCACACCCTGGAAGGTGTAGGGTGCTCTCTGTTGTTAGCCGGTCCAAACACTACACGTATTGGTTGTTTAGTCATGATTACAGAAGTTCAGCTTGTCACACTATGCACCAAATCTTTAGTTCCAATTTTGCCAACAAAATTTCCCATTACATAAATAAATTCCTAAAAACAATCGAAGATTGACGAACATAATTGTCATCCAAAAACAAACCAACAAAACCTTGAGCAAATAGGATAATTTTGTTTTGCTGATATCGCAGTTTGAAAGTAACCGATGTTGACACAGCAACAAGGAATCTATAGTATTGATTGTAGAGAATTAGAACAATTATATCATTAAACAATTCGTGAGTACTTTTTATTGAAACCAGATAATCCCTTATCGCTGCATTGTTTCTTCCGTACCGGTGTGAAACACTAATTTAAGTCTGTAAAATCTGATAGCTATATGTGACACGCTCCAGGAAAAGGTGATATAAGTCACGCTATGCATTTGTGTGTAATGACCTGTTAAAATTGAGAGGGTAAAAATAGTTTTTCTTCAACATTTTGTTATTCATTTTTTGTCTTAAATGAGAATAATATCCAGAGTTTCAGATTTAATTAATAAAAAGCTGGATTTCGACTTTGATACTTGATTCTGCAGAGCCACACAAGAAAAAAACTTTCATTCATTCTTAATTGATGCATTTTTTTTTGTTACTTTTAAAACAGGAACCCAAGCATTCCAAATATCTGGCGCTACCACACAACTTGTGAGTGTTACTTTATTTTACTTTACACCTTCTCTTGTATTATGATTTAACACACTACCAGGCTAAGACATGTGTCCGAGAAGTATGTGTCAAAGTACAAGTAACTTTTGAGTCACCCCCCCCCAAAAAAAATAATAATAATAATAATAATTAATAATAATTTTAAAAAATCATGTTTTCGTAAATAAGATTAAAACTGCCTCAAAATGACCTGAAGTATACAAATTTTAAAAGGTTAAAAGGGCCTAATACATATATTTGGATCTTAACGAGATCTTCTTCAGAAACAACATGGGCTGTGTACATGAAACTAACATATAGAGGGGGACATAACATGATGCATAACATGGTTGGGAAAAGAAACACAAAAGAAGGATACAGAAGTTGGGTGGAAGAACCAACAGGAGGATTAGGCCAAGGAATGCATGAGGTCAGAGTGGCTAGGATCAAATAATACAACCGGTCTTTGCATTGTCATTACTATCACCGCTTCCATCTGAAATGAGTTGAAATAACAATCTTAGTAAAACTAGAGAAAACTTGTACACGTTTTTTTTTCATTTTGTCTGAAAGTAACTACGTGTATTCATCACTGCAGGGATTATTCTATAAATAATTTAAACCTTTAAAACCACTTCTTGACGGGGCAGGAAACATGGAACTTGGAATTAACAAAAAGCGAGAAAATTCGCCAAAAATGTGCAAAACGAGGAAATCGGCTGATTTAGGAAAAGTTGTATGTAGCCTTTTGAAATGATTCCTCGCTTGAAACGTATATCATTTACATTACAAATGGGAAGAGACTTTTCACACAGGGTTCCTGGAAAAAAAAACAGAAAAGTCGGTAATTTTATTTTCAATTTCCAGGCCCGGGGGAAGTCGTGGAAATATGGAAAAAATAATCGACAATAAAAAGTGATGAAAAGTCATGGAATTTTGTGAGGACCAAATTATTTAAAATGTTTAACTTCGTATTCATAATTTAGCATAGACAAATCTGAATGAATTTTACTGGTACATGTACAAGTATTTTGATTTTTGAAGACATTATTTTTTTATTTTTTTTAACCCTAACCCCCTAGGCTTTCGCACTAGGAAGCATACCAAACCTAACAAACTTCAACAGCTCATACCTGGTTCAGTATTTGTTGGTACACTGTACTGAACCTAACAGTACTAAACCTGCCAAACTCCAACAGTTGAAGTTTTATTCACTTGGTACAGTGATAACTGGCCAGTGGTATTATGTGTTTTAGTGGGGACACACATACAAGGTGTAAGTGTATACACTTACAGTTGACCAGGAACTGTGCCGTGACAATGTGGGTCACTCACGTATAAATGCCCGTGCATTCTCCAAATTTCCAACATTTTGACAAGTCTCATGCCTTTCTGTCCTGAACCTCACAGAATTCAACAGGGTCTCCCTGGGCCTTTGGTACTGAGTCAAACAAAGTCTAACAACAAGTTGTTACGGTTTAGTACCAAACCTGCCAAAACCTAGCGAAAGCTGCAGTTGGAGTTTGATGGGTTTGGGGTAGTTAGGGTTAATGAACAACGCATGCGCGAGAGGTATTTCCACCACTGACTCTACTCACAAGCAGGGTCCGGTAGTCGCTGACTCGATTGAGCATCGGAGCTAGTCAATCAAACGACCCAGGGCTAACCTGCGTTGGCTCAGGTCAGCTAAACAAATGTACCCATTGACTCGGGTACCTCAGTTCGTAGAATACTGTTGGGTATTTCTGGGGGTCAAGACCCATTCCAGTAAGTTTTTTTGGGGGTTCACCGCACACTTAATTGAAACTTGAAAGTGACCCAAGTCAGTTTCCTTTTGTAGTTTAGAAGTTTAAGAGGAATTTGTTGGATATGATTGCAGAGTTCCTCAGCCGCTGCAGCTACGTTAGCCTTCCAGCAGGGCATGCTGCAGTTACCCCACCAGCTGACATCCCTTCCTGCTGGCTTGACCTTGGCACAACCGCAAGGAGGTAGGAACTATGTGAACCTATTAACAGACTCTGGTCACTCCAACACACAGTACAGCCTGAAAGTGCAAATTTGTGACGTCGGGGCAAGTCTTTGCACTGTGAATTCGCAAATGTTGAACACATTTCAACTCTGCCGAATTCGCAGCGAATGTTTAGTGACATCAAATTCGGATCGTGTTTGGATTCGTATGAAGAATGAAGTTCCTGTGTAAACCCTATGTCATAGACACTTTAATATTATTCATAAGCCATTATTTGTAAAAAAAAATATATATATATTTGTTTGTTTGGATGCCTTTGCGCAATCTTAATTCTCGAATCCAACGAGTTAATCATTTGTAAGGGCATCCATGCAAAAATACTGTTGACATACACACACCCAGTTTGCAACAACTATTTTGTGCTTAGTCTATTTGTACAAAGCAGCAGGACGAAAATATTCAAAAGTGTTTGAGAACGATCAAAGTGATGTATCCAATATTGTTTCTTGCCCTTCAATGACGTAGATGTTGAGCACAATCAGTCATTGTGCGCGATCAGTCGATCGCTATCGGTCAATCATGACACGATCGGATGATCACTCTGCAACCAGTCGAACTCATTTTCTTTGTAACTTACGGTTAAAAAGTCGGGTAAAGTCCGAGATACCCGTCAAGATTGACTGATAGCGCAATGCAATCGACCGAGCGCGGCAATAGACCGAGGGCAGCAATCGACCGATCGCGCCTGACATATATGTATATACTCAGTGTTGTCCTGAGGGATCATCAAAAAATCACACACACAAAAAATTGATGCCAAAATTCCATCTTATGAAACATTAGGTTGTGGTACCCGTTGCTAATCGGATTCCAACCAGCCAGCCGACCCTTTCTAGCTCGGTGGTCGAGTGGTAAGACCTTTGCACTAAAAAGCAGGTCATGGGTTCGAGTCCTACTCGAGTCAGTGGTTTTTTAAAAGAATCCCTTGGGAAAGGACCAAAATCTACTAGTGAACTTGCATCTCCCAATGCAAACATTCCATCTTATGAAACATGTGATGTATCCAGGTTGTCTGTCAGGTCCTACGAAAACACACATGTATGTATACATGCAGGGTTGTAGCTACGCTGGCCGGCGCCGGCCGGCGGTAGCCAGCACTCAATATCACCGGCCAGCACTCGGGGTAAAAATGAAGCTTGCCGGCCGGCACAAATTTTTTCTGAATTACATCGCGATTTTGTATTTTTTGCTGCATCGCATCGCAATTTTGTACCATTGCATCGCATTTTGTACGTGTCCATTTGTATGTTCCATGCCGCAATCGCTGATGCACGTATATACGCGTACTGGCCGCATGCATAAGAGCGCTTGCAGGTTTTCCGGTTCTCAGACCAAAATATTCTGACTAATTTCTGGTTGATTAGGTCAGGGGACCAGACTATCCGACGTCACGTCGTTTTGTTTTATTCAAAATAGAGGGCGTGCTATCGTCCAACTGGCCAGAGCCGTAGCTACAGCTCTGCAACTGGCTAGCCGATTACGTACGTGCATGTACAGTATGCACATGTACATGTACAATGTACATTGACCGGGTACCGCGAGCGCGCGCGCTCCTCGTTCTTGCAGCTAAACGAGCTGATACAGCCTCGACTCCATGGGCGCGTGCGCGTTAAGATCGCGCAAGGCATGGTGGGAAAACATGGCGCAGCAAGATCGTAGCCATGGTAACGAGGTTGGAGCTAGTACGACCGCGCGGTACTCAGCCCAAAAACAGCCGGCACTAAACAATTTCTAGCTACAACCCTGTATACATGTATGAAGTATATCTTGTGAGCATCATCATCCAATCGAATTACGCAACGTAATACCTCATTGTGATTTTCTGCCTTGAAGGGACTCCGACCTTCCCAGCCTACACAATCAGTCAGCCCCACGGCACCTTGCAGGCTGGGGCCTATCAGGCTGTCTTGCCCACTGGTCAGACTGTCATGATCCACCCATCTCCCCAGACAACTCAGATACAACAGCAGCAGCTACAGCAACAACAGCAACAGCAACAGCAACAGCAACAGCAGCAGCAGCAACAGCAGCAGCAACAACAGCAACAACAACAGCAACAACAACAGTCCCAGCAGCAGGCAGCAGGCTCCATCAATCTGACCACAGTGCAGGTGGGTCGGGCACCTGATTTTATTAATCTTTTATCGTAACTTACGATGCATCGCAGCCCTGCGCTGTGACGCGTCGTATCCCTGTATCAATTTCCAATGCTGGACGGGCGACCAGCGTTAAAAAAAGACGATGTGTTTCAAACTGTTGTCAAGGAAGTTGTGATGTGTTCAACGCATCACAAGTTTCGTGAAATGGAGCTGATTGTACGACGCCTTGCGAGATGCGATGCGATTCGTTACACACTGTAAATTGAGTTGAGACGCATCACAGAGCTTTATGAAATCAACCCTCTGGGCTTTGCTGATGAAGGAAAATAAAAAAGTCCCCGGAATCAAGTCTGAAGAAGATTATCAAGAAATCTCTGGCCGTTTTTAAACTCCAGCTTTGTCTCCGTCTTTGGCTTCGTTCGTGCAGTTTGGCAATGGTGATAGAGCTGGGCACGGAGTCTACACTGGTGTTTGTAAAACGGCCCAAATGTCATTCCCAGTTTGACTTGTAACCCAATTTCAAATTTGACCTGTTACTGATAGACTTGTGATAGACTTGAAAGGACAGTATACGTTTTGCAACTATCCCCACAAAAAGTTTAATACTTGGTGTACAGATATCAATGACTCTAAACTCCCTGTGCCATTATTCTTTCTGGCATGAGACCATTTTGGAAAAAAATAATAAAGGAGTCCAAAAATGCATCTCAGAGACACATTTTTAGGAAATTTCCATTGAGTAGTTGGTTCAAAATCAAAATCTTAGAATAGTATTTTCTCGGAATAAAGCATTCACAGAGCTGCTTCAAATGATAAAAATTGCATAAATGAAAAAAAAAAATTACAAATTGTCTGCTATACAAAGTCTTTAAACAGTGCCAAGGATATTGATCAACAAGGAGTCGAGTCTCGCTTAATTTCATGATTACCCTATTTTACAACTTGACCTCAAATGACCTTTGATCTCAGTATGTGACGTACATGTAATATCACCATCACATGCAAGTTTCCATATTGCAGTTTGATTGCAATTGGTTTTCAAATGAGATAAATTTTACAATTCAAGCCTACTTTAGAATTTGACCTTAAATGCCCTAAGTACTTAACCTTGGACATGACCATCATAGAAAGGTTACAATATTGCACGCATTGTGGGTGGGAAGTGTCGCCCGGGGCCATATGTGACTCATTAATTCTCTCCTGTGCCACAATGGACTTCTCAAGGTTCACTGGTTTTCCTTCCTCTGCAAAAATCAATAATCTTTGACTGCACTCTGTGGTAAGCGCTAAGGGGGGGGGGGGGGGGGGGCTACTATTTAGATCTTTTGTGTAAACAGCTGTGTATACATAAAGCGCTTGCTTCCCAAAAGAAAGCTGGTTGGGCCACCGCGTGCATAAAAGTTAGCGGTACCGCGCAGGGTTAATCAATTACCAATGGCATATCCTACCTTCAACCCAACCATGATGCACGTTTGATCGGAATTGGACATGAACATGTGTGTATTAGGATACTGGGTGTTGTCATTCACTGCCATATCATTGAAGGGCACAGTAAACCAATTTTTCCAATCTGTTTTTCTGTCATCCCCAATCTTTTGTGACTGTGTGTCCTGCAGTCACACGTTCTGCAGGTGGATGGAGCTAATGACACCTCGGATGAGGAAGATGACGATGAGGAAGAAGAGGACCACGGTGATGAGGATGATGAGAATGATAATGTATATGCTAATGATGTAGAAGAGGTAAGTGAATACCAATAATGAATATGTAAATGTTCAGAAGATGTTGGTGAATCGAAATAATAAGCATATGCAAATGTTAGAAGAAGTAATAATATAAAACGGTATTCGGTTTTTTTTGTACCCCAAAAACGAGAGCCAAGAATGGTATTCGGTATAGCAGTGTTCGGTATAGCGCATTCCACTGTATATGCAAATGTTGGAAGAGGTAAGGCAATATGCAATAAAAAGTGGAAAAGGTTTAAGGAATAAGCTAATAATATGTATCGCTCGCGCATGCGCTAACTAGACAGGATAAACAAAACACGTCATGCTGTTGCCGTCCAACGAGTACTTTTTTAGCGTCATGTGGGTTTGTTGATAAAAAATGTTGTCCCAGATTATTTTTGCTCACACGAAACCTCAAAATGGCTTATAGGAATATTATAAATCTATTATAAAGAACAATGTGTAAGAGTTAACCAGTTTGCGCAGAGATTATTTTAACATCACCGAGCCGAGCGATTAGTTTTAACGAAACCCGATCCGAGGCGGGTTCAGGCCAATGGTACCAGGAAGCACACCCACGTATTTACGGCCTTGCTCACTGCTGACAGACATTTCCAGGCCTGGCTTGTGGCGTGTTTATCATCTGCTTAGAATCTGGGGGAAACTTTGTGTGTATATACGTCCTCCGGCACGAACTGGTTAAATGAATACAAATAATTAATTGCTGTTCAAGTGATGAGATTTGGGCCCAATTTCATGGCTTTGCTTACCGTTAGCGAAAACATCCCTCCTTACTGTAGCAGAAAAGTCTGTGCTTACGATAAGCGTATTTCACGGAATAGCATGCAATTTTGGCTTCTGAGCATGCATCCCGTAACTAAGGATTCTGTGCTTACAGGGTTTAGTGCTGCTGACAGACATTTCCGACTTTGCTCGTGGTGTGTTTTTGCGTCATCCGTTTTGAATCTAGGGAAAACTTTGTGTTTATTTACGTCATCTGGCGCGAACTGGTTAAAGCCATATAGGATCATTGGAAATAACCTTGGAAAAGTACCAACCAATTTTATTGCCAGAAACAATGTTCCAATTGAAGATAGGACTGTTATCAAATACCTTGTGAAATTAGTCTAAAAAATAGGGAGCTGCGTAGCACTGTAACAATATAATATGAAGACTTCAGATAAAGCGCTCACCCTTAACCAGTTCGCGCCGAAGGACATATATACACGCAAAGTTTCCCCCATATTCAAAACGGATGACGCATAAACACGTCACGAGCAAGGCCGGAAAAATCTGTCAGCAGTGAACAAAGCCGGAGAGCCAAGGATGGTGTTCGGACAGTTCGTTATAGCCGTGTTCGGTATAGCGGCGTTCTACTTCCACTGTATGCAAATTTTTCGCTCGCACATGCGCTAACTACACAGGATAAACAAAACATGTCATGCTATTGCAGTCCAATGGACGGGAAATTTTTTAGCGTCATGTGGGTTTGTTGATAAAAAATGTTGTCCCAGATTATTTTTGCTCACATGAAACTTCAAAATGGCTTATAGGAATATTATAAATCTATTAAGGTAGAACAATGTGTAAGAGTTAACCAGTTTGCGCCGAGATTATTTTAACATCACCGAGCCTAGCGATTATTTTTAACGAAACCCGATCCGAGGCGGGTTCAGGCCAATGGTACCAGGAAGCACACCCACGCATTTACGACCTTGCTCACTGCTGACAGACATTTCCAGGCCTGGCTTGTGGCGTGTTTATCATCTGCTTAGAATCTGGGGAAAACTTTGTGTGTATATACATCCTCCGGCACGAACTGGTTAAATGAATACAAATAATTAATTGCTGTTCAAGTGATGAGATTTGGGCCCAATTTCATGGCTTTGCTTACCGTTAGCGAAAACATCCCTCCTTACTGTAGCAGAAAAGTCTGTGCTTACGATAAGCGTATTTCACGGAATAGCATGCAATTTTGGCTTCTGAGCATGCATCCCGTAACTAAGGATTCTGTGCTTACAGGGTTAGCGCTGCTGACAGACATTTCCGACTTTGCTCGTGGCGTGTTTATGCGTCATCCGTTTTAAATCTGGGGAAAACTTTGTGTTTATATACGTCATCTGGTGCGAACTGGTTAAAGCCATATACATGTAGGATCATTGGCAATAACCTTGAAAAAGTACCAACCGATTTTATTGCCAGAAACAATGTTCCAATTGAAGATAGGACTGGTATCAAATACCTTGTGAAATTAGTCTGAAAAATAGGGAGCTGCGTAGCACTGTAACAATATAATATGAAGACTTCAGATAAATAAAGCGCTCACCCTTAACCAGTTCGCGCCGAAGGACGTATATACACGCAAAGTTTCCCCCATATTCAAAACGGATGACGCATAAACACGTCACGAGCGAGGCCGGAAATGTCTGTCAGCAGCGAACAAGGCCGGAAATGCGTGGGTGTGCTTCCCGGTATCATTGGCCTGAACCCGCCTCGGATTGAGTTTCATTAAAAATAATATCGCGCCTCGTCTCGGTGATGTTGAAATAATCCTGGAGTGAACTGGTTAATATTGGCGGGGACCAAATTTTAGGACTTTGAGTCCTTCTTTAAGACTTGTATTGCTAGCAACACAAGCTCTGAAGAAAGACGCCAAGTTCGAAAATTCGGTCCCTGCCAATTCTACGGGTGGGCACTTTATTTATCTGAAGTCTTGCGAAATTAACAGTGCACTTGAATTAGTTTACCTATTTCAAATAATGATACTATCTGAAAGAAAAGGTGGGTTATTTGTTTTTATCTTCACAAAATCTAGTAATCCACTTTGAAGTTTTAACAGCTGTTGAGCTATTTTGTTGGTTCAGACGAAAGAAGGGCTCAGATACAAAAGAACCTGTGTATCTTTATGCGAGCTTCAAGAGAATATACATTATTTGAAAATATAAAAAACAAAACTGCCAAATTATTATGAAAGACGGGACTTTTGGTGATTGACAGTATGAAACATCCTGTATAATTATGTCACCATGGTGTGCCATAAGAAAAGTGGTATTTTTATATCGATTTTCAACGCTGGTCAGCCAACCAGCGTCGGAAAAAAACTTGCTTATTTTAAATACTTCAAACAAGTCACATCAAAGTTACAGCAAAAGCGAATGATGTGAAACCAACTCATTTGTCTTGCTTTAGGCATCCCTGAACAGTGACGATGATGTCAGTGATGAGGATCCAGAGGAGCTGTTTGAGACGGATAATGTCGTAGTCTGCCAGTATGATAAGGTAGGACTATTAAACACAAAGGTTTGGCTTTTGGAGTATTATTTGAATTGCAACATATTAGAGTTTGTTTGAGCGATGGCGCCCTCTGAAAAGTATAGGGCGTACATGTACGATTTACCCTAACTCCTAATAAAAATTATGTGCGAGGAGTTCTGGCAAAATGAGACCGGATCTGGGTATGGGGCATAGTTGAGAAAACTGCAAAATAATGAATAATGTGTTTTTTTGGTGTTTTTTTTCTCGGATTGATTGATATCTGTTTTTTGGTATGCCTACTAACTATATTTTGTGAAGTAATAGTTTGTGAAAGTAGTGGAATAAAAGGTTTTTGAGGAAAAACAATTGGCATTTTTCTATATCATGCATGTACAAATTTCAACTTCAAAGGCCTTTTTTTTTTTTACATTTTACTTTTGTGACATGTTGATAAATGCGAACTTTAAATGGCCGATTGAAGTGCAACAAACAGCAATTCCGTCTCATTTCGCCAGAACCCCTCACATATTGAAGATGTAGAACTCAAGACTGTTGGGGTTAATGGCAGTTCAGGTGGTATGTTCTTGACGTGTTAAGAACAGACCCAGCCTTGGAGTACATGTACATGTATATCAAACAGATCATTTATGACCTTGGCACAGAAAGAGTTAAGTTGAAAAAAAATTAAAATGACTGCCAATAAGTCTACAAGTTTAGCTTCCACTTTGTGCTTCAGATCAGCAGAAGTCGAAACAGATGGAAGTTTCACCTGAAGAATGGTATTATGAATCTGAAAGGCCGTGATTACGTATTCTTCAAGGCCACTGGTGATGCCATCTGGTAGCCTTCAACAAACAACGCCCACCCTACCAATACCAACTCTGATTGCGGCTTCACCTCCAGTTTAGAATCCACTGTGCAATTTAGGATTTATTTGTTGTCAAAACTCCATTCCATGATAGTCTGGTTGTGTTTGAAGTGGTTTCCAAGGTGTATTTCTTTATAAAAACAAATGTATTAAACTACTCCTTGCCTAATAGTTTGTATTGCTATTTTCTTGTAACTTTTGGTTGCTTTAATAATACTCAAAGTATAAACCAATGCTGAGTTGTATTCGAGTCCTTACAAGCGCCCGGTCGCAAAGCGCCCGGTCGCAAAGCGCCCGGTCGCAAAGCGCCCGGTCGCAAAGCGCCCGGTCGCAAAGCGCCCGGTCGCAAAGCGCCCGGTCGCAAAGCGCCCGGTCGCAAAGCGCCCGGTCGCAAAGCGCCCGGTCGCAAAGCGCCCGGTCGCAAAGCGCCCGGTCGCAAAGCGCCCGGTCGCAAAGCGCCCGGTCGCAAAGCGCCCGGTCGCAAAGCGCCCGGTCGCAAAGCGCCCGGTCGCAAAGCGCCCGGTCGCAAAGCGCCCGGTCGCAAAGCGCCCGGTCGCAAAGCGCCCGGTCGCAAAGCGCCCGGTCGCAAAGCGCCCGGTCGCAAAGCGCCCGGTCGCAAAGCGTTCATTTGAAACCGTTCATTTGAATAGCTATAGGGACTTGACTTGAGACTGAAGGACTTCTGATGGACTTGCAGGGACTCAAATACAACTCTGATATTTAGTAACATTAAAGTTAAAACAGCCTTTTGGCAACATTGTTGTTTTTTTCATTTTGAGATGATTTGAGGACAGGACTGCGAATCCCCTTTTTTTCTGACGCCCAACAAATTTTGTAATAGTAATTGAGAGTCAACATTAAGTTTAAACATTGGAAGTGTAATGTTTGTCTTCAAGTTTCACATCTTTTGTAATCAGCTGTGTGATTTACAAAGGTGCTTTATTTGCATGTATACCATCCTACGTCAATCAAGAAAAAATACCGTCCCACGTCAATCATGAAAACGTGGGGGGATAAAAAATAAAACAATCTTCTTAGAATATGGCAGTTTAATATATGCTACATGTGTGTTCTAATAATTCTGCTCCCCAGGCATGCAGAATTATGTTGCTTGAAAAGAGAATACCTAGTGCTGTATGTTTTTTCTTATTGCCCTCTTTGAAATAGATGATGTTTACGTCGTCAGAAAATTGTGCCCTTAAGCCTAGGTTTATAATAGTCGGTCCCGCGAGTCCTTTTTGTACAATTTATAGTTGTTGCGCAATGCTTGTAAAAATACGCGCAATCCGGTTCGTAAGTGTGGCGTCACAATAACTTGAACCACGAGTATACACGGAGCCAATGAAACCAGGAGTGTAACACGCTACCGCAGGTTTGGCCAATGAGCACTAGTAATAAGCGGTGCGTACGTGTACATGACAGTCATTGCCGGATGTTGCAAACACGCGCATTATGTGTGATACGTGTGCAGTGTTTAATGCAGTGTTTAATGTGAAGTGGGACGATCAGGCATTACTTGCAGGTTGTGCAGAACTCTGCAGCTCGTCTTATTTTTCGCATTAGGAAACATGAATCTGTGTCTCTTCTCCTAAGAGAATTACATTGGCTACCCATTCACTCTCGCATTTCATTCAAAATGTTGTTGTTGGCATACGAATGTTTTTATAATTTTGCGCCACCTTATTTGATAGAGCTGTTAACATTGTACACACCATCAAGAAATCTTCGTTCTAATAAGAAAAAATTGTTTGTTATTCCACCAGTTTCAACCAGGTCATATGGTGAACGCAGCTTCGCTCACACTGCTTCAACCCTATGGAACAATCTCCCGGAACATTTGAAAAATATTGATTCCATTGATAAGTTCAAGATTGCTTTAAAGACGCACCTATTTAACATTTAGGTCATGCATTTTTGTTTGAAACCTAGTACATCTTGTATTTGTATTTTGTTGTCTTTTTTTCTTTCTCTACAGCGCATAGGGACATGTTTAATCACTATGTGTTATGCGCTATATAAAAATGGTTTATTATTATTATTATTACTTTTAAATAAACGATTACTTTTGTTGCGGCCTAATTTTGTAAATTAAAAACAAAAAAAATTGTTAAAAATAGCAGATAATATCAGTTTCTTTCAGTATCACTTAAACAAATATTTTCACGAATTTTGACAAATATTTTTGTAAAAAGAACAAATTATTTCAGTTGTCAATGTTACAATCAGTAAAATACCAGAAAATTGCTATACAACACGGTCGTTCATTTCTGCCTATTTGCACATTCGTTTGATCTCACACATCAAGGAATGTTATTGGCTAACTGATGAAAATAAGGTCAGCGACCATGTCAGAGTTCAATTATTTGAACTCTGGAGTGACATCGCCAGCATCCTTCAGCGACAACTACATGTACATACATGTATATGTTCACAACCTCAGATGAATTATTTGCTAAAAGTCATACTGCCGAAGAAATGTAATGCGTGTGTACGCGTCAATGTAGCTTTACCAGAAAGTCTGCTTTTAGAAAAAGCATGCAATCTACTAAATTTGTAATCAAAACAAATATTAAATCAACAGTGATGAAGTTACTTTTCTTTTAGTTTGGTGAAAAGATGTAATTTGTGAATTTGTACTAGTTTGTAATAAGAGAGAAAAAGAGTGTTGTTTGACTGTGATCATAATACAGGGCCTTGGATAAAATTGGATAAGATTATATTTTGGGATTGATCACAACTGAAATATTCATGTCTGTATTTCATTGAATATCTTGCGATTTCAGCATGCTATTCCGATATGTTTTCTGAGCAAAGGCCTGGCAAAGTAAACAAAACATGAGTGTTAACAGAACCAACTGTAAATGGAGAATATTGCAGAGGCAAACTTGGTTGTGAGTTGCATACAGGATTCATGCATGGAACCCAGTTAACCAGTTTGCGGTGGGATTATTGTTAACAAAACTCGATCTGAGGCGGGTTCAAGCCGATGGTACCAGAAAGCACAACCACGTATTTCCGGGCCTTGCTCGCTTCTAACAGACATTTCTGGCCTTGCTTGTGACGTGTTTATGCATCATCCGTTTGGAATCTGGGGGAAAACTTTGCGTGTATATACGGCCTCTGGCGCGAACTGGTTAACTTGCTGTTTGTCATAAGGGAAATACATTACATGTACAGTGAAACGTCGCTATAAAGAACATCACAGGATCCACAGATTTTGTTCGGTATATTGTTCGTTCGGTATAGCGATTTTTAGCCGCCGATACATCAGGTGCCCATTTTTCAAGATGGCGTCGTCGTTATAAATCGCGACCCTTTTGTGTGGCCATTTAATTACAGTTTGTGGTTTTTACAATTAGTGGTGTTCGATTTTGACTGTTATTGTAGTAGCATTTCTCACACCCCATGCGAAGTCACAAAACCATTCATATTTTAACAGCACCTTCTGGTGGTTGCATAAAGAACGACTTTGGATCATGTGAATAACGTGTATTTAGTTTCTAGCTTTCATCACACCCTGATCACACCCAATTCTGAAGCAATGGTTGACTTTTCCCTTCTATTCATTTGGGAAATAATAGCCACCCGTGCTGGCCATTTGATGTTCGGAAATAGTGAAGAAAAAAAAAATAGCTAATAGCGTCTGTATAGTGCCCATTTTTAAACAACAATGTTGGTATTTTTGTAGCTGAATGTTCGGTATAGATCAGAGCGTTCCACTGCTCTACAAACAAAAGAAATTTAAGTGGGGGGGATTAGCTCTGGATTATATTTGTCTATACCTATAGTGTTTTATAAAATTGTTTATAAATTATTGTAAAGATATAATTTCTTTTTGTTTTCCTTATATTGGTAGGATAGAAACTGTTTTTCTTCAGAAAGTTCTGACATTCTAAAGGCAATTTTGCCCTCTTGTGTGTACATTTTAGCCTTGGTGTTTATACCATGTGGCAGGCTGCTTTGTGTTGGTGCTTGAAAGTGACTTTATTAAGCCCATATAGGAGTACCTTTGTCATGTTTTGAAATAAATAATTAAAACGTGTAAAGTAAAATTCTAACTATTTAAATTAATCAGCTTATAATAAGCAACAGCCATTTTTTTTTTTTTTTAGAACAGTTGGGATATTACCTCTGTCCAAGTGCTGAATATGATTTAAATTAATTTAAATGGCCACTAAGAGTAAGAGTGTTACATTGTACATGTATTATTTAAACTAAAGACAAATGGTAATTAGAATTACATTCTGTATCGATGCATTTTTTCTTTGTTGTAAAAGATTTGCAACTTTCTATAGAACTGTAATTTAGTAAACATTTGTTTACAACTTTAATGCATTAAAGTTACTTTTTTTTCATTTCTTGTAAAACACCACAGGCCCTTAAGGCATTTAATGTCTGTGCCAATTGTGTATGGCTTTGATACACTATGTAAATATTAAAAGAACACAGAGTAATTTAAGTAAAATAAAACATGGATTGTGTATTCTTTGGCAGGATGTCCATTATATTACCTACTGCATGCCTAACTGTCAAGTTTTGTCGTTATGAATATTATTATTGTTCAATTGGCATTGTTTATAGACCCCCTTAGAAATCGGCATCCCCATTTTCTCTTTTAAAAATTTTTAATTTTATTTAAACACTTTATTGCTTTTTCGCCCCACCTCCATAAGAAACCAATTGGATGACAATAAATAGTGTCTACCCATGGAGCAATTGCTCCATGGTCTACCCGGGTAGAAACTATAACCCGGAGAATCGGTTTTACACTACATGTAAAAAGTTAACCCCGCAATTCAGCTTAATTACCCGCTTTTTAGTGCGCACCCGGGTAATTTTGTAACCGCATTCATATCAAGCAAACGACAACCTGGAGAATGTGCATTGCTTGACCTTTGTACTCCAACAATCCTTTGCGCTCACAACAGCTTGACAGAAAAATGACGCCCAACATGAAAACAGTAGCGTTGATCGTACCATGGAGGAATTTTGGGGTTGTTCTAAAACCCCCTCGACCCCCTCGACCCACGACCCCTCGAGGTACGTTCTGAAACCCGGAGTTCGTATACGGCCGGAGTTCGAATACGGCCCAGTTCGAATATACGGCCCCAGTCTAGTATAGGCCGTTTTCCAAACCCCTGGCTTTGGCTCCGTATCTGGCTACAGCCCATTGCTAAACTGTATAAATGAAGCCTAATGAAGCCTGAACGAAGACAAATCTGGGGTTTGGAAAACAGCCTAAGTTAAAACGCATGCTGCGTGCGCGCTGCACACAATAATTACTGAACACGGAGGATCGGCTGAACCATGCTGAACTAAACCATGGAGGAATGACTAAACTGAACGTTGATTTGTATCTCATTTGTTTTCCATGCGCGCTCGCGCTCGAGCTCACCAGCCGCACATTGTAGGTCGGGGCGGACATACGTCACAGGCCGGTAGTCACGTGATGACAACCAGCGCGCCGCGCCGATGAAAACAATGTATGACGACTGCACTGCAGCATGCAAGACTAGACTGCACGCGCGATCATCATCGGCGCGGTACGGACGTGTACATGTACGTGACGCGTTAGAATAAAGGTTCCCGGATGTCCGCCCCGTACGTACAGTAAATACGTATAAATCGCTACCTCGAGCGCGCCTTTCGTTTTAGACCGTTCAAAATACGTGTCGAGACGACAACGTATAATATCCAATCAAAAGCCAAGGTAGACAATAGACCCGGTATACCGAGGCTGCTCCAATCATGTGTCGGTACCAAGCTAGAAACACGCCCAGTGTTTGCATATTTTTTACTAATGAATATCGCCTATTGCATATTCACTTTCACGCCACATTTCAAATTCCTGAGACCATCCACGTGGGTCTTAAGTGAGAATGCGCTGGTACACACGGAAAAGACTGGTCATGAGGCGTGTTATTGTTGGTTGCTTTATATACAAGATTTTCCTTACAATGAACGTGGACTGTCGTTTTATATTGGCACGTGGATCGTGATTTCGTTTAGTGCTTTTTGTCCAGGGAAAATAGTTTTGACCTCACACAAATTGCAATATAATTTTTTTCACCACAGTGCGCTTCTATAAGGTCTCTAGAATGACATACTAAAAATCTCTAAAAACCCAAGTGATGGAAATATGACTAAATTGCATAATTATTATGTCATTCTAGGGACCTTATAGAAGTGCACTGTGATGACAAATATTCTATTGCAATTTGTGTGAGATCAACCAAACAAAATAAGGTATTTTCCCTGGACTATTATTGTTTCAGCAAACAAGTAGCTGCTGACACCGTACAATAAAGTATCTATCTTTCTTCCATTACAGGTACATTGTATATAATGGGGTACCATTCATGGGTGTTTACCTTGGTTTTCATTTAAAATTCATGTAAAAGTTCCGTTTCTAGTTATAATTTGAAGGTAAGGTTCTATAGAACAATATGGGTTGGAGTGTCAAGCCCTCGAATATTTTGGGGTCCATTTTCTCAATGACCGATTAAAAGTGGCACTTGGGTACGGACTGTAGGCGTTATTAGCTAACTTCACAAACATACATTTATTCTGACGTACAAACCGTGTTAGTATTCTAGTATTCTTATAAGCTTATTTTTTATTATCGGCAGACCCAAACAGCAGGGGGGGTGGGGGGGGGGGGGGGGGGCACAACAGTGGCGACACAACAGTGGCGACGCTAAAAAGCAAACAACCAACACAATGAAGAAAAGCAATGCACAAAACGTATGAACAATATATGGGACTAGAGACCTCCCCCCCCCCCCCCCCCCCCCCCCCCCCCCCCCCCCCATCGACCTCCTTTGTGGTGGTCATTGTGCTGGCAGTTTCTCTGTAGGGTTTTATTTGGTTTTTTATTTTTTGGGGGGTGCGTTAGGTAACAATAGTCTAGGAAGTGTATAGGTATGGGGGACTAAAGCCTTGTTCGCAATGGACTTAATTTGGGCAAACTAACCGAGCCGATGGGTAACTTACCCATTTCAAGTCCAGTGCGAACAGCCTGGGTAACTTTCCTCACAGGTAACTTACCCACACCGCTTGGGTAGTTTAACCGAGCCAGAGGTGCCCAGGAAGATTGACCAGGTCAGTTTAACCGAGCAAGAAAATCCAGTGCGAGGGACGGGATATATCATAATACCCAAATATGGGAATAAAATTATATTACACGGCAGGTAGGAACGAGTTCATGCAAATTGTGGCACCACTTGGATTTTTGAAGACTTTAACACGGAAAATAGAAATGCACTGTGGTTAAAAAAAGGTTGCAATTTATGAGGTTCACTGAACAAAATGAAGTATTTTGTCTCAACTATTACTATCGATGACATAACAACATAACAACTATTAAGAAAGACACGGACACAATTAACAATTCTCAACCATTTATGTTAATACCTTGCTGGTTGTCAATCAAGGCCGGATCTACAACACTTGTTTTTGTATTTTTTGAAAGGGGAGAGGGTGGGTGGGTTCGGGTTGGGTTGGAGGGGTTGAGGGGGGGGGGGGGGGGGGGAGGTGGAAAGAGGAGGGGGGGGGGGCGGCTGAATTTTTTATTTGCTGCCGAAAAGGTGGGTCAAAAAATGTTTTACCCCAAATTAAATAATGAAAAGTAAGGCTTAAGGTTTGTGGGTAGTGTTCACAATGGCTGTTTTTTTTGCCAAAAAGATGTTCTTTGGTGTTATTTAATTATCATTTTCTGCACGAAGATTATATGCAAACAGGCGCATAGTCTCCCTGAGTTCTTCCGATACTTGTGGTAGTGTGTGGGTCACATATTGATAGAAGGCCTCATGGCTCCTTCGAATTACCTCATGTAACGGGAGCCTCCCAGGTTCACGTCGGGGTAGGGGTATGTTATTTCCCACGATCACAGGCTGGTTTGGAGGAAGCACTGGCTGGTTTTGAATGGAAGGAGCTGGCTGGTTCTGCAGAAAAGCTGGCTGGTTTGGCAGGAAAGCTGGCTGGTTTGGCAGGAAAGGGGCTGGCTGGTTTGGAATAGGAGGAGCTGGCTGGTTTGGCATGAAAGCTGGCTGGTTAGGCAGGAAAGGGGGTGGCTGGTTTGGCAGGAAAGCTGGCTGGTTTGGAATGGGAAGAGCTGGCTGGATTCCCACGGGGTGATCGGGCTGGTTTGGAATATGAGGAGCTGGCTGGTTTGGCAGGAAAGCTGGCTGGTTTGGAATGGGCGGAGCTGGCTGGACGTCCACAGGGTGATCGGGCTGGTTTGGCACAGGGGGGGCTGGCTGGTTTGGCAGGGGAGCTGGCTGGTTTGGAATGGGAGGGGCTGGCTGGATTTCCACGGGGTGATCGGGCTGGTTTGGGTAAGGGGGAGCTGGCTGGTTTGGTAGCAGCTGGCTGGTTTTGCAGGAAAGCTGGCTGGTTTGGCTGGATTTCCACGGGGTGATCGGGCTGGTTTGGGTAAGGGGGAGCTGGCTGGTTTGGTAGCAGAGCTGGCTGGTTTTGCAGGAAAGCTGGCTGGTTTGGCTGGATTTCCACGGGGTGATCGGGCTGGTTTGGGTAAGGGGGAGCTGGCTGGTTTGGTAGCAGAGCTGGCTGGTTTTGCAGGAAAGCTGGCTGGTTTGGCAGGATTTCCACGGGGTGATCGGGCTGGTTTGGCACTGGGGGAGCTGGCTGGTTTGGCAGGGGATGAGGTGGCAGGGGGTGAGCTAGCTGGTTTGGCATGGGGGGCGGCTGGTTGTAAACGGGAGGCAGTACTGGCTGGAAAAGGCGCTCTCTCCTTTCAGCGGGATTTCCGCGGGCAGCATATCGCATATCCATTGCTCGTTGATCTTGAAGCCTGAAATGAAATTTGTATCCATGATTAAGCAATACTATTTGTTAAGCCTTTCTATAAAAGTTACATTATTGCCATCTTTTGGCCTCTAATCTATAGCCGCATTGTGACCTTTAGTATACTGGCATTTTCGCATGTATCACAAGGGTGCGTAAATGTTCGAGCTAAATTTTGTAACATTTCTGCATTTCAATGGTCATGACTTTTGTTTTCAGAACCCATTCATAACATCTTATTCAGAACCAAAAGTTTAAACTTTTGTTAAGCACTAACGTTTGGATAACCTTTGAGAAATCGTTTGCGACCGTAACAAAATGGGGTTAAAGTACCTTACTACGTCTCTAAGAATGACGTCTCTGACTCGCCGTCTTCGCTGTGTTGCATGTACTGCTGATGGAGTTGGTTTTGGTTGTTAGCATGCTGCATGATATACTGCACCACCAGACCCCAGTTATTTCCGTGAGACCGATAACCTGCTAATATAAGGCGCCGCTCTTCCAGAGAAACACGAATCGCCGCTCCCCTTTCGTGCGCCATGTCAGTATATAGACCACCAAACGGTTTATTCCACGAGAATGATACAAGACCTCCCTAGATGAAAGCATGTATGTCAATGACATCGACAGTTCAATCATAAGAGTAGGAATTATCACCTTATTTTTACCCCTTTGACAGTTACACCCATTAACTTCTTTCTCCTTAAACAACGTGTCCCCCCCCCCCCTCCCCCTCCCCTTCCCAGGACACTGCATTGTTAAAATGTTCATTCATTTTCTTTTCATCTTCACACACCTTTGTCTGTCCTTTAATTACTCGCTCTTGGACTACCCTTCCCCATTTAATCTATCATTTTTTGTCCTTCCACGGGGTTTCCGTTTTTTAATGGACTTTGGTCTGTCAATCAAACAGCACCCATTGTTCGTTTTTGTTTGCAGAGTTCCTTGTAATTTAACCTAAACTCGGGCGCCTACTGACAAACGACCAATTCGGCGTGTCAATCAAACTGTGTGCATTGACCAAAAATATTTAGACTTTTGGTCGAAGTTACTTATGAACAGTTGCAACAGGCGTGGTCAAACCAAACACCCAGGTACCGCATTTATAACCAAAATGCCGAAAAATGTTAAGAAATGGTGAAAATATGCAAGTCGTGGCGTAATGTTAATCACACACCCGTATTCGAATCACGACATTAGTTGTTGCCGTTTTCAAAACCAAAAGCAAATCTCCAAGCAGGCTAATTTATTTTGGTGTGTGCAAAGGCAAACAAAAAGAAACCTTTTAAAACACAACATACTCAAATTGAAAACTCGTTAGGGGAAACAAATATTGGTTTTTTTGGAGAGCACGAGGCACGCATCTTTACATTCGGGTAACGCTGGATGCGATTGATGAGTTTTGAATATGCCAGATAAACCAGTTCCAATGAAAAACTATTTAAAGAAATTTTCTTAACGTTATTGTCGGTAATATAGTCTTCCTTTTTAATGAATTGAATGTTAATATTTTCCAAAGTTATGGTTCTGGATAATAAAGTGCTTCTGAGAAGTGATTTGGAACAGGTGTGCAACTTTCTAGTCTTTACGAAATAAACATCACATGGCCCTTTGTCAAGTCAAGAAAAGTCTGAGCTATACATCTGAGGCATGCGCGTTATGGTCAATGAGTAAACTAAACATAGTCTTGGTTGCATGAAAAATAAATGTCGCCTGGCCTGCTAAAATATCACCTTATGTTTGTGAGAGCAGATAATTGATTGGTCCGTAAAATTATTCCTTGTCCCACTCACGCGCCCCAATCGTAAATTCTGACATTACCACCAACAGTAAAACAGCTATTGGACTTGACGAAAACTGTGCCTTTACAACTATTCATAATGGAAGTCCATATCTAGTTTCTTAATAAATAAAATAAAAGATACATATCCATTACATATTTCCTGCCATAACCAGCCCATGGGTTTTCCTTAACTCGTTTTTTTACCCGAAATCGTCAGGACAAAACATGCTTTACAAATGCAAATAAAATGCTGAAAAGTACTGCAAATGATTGGCTAGCAGTTACTCAACCATTATTTTGACCAAAACAGAAACACCCCCCATCTCCCCCCCCCCTTTCTCCTCCCCCTCCACTCCTCTCCCCTGCATCCCCTCCCCCTCCCCCAATCCTCCTCCCCTCTCCCTTTACAAATGCAAATAAAATGCTAAAAAGTACTGCAAATGATTGGGTAGCAGTTGCTCAACCATTATTTTGACCAAAACAGAAAAGACCCCCCCCCCCACCTCTTCTCCCTCCCCCCTTTCTCCTCCCCCTCTCCATCCCCCTGCACCCCCCCCCCCCCTCCCATCCCGTCCCCTTCCACCTCCCCCTCCTCTTCCCCCCGATCCCCCAATGCCCCCCGACCCTCAACTGCTAGTTTCGGCATGAAAACCTACAGTCACGTCAAATAACATAAATAAATGATGGCTTTAAAGAATCTTCATTTTTTCTGGTTTTGTTGGCTAACATAATAACTGCAATTTGAATGCTTCCTCGTTGACAGCTTCTTAATCAAAATATCTGTCACGCAACTGACATAAATCATGTACACGTCTTCTGTCTGTTCTGGCTTCAAACTGTGTTTGTTTTGACATTAAAATAAAATATAAAAAATGCCAACACTAAATATAACCAGCTAATTTAATGGATTTCTGCGGATAGGGTGATGTGTCTTTGCGCCAGAAAAGCGCACAGTTCAGCAACAATTGGCATCAGCCAGCGAGGGTGTCTGTAAACTTCCTTCACAGCCCGGTATGTCTTGAAGTATGCCATGACGTGCTCTACACGAATTCTGCATCTTGCGTGTTCCTCGTTGAATATATGCATGGCAGTGCGGTCCTCATCGTTCCCAACTTGCTGAATTTGGTCCGCTCTAAACCTTGTCATGATGGGGTACCGATTTGCATACCCATTGTCCCCGAGAAGACATACTTCATTTGGAAATGGTAGTTCCAAGCCGGGCCCAATATTAGGCATCAGACGAAACTGACCGGAATCATTCAGGTGACCAAGAAATCCACACTGAACAAATCGGATTTTGTTTTCGGTGTCGATCACAATCTGCATGGATGAAAGAAAAACATGGTATTGGTACGTTATTCTGTGAACCAAGTTGAAGAAAAAAACTGTGGGGTTTCCCCACGCGTTTTTGCACAGGGGACACTGGGGCCCAGTATACAAAAGTATTTGGGTCCCACCTATGGTGCTAGACCCATTCCGCAAAAACAAATACATTATTATGTCATTGTAAAGTTCCTCGTACTTACTAACGTTAGACGAAACACCGGGAATCCATTTTAACCGAGTTTAAAATTGATTGTTTTATTGTGGGTAACCTTTAGTGTCCATCTTATTCCAACGCATAATATCAGTAATTTGGAAAATTTACAGCTAAAATGTAACAGGGAAAATAAATTAGGAAAAGAAAAAAGTTATTTACCTGAGTGCTCATGCAGTGAAAACGAGAATACCCACTGTAGAATTCGTGCTGCGCCTCCGTTTGCGGTCTATGGATTTCATGCAGAGTGCCGTCGATAGCGCCCACTGCATCGGGAAAAATCGGCCACCGACCTCTAAACGAAAGCCACTCTTCCGGCGTGGGCCATGATATTTGTGAATTGAAGTAATACCAAAGTAAAGGAACAATAACGTACATGTCTCTTGTAATTGATGCTGGTGAAATGTTAAAAAGAGTAGCTAAAACGTCGTAGGTGGGGTATTGTCTCAGCCAAATTAGTGTCATGAGTATTCGGTTCCTCGATGAATGCCGGTGTCTTCGCCCATGCCCTTGATTTGTAATCAATGGATGGAGGTCAGCTGAGATGTCCGTAAGCGAGTCTGGTGTCTCTCCACACATTCTGAAAAATCTCGATGGATCTCTCTCCAGATCAGCAAATACATCTCTTGGGTTGATATCTGCGTGTCCAGCAAAGTCGGGGTAAAGGAGGGTGTACAGCCTGGGAACTGGCAAAGGCAAACCGAATATGCAGCTAAAGAGGAACACTCGGACCATAGAGTCGAACGAAGTCCAGAGAAAGGATAGATGCTCATATTCTGCATCATTTACCATGTGTAATGGAATGATAAAAATCAAGGCGACGTAGCAAAGCTTTAGGAACGAAAATGCTACCACAGGATTCATAATGGATGCACCGTGAAATTTATTACAATATTTCAAGTTACGAGAAAGAGCTGGTGTGGCCCCTAATCCAGCAGGGTTCCTTTCCACACGTGCATGTGAACAACTGTGCGCTTCAGGGTGAAAGCTCGTACAGGGATTTCATTCGACCTCGTGCGCACGGCACATATGACTGAAGCAAGAAACACAATGGAGGGAACCCCCTCCCCCCCCCCCCCCCCCCCCCCCCCCCCCCACCTCCTTTGTGGCGGTCATGGTGCTTGTGGAATGCTGTGGTTTCTCAAAAATTCTGTTTAGGTTTTTAGAGGGGCGGGGGTGAGAGGGGAGGCTGGGGGGGGGGGGGGGGTTTGCTCCAGGTAACAATAGTCTAGAGAGTGTATATGTATCGGGGTAAGGGGGAAGTTCCTTCGGTCTCATGTTGTGCTCTCAAAAAACAGCTCAGGCCAGAAAGTAATTCCCCCGGCGATTGAAGGGGCTTATCTCTGTTAATGTTAAAAATAATACATGAGGGGCAAGCCCTCGGACTACTCTCACACAAAAACGGCGCGCTACCGAGTGTATACCCCCTTAACACCCTCCAACATTTCTTTATTTTATTACAATTGCTTGAACGAAGGCCTTATAATACATTTTCACTGTTGAATTTGTTTTAAATGGGAAAATGTTCATTCACGAGACACGAACAACATTGCTTACAATTAAGCATTGACAGTTGTCGAGCTGTCACAGTAGCCTCGAGATGAACTAGGGATTAAAAGGCCTGTTTTTTTCCCGAAGAGTTTTTTTCAGTTTCAACTTTATGAAAAAGGAAAACGGACACTTGTTGTGAATCTATGCAATGTGGCTTCACCCAACTACGGGGAAACAGAAATATGCGTAAGATGGAGAGTGGCCGGCCTGCCGTGCTGCATTCGTGCAAAATATTAGCAAAGAAAAACAATTGTGTGGTGTCACAAGATGGCGTTAAAATATAAAGCGACAAGTCTATGACAAATTGAGAGAAAATGACCTGAAAGTTTGTCCTCCACGTTGCCAATGACTGAAACCACTTCCGTCCTGCCAGGGTCATTTATGTGAACCGCATGCGTGTATCATTAACAGAAACTTGATTGAGGCAGAAGACTGGATAGGAAGAAAGCTAGAACGAGGCGAACTGAAGGATTTGCATATACAAAAGACCGCGACGGTCACAAGACTGGATAAGAAACAAAGCTTGAACAAGGCGAGCTGACAGATTAAAAAAGAACAAGAGACCACGACGGTATGAAGACTGGATAGGAACAAAGCTTGAACGAGGCGAACTGACGGATTTACATTTACAAACGACCGCGACGGTCAGAAGACTGGATAGGAACAAAGCTTGAACGAGGCGAACTGACGGATTTACATTTACAAAAGACCACGACGGTCAGAAGACTGGATAAGAAACAAAGCTTGAACGAGGCGAACTGACGGATTGAAAAAGAACAAGAGACCACGACGGTATGAAGACTGGATAGGAACAAAGCTTGAACGAGGCGAACTGACGGATTTACATTTACAAAAGACCGCGACGGTCAGAAGACTGGATAGGAACAAAGCTTGAACGAGGCGAACTGACGGATTAAAATAGAACAAGAGACCACGACGGTATGAAGACTGGATAGGAACAAAGCTTGAACGAGGCGAACTGACGGATTAAAAAAGAACAAGAGACCGCGACGATATGAAGACTGGATAGGAACAAAGCTTGAACGAGGCGAACTGACGGATTAAAAAAGAACAAGAGACCGCGACGATATGAAGACTGGATAGGAACAAAGCTTGAACGAGGCGAACTGACAGATTAAAATAGAACAAGAGACAACGACGGTATGGAGACTGGATAGGAACAAAGCTTGAACGAGGCGAACTGACGGATTAAAAAAGAACAAGAGACTACGACGATATGAAGACTGGATAGGAACAAAGCTTGAACGAGGCGAACTGACGGATTTATAAAGAACAAGAGACCACGACGGTATGAAGACTGGATAGGAACAAAGCTTGAACGAGGCGAACTGACGGATTAAAATAGAACAAGAGAATACGACGGTATGAAGACTGGATAGGAAGAAAGGCAGCTAGAACAGGTGAACTAACGGAATAAAAAGAACAAGAGACCGCGACGGTCACAATACTGGATAGGAAAAAAATTTGAACGAGGCAAGGCGAGTCATTTAATAATATAAATAATAATTTAATAATAATAATGCTATGTTCTTACCGTGACGTCATATTTTGTGGGCGGGGGGGCACGGTGCATATTGCTTTTGATTTTAGGGTCACGATTAATGAGCAAACATAAACAAATATGACTTGTTTTGTAGTTATTAGCGTTATTAAAGCGTATATTTCGCCATACTAAAGTTTTGAACTTCAGGTACCCTTCAAGGCATTTACTCGCGATGGCGTTTGGAACAAATCTAAATGGTTGAGCTGAAGGGTAGTGTTGTAACAATTTTCGATGCATAAACGCTGGTCCTGATAGGTATTAATATAAGAAAGTACAATGTTTTTAGGACAATTTATTAGAAGTACATATTTTTTGGTTCGCGTACATATACGCATTGGTTTGACATCTTTTCGATTTGCATTGGTTTCGACCCCCCCCCCCCCTCGTACAGACCTTGAGCCATGTATGCATGGTGTGCACAATGTTTAACCCCCCCCCCCCCCTCCCTTCTTGTGTACGTATTTAGGTCGATGTTATTACAGTGATACACATGTCTTTCTCGCTTATCTATATTATTTTATTACATAGTGTTCAAACTATGGTGACTCGAATTGACTAGACTCGATTATTGACTCGACTGTACTCGGCCAATCATGACCCCATAACTGGACTCGAGTCACTTCTTTAAAATGGCTAGACTCGATCGACTCGAGTCACAAAAATCAGTGACTCGTTACAACTATGGAGACCACAGACTGGATGAGATGAACGCCCAATAAATAACAACATAAGGTACTACGGTTCGACACTGAACTAGCACAACCGCATTTAAATATCATCACCATGGGTATAGATACCGGAGCAAATTTGTGATGGTTTTATAACAACTAGAGGATGCCGCGCTTTGGGCGGCACCCGCTAGCTGGGTGGAATCGTAACTTATAGATAAACCTTGTTGACGTTCTGAAAACACTGTGATTGTATGGCAAGCAAACTTATGGAGTAGAATACCGGCTAGGTGTGTGTGTGTTATGAACTTGCTTGTTTGTCATTCCATGATGCTTTTTAAAGTTTGTTTCATGTTTCAAAAAGTTGTAGATAAATCGGAAAATTTTTATACACTTTATACAACCTAATACACCTTGTGGTTCACGTATTATCTAGCTAGTTTTGAGGCCTAGATTGATGTGTACATTTGCCTCAAAAAGTATTATTGTTATCTAATAAGATCAGATCCAACGCAAAAAGTTAGCCCGCTCCCCCCCCCCCCCCCCCCCAAACCCCCAACCCCCCGTACCGCCCCGGCCCCGCCCGCCAATCCCCCATCTCTTCCACCAATCCCCCATCTCATCCACCTCCCCCAGGCTTTCATCAAACCCAAATGAATGAAAATGTCTACCAATGGCCTATCCTTGCAGGGGCGCGTTTGTCCAGGCTAATTAAATTCCCGGCTGGCTCTTACGGCCGGGCGCGATACAAGCCATAAAAACTGAACAAAGACGAAACATTCCACGGCTGGATGAGCGTCTTCGCTAGTACCCTGTACATGTTGTTATAACAAACCGCGGACAAAGCTTCCTTAATTTAAATAAATTAGGTCATGCTGAATATGTAACAATTATCTTTGCATTACTAATAACAAAAGCCTAAGGTGACGACCGGTCGTCACCTGGCCAACGATTGGACGAGGCCCCGGTGGGAGGGCTGTATTGTTTTGCACGGCTTTTGATTGGATATGAGATGTACACCGTTTACCGTGTCGTATGAACCCGTCTAAAACGAAAGAACACTACTGAAACACTACATGTACTGTACGTCGCGCGCCATTAGCCTCTGTCATGAAATGACGAAAATCAACCGAAGAGGGCGTTTTGAGGAAATTTGTCAATATGGCTTCCGAGCTCGCGCGTAAAACTAACGTAAGTAGCTATACCATGGAGGAAAGACAATAGATAGTTAGTGAATTGCGGGGAAATACTTAATAAAAAATGGCCAATCATAAAACTAGATTTTCTTTCCTGCACTTGAAAAGACCCGCCGTATATTTATGCTCCTTAGAAAACCGGTTAGGCCCAATTAACATTTAAACAAAACAAAAAATTCAGTGGCACTGAACTGAAGCTTTATTTGAAAGCCATATTTGAATGCCAAACAGTAAACAAATTCTGGGGCCAATTCATACAACTTGATACATGTACAAGCAATATTATTTTTGTATTTTTAATTATTTTTTGACATCAAATATAAATTTGGGGCTTTACACACAAGCACTTGGTTCACATAATTACTATATGGACGTTAAACCTCAACATTCCTAATCCTGCAATGTTAATTTAAAAACCAGTTTTAAATACTGTCACATTAAATGTACAGACGCCTGTGAAATCTAGTAATATTTTACCCTTTTATTGACTGAAACCTGACATTAAAAGAACTTCGTAAATATTAAACTTGAATTTTTCAAGAATTATTCAATTGCGCCACGACCAATTAGGGAGCACTCGGTCGATTGTGTGCACAATTTCTGGACGCCACCGTTTTGGTGTTTTTTTTCGGACTAAGCTTACACCTAAATTGTTAACAGAGGATAAATAGCAAGCATTAATAACATTAACATGGTAAAGGTACAATGAATTTGCAGTTTGTCAACAAAGAAGTATGGCAACATTGCATGAGGAAAGTCGGCCCAACATTAACTGTTTATAAACAATGTAAACGTCGAAGTACAGCTATAGCTCTCCCAAAGGTCGAGTTGTCTCAACGGGCGAGTTGTCTCAACGGGCGAGTTGTCTCAACGGTCGACTTGTCTGACATCTGCTAGCTACGCACGTACGTATATAGCGCAGCACGCTTTCACAAACTGACCATTTTTTCAGTCGCTGTTTCTTTCTCTTTCGTAATTTTACGGTTTTGGATGACATTTAGCCTTATGCCTACGATTTATCCTTTCGAAATAACCACAGCCTTTAGAGCTCCGTCGTAAGCCATAAAGTTCTGACATCGACGACACACGTGTTGCTGTTGGTAAGCGCCGCCATTTTGACAATTTTCCTCGCGTTGACCTTTTAGAAAGGTCATGACAGAGGCTAATGCAGCAAAACGACACGACGGGAATTTGAATTCAGGCCGTAAACACTGGTTCGCAATTGGGATACAATCTGATTTTGGGTCGGGCCGGCCTTGCGAAACAGTTTGTACATTATGCGTGCGTAGTGTGTGGTATAGAGTGCAAGTTAGTCGAGGGGTCGTGGGTCGAGGGGGTCGAGGGGGTTTTAGAACAACCCGGAATAAGAAGGAAGCTCCATGATCGTACTATTTCTGAATTATATTTCTAAAATTCGGCGTTATGAAAGAGGAACTCTGGATATATGTACGTGTATAAAATGACAAGCCGATAGAAAAATGTGTTTCCCTACACGTGTACGTTTAAGAATGGTGCCTTGCATTTATTGTACGTAAAACCATGGAGCTATAGCTCCATGGTAAAACAAACTTATTAAGACGAGTTACCGAACACTGCAGACTGCATGTCTTTCAGTACGTACACGTAAAAATAAAGCCGCAACATAACTACTAAATAAAATAATTTATTACGTCATTGTTTGACTTTCGCAGCGCGCACTCGCAAGGCTGGCTGGTAAAATTTGACGAACAGACCCGGGTTGAAGAAAACCCGGCGAGCATTATTCACGCTACTGAAAGTAACCCGGAGAATTGTCTCAAGGCCGTCGTTAACCCCGAGATCGGTGGGTTAACCCACCTCGCGAGTAGGGTTAGAAATTACCCAGGTTAAGTGGGGTTTCGAGGCAGTTAACCCGGAGAATTTCTAACCCCGAGAAGTGTAGTGTGAACACTCCAAATAACCCGGGTAATCTCGGGGTTAATATTTCGTTAACCCCGAGATAACCCGGACTGCATAGTGTGAAACCGGTACTGGTTTTCCAATGAATGTTTAAACTGGCTAACATATTAATCCCGGCCATGCCTATGTACAAAGAAAACATCTTCTTAATATCTCCCCGACAATAACATCTCCTACATCGCCGGGGTGGTTGAGACACTTTGCTCCAGTGTACGAAGAGAGGATTGCTGTCTTGTGGTGTATTTAATTCAGGTTGAAAAAAAAAGAAAAATGGAAATTTACAAAAATGTCCTGTGGTATTACCACAGGACAGAATACCACAAGATATTACTACACAGATTCCTGTGGTTTTTTGGGACATTACCACAGGCCCTGTGGTATATGTCCCAAAAAACCACAGGAATCTGTATGGTAATATCCATGTGGTATACTGTCCTGTGGTAATACCACAGGACATTTTTGTTAGCACCACGGTGTGGAGTGTGTGCGATTTTGTTTTGGGGGCTTAAATGGTGGTTGGAAATCTGTGTGTGAATTACTTTTGTTAAAGGGAATATACAACATTTGCAAACATAACCCAAAAAATTGCCAAGTTATCACAAAATACTTGATTGGACTGTTTATGGCAGTCTGAAGCATCCTGTAAAATGGCTCCTGGTGTGCTGATATTTTCGAGTATAGTGGTATTTTTGTATCATTCTCCAACGCTGGTCGGCCAACAATCCCTTTTTTTTAAATACTGCTCATAATTGTTCATACTTAGTTATTCGACATTTTCTTTGCAATTGATTACACATCTGTGAAAGGGTACAACTGACTCTCTGACTTTACGATTCCCTAACGTCAACAAATTGCTCCGTTTCATCTTAAGTGGGGTCTACAAGAACACGATTGGTTTTCTTAATTTTTCCAGTATCTACTAACCTAAAACATCAACTCGTCACCGTCTCCACAAAGTAACACTATATGTCACGTGATACGCCCGACCCCTTTCATGCGTTTTCACGAAGTAACGCAAAGCCCATAGCCAATACATGACGGATAGCGTCACTTCGTGAAAACTCACAAATCAGATACGCTGTTTACGAGTTTTCACGAAGTGACGCTATCCGTGTGTATTAGCTATGGGCTTTGTGTTACTTCGTGAAAACGTCAGAAATGGCCCCGCGTATATATCGAGTTTCCACGAAATGACGCTATCCGTGTGTATTAGCTATGGGCTTTGCGTTACTTCGTGAAAACGCCAGAAAGGGGTCGCGATTCAGCCATGACATTAGTGTTACTTCGTGATGACGCTGACGAACTATGTAAGTGTAACAATATTTGTAAACTAACCCCAAAACAAATAACTCATCCATTTCTGAAAATTACAGCAAAAGCTTAATGATAAGGTCAAAAAGGTGGTATGGAAACAAAAGGACAACATTTCAACATACTGGTAGATGCTGTATCCAGAAATATCTTTATTTAAATTTGAGCACAAACCAGAACTGCACTGTGACCGTACACTGTGTTCGTGGTATGAGATACGGATCGCACTCATTATATGGGTGTTTTGAGTATTTTGAATCTGTTACAGTTGACAGCTACTGCAAAAATCTGCAGCTGAAAGATAAAACTGGTAATAAATACCATTTATTTTGCAATTAGCAATTAGTAAATAGGCATTGAAAGCAATAGATCCCAAAGTTAAGCGTACATTTTCTCAGTTTTCTCAAAGTTTATATATGTAGGACCAATGAGCTGGAATTTCCAGTTGTTATGCAACTTTATAAATAACAAGCAAGGTCTAGAAATGCGTACATTTAAACCCTAGCTGGATTGAATGCTTGCATATGGTTTATACAAGAGCATGGTAACCGGTGCCCCTCAATAATTAAAGGCCTAAAAATCAAAGAATTCCTGAGAAACCGCAACACTCCGCAAGCACATTGAATCTCCGTTTCATATATTGCTTCATATAAAAGAGCAGGATTGCAAGAAGACCCAGGGGGAAAAGTAGGAGAAAAGTAGCATCAAATTTTTTTAAAAGCAGTTCTGTCGTTCTTGTGTCCTGCAGTTCTTGTGTGCTGCAGTTCTTGCATTGTGCCGTTCTTGTGTTGTGCCGTTCTTGTGTTCCGCGGTTCTTGTGTTGTGCCGTTCTTGTGTTCCGCGGTTCTTGTGTTGTGCCGTTCTTGTGTTCCGCGGTTCTTGTGTTCCGTGGTTTTTGTGTTCCGCAGTTCTTGTGTCCTGCGGTTCTTGTGCCCTGCAGTTCTTGTGCCCTGCAGTTCTTGTGCCCTGCAGTTCTTGTGTTCTGCAGTTCTTGTGTTCTGCAGTTCTTGTGTTCTGCAGTTCTTGTGCTCTGCAGTTCTTGTATCCTGCAATTATTGTGTTCTGTTGCTCTTGTGTTCTAGTCTGGTTATTGTGTTCTGGTATTTCTATGATGCCAATTCAGAAGCCTAATTGGTTGCCATGGTTTTCTGGATCCAGTCCTGGAAGTTGAAGACGTCAGCGTAAATGGACGGAATTCCAATTTGAGCACAAGGTACCAGTCCCCAGCTGACAACACCTGCTAGCTCCCACTTGCCGCTGCTGTTCTTGATCACAAATGGTCCGCCACTGTCACCCTGCATGTTGGTATGAACAAAATAAGGTACGAAATAGGACTTTATCTACATATATTTCATTGGTATAACTATACAAGGATGTTCTCAAACCATGTGTCTCGCCTACTTTCGCGATTGTTCTACAACTTGACCTCAAATGACACTTGACCTCTACATTTGCCTTTTGACACGACCGATCATAAAGGTTACAATATTGCATGGATGAACCAAGGTTGATTCCAATTTGACTTCAATTTTGTAAATGAGACAAGAGACGCATTTTTAGAACTGACTTCAAATGACCGCTGACCTTAGTATTTGATACAACCATGCTATGAAGGTTACAATATTGCATCCTTGACCAAATTTGATTGGAATTGGACTTCAACTGTGCACATAACACCAATTTTTCTGACCCAAAATGACACATATACTATACGTACAGGCTATACTGTGGTATATATATATGTTCTCTTTCGGAACATTTGTTCAGGCGAGACAACAATCAATTGAAACATATATGTAAAGCGATCAAGCAAAATGAGTCTTAAGTCAACCCTAGTCACATCTGAGTTTCTTGTACTTTTATTTGCAGGGCACTTTAGCTTGAAATTGGTGAAAACACCATGTTGATATGACTTTCGATTCAAAAGTTGCGACATGTTTAGCAATGATCACATTGAAAAGAAGTAAAGCCAATTGGGTTTAAAGTTATAGTATTCAATTGAGTCGTTGAAAAGTACACTTTTTATACTTGGCAGAACAAAGTCCTTAGCAGCGATAACTTTGGTGCAAGGTGTGGCAATTAAACTTGGCAAAGAAAATAGTACGATACGTTATGCCAAAGAAAAAACATCCGTGAGATTAGTTTGCCTACAGCAATTTTATTATTTTTATCTTTTATTTAGTACTAGATCTATTATACTAGATTTGTATAATATCTCATCAAATACAGGTTTCTGGACTTCGTTTTCAATAACTTTGCAATCTTTGGCGATGATCAACCTGAAACTCAGGGTTGAAAATTTACTTGTTTTTTTGTTTAATTTCAGATTTTCACTTCACTGTTTCAAAGGTAAAACGTTTCCTGTTAATTTTAGAGATTAAAAGCCACAATATTAAACATTCCATTAAAATTCCATTTCATTTTGCTTGATCGCATTACATAATTATACCTAATATATTGTTTTCTGGATATAAAAGTATTATGATCAAATACTGAACAATGCCAAACAGCCCATGAACTAGCTTTTAAACACTCGATGAATGGGATTTGCTGCATGTATGGCATGTACCGAACAGAACACAAAATCGTTAATGATCTCAAAAACTGACCAAAACAATTATAAAATCTGAAATATGGGCAGGGGGTGGGGCTATGTTGAAGGATGGATTTGGAACCATATACTCACTCTGCAAGCTCCCTTCTCCTCAGCAGCAAATCCACCACAGATCATTGAATTGTCTACTTGTCCGTAGGGCGCCATGATCGCCTTGCATGTAGCATGATTCAGGATGGGTGTCATAACCTGCTGCAGCAAATCAGGGTATGAACCTAGAAAAGGATCAACCAGGTCAAAGGATATCATTTCTGTTTGAAAATAGTATACACCATTTGCTTTAGCTGTATTCTTTTTTAATAAATGGATGGGTTGCGGGATTCATATTTTATAGTAAATATTGTGACGCTGATCTGTTCAAAGTTTTGTGTTCATAGAAACTAAAACAAAAACAAAAAAGAACAACAGTTATCTTGTTGTGAGGGCAGTGTTTGAAAATAGTCAGGTTTTTACAACAATATTTTCATTTTGTTTGCTTCTCATAGTCTCAGTGATATTTAAGTTGGAGAAGAAACCAAAAACGGAGCAAAGGTTTCTAGAACCTCATTAGCTCTTTTCACACTACAATTGAACTCAACACTGAATTGTTCAACCCCGAATTTTTCAACCTAGTGTTGTTTCACATTTGCTTTGTGCAAAATAGGCTTACGTGGGATTTTAATACTACGTACGTACTACATGTACACAAGGGCGAGAGTTTCAACCCATGTTGAAACTTTCCACCCTGGTCTGGAGCATGGTTTAGTTCAACCCATGTTGCATAACAGAGCGTTGGTGCCGGGTTTACATTTTTCGAGTGTGAAATGCCGCATGTTTTCAACCCTGCTTGAGATTTTTCTAGTGTGAAAAGGGCTTGTGAACTGAAATGAACAGTTTTGCAGTTCATACTGCCATCTTCACCTTGGCCTGACTCCTGCGTGTCTCCCCAGCCAGTCACCCACGCATTGCCTGATGTGTAGGTTTTGGAAGGTAGGCACACCGTGTCGACAGTTTGGCTCAGAGTCACGGGACTAGAGAGTTTCATCATTGCAATGTCGTTGTTAATGATGTTGTTGTCATACTGGGGGTGTCTGACAACCTTGGAAACATATTTCTCTACAGTGCCGGACTCCTTAAAATAGTTATTGTGGGCACCAAGCCAGATCTTCCAATTGGAGGGACTATTCTCTTTCCTGAATAAATAAGGAGAATAAAGTGGACTCATGCTTAGTCATCTGCTTATGACAGCCTAGTTACATGTACTTACAATGTAAAACAATGTTATAGAGGGGGGTCTCAAAAGGTAACACACAAAGCGATATCAGTTGAGTAACTAATTGTGAACTTTATGATCATGATTATGGTTTAATCGTAAAATATAGGTCGTCAGCTTTCCATTAAAGGTAGTCATTTATACACCATTTGCCAACATCAAAACACAACTATTGAATTATTAATATTATGAAATACCTTACTTGACTTTATACAAAAATGAATAACAGTTTCAAGCATCCTGTGAAATCACGGCACCTGATGTGATGTGGTTTTGAAGGAAAGTTGAATTGTAAACGATTCCCGGTCAGTATTCGTTGTAAAAACTTAACTATTTAAAAATACCGCCCTAAACTTATTGAATTTATCTGAAAGAAGTCAAGTAACCAGACTGCAAGAACAGCACTTTTTTCTTGTTTTTTCAGCGTCTATGAAGTTGAACACAAAACTTTATTTACAATATTTACAAGCGTCACAATATTTACTATAAAATATGAATCCCTTAACCCATCTATTTCCGAAAAGTACAGCAAAAGCATGTACAGTACTACTTTTAATACATTTGATGCACACATATCATCTGGTCCAGAATTTCAAAATGGTATGTAAAAACCAGTCCTGCGACACTGGATAAAACTCTGTGAACACAACCAGACATAAAGGCCCTGTCAAACAGTGCCGTCCTGGCATGGCATTTAGCCGAGTTCTAAATTTCATAAACGTGGCTAGATTGTATAATTCATGTCTCCAGTGGCTTGCAAGACCTTCAGCTCAGATCATATTAAATAGTATGTACATGTATATGTGAAGTTCTATCCCGTCCTTTATAGCCCGTTCACGAGCAGTCTATCAGTAAATCAGTCCTTACAACGTTTTCTATAATAGTACAAGCTCAACTCAAACTCCAAGTTCCCACCCAGTCCTAGCTGTCGCTGCCACATCCTTATCACGTCCACCCCGTGTGCAAGTCATTATCACACGCTAATTGTCACACTGGTATAGCATGTCATTTGTTTCACGACCTAGTAAATTGACAAAAACGCGGCGGCAACTTCAAACTCGTATTTGGGACTTGTTGAAATTCCAGGCTCAATAATATTTTACCTATAGTCTAAAAGAATATATGGTGACATGCTGACTCCGCAGAGAATTTGTTTTGATTTGTTAACGAGAACGACTCATCACGCTCCTATTATATTCACGATTTCTTGCCATTCAGGAGTACAAGGGCGGGCGCGTCCATATTGTTCAAATTTCTCGCCTCACCCGGAACATTATGGCGTATAGTGTCTGCACCTCAATGCACATCGCTTTATTGCGTGTTGTTCGCACTGGTATCCTACCTTGACGCGGCCAACTACATTATGCATACGTATGTTGTACGGCGCCCGACTATTGCGAGTACACGTATTGCATTTCTGTGCAGAATATCGACTTGACGCGCCACAAACTATCGTTTATTTTTTTAGAAGAATAGAAAATATGTGAGCTAGTAATTACGGCATCAGGTCCCTGTATGATTTTGAGCTTACTTTCACATGTACAGTACACATTATGTATACGCTATGACGCTATGCCGTACACAAAAGGGTTCACTTAATTGCATTACTTAAGCGTGTAGGGCCGCTGTCGATCGGGCTTCGCGTACTGATGGTGCAGACACTACGTCACAATATCCTGGATGTACCGATAAACCAGAACAAAATGGCGGCTCGCATGACGGTAAGCGCAGTGCGAGAAAATTTATGTTTTATATGATTACCGAAACCGATGAAAATAAAATAAAAATCAAGTCACAATGGCAATTGACACTCTTTAACATTATGCCATTATAAACTATGGGTGGAGTTTCCCTTTAAGAGGTCTTGGGAGCGGCAGGACGGACTTGACTGAACGACCTTCTGTCAGGTTCGTTTTGGACATGCACAAAACCAAATGTGGAGCTTCCACCTTCTGACCAGAACGGGTGCGTGAACTAGGCGCGAACGTTGCTTGAACCATATAGAGCAAGGACTCTATGCTTGAACGGACTTGTTGCACTTGTCAGCAGTCGCGGGAGCATATAGTTGACTGGAGTTCAGTGGAGATGACTAAAGTTGACTTGAGTGACGTGTATGTTTTCTGAGAATCTGAAGACTGAATGATGATTGTCCGTTTTCGTCCTAGCAATGTTTTATGATTTTTTTAAAGAAATAGACCAACGTCGCATGAATGCCATGCTATACACCGCGTGTGACAGGGCCATTCAGTCAACTCCAGTCAATAATAATAATAATAATAATACATTTATAATGCGCAGTACAACTTAATAATGCAATAAGCATAATAAAGCAACAAAACTTACTATACAATACCAGAATACACTAACTATAAAACATTAATCAAAAGCCGTGTTGAACAAATAAGTTTTCAGTTTGTTTTTGAATGTTGTGAGAGTGTGAACACGTTGAATTTCATATGGGAAATGGTGCAGCTGAAGAAAAACTTCTTCCCCCCAATGTTTTCAACATCCGTGTTGAGGTTAATTTAAGGCAAGTTTATTGCTTTTATTAACGAAGAGAATATCTCCCAGGCCTTAATTCTCACACTATTTGCACTGCGGCGCGTGAGGGCGCAAGATTAGATACTGTCAGTGTTAAGTCTGGTTTCGTCATGGCCGGACGTTCACGTCTTCCCGGCCGGACCGATAGCCAGCCTCGGGCCGTGTTTTACACCGCGGCATGGCAGCAACCTAGGATTTAAGAGGGGTCATTTCTGGGAAGGTTTTGCCATCCCAGTAAAAGTCAATCGCGCTTGTGTTTGTGAGTTTGGACATTTGTGCTAGTGTGAAGACCCTTTCTTGAATTGTATGGAGAAATGAGGTAGGATCAAACCACTTTTTAATTTATTTTGTTGGTGCAGCTCAAAACTGAAAAAGGGCGTGTCGATTTGGTTTATGGAGCCGTGCTCTGAGACAATTGTATTCTTATAGAAGTGCAGGTATTCTTGTTTTACCTCACGTTTTGCGTTTGCTTCGGCAGACGGTTTAGAAAACGTCTCCAGGGTGCGCCAGCATATAGGTTTGAATGCTTGCTATGTTTAGCGGTATAGAGTCTTCGTTCTGAAGACAACATTTTGCACGGTTGGGAGTGGCTCCACTGATGCGTGGCAATGGAATGTGAGAGCGCCACAATGGTCTATACAAAGGACTGGCCTATTTTGTTTAACAATTAGGGCCAGGAATGCAGGTTTTAATATCGTGTCCAAATGAAGTTATGTTATTCAGGCTACTTAATGTTTGCATATACGTTTTCAGCAATGAATTTTCAACAACAAAAAAGATGAAGACATTGATCACCAGTAGAGGTATATCTCTTATCGCATTTAAAAATTCACTTTTGTATTGAATTCATATAATGCATATTTACGTAGAATTCGCCGTGCGATTGAATCAGGTGTATAGTATATCGCAGTTAGTTACATAACATGCACAATGGTGTAGGGGCAGCCCTATAGCACGCAGACATGTTTGGGCAGCCGTCTTTAGTTGGCTTTTGTTCCCAAAATGAGTGTTTCCGATCATTTCGCTTATTTAGTTTCTGGTTTTCGGTTGAACGGGTCTGTTTCTCCGCATTCAAATGTCGTATAGTACTCTTAGTGTAATCAGTGGTCTTCGTTGATTGCTCTATTTCGGGTGTGTTTTTTCTACAGATCTGATTTGCTGGTTTAATTGAGACCTTTATAAACCTTTACTCGGCTAATTTTAGGTTGAGTTGGAAGTCTGTGTTGAAATAATATATTTCCGCTGCATATCTGTAGGAAAGCCCGTATAATCTAAATGTTGGGACTTCGGTGCTAATTCACACCATGGGAATGAAATATCGTAGAGCCTGGTGGGTGCTCTTGCATCGTATATGGCCAGTCAGAATTCAGCGTTGTCTTTATAATGAGGTACGCAGCGAAGTCTTAAGCGGGTTGACGGCTCACAGCCGCAAAATGCGAGGTTTTGTGTGCACGAAGGAGTGACCCGCAGTATAGTAATATTCATTTTGGCAGTGGTGTTGGGCCAACATGGTGACTCCGACTGTTTCGGGATATTAAAAAAAAAAAAAAAAATAGATTCATAAAGTGTCTATTTTACAATGACAAAATTCAAGTGAATTATAACGCATACTTGTACCTGTTTTTATATTACTTTGCTTTATGCTCACGTTTTGCATGTGATGTTTGTTTTCGTTAGTCAGAGTGCCACATGTTCTGGTTGGGCGCCTTTGCTTTGCTCTGGTATGGGGCAGGGGTTCTGACATGTGATTTGCCTTTGAGTTTAGTATAGCAACGCAGGTTTGGTCGGGGTGTTAGACCGTTTTAACCTTTTAGGTCAGTACACTTTTAATGAGGCATTTATGTGTTTTTTGGGCGGCCTTATTTTTGTTAGCCTGCTTTCGGAATAGACGACATTTCGAGTGTTCCTAATTATTTTAAGGTAACTAACAAAAAAAGAACCACACATTTTGAAGATAGGTAACTAAATCACATATCTTGTCACCAAACCGGCACAGTATTCAGCACAACTTTGTTTAGTAATAAAAAAGGGTATTTCTTACCGACCATAAAATCAGACAAGTCGTAGTTCTGTCCCTGTTTTAAAAAAATAAAACAATTGTTGATGAAAACTTGAAAAGTCTCTCTAAACAATAAGACGATATTAGTATTTTGTAGCCCTTTTGTTGCAAACAATCCTCGTTAAAAAAAAAAAAAATAAATAAATAAAATAAACCAAAAAAACCAACAAACAACCGTATTGAAATTGAAGCTTTTGGTATTATTAATATTAGAGTCCAAGAACACTGCCGGTTATGTCAGCATGTCTTTACTTGCTATAAGTGCCTCCTTCGACGGTGGCAGATGCATTTCATTATAAATGTAAAATTAAACCCATGTGTAAAATGTGTTTGTATATAATAATGCGATGCAACCGTTTGCAATATTTTGGGAGAAAGCCAATTATAAATGTAAAATCAAACCCATGTGTACAATATGATTGTATATAATAATGCCATGCAACTGTTTTCAATTTTTTGGGAGAAAGCCAATTTAAGCGCTATTTAAGCAGAAACTTATTCAAGCCTTGCTCATAGAGGTTTAACCCGGGAAAAACAACCAAGGGGCTTGGCTTGTTTCAGGTCATTCCGCACAATACTATTGTGACCTAAGACACGGAAAAGCCGGCTTGCGTAATCGCCATGGTTCGTCCCAGGACAGTGCTAAGATCCCGTATTTTGCATAAGTATAGGGGATCAGGCCCGCTCTGGGCAAACCTTATACGTTCCAATTACAAAGAAGTTCTCTATTGAAGTCAACTACATGTATTATTATTGTGGGCAATTAACTTCTTTGAGGACCAAGGCTGTTTTGATTATTTGATCGATCGAGATTTTGGCCACTGTCGTTTGGTCACCGCTTTTATATATAATACAACCCCTTTTATATATAATACAACCCCGATAATGTATGGCTGTCATTGCCTTGCTTTTCATTTCCAATCTTGTTTCGGTCGGAGATGAAATACCGCCATCTCACTATACGAGAGTGGTTTTTCAAGTTCAACTTCTGAGGTCAAAGGCCATCTGTGGTCAAGTTTTTAATTGGGCCGGAGTTTAAAAACTTTTTTCATTTGAAAACTTGGAGTCCAGATTTCAATGAAGTGGCCGATGTTTGTCTGATTGTGGAACGTTGACTAGCTTCCTTGTCGATTGTAAATTTGTGGATGTCAACGGCTGCTAGATGGTTAGCTGCTTTGTAGACATGTATTGCTGCTTTATAGACAAGATGTCTTCCTGCAGGATGTTGTTATCTGCAGGTATGCTGATCATCCTGTACATGATACAGTCACGTAGAATGAACATCACGGTAGAATGAACTTGCTTAGGCAGATCATTAAGGTAGACGACGAACAGGGCCGGACCCGCGGTTCAGAACTATAATGCATTCTTGTTGGCAGCATTCGTGTTTTAGGACGGGCCTAAACAAACAAAAGGGGCCTTGTTATTCAAACAAAACGGAGAGTGGACCCTCAAATGAATTGTAGCGCCTTGAGCAGCGTGTGAACTTAGGCGGTCGGCAGCCTCGCGGCACGTTTCTTAGTGCTCGCTGGCTTATGAGTGCAGTCTTTTGAACGCCTTACGCGTGGAAATGACGCGCATTGTTGTTTAGCATCAGGTATGATGAAATGGTACAGCTATGATGAAATGGTACAGCTAGTACCCTTTTTATCACAATAGAACAGCCCCAAAGACAAGCCCTCATGCTGGACGGCTCGTTGAGTCTGTTTTTGTAGGGGGACAATGATCTCATGAATATTCTTATAATGCACAAAACCAAAACAATCTGTGATTGGACAGCGCCCTCTTGTGTTTTAAATTGGACAATAGATTTCCGGTTTTAGGCATACTGAACAGCCATGTTTGGTGGCACGTATAATGCAAGAAGGCGCGACCGACTGTCGGTCGAGTTGTACTAAAATGCACAATTTTACGCTAGACTAGCATGGTTAAGATCCGTCGGAGGACGGGCCTCCGCATAAGAGAGAAACAGTGGATGGGCCCTGTGTGTTCAATTGTAATCTAACATGGTTAAGATAATAGGTTTTGCAGCGGACGGGCCCTGCGTTTTGGATTTTAATCTAGTGTAGTTAAGATCAAAGGATGAGAGATAGTTATAAGTTACGCAGCAGACGCGCCCTGTGTGCTGAATTTAAATCTTACATATTGTTAAGATCAGACGATCAGACGATAAGAGAGAATATAAGTTATGCAGTGGTCAGGTTCTGTGTGTTGAACTTAAATCTAGCAATGGTTAAGATCTAAGCATAAGAGAGAATAGAAGTAACGCATTGAATGGGCCATGCGTGTCGGAACGTAATTCTAACATTGTTAAGATTACAGAATAAGAGGTAACAAATGTTGCGCAGTGGATGGGCCCTGTGTGTTAAATTTAAATCTAACAATGTTAAGATCATAGGTTAAGATAGAATATAAGTTCCGCAGTGCACGGGCCCGGTGGGTTGAATTTAAATATAACAATGTTAAAATCATAAGAGAGAATATAAATTCCGCAGTGGGTAGGCCCTGCATCTTGAATTTAAAACCAACATTGTTAGGATCAGAGGATATGAGAGAACAAAAGTTACGCAGGGGACGGGCCCTGCGTGATGAATGTTTATCTTACATGGATATCATCAGAGGATAAGAGTACATAAAAGTGACGCAGTGGAAAGGCCCTGTGTGCTGAATTTTTAATCTAACATGTTTATTTTTAGATCATAGGTGGGGCCTCCGCGTGAGAGGCAATAGAAATTCCGCGTGGACGGGCCCTGCGTGTTAAATTTGAATGTATCTGATTAAGATCAGAGGACGGGCTTCTGCATTTGAGTCATAAGGAGTTCCGCCGTGGAAGGGCCCTGCGTTTTCAATTTGAATTTAACTGATTAAGATCAGAGGACGGGCCTCTGCATTTGAGACCAAACAAAAAAGTTCCGCAGTGGATTAGGCCCTGCGTCTTAAAGGTGGTATACACTATTGGTAAATGCTTGAATTATCATGAATGGGCGAATTTGGAAGGTTGTATTTTATAGTAAATATCTTTAAACTGGCCTGTCCGAAGTTTACAGTCATTAATGCCGAGAAAAGCACGAAAAACAGCGTTTGTTTTCAACCGGCGTCGAGCTGTTATTCTTATGTTAGTTGTGTTTTTTCGCGATCAATTTGCTGGACGCCTAGATCTTTATTTACTTTCAGATGAGTAAGATATTTCTTAACAATTCGGTAGTAAATGTTTTTCTCTCTCCATATCTGCAAAGTTACATTTTAATGTAGCTGATTAATTCAGAGGACGGGCCTCTGCATGAGAGACAAAAGTAGTTCTGCAGTGAATAGGCCCTGCGTGTTAAATTCGTATGTATCGGATTAAGATCAGAGGACGGGCCTCTGCATGAGAGACAAAAGTAGTTCCGCAGTGGATAGGCCTTGTGTGTTAAATTCGACCGTGTATCGGATTAAGATCAGAGGACGGGCCTAGACATGAGAGACAAAAGAAGTTCCGCAATAGATAGGCCACGCGTGTTAAATTTGAATGTAACTAATTAATTATTCTGAAATTATTCTCATGTAGGGACATGAGAGACAAAATAAGTCTCACAGTGGATATGCCCTGCGTGTTAAATTTTGAATTTAACTGATTAAGATCAGAGAACGGGCCTCTGCATGAGAGACAAAAGTAGTTCCGCAGTGGATAGGCCTTGTGTGTTAAATTCGACCGTGTATCGGATTAAGATCAGAGGACGGGCCTCTACATGAGAGACAAAAGAAGTTCCGCAATAGATAGGCCACGCGTGTTAAATTTGAATGTAACTAATTAATTATTCTGAAATTATTCTCATGTAGGGACATGAGAGACAAAATTTGTCTCGCAGTGGATATGCCTTGCGTGTTAAATTTTGAATTTAACTGATTAAGATCAGAGGACGGGCCTCTGCATTTGAGACAAATAGAAGTACCTCAGTGGATAGGCACTGCGTGTTAAATTTTGAATTTAACTGATATGATCAGAGGACGGGCCTCTGTATTTGAGACAAATGGAAGTTCCGCAGTGGATAGGCCCTGCGTGTTAAATTTGAATTTAACTGATTAACCCTAACCCCCTATTACTCTGGGCCGGCTAAAGAACTGAGTACTACAGAATATTACTTAGTATTTTGTAGCTCGGTTCCTTTCTCTACAGTCTCTCCGTGACTGATGATTGGGTGCGTACTGTCAAATTACAGATACTGCCAACCACAAAATACTAATAGTGGTTATACAGGTCAGTAATTCTTACCTGGCAAAAAATGCAGTAGTTCAGCCTTGACCCATTGCCGTGTCCCATGTGACAATCTTTGCTGTAGAGGTTAGAACACTCCACGCAGTATACATGGGCCATGAACACTCAGCAAGCAGAGGGCTAGGGACCCAATGCTTAGTACTACGAGTGCAATTAGGGGTGTACATGTACCAAATACTAAAAATTACTATAGGCATTGTACACAGGTAGGTGAGTTCTGCATACTACTTTTTACTGCTAGTCAAAAGCAGCATTAGGTAGGGTTAGCGTTAAGATCGGAGGACTGGCCTCTGCATTTGAGGCAAATAGAAGTTCCGCAGTGGATAGGCCCTGCGTGTTAAATTTGAATGTATCTGATTAAGATCACAGTATGGGCAGTTCCGCTGTGGACGGGCCCCGCGTGTTAAATTTTAAATTTAACCGATTAAGATCAGAGGATGGGCCTCTGCGTGAGAGGCAATAGAAGTTCCGCAGTGGATAGGCCCTGCGGGTTACATTTGAATGTAACTAATTAAGTTCAGAGGACGGGCCTCTGCATGAGTGACATAAACAAGTTTCGGCCAATCCTTGTCTATTTTTTATTTTGTGGTCATCTTTACTCCACTTCTTAAAAGTCTTATTTTGGGATCGGAACTTTTGCCTAAAGACCTCAAAAGAATTATAAAAAAGGAATAGCGGCACGTGAAGTAGTTGCCATAATAACCAGATTGGCCTAAATTGTTTTTAATCGAAATGTTCTTTTGTTTTTCCTTTCCGTTTCCTAAATGACGTTTAATGATTGATCGAAGTCATATTTTTCTTCACAGACCCTAAGAACCATTTCGATGGTGAAAAGCTATGTTGTTGTTTCCACGGTCGCCGCTGAACTTGGCGAAAATTGCGTGTCGACTGGTCTGCAACGGTCCATCGGTGCAGCCGTTCTGCAACACTGCCCGTTTCCAACGCATAGATGAATCCAATCGAACATGCATGGACATTCAGGGGCCAGTAGCCCTGTATCCCTGTAGTAAATTAACGTCTCATGGTCTTCAGTCCTCAGAATGAAACAACCTTTTCTTTGTATTGTTATCTGTTTGTGTGTGAAAAAGTGCCTGAGTAAAGTGGTAATGGCAATAATTACAATAAAATAGATATTAACTGTACACAGTTGCGGTAGGCTTTGACCCACAGGGGGAAATTTGAGGAAACGGGGCGCTTTATGCATGCAATTCGGCGTCGAGAAAAGTCCCACACGCAGCACTTCTGTTTGTTGTTGTCCTGCGCATATTTGCGGACTTGTGAAGCTCATCTGCAAAATTAATTTATTAACTAAATGAACAGCGTTAAAGGTAGGGGGCGGTCTTGTAGGTTCATTCAGGACGCATTTCCCAGTTCCGCGCTATTTTTCTTCCCGTGCTCGTTTGGCGTCTGCAAGTCTATCGAGATGTTCCCGACGGAAAGCGAGGGCGGAGTTCTAAGCGAGGAGTGAGTGACGACACGAGACCCCATAATAATATACCCGTCATTGACGCTCCTTGGCACCGCGGAGCATGGAAAATGTACATGTACGTTTAAGATATCTTGAAGGTCGCAATTGCGCCGGATGGTTCGAACTGTCCCTCATTAGGTAGTATTCCGCGCCCTAATAACTCTCGGCTTTTGATGCCCCGGTATGTAGGGCTATCCGCCCTCTGCCCACCTACAGTGTCAAACTGCAACGCGCTACTCGCAAACTGAATGTAGGATATTCTAACTCTGGTGCTGGTCCTTCAGAACCTGCCTCCGCCGATCTGGTTAGCATCGATAGTCTGAATGGCTACGCGCGCCCCCGTCTACAAGGGGCGACTTTCAAATACAAGTTGGTTTTCATTGCACGCATTTCCACCGCGTCTGTCGAATAATACGCTATAGCATTTACGGCAAACGCCATCAGATAGGCGTATAGTTCCCGGCTTTACCGGTTGGATGGCGGCGTCGCGTTGTGCGTGTGGCGTCGTGCGGGTGGCGTCCGTGCGAGTGGTGTTGTGCGGACGGCGTCATGTAGGCGGCGTCGTGCGTGTGACGCGTTGCGACGCGGTACGGGCGACGCGGTACCGGCGACGCGGTATGGGCGACGCGGTACGGGTGAGGTACGGGTGAGGTATGGGTGGTATTTGGGGCGAGATATATTGGGAATGGGTGAGGCTTCGTGGTCCCGGTTCGGAGCGAAGAATCTCCCCATATCTAAAACTCAAGTATAGATTCTGGGGCCCGAACAAAGCAGCAGTGCAAATAGAGTACTAGTTATTACACATTACACAATACTACATGTATTACGTATACAGATATATAGTACAAATGCTACGATAACCTACTAAACACTTTAACCACGGTCGTGAGTTACTTTTATATTCAGCTTTTCCCGCAATGATGAAGTCACGCTTTCAAATGAATAATTTTAATATTTCAATGCGGAAGGAGATGGGATGCAATTCTTCAGCTTTATTTGCTAAAAATCAAAATTGTATCAGTGAATTGCTTTAATAATTACACAAAGTGGTCAAAAAAGTGTGTTTTGTGGTATAACAACACGGTAGCATGACTTTTGTGAACACTAGTTTCCTCACTTCTGGTTGGTCAGTTCCTGCGTGGTGAGATTCGTGTAGGAGAACAGTAGATTCTCTGTAAATAAATACTTCGTTGTCGTTGCTGTATATTTACAGCAAATTGTGTTGTTATAAAACAGTAATGTTGATGTGTCTTAACATAACGGAAGAAAATGCTTGTTCAAAAGATGATGTTTCTTGTTCCAGTACAAAACTTTAATTTAACAGCGAACATTCTGTAACCAAACAGAGAAATTCAGTAAAATGTGCATAGACAGTACTAGTTTTGTTTATATGCAAAGAAATCCCAACAGTAATATCTACTGTTATATATTGACATTTTCAACAGAAAAACAACTGTGAAGTTATACAATTTTTTTACAGTGTACCGCCTTGCCTCCCCACGTTGGTTTGTTCGGGCTCCGGTTTCTTCTCTTGAATCTCCCCATATCTAAAACTCAAGTATAGATTCTGGGGCCCGAACAAAGCAGCAGTGCAAATAGAGTACTAATTAAGTCAGCCAAATAAGTAGGAGCTAAACCATGAGGATTTTTTAATGTAAGCAGCAACACCTTGAACTGAATACGAAGGGAAACCGGGAGCCAATGTAAATCGCACAATTCTGAGGTTATGTGGTCACGTCTTGACAGACCGCACACCAGATGGGCAGCTGCATTCTGAACTCTCTGCAACTTAACAAGTTGAGTGTTAGGAAGGCCATAAAATAAAGCATTACAATAGTCTAAACGACTAGTCACAAAAGCACGGGTTAAAACCTCCAAGGTGCTCTTAGTCCGTATTTTCTGATCCTCCGAATGTTGTGTAAATGATAAAAAGCAACCGAACAAACTTTAGTTATGTGCTTGTCCATAGAAAGGTTAGAGTCAAGCCAAATTCTCAAATTTCGTACATATTGTAAGGAATCAACACTGACATCCCCAACAGTTAGACTGGATACGGTTGATTTGGAAACGGTTGTTGCCTAGTGCCAATTGCATTGACTCTGTTTTTGCATCATTGATCATGAGACGATTATGCAACATCCATCGTCGTAAATCAGTGATACAATTTTCCATACCAGCTACTGCTTGCTCTTGACAAGCAGTGTCGCGTGGCCGAAATGACATAGCTGTGTGTCGTCAGCGTAACAGTGAACATTTGGAAGATGCTTAATGACATCAAATAAACCAGATGAATAAATAATAAAAAGTAATGGTCCTAAACAGGATCCCTTTGGAACTCCACAATCAAGATCAAAATAGTCCGACAGTGTTCCTTGCATCAGCACACGCTGACGTCTACCATTTAAATAGGAGCGAAACCAGTTCAATGCCAAACCAGTTATAGTCCATGGGCCAGAGGCCAAAAATTCACTTATTGGTACCACCCGAGGTGGCAAAATCTAAATATGTTTTTTTGAAAGGTCTATGTCTAAGGATGATAAATTGATGTGATAGCAATTTCAGGGTAGTAGCTTATTGGTAGTAAATGCCAACTTTTTAAGCCTAATCAGAATGAGCTTACTACTTAAATCCTTAGCACTAGGGTTAGGATACGGTTGAACAATTCACAGTTACACCATTATGCTTTGTTGTGCAATGATGAAACTTGGTCAAATTATTGTTTAGCTATAGGTTTTTTAAATGACGTCAGGAAAACATATATAGCCTCTAGAGGGCGCTGTTTGTAGACGTATTTAAAGTTATTCTTATATTGTTTGTGTCCCCTGTGAAACAAACCGAACTTAATTAATGGCTAAAAAGGGTTGGTTTAGGTTTGTTTTAACTATTTAGATAGTAAAATGCTGAAACTTTGCCAGTACATGTTTAGTATCATAAACTGCCTGTATAATATAGTCTTCATATTAGCGTCATGTGTATGTTTTATTGCCTATATCTCAAATATGTATTTGAAAACATAGACATAATTTCACGAATCAACTAACCATATTTCACGTGATGATGAATTTATTGTCATGGCAACTGTCTATAGAGGGCGCTATACTTTGATGAGTATTACATGTACTTGGACGTTAGTAAGTCATTTTGTTTGCCATGTGTCAATGTGCACGTATATAATATGACACTAAATAAAAGCAACTGTTCACATCAATAGTTACAAAATAACCTGCTCTTCAGTGGTGCATATTTGTCAGCTACATTTTAAGGCAAATTGTAGAGGAAAAGTAACAGCTACTGTGTAGGGTTACTAAAATAGATTGAAAGTTGGCAACAGCCAATGCAATTAGCTGTAGGGTTAAAAGCCCAACCAGGGCATTACAAACACTGCTCCCGATTGATGATGCCAGTTTCCGAATGTCGATGAATCTTGTTCGGTTCAGTGTTCCACACTCTGATATATAGGGCAAGGTATGTCCTTGTGGAAGCAAAGACACAGTATGAGGACATCTGTATCCTCAGCAGAGATTACGATGGCCTTGTAGCCATGTTCCGATGCATGTAATGCATGGAGAGGCATACAGGTGTCAGCTTCATCTTGGGACGACTTCAGTTCCTTTACTTCCTCCCAGTTATTCAATGTAATATTGTAGCAGAACTCTCCACATGTGACAAGAAGCAATTTGTCTACGAGCTTGTGTATGTGCTGGGGCAATTTCTTCAACCAGGAATTTGATGAGGCTGGTCTTATTGAAAGAGCTGCAGAGATATTTCCGCCATTGCTGGATTTTGTGGCCTGGTGCAATTTTCTTGAATTGAATGCCAGAGCCGGACCCTCGATTACATCTCTCGGCATCTTTGATAGATTTATCCAAATACACATCAAATACAACAACGATTTTGTGACTCTTTTCTTCCTCACGCAGCACTAGAAACAGAGCAGATTCTGCTAACTCTGCAAAAGTCATTCCGGTCCCTTTCATCTTCTGTACAATGCTCATTCCATCGATGATGCATGCCGATGGGTTGGTGATGGTTTCTGCTGGACCCACATTCTTTTCAAGCTCTCTGGCTAGTGCAGCTTTATTTGTGTTGCGAAGAGACCCATCACCATTGGAGAGTGCCCATGGCAGAGGTCCCAATGAGTGCGTTAAAACTTCACTCATATAGGTAAATACCTGTCTGCTCTGGGCAACAATGATCATATGACCAAACAATTCTTTTTTCCCTCGAGGGAAATCTCACTAGCTTGAGATTTGCCGCTGAACTTTTTTCTGTTCAAGCGAGTGAAAGTTTACAAGCTCTGCTTTCTCATCTTGTCATAGAATTTGGTAGTTGGCGGATCTTCCTTGAAATTCTTGTGAGTTTGTTAACCTACCAAGTGAGCCTTGAGGAGATCATTGGCAACGTCTGATGTAGCCAGGCTACTAGTGGACAAGCTGATCAAGTCATCTTGATCCTGGCTCAGTGGATTGATCCAACTGGTTTCCATTAGATCAACCAAAGATTGTATGTCATCAGACTCATCTTTGCGAATTCTAGGTAGTTGCAGATCTGGGCGGATTCAGCTGGGAGCCACCTAGACCTCATGTCTCTAAGCTGTCTGAGATACTTGCCCCTGTACTCTGCTGTCAGATAGTACTTGCTGATTGCTCCTGCTTTAGGCTGAACCCCTCGGTCCCGCCGGCAGTTTGTGTGTCTTTGTTTACTGTCTATTCGATGGTTTGTTCCACTGGAATCCTTCCAAATGGATTTGTTTGTCCAATCTGCACTGGGAAACCACCATCCATGAAGTGGGCATGCACCTCTGGTTCATCGATGTGCAGTTGTGACAATTGCGCATGGTAGTAGGGGAGGTATCGGGCATAGTTGAGTCTGTCGTAGGCAAAGCACCATGGAATCATGTCTTTGATGGATGCCAGATGAAGAAGCCAATCGCCTTCTCTTGATGCTCGCAACAGTCCCTGCATGATCTCCACCATATCCACATAGGACATCCAGAATGTGGTCAGATTTCCATTTCCATCTCTGATGAAGCTAAGATAGACCTCAAACAGCTGCATGACACGGACACATGATTTTGTATCCAAGACCTGCTGAAACGATCTATGGCATACATCATCGCTGAATGTTCTGAATGTTTGCAAAGTTGTATCCACGTGGATCACATCAGAACTAGGCGTGGGTTCCGTCTATGAGAGGAAACCTTTCCAAGCAAGCCTCATTAATTAATTTGAGGAATCCTCGGTTTCATTGCCGAAATAAAATACATACATACATACATACATACATACATAAATTAGTGCCTCAAATAATAGCTTGTGAACCCTCACGGCACGGTTGTACTTGCGGCCTTCCATAACCCCAGCTATCGAACCTTCTGCATAGATCCCTCAATCCTGCATCCTGGAATCGCTTTCCAATGATTGCGAGCAGTGTACAAATAGTGTGGAACAATCCCAGTCTTATCATGGCTTGAACTTGTTTAGATGCTTCCATGCAACTTCAGTTGCTTTGGCATAAAGTGCCTGGTCGAACACACACACAATTGTATTTCTGTTGATTTACATAGTTCCCCGGAAAGTACTGAAATAATGCATATTTGTTCAGTTGTCAAGGCAGAGTGCCGTAACCTACCCCCCCCCCCCCCCCCTCCCCCCTCCAAGACAAAATTTAAAGTTGTAACAATCAACATGCACTACTTGCATGATTTTAATTGTTCACCTGTCTGTACTGTATTGCCATATATCACATGCAATAACAGCGTAATTCAGTTTATGCCAACCCATATGCTAAACAATGTACATATAGGCCTATAATGCCATTTTAATGTAACTTAATGGCAAAACACAAAACTAAGAAAAACAGAGACTAAGCTACTTATTTGGAGATGCTATCACATGTTTTTGTACTTAGGTCGATCCTACAAAGCATTTGACACCTTTAATGATTTGCCACCTCGGATGGTACCGATATTTGGTCTGGCCCATGGACTATTACCCCAAATTGTGTTTCCAGTCTTCGCAGCAAAATCCCATTGCCAACTGAACCGTGTCGAAAGCGGCACTATAGATCCAACAGTAGGTATTTTAGTCTCAGACAGTACCAACATGGTAACATGCTGTGGGTTCATTTTCATGAGTATTGAACAAAGCCGTTTCCGTGTTGTGATTCTTCATGTAGGCCGACTGTTGAGGTGGATAGAGAGAATTTAATGTCATATAACCATGAATCTGATCATAAACCGCTCTTTCTGTCAATTTGGATACAAACTGAAGATTACTAATTGGCCGATAGTTTCGAAAGTTACTAAGTGTCTAAGTTGGCCTTTTTTTAAAGTGGAATTACAACAGCTTCCTTCCATTTATTTGGAAAAACTCCCGACTGAAGCGATTGATTAACAATTCTAGTCAATGTTGGTAACAAAACATCCAAGCAATTAACAAGGCATTTTGAATAAGAGCCCTTACATCATGCTGGGTAAGTGAGACAAAACGATCAAACTGTACGGCTGGTCTATCCACATCAAGTTCATTAACCAAATTACGTGCACCACCTGTAGAAATGATATTATCTACCGGTAATTGAATATGAATACCGTTAATTACAACATACTTTACAAGTTCCACACTCACCCATAGACGCAGTGAGCGGCAGTTACAATCCACTGATTACTGATGAGTGACCCCCCACAGTCGTGGGCGTATCCACCAAACACCTTCCTAAGCTGAAGGCTGACTTGCCAGGGCCAAGAATTCGGGCGAGCTGTGGTTCCACCCACCACCAAGAGCTTACCAGGTGTTATGGCTGGGTCGCCGCAAGCTGTGGTGGAGACAACATTATTAAGTTTTGAGAATACTGGCCCAGCAGTATTTAGAGCAATACCTCAAATTAAGTCTTTTAAAGGACAAGTTTCCAGATATTAGGCTTTCACATGAAGTAGAAAGCACATTTGCTCTTCATTTTGGTATATCGCCGAGGTTGGCGTACGTTGTACGGTTGAGAGAAGCCATTGATTGTTTCCATTGATTTCTATTGTGCAGAATACTGTTAAAAGGTCTATTGCTCACAGTAGTAATCTGTCGACTTTTGACTCATTTTGTTGGGATGGGTCCCATTAATATACACTATGAACACAGTTGTAGTTTATTTGTATATTAAAAGAAGACAAAAGTACACTAACAATGACAATCCATTGTTACTTGGCACTAAATCCATTGTTACTTGGCACTAAATCCATTATTACTAATTGGCACTTAATCCATTGTGACTTGCACTAAATCCGTTGGTACTTTGGGACCCCAATGGAAATAAGCCTGTAAAATGTGTGGTTTTATGGCTATTTCAGGTTAAACCAACTGCTTTTGTGTTTCGTATTTTTTTCTGTCATATTGTTGTTGAGTTAACCTGAATAAATAAATCAATCAAATCAAGTCACTAATTGGCACTAAATCCATTGTTACTAATTGGAACTAAATCCATTGTTACTTGGCACTAAATCCATTGTTGCTTGTTCACAGCGTGATACAATTAAGTACGTGCACATAATTTACAAACCAAACTTTCACCCAAATAATATGGCCCTCCAAAGTACATTTCAGATTTTTAAATGTTGGTTACTTCTGTTTAATACTAGTTGAAGAGGCAACACGTACACGTACATAGAACTAAAGAAGTTTTGCACTCCACATGTGCAGTCTTGGGGTCGAGAGTATAATAAACATTTAAAGGATGCTTACTTTGCAATCAGAGTGGAGACAATTGTTAACTGGGAAAAAAACAGAATTATGTGATCAGCCTTAAAAACCAGTCTGATTTCACAAAACTCGTCTTATCTCTTGACTCATCTCAGGACTAGATGAATCCCCGCGCTCTTGGCTGAGACGTGTGTTGAGATCGATTTCACTAAACTCATCTTAAGATTAGAAAGATGCTGTCAAAATCAAAACTACCAATTTGACGGCCGTTTAATGTTTGTATTTACCACTCAACGAAACAGTTATTGGAAAGTACTGTGCAAATACTTTTTAAACATAAGGTACATGTAGTTCTGCAAACTTAATTTTATTAAAATCATACCACTGTATCTGAAATCTTTTCCAATCTGTTTCGTCCTTGAAACTGTAACTTAAACCGAATGCAATGATTTCAAGACCAATTTAACGCATGAATAAATAAGATAACACCACCCTAGCCCCGATCTTGGTTAATACAAGTTTAGCCACGTTGCTAATAAGGAAGACGGGAGTCAGGACGTGTTGAATGCATCTTAACTTTAGTGAAATCAATTCTAGGATGAGTCTAGAGTTAAGACGAGTAACCCTTCCAAAGACGTGACTAGCATTTCGTGAAATTGGTCGCATTGGCATTGTAAAAAGTAAAACCAGGACAAACCCGGACAAACTCTACTCACCATTGCAGGCAACAGCAAACGCCACCAACAACACACAAATTTTGAGCATCATGATGAAAAGATCTGAGCAAATATAATCACCTGATGAACTGTGAAAGTCTGTGAGCTCGATTCCAAATTAGGACTGCATTATATACTAGTACGTAATAAAGGCACTCTTGCCATGAGAAGAGACAGATGCCAGCTATCAACAATTTTGTTTTCCACCTCGCGCGTTCTAGTTATCAGCGGATACAAGCTGGGGTATATTGATTTTTGTTATCAAAAATAATTTCTACAAGTAAAATAAATGATTGTGAAATATTACCAAGCAATGGCACACTGTGATATGTCGGGGAAGGAATTTAACTTAACTTTAACTCTTTTCTGTTTATCAAACTGATTAATAAAAAAGTGTTCATTGTCAAACATTCCCACAATTTCAAAAATTTCCGAAACTTTATACCATTCTTAAGATTTAGATGGTGAGTCAAAAAGAGGTTCTCTCAACTTTAATAACAACAAAATTTGAATTATTTCTAGAACTGTTTTGGTAAAATAAAAAACAATCCACAAAGTTCTGTCATTGATAACCACCGTGGTCAGCATTGTTCTAATCGATTTATCAAAATAACCGTCGCAGAGCTGTTGTATATATTTCAAAACCTTTCAAAATCTGCTTAATGGGCAAAATGGCTATCAATAAGTATGAACCTTTCAAAACGCTCCAGAATTTTTTGCTACTGCACTACTACACCTTTCAAAACCTTTTGAAAGTTTTTTTTTTTTTAACACCAGTTTGTTCAGAGAGTTGTTTTACCTTTCAAAACCTTTCATAGGTTCCTTTTGTCAGACAGCTTTCTCACCTTTCAAAACCCTTCAGTCCAGAAAACTTGAAAGGTTTTGAAAGGTCTGACAGCTCTATGGTAACTGCACTGTATATAGGAGGGTTAAATAAAGAGAGCTGGCACAATGCTTCTGCTATTACAATGTGTAAAGCGCTCGCCTCTCACCAATGTGGCTAAGAAGTTAGATTTTGGTCGGACCTGTGTGTTGAGTTGTTCGTTGATTCTCTTGTGCCATGAGGGTTTTTCTCCGAGTTCTGTTGTTTTTCTCTCTCCACAAAAATCAACACTTTCGACCTCTGACTGTGCTCCGTGGTCAGATACATAATGCATTGGTATGACCGGCTGCCTGAGGTACCTTTACGTGCCACTGACTTGACCATGTAGCCATGCACGTCCTTAATTCAGTGATCTAGCTGCGAGCAAGGACGATTATAGCTCCCTAAATTATTATAATAATATTACATGGTTCAATATTAGTTTTTTTCCTTCATCGTGCTTGTTTTTGACTTCTATCTTAGGGGAGGGCGACTTAAATATTAGAGAAATCAAAAGTTGTGATTGATAACTATTCAGTTTATAGCTCAGAATTCACAAGTTGTGGTTTATAACCGTTTGGTTTGCTTACATTTAATTATTTTAACAGACTAAATAAGACATAAACTTTGATAACAAAAAAAACACAAGCTATTAGTTACATCTAGGGTAAAGAGTATTAAATAAACATTTTCTAAGAACAGTTATATGCAATATATGATATGTTTCGACTTCTTTTTTAATATGGCGAACTTGCCCCATCATGTGGGCGAACCTGCCCCAACAGGATTGGTGTGGGGTAAGTTCGCACACTTGTATTTATGTGTTACTCTTGCTGTTACTGTAAGACCTGTCGTTCCCAAAAATGTGGTGGTATTTAGCCAATACATAGTGCTTTCACATTTAAAAAGTATGGCTTTCTAGCCTTCAAATTTACACCTCTAGGCCAGTGAGAAAGAACACGGGGCGGACTAGCCCCGCTCTCCCCTATATGGAATTTCATCTGGGCCTTGCATCTCTTGTACAAAAGCAGTTAGCATGGGAGTGATTATTATTCAATTAAATTCAATTCAATTCAATTATGGGCACCCACAAGATGAAATCGGTTTATTGCCATTAATTCGATACTATTGGAGAACTGGGCTTAATAATTTATTTTTTTCCCTACAAAACCCGTTTTCGTTAATGCAAGCTATTATTATTATATGCAGATTATGATCATGACATTGTGCTGACACGAAGGTCATAAAATGGTTTCTTACCAGATGGATATTTCAACCCTGGAAGGTAAAAGAAAGTTGCTCGTGAGGGGACGACAGCGGGGGTGATCTTCCAGGCTAAGGCCAGTTTAATTCATGATGAGTTGAACGTGGTGGTAAACACGGGGAAGGAGTTGCCCCTGTATTTGCCAGACTTATATGAGAGGGGTGCAGCCAATGTAGAGGCCAATAACCAGGGTGACGTGGTCAAGCATCACGTAAACACCGGTGACGATAGGCCAATGAAAGAGCGGGTAAGGCGTCACAAAATGTGCATCAGCTGGAGATCCAGAGACAAATAAGAGATCTGGAAAAGCGCGGAGTAATAGAACCCTCCGATAGTCCCTGGGCAGCAAATGTTGTCCTGGTTGACAAGAGAGACGGTACGAAGCGCTTCTCTGTTACTACAGAAAGCTAAATTCAGTCACCGTCAAAGATGCATACCCTGTCTCGCGCACTGATGAAACATTCGATGCATTGAAAGGGGCAAAGTGGTTTTGTACACTCGACATAGCGTCAGGGTACTGGCAGGTCGCTCTTGACGAGGACGCCAGCTAAAAGTTCACATTTGTTTTGAGACATGGGTTGTACCGGTGGAAGTGCATGCCCTTTGGGCTTTGCAATGCCCCGTCAACCTTTGAGTGGCTCATGGAAAAAGTCATGGCCGGCTTGCAGTGGGAAATCCTACTGATATATTTGGATGACCTCATCGTGTTTGGTCAAACGCTAACAGAGACCCTGGAGCGTATCCAAGTAGTGTGCATGTGAGATAGACTAAAGCCGCGTTCGCATTGGACTTAATATTGTCAAATGTTACGGTACGTGATTGTCAAAGTTCACGGCGTTAAATCCTCCGAGCGTCCGCACTTGGATTAAACGTCTCGCGGAAAATACTAGGCCAGAATGCCATGTCTGCTCAGAATCTAATGAGGGCGCCCTACGCCTGACCTCTGACACCGTGTGCACCGGATGCGGATGGGGTTTTGTGAAAAAGCGCGCGCAAACTTTATACGAATTTCATTGCCCTTGTTTATGTGGGCGCCCTCTCGTTCGCGAATTAACATGCATGACATGAAGCGAAAGGCCAATTCGTGTGATACTTTGACCCCATCGAAGGGGCCAAAAAGGAAGCGAAATTGGTCACATGAGGAAACATCTCCTCTGATTGCGATCTGGGGAGAGAAGGACCACCAGGATGGATTTGACGGTATGCAATATAATTCACGGGTTTGGGCTTCAATATTGTCAAAATTCCTGCACACATTTCCAGCTTCGCAATACAGAACAATGGAAAGTTTGAAGGATCGTATTGATTATCTGAAACGCAAATATCGCGAGGCCAAAAAGGAGAACAACGCATCAGGGCGAGGAAGAGTGACGTCTCCTTATTACAAGGAGTTGGATGAAATACTTGGTGAGTTGTGCCAATGTAAAATTTGGTTTTCTTTTGTTTAATATTTCAAGTTAATACTGAGTGACAGTGACCTGGTGATGACAGACTGACTAGTCTATACCCATCCAACATATTAAAATAGAACTGTTGCACCGGGACTGTTTCGCAAAGCATACTTTAAGAATGTTGAACTGAATGACATTGACAATCGGCAGTGTCATCAAACAAGAATTATTGTTTAATCCTTCCTTTAGTTTTTGGAAATTTATTGGATTTTTGTTGTGTGTAAACACAGGGAAACGTCCGATGGCCAACTGTAGGGCATACCATCACGCTGATGCAGACCTCAGCTCTGATGATGAGGCCCATGAAGAAGAGCAGAAGGAAATGACAGAACACATTCAAGGTATTCATATTTTTAACCCTCCTATCATGGTTTGGACTCATGTGCAGTTGTGCATATTTTTGCTGTCAGTCTTTTGCATGTGTTTCTCTTGTATGGGGAAAAACAATTATTCTAAAAGAGCTTCAGTGTACACACTATGCACAACAAGTCACAGTATGTGTACATGTATCTTTGTGCTGCTGAACAGACCTAACAGTAACAAGTTACTTCTGCCTAGGAGGGTTAAAAGAAAGTGCTTGTTTAAATTCATTATACGTTGCATTTCAAAGTCCAAGGAGAGTCAAGTGCATTTTTAGGTATTTTCTAAGAAGACTTAATTAATTAATTCAAAGTACAGTCTCTCAATAATGATGGTGTGCTTAATGAAATCAAGAAAGAATAATTTTCATTTGGATAAATGTTTGAGCAACAAGCACTCAGAGAAAGTCAATGTAATTTTGGATGACACTAACTCCAAACTATACAGATTAAAACTCAATCCATTTGTTATCTAATTTTTGGGGAACAGATTATTCTACGGTTATCAACGAAGATATGGATGCCATTGACATTGCACGTAGCACCGCAGACTTATCTACAACAGTTGACATCCCCAAGGAAATTGAAGAGCCAGTATCAAAGGCAGCAAGCAGCAAAAGTGCCACAGAAGGCAAATATAACGGTTATTTTTTTACTGAAAATTTGGGTTTAAAAAATAGTTGGGTGAGATTTCTCCAGATTTTGTGGTCCTAAAATTATGTAATCATTCAAAAATGCCCTCTGCGAAATGAAACAGCTTTCATTCACCTAATGCTGCTCTTTCTACAATTCAAAACAGAAGATATGCAACTTTTCCCTCGAGTCACCTGATATTTGATAATGTGATATTCGTTGTTTTTTTCTCTTTCATGCCATTATAAATTAAACCTTGATTTTTTGTTTTAATTTTCTCTTTTTTTAATCGACTCGTAGATGGACACTTTTATCCACAGAGAGGGGAGTACGAGTTAACTTGTTGGGTAATGGTGTATGAGTTAACTAGGTTACAAGATGACCTATAAACTTGAATGACAGGTTCTATTTCTATTTTTTCTTTGTTTGGTTATCCATACAGTAGGTCAGATGAAAAGAAAGCGTCGAGGTAAAAAAACGCAGATTGATGAAGCAATGAGTAGTGCCGTCTCTAAACTGGTAGAAGCACAACAAGCTCAGAAGGACGAAGCAACACTGGCACTGTTGGCAATGGAGAAAGAACGCTTCCAATGGGAGAAAGAGAGAGCAGAGAGGCAGGAACGACAAGAACAAAAATATCAGGCAGACCAGCTTGCCTTCAGGCATCAAGAAAACAAATCAAATCGTGATATGTTGTTGCAACTAGCAAGAATCATGGCAAACGGTCCAAATGGAAGTCAGTACACTGACTTGCATGTAGGCAGGCCCTCAACAGAGCAGACCCTTCCACCATATGTGGATCACAGTGGCTTTAACTTCGTCCCACCTCGTTTCTGAACATTCATGTGATAATATTATACAACACCTGAATAAATCCCTGTTATCTGATTGGTGGATCATTGATCATGTGCATTGAATTATTTGTTCCATCCCAGAGCACGGCCACACTGCAAAAAAAGTTAAACTAAAAGTTCTACATGTACTCAAATTCAATGTTTTTTTTCCAACGGTGAATAGAACTTCCATTGCACGGTCGCGCTCTGACCAATCAGATGACGAGGATTTATTCAGGGGTTGTATAAAACAAATAATGAATGTTTCACGCTTGTGCGATGAAAAGAATAATTTAATTTTCCTCGCGGAATAGAACATTCCATCTGTTACCTCATGAAATTATTCTTACCATCGCACGAACGAGAAACATTCATTATTTGTATACCATGATTCTCGCAAGCTGCAACAACGATTTAAAGTTCGCATGTCCGTGCTTTTTGGCTAGGTTGCACCCTGAAAAATAGATTTTCAAATTGAAATGATAATTGTCTTTGTATTTGTTATGAGCTTTCAAATGAGACATCGCATGGAAAATAAAAAAAAAAAAATTCCACAGTGAGTAATTATTAAATTTAAATTGTTGAATTATGAGTGTCTTTCTCCTAATCTGTGGGGGCCTAGTAAAGTATTTGCATCGCTGCTTTGTTCGGACTCCAGAGTCCACATTTGATCTTAGAAATGGGGGGAAGGATTCGAGCGTAGAGACTAGAATCCGAACAGCAGTACCTTCTACAGTATAGGGCGGGTGGGTGGGAAAGATGTTTGAGACCTTACCTGTCCTTGGAGCAAACAAACCAAAGGCTTCTTCGCCTTATACCGTCCTCTCTCGTAGTGACCAGATTTACCAAGTGAGTGTGGATCCTCCGCCCGCAACGTCGCCGCGATGCAAATAGTAAAGTATTTGCATCGCTGCTTTGTTCGGACTCCAGAGTCCACATTTGATCTTAAAAATGGGGGGAAGGATTCTTCGCTCCGAACTTAGACTCCCAATCCATTCCCCTATGCTCTCTTCATCTACACCCAACCCTTATCTCATCCCATATCTCATCCCATATCTCATCCCATATCTCATCCCATATCTCATCCCATATCTCATCCCATATCTCATCCCATAGCTCATCCCATATCTCATCCCACATCTCATCCCACATCTCATCCCACGCCTCACCCCTAATCTTACCCGTGATTCTCCTCGGGATACACAGCATATGCCACCAATAATTTCTGCATCTATTAATTGTCTACCAGTTAAGGATCTTGAGGTGTTGTTCCCTGCCGACAGGCTCCTCTAGCCGCTTGCCGCAGACCCTCAAATGAGGCCAAGCCCATGCTTTGTAGGTACCATCCTTGTTTGCACACTACCGCAAGAAGCTCAGCACCTTACATTATTCCTCAGAGAGCCGTTTCCAGCTGCCTTACCTTTTTTGCATTGTACCTTTTGCTATTGTACTCATATCTGCTGTAGCCAACCAATTCTTAATTTCGCTTTGCCACCCGATGTCGCTTCTGCACTTGGCCTGTTAGTGAAGGCACTATCCCAACAAGTTGCTTAGATGGATTATAGCATCTTGACTATTCTTACAATGCATGCTGAATCCTGAGCTGCCTATAACGACCTCTCGCCCTGCCCGTCAGCAATTTATTCGAGGAAAACTGTTCTCTCACCGAGCCCATCCATCGGCGAAATTTGGCAGCTGTCCACTATACCTCCTGGTTGCTTTAAATCAAAGGACATCCTCATCCGAGTCGACCCGCGCCATCCGAATTCCCTCAAATGTGAAATGATACCTTGTACATATAAACTGGACTTGTGTGGATTTGCCTAAAGCATCCTATAATCCAACCTCAACCGAATACGAGTGTATCAATTTCACTTCCGGCTGCGCCGACTACCTCCCCTATCTCCGATCGTCTGTTTAACCAAGAAACGTCTTACTGTATACCCCGTTTATTTGCCTGCCGCTGAACATAACTCCTCATGCTGGCGTGGCCTCGTGTATGTGAACCTGTCAAAAAACAAACAAACAACAACAAAACAAACAACACAACACAACCCCCTAAAATGAGAACGTATATCCTCCGTCGCATAAACCTAAGGAAACCATTTGCCTTTCCTGCCCAGTCGTCCGTCGAGGCTCTTCTGCTATCTTTTATAAATATTTTATCATTTCGAAATTCATACTCCTGGACTCTCCGTCTGAAGCGGTTGAACCATTGTGTAGACCAAGCCAGGGAGCTGGAATAAACGTGTAGACATTTTATTTCCCTGATGTTGACGTGACATGATCTCCACGAAACTTGGACTTCCACACCTGGCTTCCATTGAACTTACTGCAGCAGAAGAGATATGACTTAAAAGAATGTGCATTGTCGCTCAAACTTCGAAATACACCGGCCACATGGGACTACGTGTATCACAATCCTTCCTGGCTATATTTTGTGGTAGACGCTCCGCTGCCAAGACCTCAAACGGTTGTTTGTATTCAACTAATCTGCAAATCACCAGTTGTGGCGTGGTATTCCTTTTATTTCCGCCTGCGATTTATTTAATTATTTCGTTATATTTTATTTGTATTTGTATTTAATTTTATTTGTTTTATATATTTTTTTTTTTTTTTTTTTTTTTGGGGGGGGCACGAACTGCCCTAAGCCGATTAAACCTCTTTATATTCTTCACCGATACGGATGTCCGAAAGAAACGGCAAAAATAGTGCCATACGCCGACCAAATCACGCCAGAAGATCCCCGTATGCATCCTTCTCCGAAATGTAGTTCTCCAATTATTCGCGTTCTCAATCGTGAATAAAGTATGTTATTTTCGCATTCCCTATCCTGTTGCACAGCCTGTAAGAGAAACATAAAATGCAGCATACATGAACTTGGGGAACACCAAGTCTCGACGGCAAAAAGAGCAATCGAAAAAGAGTCTGAGCTATTACTTACCAGCCCTCACGGGACACAGGCAGCATCTCCGTGTTGCTTCATTTCAAACAATACTCACAATCTCCAGTATCTTTCTGGATGTCCCTTCTCCATCGCTACCTCTTCAATTAGTGCGCCAGACGAGGCCATTGTCTTGAAGAATACCCAATTGAGCTGCCGAAGTTCTAATCCTGACTTGCATCCTTCCCTCGTCCCTCGTAAGCGCGTTATCATCAAACTACACGCCCGTCGTCTTGCGTGCCGAACAAGGTCAGTGCTTGCTACTGCATTCCCTCACTTCGATGTATACCAGAGTCCTTCCTGCAAAACATTCTTATGCGAAACGGTCAGCTCAGCTAACAATTGAAAATATTTTATCTACTAATGCATATCGGCACCAAAGTATGTAATTCACGATTTAAATCATTCTTGATGATTGGCCGACAGTGGCCCTTTTCTACAAAAGCAGGGCAAAACTGGACACAACATCATGGTCAAATCGTAAAAACAACGGAGAAAACAAAATTGTCGATACATAGGGACTCCATTCTCTAATCTTGTATAAATACATTTTCACGCATGCGTTTCTTCCCGATGCTATTTGCTGCCATATTTGTATAGAGATATTTATCTCCTGATAATCCGCTCTGCCTAATTTTGCGGCTTGCTCCCTTTATTTACGGTACTCATTCCAGATTATTATTATTTGTCTCATTTTCCCGAGATGTTTTATTATCTCATTCTTATAACCGGGGTTCATCTCCCCATTTGTTTGTTTTATTTCTCAAAATGTACAAAACACCGTGGACATCAAAATGTATAGAGTGGACCGCGCCCGTCAAGTACTTGTAGCGTGACGTGTACATGTACATGTTCAATTACTAGCACAGTGCAATTTAACCTTAGCGTGATTGTATAGAAGCAGGTAACTAAAACCTTAAAGTGCTCAAATGTTTCATTTAACACTCGACCATTACTAAAACCAAATGGGCATATCGTATTTTTCCCACAAGCGGAAGGCGAAAATCTAACCGGACAGCATAGCAACCAATAATTTTGATCAGACGTCAAAATAATACCCTGCGAGTTGTCGACCTTCCGGGGAGCGTGGTCTACAGAATCGGCCTATCTAGCTCAAATTTAAGGGGAATATAGAACACACAAACAAATCCCGTGCCATTATAACTGGGGCTGTTTCCCCCCATTGTCATGCATCTGTTTTATTGAGCAATCTCTACAAGCATCAAATCTTAAAAGTTTTAGATTCAATTTACCATAAATACCGTAAATCCCCGTTTCATTATTCCTTTCACCTTTCCTGACTATTATGTCGGTATTGTCTCGTTTCCGTTTTGTCTTCTATTGCAACACCTTGACTTCCCATTGCCGTCTAATATTCATAACCCCTTTGCTTTGCCCCTGTTTGTGCTGCTACATCACTTTATTACATTATCCTACTCTCTGTACCGGCATATTCATTCGAATGTTGCCATTCGTGGCCGAATAACTAATACAAATATAAAGACAAAAATATATCCCTTTACCTCCCTCCTTAATTCACTGGGGCTATTTTCCTCTTTACAAATGCATATCCCAATCTGGGCCTTTCCCCACATCAATACCTGGGGCTCTCCCCACATCATCTCGGGGGTTTTCCCCCATTATGTCTACCAATCGGGTTTTCCACCTTCCTTTTCCTTTTCCTTTTCCCGTTTCCTTTCTCAGTTTCCTTTCTCAGTTTCCTTTCTCAGTTTCCTTTCTCAGTTTTCTTTCTCAGTTTTCTTTCTCAGTTTCCTTTCTCAGTTTCCTTTCTCAGTTTCCTTTCTCAGTTTCCTTTCTCAGTTTCCTTTCTCAGTTTCCTTTCCTTTCCCCTTTTCCTTTTGCCTTTTCCCCTTCCTTTCCACTTTTCCCTTCCTTGCCTTTTTCCTTGCCTTTTTCCTTGCCTTTTTCCTTGCCTTTTTCCTTGCCTTTTTCCTTGCCTTTTTCCTTGCCTTTTTCCTTGCCTTTTTCCTTGCCTTTTTCCTTGCCTTTTTCCTTGCCTTTTTCCTTGCCTTTTTCCTTGCCTTTTTCCTTGCCTTTTTCCTTGCCTTTTTCCTTGCCTTTTTCCTTGCCTTTTTCCTTGCCTTTTTCCTTGCCTTTTTCCTTGCCTTTTTCCTTGCCTTTTTCCTTGCCTTTTTCCTTGCCTTTTTCCTTGCCTTTTTCCTTGCCTTTTTCCTTGCCTTTTTCCTTGCCTTTTTCCTTGCCTTTCCATCCATCTATACCCATACATATTCCTATATATCCCTATATCCATATAATATATCCATACACATCCATATACATCTATCCATATTTCTATGCATCTATATATCCATATCCATATCCATATCCATACCCATACCCATACATATACACACACATATGCAAATATATACATACGCTATACATGTACACATACCAACACGTCTGTCTATTAAATCCGTCGAGGAGTTTAGTTTGTTCCTCTCGATGATTTCCTTTGTTTGCACTATAACTTTTTCGAACGGCTCTCGTTGGTTTTGTACACGAAACTCAATCGAGGACGTCCTCGATTCTAACCCTAACCCCAAATCACCTTCGTGTCGTCCACTTACACCCTAAACAAACGCGTGTATACATGGACCATTTAGGTCGACAGACCTTTCTAAGTTTTAGTTCAGAGAGATTTTCCTCAGCCCACGAACCTCCCATGGAGTGTCTTCATACCGTAATATACGAAACAAATTGATGGACCTCCTATTATCCCTCTTTTGTTCGTGCTTTAAATGATTCGGAAGGCCCCTTTTCGAAATAGGGGACCCTATAGCCCTCTAATGTTATACGTCCCCTATTTCAATCAAAAACGAACTCACGCATGACTACACACCCCATAATGCATAAACGCCTCCCGCCGTGTAAACGGGGTTTTCCCCTAGCACATGTAGCGCCCTGTAGCCAGGGATTTCCCTACCACTCCATAGCGGCTCAGACTCGTCACTATAAAGTACCTTGTATTGCCGCCTTCATAGTAAAGTTAGAGCTCAGTCTAAACCTAGCCCACCAATTGACATTCCAGCTGACCAGATCGACTGAAAGTACATAAATCCTGAGTTATAGAGAGAATAGATCAAATTCAGAGGGCGCGCCCCTCTGCAACGGCCCTGCGCCATCGCGCGCATGTTACATTCTGAGCGCTTTCTATCGACAGTTTACATGTATACATTATATTCTTGGCACTCGTGGGTTCCTGATGTAAAGTGGTTTTATGATCAACACTTGACCTTAAACCTTTAATAATAAAAAATGAACTACTTCGTTCACACTGGACCCCATTATTTATGTAAATGCTTATCACCGGTAACCTTCGTTTTCAATTTTGTTTAGCTAAAACCAACTCAATTTAGTACTTTACAAAATTTAATTTATAAAAGTGTTATGCCGCAATATAATCCTTTTATTAAGATGATTTGAAAATCCATTTTCTGTTTTGGACCCAAACATACCGCGGTGGCAACTTTCGTAAAGGTAACTCACGCTACATTTTGCCTAGCAAAGGTTCAACAGCCAGAAAATAGGTAATCGAAATAAATATTTGTTATAGAAGATGAATAGTTTTCCCGAAGACTTCCTTTTAGCAAAAAACATCTGTATGCGGGGCCTGCGTTTGTTTTCTCCAAGCATTACAAAACTATTTTCCATAGGCGCAGCACGTACTCGAACGAATGATCTAAAATCCTTTTCGATTGTGACGCTCAGTTGTCAATTGCTGCGATGCTCGCGTTTATTAGACAGCATAAATTGTCTACTTTCAGTCATACTCTTCTAAGGATTTTACCACAATGTGATATAAATCGCCCGACACCGAAAATTGGCTGACATGCACATACAATTTGTGAATAGGAAATCGTTCCCACAACATAGGTTCACCCGCCGGGCTACACCCCCATAGATTTCGCGGATACTTGGTTAATCATTTTGCCGATCAGACATTCTCCCAGCCGAGCATAATTTTCACAGGCATCACGTTTACAGATTTATTTGTGAACCAAGCGTTACATTCCTTATTATAATTTTAAGGCATTTGCCAACTATAGGCCTTTCCCAGACACCGTTTTACAGGTAGTATTTGCAAACCTCGGGGCCCGACCCCGCCAAGAAACTATGCTTGAGCCTGACCTGTACCTTCTGTTGCTCATTGTTACACTCTGCCAAGACTATAGTCATCTAGAGCAACCAAATCCTGCAAGTGGAACCACAACTGAAAATAAATTGATATAATCTGTTTAGGCCTATACAGTTGCGTTTACTGTACATTTTCCCATCGTATAAATGTACATGCCCACTGCCCTTTCCACCAACACTACCTAGGACACTCCACCCTTGCGTCCAATCCCCGACCAACATCCACCTCTTGGCCAAACCCAACGCACAGACAGACCACCGTCCAAATGTTCCAAATACACTTTCCCATACCAATCAAGGTCTGATCGCCTGGGCTGTGCCAAACATAAAACAATTTCAGGGGCTAACTATAAATGCTCCTTTTTAGGCCTATATTCACTTTGAAACCTTGGGGGACCTAGGGCAAAGCTTGACCCCTCTATCGCTCCAAGGACCTCCTCCATCTTGTTAGTGCCTCTGATGATGAAGCTTCTGTTTCACTATGACCCCTGCCACACCATAGCCGTCACATGTCCTGTGCATATGGGATTAAATCAAAAGGAAACGTGAGATACATAAACGGTGCTGCATCCGTCAAATCACAGAGGGATAAAACCATCTATATAACCTTGTTAGGCCTACCGCTTACTACCAGCACTTACAGTTACACGTATGTTTATGGCGTATTGCCACTGCAGTCACCAGTGATAATATTTTAACTCCGAAAAGGTCTGACATGTCCTTTTATAGGACTACAAGTTTCTCTCACAACTCGATCTGAATTTAGACAAAGTCTGGAAAAACAACCCCACATCTAGTACTCACTTGGCTATACCTACGGACTCACCTGTCGCATCTGATATGAAACATTCCCTAGTGCCCATGGTGATTCACTAACCTAATTGCATAAGCTGGCGCTACAGTGGTCTAAGAGCTATACAATTTATTTGATATAGGCCTTTCCACAGCTATTCTCTGAAAATCTACCTAAATGTTTACCAAATTAATTATTTCGATCAGCCCGATTGGGGATTAAATTTTCTTTTTGTTTATGCACAATTGTCACGAAGATGAACGTAAATCATATTTTGTAAAGAACAAATTAATAACTGTGAAACAAACTAAGGATAACAACCATTTGACCCTATACTCATAACCCGGAAGGGTTTACTGAGACTGCTGGCTTAAACTGCCATAGGCCTTACTTCCTTAAATCTCAGATTTTTTAGGAACGCCGAACATGCGCAGCCTAGCCGTACCATACTGCGCGAAAGCTACAACAAATTCAATCACGGCGACGCTAAGGGAATACAAATAAAATGTACATGTGCTTTGCATTTTGAAAGCCACCTTACATCCTCTTCGTTTTAGACCATCCTTACATTAGGCATATTATCATACTCTGATAACTGGACCGGTATTTTGCATTACTAATGAGTGCTACTATTATGAACCATGATAAAACCCGGTCCGATACAGGCCTACTGATAATAAATAAATAAATTATCCATATCCACATACCTTTTGACAATACCCACGCCTTCATGAAAATCCCGCAGGAATGCGATGCCACCCTCGTGCCGCGCCGTGCATGCTTGAGCGCGTGCTAAAGCACAATAGCTTTGTACAATAGCTTTGTACAATACAAAGACTGCGTACCCTACTCAATGTGCCACGCCCGTTGCACTGATGACCCCTGTCACTGCACCAACGTACGTACACGCATAGAGGAATTCCTACATAACATGGTATATGTGAAAACACACAAAATGGTATTAAAAGAACGAATTTCGAACTTGCTAAAATTCTTATTACGACACTTTCGCAGCCTAATAACCATTATAAAATTTCACATTGACAAAATGACCTGGCTGCCCTATAACATTGTACCTCCTTACCAGTGCCATATTGGACCACCGGCAAGAATTTAGATATCTCCTACCTCGTTTCCTAAAACGAACACCAATCCAGGCTCTATACCTCCATCAGAATCGCAAACCTGGCCCAATTTCCAACCATTTAGAATCGAGCTCTTCCTTTCCGGCACCCGTTATGGCAATCCGACTTAATAATTGACTGGTCAACCAGCCGATTTATGGGTGGGCACCCAAAACTCCAGCGCAAGCAATAATACGTCATGCTCGTAGTGCAAAGATTTACCAAGTGAGTGTGGATCCTCCGCCCGCAACGTCGCCGCGATGCAAATAGTATACACATGTGATTTTTTTAGTGCATGCTCAACGCGTGTTGTGTAATGTAGGTACATACCTGTGCATTTATGCAATCAAATAGTGGACGTTGAACAATATAGTCCACTATTGGCAACGTTCACTGTTGAGATTCATGTATAAAAACATACATGTCTTCTATTTTTTTTTTAATACCGGTACAAACCAAAAGGATAATAGTCCACTATTATGAGTAAACCAAAAATATTATTTGTTAAATCATATTGTGCATTAAATTCCTTAAAAATTTTGAAAAAACACGGACACACCAACTTTAATTTGTAATTTGCAGAAATTATATGTAAAATGTACAGTATGCCTTTGTTCATAACAATTATATTCGTGTTTGTTTTGGAAAACGAGTTTACCTGCCTTAACTTAACCCTCCTATGGTTTGACAGCACAAATGTCCCGGAGTCCTGTCTTTTGCAACTGCTAAAGTGAATGGACAGTTGACTGCGTGAAGATGCTATGCATATTCAAAGTGAGTTAGTCGTGGTCAAATTTGCATAAAAAGGTCACGCCCCAATTTAGTAGGTTTATGAAGACCAATCTTTATGCTGCTGAACAACTGACCTAAAAAGTGACTTCTGCATGGGAGGGTTAAGCTTGTTCTAACAGTATTATTTCAAACTGCCAACATTATAGATTTAAATATTTCCAGTGTTTTGTGTTCATGTTCAGGGGCCATATTTTAGCTTATGCATGGTACCCTGTCTCTTCAATATGTGTTGTTATTACCCATACTTGGAGACCAGACAAGCTGACTACTGATGACCACCGTGCATAGCAACGCGTTAACAGGCGACACGCGCATTTTGAAAAATGCAGCGCGTATAGATACAAGCGTTCTACGCATACATTTATAGCGCGGTTTATTTGACGCATCCTTGTTAGTTACCGTAGGACTCACTGTTGCATTCTTAATCAACTCTCCTAGGTATTTATTAATAAATAATAAATGTACAGTTTTATTACAGTTTTGGTTGATGCATTAAAATGTGCAGAAAAATTGTTTGAAATATTAAGAGAAATTTGGCCAGTCATTAATGTTTGCATAGTACACCCACATAAAAAGCAGGCATTGGAATTTTTCTGTTTAAACAAATTCTGCACTTTTATTGATTTTCATCCGTTTTGGGGACACTTCATGCCTGATTTTACATGCTTTTTATTTTACTAACATTCTCATGCCTGCAAAAGTCATGCACATAAAAATAGCTCGGGATTCTAGACTTTGTTAAACTTAAAGGGATACCATTTGTCAGTTGTGCATTTTTATCGTTTGAAGTAGAAAAAGGTGCTTGACAAACAACCTGGTAAAATGTTTAGCTCGGTGAATATTCCGTGAAAACAATATTTAAAGATTTAAATTTAAAATTGCCAAGTCACAATTTGAATTCCGACCACAATCTGCATTAAGGGCACATTTTCAGCCAGAATAATTTCACAGAATTTTGAAAAATTAATATCTTTACAACAAGTAAGCTTTCCAACAACATTTTGTTTTGGTTATTTTTTTGATAGCTGCTAAAGGTACATTAATTGCCTTTATTTTAGTTGGTCCTTAAAGTTCATGATGGAAATGTCCTTGCAAACAGGCACAGAGGAATATGATTGAGGTTAATTTCAACGCTGATTTGTGAAGTATCGTGCAAGAGCTGCACGGAATTGTTCTCCGTCATTGCCAATATTCTGTGCATGGTCAAAGTGATGCTCAGGCAGGTCATCGTTTGGTTGTTCATCTCCAACTTGCAGTCCTTCATTGTCTTGCTTCCATGTTTCACAGAAGTTGTGCAGAACAATGCACGATGCAACTAAAATGTGAATGTTCTTTGCACGAGAGTCATTGCGCTTCATTATGCACCGCCATCGCCCCTTAAGCCGACCAAACGCATGCTCGACCATAATACGTGCTCGACTTAGGCGTGCATTGAAACTAAGTTGTTGTGCATTTGCTAATGCTTCTGGGTACGGCTTCATCAAGAATGCTGACAGAGGATAGGCCGAATCTCCTAGAATAACAATTGGAATATCTTGGCCCTCAATTTTCCTTGTGAGCCTCGGATAGAATGTACCTTTCAAAAGTTTAAAGTACAGTTTAGAAGACTCAAATACCCAAGAGTCGTGACACCTTCCAGGCTGCCCCACGTCAAAGTCTATAAATTTGAAGTTGTGGTCCACAAGGCCTTGAAGAACTACACTGTACCACCCCTTCCGGTTGAAATAATCTGTATGATACTTATCCGGGGCGATGATGGGAATGTGGCTGCCGTCGATTATTCCTCCACACATCGGAAAGCCGTACTTTGTCTCAAACAGCTCAATCATCCGATTAACAGCCTCGCCTTTGGGCCTCTTCACATAGATAGACTTTAAGTGGGTATTAATGCCAAGACAGACATCCCAAAACCCTTCATATGCAGTCGTGCGTCCAACACCAAACAAGTTGCTTATTGTTCGGAATGACTCACCAGTTGCCAAACGGTACAGCGTTAGTGCAATCAGCTTAGTGACGCACACAGGTTGCCTCATTCTTGACACTTGGCGAACAAGGTGAGGATGTAACTGATTGCACAGTAACTGGAAGGCTGTCCTCGTCATTCGGAAGTTCTCGTGCCATTGTTGATCAGTGAACTGAATGAGAGCATCAACTTCCCACCACTGGCTGCTCCTCGCTCTCCTCCAGATAGTAACAGGAGTATACATGACAGACACTGAAATCAAAACACACCCCCACAAAATAAATAATTTTTACCAAAATACTCTCTATATAAAGGGCATCCCCTTTTTATTTGTGGTTCTCATTTCCGAACGACCCTATTTTGGGCTTCCGACCAAAAAAAACCAAAAACATTTTTTAAATTTTTGCTGGCACTATCTCACTCTGGAACCCCCCCCCCCCTCCCCCCAAAAAAATAGCAATTAACTGCCTTTTTGTTTTTTTCCGAATATTTAATTTTGTTTGTACCAACCAGACCATCTTCAAAGGCTAAACAATAATAACCATAGATATAAAAAGGAACGCCCTAACAAGTAACAGAAAAAAGATAAGGCCTACAAAGGAGGGTAAACACATCAGCTATACTGTACATCATCGTAGATACAGTGTGACTGTGAGTGTACCACCATACACAACGTATAAACACAAATCTTTATTAGACAAAGATTGACCCACCAAAATCATGATTTGGAAACAGCAGAAGAGGGCATACATCTGTTCCTTGCTCTATGACATTTATTATTATTAACCAAACAATTTTTGAGGGTTGGACTAGTAATAGTATAGGACTGGAGTAGGACTATAGGCCTATTAATTTTATAGCATGTATAACCAAAATATTTGTTAACAGTGGTTTTGTTTACTTTATTCCTGCATTTTAAACTGCAACACATTTATCACGAAATTAGTGCAGTGCTATTCACGGTGTAGCCTGTACGACCACGCATGGAGGAATACGATCTACGATCGTTCGGCATGCCCCGACCTTCGCGACCAGGTCAAAGCAACACAACATTTGTTGGTAAATTTTGATTTATTTTCAAATAAAAATAAAAAACAAACAAACAAATATCTTACACAAGCCAGTTAAAATCACTGCGAAGTGAAGCATGGATTCTGTACGTATGTTGACCAATGTGCGCCGAAGCAACTGCACTCGGAGTCGGTGTCGACTGCTTCCCCCATCGATTGTTTGCGTGCTGCGTGGCAAGTGTGGATCATCCTCCACGACAATCAAGCCCATGATCATTTCTAGGAAATCCCCCATCGTTATCAAAGTAAAATAGCAGAAAACGGCAGAAATTCGGCTCAGAATGCAGTCAAGTCACACGGTGCAGTTCATATCAATATCATGTACTGCAGTGCAAGTAGTGAAGTAAGTGACAAGCGCGCGAAACAGTAGAGGTCATGCATTAGTGTGACCTCCAGACGGAAATCACGTGACCAAAATGTAGGTTTTACCTTACGTGGCTGTCCGCACTGGACTTTTCAGCGACGTAAAACATACAACGTAACTCCTCCGCTAGAAATTTGGGCCTGTAGATCTACCGTTGCGGAGGGTAAAATGTACAATTTGACAATGTTACTGTCTGTCCGCATTGGATTTAATTTGGTTAATTCGAGAACAGTCTCCGTAGATTCTACCAAATTAAGTCCAATGCGGACACGGCTTTAGTCGTAGAGCACAGAAGCGGCAAGAAGCATGGGAATTCTGATGGGTTGTCGAGACGGCCATGCAAACGAAGAAGTCAGTGAATATGAGACAACTGGTGGGGTACCCGAGGTTTAACCTCAAGGTAGTTTGTTTTTGGTTAGGGGCGTGTATCTGCCCAACCAACCCTGTCCCTAAGAGAAGTGCAGTTGCAGGATGACACCGTAAGTTGGCTCATAACGTTAAAGAAAGAGGGGAAAGGTCGCCCTGAGTGAAAGACAATTTCCCACGTATCAGCAAGCTGCAAGACATAATGGTCACATTGGGACCAGTTGGAAGTCCGTGAAGGAGTTATCCATAGGCGGTTGGACTCTGATAAAATAAAGACATTTCTGTTTTGCCACTAAGGTTCCACAAACAAATCATGGCTGAGTTACATGGTGGGCAACTTATTAGTGGTCACTAGAGGTCAGCAAAGTCTGGCCAAAGTGAAAGTGAGGTACTACTGGCCAGACATGTCTGCGGGCGTGCGGTCATCCTGCGCGGATGCAATTTCTGTGCCAGAAGATAGTCTGCTGCTAAAAGAAGAGTTGCGCCCTTACATCAGTACCGAGCAGGAGTGCCAATGGAGCGATTAGCAATAGACTTGCTCAGTCCATATACCTATGCCGGACAATGATAACCATGGGGTGTTGGTGGTCGGCGACTACTGCACTAAGTGAATGAAAGCATTCCCACTTCCTGGCGCAACTGCAGTCACAGTCGCGCACACTTTGGTAAATGAATTTGTCTGCCGGTTTGGGGTGCCCCAAGAACTCCTTTCCGATCAAGGCACCAACTTTGAGGCTGATGTACGCGATCGGGTAACAAAGTCCCATAGGCTTAAATACACACATGCGTTTTGCATTGGTGTACGTGTTTACCTGTAGACATTTAGGGCCAAATTCATAAACGGTGATGATCACCGGATTATTTTAGTCACGTACAACTATTGTACGGTGGCTAAAACAGAGTAGTGCGCGTGTGAATAAACTCTTGAGATCATCGCAATTTAGTAAGAAAATAATCGGCTGTTTATCCAGCCGTGTAAAAGTTCCTGCTTAGCCGATGTTTTGTGATCTAGCCGTACATCATTCTATTCACAGCGGATTACGTAACATGTTGAATAAAAGGGCATATCTATTTTCGAAAACACGCATATCGCTGTGCTTTGCTGATCAGCTCAGTTGACACTAGTTGGGGGGTCGCCATGTCGAAAAAACGCACTGATAATTTTACTCATGACCAGAAAATGGGTCTTATTGAGTGTTAAAGGTGGGCAAACAGTTCTTCCTGTGCGTCTAAATGATACGCAGCAGATCCATAGCCAGACGTCCGTCCTCACAAGCAAGCCAACATAAAAAATAGTAACTTGTACACGAGATAAACAAGCCCCATGGGACGATTAAAATATCTGTTGTTACTTAGACGTATGTCACTAACCATGTACGTTATACCCCTGTCACACCGGAGCTACGCTGCCGTTGCGCTCCCACGGCGACTACAAAAGTAAAAAAACGCAGTAGAAGCGCAGTAGGATTGCCAAGAGCGTAGTGGGAACGTAGTGGCGTCTACCTAGGTCGTGGAAGGGTCTCCATGGTCGCCTAACCTCGGCGATTGTTTTGAGCCTGCTCAAAACAATCGCGGAGGGTCGGCGACCTGGTCCAAAACGCAGTGAGAGCGTAGTGGGATCTCAAAGAACGTACTACGGACGTAGTGAAGTCTACCTGAGCGTGTCATGATCGTAGCAAGAGCGAGTTGGTATCGCCGTCTGCCAAATCTGCGACCGATACCCCTGTCAGACCGGTGTGCAATCCCACAGCGACCTTACTGCGATGCAGTTTTCATCAAAAACGCAGTGGGGTTGCTGAAAACTGTCAAAAAATCCTGAAATCTATGAGGTAGGTAGCTCACAGTACGCTCTTGACTCGCTCACTGCGCTCTCACTGCGCTTTCACTACACTCTCACTACACTCTCACTGCGACCTATGCGTTCCCAGTTTGATCATTGCCGCGCTCTCACTGCGCTCCCACTACGCTCTACGCGATCTCGCTGCGACCAAGGCGACCTCGCTACGACCTCTACGACCTTACTACGCTCTCACTACGTCATGTTCTGTGCGTTTGTACCGCGTTCGCGCGACGACTATAAATACAGCGAGCTCGATGTTGCTGGATATTGGCTATCTGTTGTACAATTATTATGTTCTGCCTCTCTACATCCATGGTGAAGAGGAGATGCACATTAGTATGTTGTGTGGAGGATATAGGCTGCATTTATACCATGTGTGGCTATTACGCATGTCAAAGTCAGAACGTACTATACACGCAGTATAATCGCAGTATAATCGCACTGTGAACGTACAGGAAGCTCCGTAACATCGCCATGGACGCATTAGGGGCGCCATAGTCGTACTGGCAGCCCCGTGTGGACGCAGTTTGAGCGTGAAGAAGCCCTATACGACGTAGTAGAAGCGCAGTAGGAGCGCGGTAAGAGCGTAGTGAGAGCGTGACAAGCGTACAGTGGTCGTACTTCAGACGTACTTCAGTCGCAGATTGGGCAGACGGTGATACCAACTCGCTCTTGCTACGATCATGACACGCTCAGGTAGACACGCTCAAACGTCCCAAGTACGTTCTTTGAGATCCCACTACGCTCTCACTGCGCTTCCACTGCGTTTTGGACCAGGTCGCCGACCCTCTGCGATTGTTTTGAGCAGGCTCAAAACAATCGCCGAGGTTTGGCGACCATGGAGACCCTCCCACGACCTAGGTAGACTCCACTGCGTTCCCACTATACGCTCTTGGCGATCCTACTGCGCTTCTACTGGCGATTCTACTTTTTTAGTTGCCGTGAGAGCGCAACGGCAGCGTAGCTCCGGTGTGACAGGGGTATTAGGGCGATTGCAAAACTATTACGGACAGATACGTAAATGACCTACAGAACTACGTATCCTCCCAAAATCACTGTAATGAATAATTATTGGCTATCGGTAGCGTATCCGAGTATGCAATTGGTCGGTGATGGTCCTGCTTTTTACAAGTAGGAGCGCTTGGCAATTACCATAATAATGAGAGGCACACGTAATTACTGACAAAAGAAATAAAGATAGAGAGGTCCCCAAGTCTCGCTAGCTCCATGAAAATTTCCATAATAATACTCTTGTGATAGTGTATGGAAGGATAACTTCATCATTGTTATCCCTGGAAATGGTTTTCACCGCGTCTATTCATTTTAATCATTTAAAGCTTGTTTAGCTTTAAACGATGAAATCAAAATCTCAATTTTCATTTTTGCCTCAAAGTGTATCATTTACTCGTGCTGGGTCACATAATGTGCTGCAGGTGCCGTGGTATGTGCTCCCTAACATAAGCCAACAAGCAGACATAGTTATTTCTGGGTACCAGCCATCCTCTACGAATTACTCTCTTCTCTTGGTCATTCATTACAAAGCGACCCCTCCCAACTGCTCTGTCTGCCATCGTGGCGATACAGTCAAAGTTTACTGTACTTGGCGATACTCAATCACATCTGGCTTGTAAAAGATTAAAAGGAATAGACGCGGTGAAAACCATTTCCAGGGATAACAATGATGAAGTTATCCTTCCATACACTATCACAAGAGTATTATTATGGAAATTTTCAGGGAGCTAGCGAGACTTGGGGACCTCTCTATCTTTATTTCTTTTGTCAGTAATTACGTGTGCCTCTCATTATTATGGTAATTTCCAAGCGCTCGTACTTGTAAAAAGCAGGACCATCACCGACCAATTGCATACTCGGATACGCTACCGATAGCCAATAATTATTCATTACAGTGATTTTGGGAGGATACGTAGTTCTGTAGGTCATTTACGTATCTGTCCGTAATAGTTTTGCAATCGCCCTACTATGATCAAACTGGGAACGCATAGGTCGCAGTGAGAGTGTAGTGAGAGCGTAGTGAGAGCGCAGTGAGCGAGTCAAGAGCGTACTGTGAGCTACCTACCTCATAGATTTCAGGGGTTTTTGCCAGTTTTCGGCGAGCCCATTGCGTTTTTGATGAAAACTGCATCGCAGTAAGGTTGCCGTGAGATCGCACTCCGGTCTGACAGGGGTATTAGATAAACAGCAGCTAATCTAAGCACTCCTTATGAATCGGGCCTATATTTGTACGTGCGATCATCAACTGTTTATACACAGTTTAGCCTAGTTAATCATGATCAAAGGAAAATCACCGTTTATGAATTTGGCCCTTAATGTCCATGGTTAGTTGATTGAGCACTGCACGGCAGATAAGACGTAGGTAACTTGTGCTGCGTTTTGTGCAATGCTTACGCGGAGTGGTACAAAGCCATATGTAGCTGTATGTGTTTACGCTAGCTTGCATGGTTAATGCGTCGAGTGGTACTAGGGAGATTGCAAAACTACTACGGATGGATACGTAGGTTACGTACCCGATAAGGTATCACAATGTGCATGCTGATTGGATGGCGCTTACTGGGCTCTAACAAAGGGTTTATATGCGTTTGTTTTTGATTGAAATAGGGGACGTATGACAAAGGGAACAATGGGGTCCCCTATTCCGCAAAGGTCCCCGATTCAGACTCGTGTGCAAATCCTATGGCGATCATCCGAAAACGTTAGAGTACAAACAAAAGAGGAAAGACGGTCGGACAATGCCCCGTCCCCTATTGACGGCATTTACCCACTTGTGTGATTGCGTGCGTGTGTGGGTGTGTCTTACTTGTTTAACGCCCTTTCCATTCCACAGCATTACAGACAACGTCCTCCGACAATTAACCACTGCTGTTGACTGCATTTGTTGCAAAATGAACAGAACCGACTACTAATGACATTAATCTGGCTCCGTAAATATCCGGACTTTAATTCGCTTTCGGTTTTGTTTGATGTCAGTGAGAGCTAGACCGCAGGGCATGGCCGATTATCTTGCGCCTTCTTGACGCATATCGTGAATCTATATAAATTTTACTTTAAACTACTGAGGAAGTTGTTGGGAAACTCACAAATAAAATCCCCAAACGGTCTGCGAACCAGTACTCGATAAAATCTCAATTTAAAATTCATGTTTTCCAACGACCAATCAACGAGGCCCTTCTGTCGTGGTGCGGCACGTTTGTGCGAATTGTGGGAAAATGGACCAATAGCGGGCGTTGTAAAATAGAGCGAGCGTAGGCGCTGTTGACACGAGCTGCTCAGATGATAGCGATTTGAACAAGAAAAAGTATATTATGCACGGTTCAGATGCAGATTCCACGGTTTTGTTGTTATCTGAAAAGAGTTTAAAACAATTCCACGCTTGTGCCGGTAGGTGGGAAAATGTATCCAAGCAAAAATCGCCCAAAAAGCGGAGATGATCATATTGGCATTCAAATCGTACACGCACTGGTTGATGTACCGCAGGAATCCGCATTGTCAACAGTACGTGATGTAGTTGAGTATATGCCGTTAAAAAAAGAGAACAGAGGTGGAGTTTGGACAAAAAGACTTGAACAACTGTCCTTGACAAACATTCACAATGCCAGACGCTAACTGCAGGAAAGCTTCTGGAAGCAGCGAGGAAAAAAGAAGATCAGTGGCTGCTCTCACAGATCGAACGGAAGGATCTTGTCACCACAGAAACATTGTATCACACAGTCTGCTTTCCATCTGACTCTCCCTAATATAAATTCAGCTGGAAATGGGCAAAATGTTTGTTATAACAGAATTGTGTATTAAATGTAAATCGGTACGAGTTGTTGTTCACCCACTCACAAGTACATTGTTAAAGACATGGACAAATTTCAGTTTTACCGTCACGAATAAACATGTATCAAAGACTAAAGCTAAAAAAAAACTCTGGTCGTGTATATATTTTGTTCATACAATTTACATTTAGATTTTTAACCCCCCCCCCCAAAAAAAAAGATTAAACAATAATACAAAAATCAAACAATAACAATAAAAAAAATGACACTATTAAAAAGTTCAAATTATGGCAATGAACAAAATTTGTATTAAGACATTAAAACACATCCTAATTCCTCTTTAATCGAATTCTGTCTCTGTAGATTCCCTTTTGAACAGAACCGACTACTAATGACATTAATCTGGCTCCGTAAATATCCGGACTTTAATTCGCTTTCGGTTTTGTTTGATGTCAGTGAGAGCTAGACCACAGGGCATGGCCGATTATCTTGCACCTTCTTGACGCATATCGTGAATCTATATAAATTTTACTTTAAACTACTTAGGAAGTTGTTGGGAAACTCACAAATAAAATCCCCAAACGGTCTGCGAACCAGTACTCGATAAAATCTCAATTTAAAATTCATGTATTCCAACGACCAATCAACGAGGCCCTTCTGTCGTGGTGCGGCACGTTTGTGCGAATAGTGGGGAAATGGACCAATAGCGGGCGTTGTAAAATAGAGCGAGCGTAGGCGCTGTTGACACGAGCTGCTCAGATGATAGCGATTTGAAAAAGAAAAAGTATATTATGCACGGTTTAGATGCAGATTCCAGGGTTTTGTTGTCAACAGTACGTGATGTAGTTGAGTATATGCCGTTAAAAAAAGAGAACAGAGGTGGAGTGATCCACATGATCCCAGCTAACAGACTGCAGTGATTCCACTTAGATTCAAGAGGTGCGCCAAGGAAATTGATTTCTGAGCACATTTTGCAGCCATGCCCTGTGGTCTAAGCACCGCGTTGAGGATAACAAAGTCTGTCCCTAACATAAGCCAACAAACGGACATAGTTATTTCTGTGTACCAGCCATCCTCTACGAATTACTCTCTTTTCTTGGTCACTCATTACAAAGCGACCCCTTGCAACTGCTCTGTCTGCCATCGTGGCGATACACTCAAAGCTTACTGTACTTGGCGATACTCAATCACATCTGGCTTGTAAAAGATTAAAAGGAATAGACGCGGTGAAAACCATTTCCAGTGATAACAATGATGAAGCTATCCTACCGTACACTATCACAAGGGTATTATTATGGAAATTTCCAGGTGGCTAGCGAGAGTTGGGGGCCTCTCTATCTTTTCTTTTGTCTCATTATGGTAATTGCCAAGCGCTCCTACTTGTCAAAGGCTGGACCATCACTGGCCAATTGCATACTCGGATACGCTACCGATAGCTAATAATTATTCATTACAGTGATTTTGGGAGGATACGTAGTTCTGTAGGTCATTTACGTATCCGTCCGTAATAGTTTTGCAATCGACCTACTGGTACAGAGCTCTGTACATAGATGACGTAAGCTTGCATGAGTGCGTCGCGAGTACAAAGCTGTACGGGTTGTTCAAAGCTTAATGAATGCGTCAAGTTGACGGCGTGGAATGCTGACTATATGCATGTGATGCTGACTATTGTGTATTGCTGACTAGGCATGTGATAATGCTTATGCTGGCGCCTGCGTCCTTACACTGTATTAGTTATCATACAACACTGCTGTGTGGACTCATAAAAGAGCCGTACTTAATTCTTAATTACTGTACATTACTTGATTGTTGTGAATAAATCATCTCTGTTGTTCATTGTACCGTCAATCCAATTGTCAAGGTGTTTTTGTAACAGGTTTATTGTGCAATTGAGATAGTGTTATCGCAAACATCATAATCGACGGTATATTTCCTCCAATACGGACCTGTTCGCTGGTGGGTGGATCTAAATATATGTTTTGTGAATTACATTTGTTGAAGATACATGTAGGATACATCATTTTTACTACTGAATTATTAAGAAATATCTTACTTATTTGAAAGTAAATAATGATTGTAGGAATCCAGTAAAATGACGAGGATATCCTATAATATTGTTCCAATGTGTAATCGCAAAGGAAATGTCGAATAACAAAATATAAAACATTAGGAGCAATATTTGAAAAAAGTGACGGCGATCGCGAAAAAAACAAGAACAACATAAGAACCACTGCCCGACGCCGGTTAAAAATGAACGCCATTTTTCTTGCTCTCCTCGGCATCCATGATTGTAAAACTTCGAACAGGTCAGTTTAACAATATTTAATATGAAATAGAACCCCCAAATCCACCCATTCATGATAATTCAAGCAATTACCAATGATGTGTCCTACCTTTAAAGGGAATATACATTTGCAAACATAAAAAGAAAATGACCAAGTTCACAAAATACTTTACTGGACTGTTACGGAATGGCAGTCTGGAGCATCCGGTAAAATTATGGCTCCTGGTGTGCTAACATTTTCAGGTAAAGTGGTATTTTTGTGTCATTTTCCAACGCTGGTTGGCCAAAAATTGGTTTTTTTTCAAAGACTGCTCCTATTTTTATGTCATATTTAGGTATTTGACATTTCCTTTGCAATTGATTACACATCTTTGAAGGGGTACAACTGATTGTCTTACCTTACAATTCCCCAACGTCTACCAATTGCTCCGTTTTATCTTAAGTGGGTTCCGGGTACCTGACTACAAGAACACGATTGTTTTTCTTGATTTTTCAAGCATCTACGAACCCAAAACGTCAAATAAGTCAGTGTAACAATGCGTGCAAAACATATTACCCCCCCCCCCCCCCTCAAATTCATCAATTTCTGAAAATTACAGCAAAAGCAAATGATGTACATTCGCTTTAAAGGTGGATACACCATATGCTGACCGAAAAAAAATTCTACCTAATTTTTAAGAAATATCTTACTTATTTTAAATGCATCCAGCTAAATATTTGCGCTAGATATGCTGTAATTGTTTTGGAAAATTGGATTTTATAAAAAAAATATTTCCGACAAAAATACAAGAACAACAATAACAACTGCCCGACGCCGGTTGAAAACGAACGCCGCTTTTCTTGCTTTTTTTTTCTTGGCACCCATGATTATAAAACTTTAGACAGGTCAGTTTTTTACTATATTTACTATAACATACAACCCCCAAATCAACCCATTCCTGATTATTCAAGCAATACCTTTAAGACAAAGAGGTGATGTGAAAACAAAAAAGGCAACATTTTAACATAGATGCTGTATTCAGAAATATCTTTATTCAAATTCGAGCACAAACCAGAACTGCAATCATGAGACCCGTACACTGTGTTCCTGGTATGAGATACGGATCGCAATCATTATATGGGTGTTTTGAGTATTATGGATATGTTACAGTTGCCAAAATCTGCAGCCGAAAGATATAACTGGTAATAAATAACTTGTGGAAATATTCCGCCTGTTTTAGCAATTAGTAAATGGGCATTGAAAGCAATAGATCCCAAAGTTGAGCGTACATTTTCTCAGTTTTCTCAAAGTGTATACATGTAGGACCAATGAGCTGAAATGTTATGCAACGTTATAAATAACAAGCCAATGTTTTTTTACCTTTAACGTTGAGGAATACGTACATTTAAACCCTAGCTGGATTAAACGCGTGCATATGGTTTATACAAGAACACGGTAACCGATGCCCCTCAATAATTATTAAAGGCCTCTAAATAAAAGAATTATTGAGAAACCACAACATTCCGCAAGCATATTGATTCTCCGTCTCATATCTTGCTTCATATGAAAGGGCAGGCTTTCAAAAAGAAAGTGTGCTTTCAGCAGTTTATTGTTTATTGATACTCGCCCATGTTCACAGCATCAAAATCCTCATTTGGCATGTTCTGTACTCACAACACTTGTGTTTCATCCGAAGCGTACAGTTGAAGTATTCCTGTGTCTAAAACCGTTGAGTGATTTATATAGCAGTGTGTAACACTGTTCATTTAAATATTCATTTAATCCATTTGTTAAAGTTGTTGTAGGACAGAAATGTTGAATAAGTAGGAAATAGTTGGATAGTAGGAATACTTGACACTGTGAACAAGTAACAGTGGAGTTTTATTGTTAGTGCATCATGTTTCTTGTTCATAGTGTGAAAGCCTGCAAGAGGTCTACTAATGTGCATCCATTTTGAACAAAAGAAAACCTTTGTTTACTTTGAAATTTATGCAAATTTACCTAGTCGGTTTCCTTTTCTTTCTTTTTTTGTATTATAAGATATAAAGCCGTATCGTCATTAAGTGATCCCCACAATGTTGCTTTCCTGGTTGTATCGTAAAATTGGGCATAATCCCTGGCCACATGGCATTCTGGTGTTTATGACTAGCGCCCTCGAACAAAGATACTGACAATTTGGGAGACCGCCAGCATAGGGCAAGATAACTCAGTTGGTAGAGCGCCCTTCCGGTATTCCGGAGGTCCCAGGTTCGAGCCCCGCCTTGCCAATTTCTTTGTTCACTTTGACATTTTAAAGAAAACCTGTTTGGTTCCAGTGCAAACAGTAGCATTAGCTCTACTTATCAATCAGCCAATTTTGAATGTTATGTGAACGCCCATTCTGATTGTACATTGTAATAATGTAATTTTTAGCGCATGCACATTGTGCGCCACCTTGCGCATTCATTCATACGCGCGTTTAGTTATCCCAACTGACTCGTAATCCGTACCCCGTATCATTGTACACTTGCGTAGTTGAAATACTAAACTGGCTTATTACTTCATATCATAAAATCCTTGTGTTCTGCGGCTCTTTGTGTTCTGCGGCTCTTTGTGTTCTGCGGTTCTTGTGTTCTGCGGTTCTTGTGTTCTGCGGTTCTTGTGTTCTGTGTTTCTTGTGTTCCGTCGTTTTTGTGTTCCGTCGTTTTTGTGTTCCGTCGTTTTTGTGTTCTGCCGTTCTTGTGTTCTGCCGTTCTTGTGTTCTGCCGTTCTTGTGTTCTGCCGTTTTTGTGTTCTGCCGTTCTTGTGTTCTGCAGTTATTGTGCCCTGTAGTTCTTGTGTTCTGCCGTTTTTGTGTCCTGCAGTTCTTGCGTGCTGCATTTCCTGTGTTCTTCTGTTCTTGTGTTGTGCCGTTCTTGTGTCCCGCAGTTCTTGTGTCCCGCAGTTCTTGTGTCCCGCAGTTCTTGTGTCCCGCAGTTCTTGTGTCCCGCAGTTCTTGTGTCCCGCAGTTCTTGTGTCCCGCAGTTCTTGTGCTCTGCAGTTCTTGTGCTCTGCAGTTCTTGTGCTCTGCAGTTCTTGTGCTCTGCAGTTCTTGTGCTCTGCAGTTCTTGTGCTCTGCAGTTCTTGTGCTCTGCAGTTCTTGTGCTCTGCAGTTCTTGTGCCCTGCAGTTCTTGCGTTTTGCAGTTCTTGCGTTCTGCAGTTCTTGTGTTCTGTTTTTTCTTCTGTTCTAGTCTGGTTATTGTGTTCTGGTGTTTTTATAATGCCAATCCAGAAGCCTAATTGGTTGCCATGGTTTTCTGGATCCAGTCCTGGAAGTTGAAGACGTCAGCGTAAATGGACGGAATTCCAATTTGAGCACAAGGTATCAGGCCCCAGCTGACAACACCTGCTAGCTCCCACTTGCCGCTGCTGTTCTTGATCACAAATGGTCCGCCACTGTCACCCTGCATGTTGGTATGAAAAAATGAGAAGGTGAAATATGAAAAATATGAAAGGTGAGAAATAGGACTTTGTCTACATATATTTCATTGGTATAACTATATACAAGGATGTTCTCAAACCATGTGTCTCGCCTACTTTCGCGATTGTTCTTTTTTACAACTTGACCTCAAATGACCATCGACCTCAGTATGTGACCTGTAATATCACCATCACATGTAAATTCCATATTGCATCTATGACTCAATTGAACTTCAAGTTTTCAAATGAAAGGTTACAATATTGCATGGATAAACCAAGGTTGATTCCAATTTGACTTCATTTGTAAATGAGACAAGAGACGCATTTTTAGAACTGACCTCAAATGACCGCTGACCTTAGTATTTGATACAACCATGCTATGAACGTTACAATATTGCTTCCTTGACCAAATTTGAATGGAATTGGACTTCAACTGTGCACATAACACCCATTGTTCTGAACCAAAATGACACATATACTACGTACAAACTATACTGTGGTATATATTATGTTCTCTTTCGGAACTTTGTTCAGGCGAGACAATAATCAATTGAAAAATGTAAAGCGATCAAGCAAAATTAGTCTTAAGTCAACACCAGTCACATCTGAGTTTCTTGTACTTTTATTTGCAGGGCACTTTAGCTTGAAATTGGTGAAAACACCATGTTGATATGACTTTCGATTCAAAAGTTGCGACATGTTTAGTAATGATCACATTGAAAAGAAGAAAAGAGACAATTGGGTTTAAAGTTATAGTATTCAATTGAGTCGTTGAAAGGTACACTTTTTATACTTGGAAGAACAAAGTCCTTAGCAACGATAACTTTGGTGCAAGGTATGGCAATTAAACTTGGCAAAGAAAATAGTAAGATACGTTATGTCAAAGAAAAAACATTCGTGAGATTAGCTGGCCTAAAGCAATTCTATTGTTTTTATCTTTTATTTAGATCGTCATAGTACTATTTAAGCAGTAGATGGGGTGACCGAGTCATATACTTTATATACAAAATGAAAACAATAAAATTGCTTTAGGCAAGCGAAATTCACAGAATAACACTATGATTTATACAACACCTGAATAAATTCCTGTTATTTAATTGGTGGATTGTTGATCACGCGAATTTGTTTCAATCTGATAATGAGGATTTATTGAGGCATTGTATAAAACAAATTTAAATGTTTCACGTTCGTGCAATGGAAAGAATAATTTCATTCGGTGACGGATGCAATTTCTTTTGCAATTCCACATTCCTTTTGTCACCTTATGAAATTATTCTCACCATTGCACTAACAAACATTCATTAGGCCTATTTGTATAACATTTCATCAAATGCGGGTATTTCTGGACTTCGTTTTCAGTAACTTTGCAATCTTTGGCGATGATCAACTTAAAACTTAGGGTTAAAAATTCACTTTTTTGTTTACCCGTTTCCTATGGTGGCCCTAAAGGGACATCGCACATCACACATTTCTGCGCCGATTTCTGCGATATTGCGTTGTTTTATCGCACATTTCTGCGCCGATTTTTGCGATATTGCAGATTTTTTCGCACATTTCTGCGCCAATTTGTGCGACATTGCACATATTATCGCAGATTTCGGCATAGATTTGTTCAACATTCGAACGTGTGTTTGGAATTTGAATGTCAAATAAGAAGCTGGTAGTATGAATATTGAACGTCGAACAAGGAACGTGCTTCGTACAGTAACGTTCAGATTTTGACCTTTTCTATCTGTTACCCCACAAAATCACTTCATTTCGAATGCAGAATACTGCGTAACTATTAAAAAATATTTAAATACAATTAACCTCCAATTAAATGCCCGTTTCTAATTGTTTTCTTTTCTTTTCAACTTTTATTTTATTGTTAACTCAACAAAATATACAAAACAAAACAAATTAAATATATATATTTATGTTTAAACGCACATTAGCATGGCTTTCCAACCAGTTTTCAAATTAAATTCATTTTTTAAATCCATTCAATCCATTCCAGTATAACATTTGTCATTAACCCTAACCATCCCAAATCCTCAAAATCCTCTTTGCAAAATGAAGGACTTTGCAGGATCACTGAGGTCACTTAGAAGTTGATGCATCGGAGGAATTTGCAGGATTAAGGGCTTTTGGGTTGTTTGCCCCTAAAGAGTAACCCTATCAGTACCAAGCGCGCCACCTGGGCTCAAATTTGCATGGACGTTCGCAACCAAAGAGCTTGTATGTCCCCCATTATAATAGTCGTTACGTGACCAGCGTTCTCTGTTGGCACAAACCGATATTGCTTGCAACTGAAATGTCAACAGCGCCCTCACTTTTGACAGCTATGTGGTTTATTATTGCTATTGGTTTCAAACTGGTTTAAAAGGACGCGCGCGTGCATGCGATCACTAGCAGTTTGCGCCCAACGCCACTTAGCTGTCATCATGGCTGAAAACGCTTCCAAGATTTTGGAGGAAATCTTCGCAGATAGCGGTTCAGATATGTCCGATGATGAATCTTCTGCAGCAACATCTGACGAAAGTGATGAAGAGGCAACACAAGCCTCTTCAACTTCGTCTAGAAAGCCAAATTACAGGTAGGGAGGTTACTAAAAACACACCGTTCAACTTGGCTATTCTCGAAATGTTTCGCAACCTTTGATTTTTAATGACCTTTTGCAGGGAAATCATCAAAAGCACTGAACGTTTCAGTTTGCATTTCATAATCCGATAAAATCCAATTAGAAATTGATGAAAATATTGATTTGTTATTGATTTGTTATTGATTTATTGATTTTTTATTGATTTGAAAAAAAGGGAAAAAAAGTTTTTTTGTTTTTGTTTTTTTGAACATGTTTTTTTGTTTAGATATTCTTAACTTTCTATTGATTGTAAATTTGTATCTATTTTTATATAATAATCTTTAAAAAAAAAATTCATGAGATTTTATTTTATTAAAAAAGGACACTTATTTCAGTGGAACGCTAGATACGAGCATCCACAAACAGCATTGTAAGGACAGTTTATCATTAAAGGTAATATAACATTTGCGACCACCCCCCCCCCCAAAAAAAAAACCCCAAAAAACAAAAAAAACACCACAACAACAACAACAAAACAAGACAAAAAACTACTTCATTAAACTGACCATATTTGACAGTCACGAATGGTCTCGAGCATCTTGTGAAATCAGGGCACCTGGTGTGCTTTTCTCTTTTAACAAAACTGATATTGTTTAGCAATTTCCAAAGATGGTTGGCCAACCGTCTTCCCAAAAAAGACTAAACCCCGGATAAATCCGTTTGACCCGACCCCCCCCCCCCCCCCCCCCCCCCAACAAAAAAAGCTAATGCTGTATACTACCCTTAAAAGAAAATGTGCCGTGAAATTAATAGTGTCCCATTAACCTTTCTAAATGTTCCTATTCCAGGTGTGGATGGAATAAAGCAAGCACCTCTTATAGCAAGAGCCCACCGATGAAATTCAGTGAAGAGACTGGCTGTACGGAAAATTTCAGTCACCTGTCGCCCATGCAAATCTTTCAGCTCTTCTTCTGCCAAGCAGTGTGGGAGTTGATGGTGGATGAGACTAATCTCTATGCTGACCAAACAATGTGTGCAGATGTGGCCAATCATCAGCCTGCCTGGAATCCAACTACTGTTCCTGAAATTATGGCATTCGTGGCCTTGCTTCTGTGCATGGGTATCAACAAAAGGCCTCGCTACAGCATGCACTGGTCCAGGCCCGAAGTTCTGCGAAGTCCCCTGTATTCGGCGACCATGTCTCGCAATCGATTCACTGCGATCCTTCGATTTGTCCACCTTGCCAACAACAGAGCTCAACCAGGTGATGCTCCCCCTGACAAACTCTCCAAGGTCCGCCCGCTGCTCGACATTGTACTGCCATCCTTTTCTCGCATTTACGAGCCAGGCCGAAACCTCTCACCAGATGAGACAATGATCAAGTTCAAAGGCCGACTTGGTTTCAAACAGTAGGCCTACATGCCACGAAAGTCCGCCAAATGGGGATTGAAATGTTTTTCATTGAACGAGTCAGAAACCGGTTATACATGTGCTTGGAATGTGTTCACCGGCTCTCAGCCCACATCAAAGGAATCTAGTAGACCCTCCGTTGGTTATGCTTCAACACACCACCCACCTAATATTACATCTGCTGGGCATGTAGTCCTCGACCTAATTACAGGACTCGAACATAATATTCATTTCCCGCGGTTCGAAGTATAGCGGGAAATAATTGTCTTTGGAATTCGGGCAATGCATGTAATGCGTGCCAGGTGTACTGTAGAGAAAGGCGTTACGTAATAAGTTCAGGGAGTAGTATGTATAAATAAGGAGGAGGGACAAAAGAATGTCAGTCTAGCAAGCACTATCACAAGACCACCTCGTTCATTTGAGGAATTATTAATATTGATCAATTATAATCGGGTGAAGCCCACACCCCGCACTGAGGAGAGCGCTGAATGTTTTTGGATACAGGTTTTCAGAGCATTTTTTGTTTTTTTTAATCTCTGTTTTTTCCTGGACGTCACGTTTCTCCGATGAAGTGGATTAAGACGTTTTGTTTAACCATTGTGTATTGGTACATGTATAACATGAACAGTTAACAGGTACGGCATATTGTGAACCTTGATCCCTGGACCATGTAAACGTACCTTATTAGTAATTTGTCATTTATTTCTTTATTGAAAGGCTACATATAGAATATCATTGGAAGAAAACTTAAAATCCTTTTTTGCAACGGTTTAAATAAAGTTTGTTTATATTAAATTGGTAATACATTTGTATAAAAGCTCAGATAAGAGGAATAAATAGCGGATTAGGCGGCTCTTGGCGTGCTTCGCTACCGCCAAATATATAAATTTGTTGTATGGTTTTTATGATTGAGTAAAACTAAGACGGGACATTTCAGTTTCATGGACAATTGGTATACCAGCCCAGCTCTCATCTGCAAGTTGTCACAGTTAAAGTTTGGAGCTTGTGGAACTGCACGCTACACCACACTGGGGATTCCAGATTGTCCAAACCCCCCCAAAAATACACATGATAAGAGGTGCTGACCCCCAGTTTTACACCAAATCCGGCCAACTGTGCGTCGTTTGGCAAGATGCCAAGCGTGTAACTCTTCTCACAAATGTTGGAAACTTCAATATTGACACGAAAGACATTCGGAGCAAAAACAGTTTGAGTGGACTTCATACGATCAAAAAACGTTCTGTCATTAATGATTATAATAAATACATGGAAGGAAGTGATCTCATAGCACAAATGTGTCAGTACTACTCGCACCCTCACAAATCGATGAAATGGTGGAAAAGAGTTTTCGTGGCCATTCTTGACATCTGCTTGGTGAATGCTACCATTGTATACCACATCATTCCTTCCGAACAGCACTTGACCACTTTGGATTTCAGGGTCAAGGTGCTAGAAGAGCTTATTTCTACTTGGAAGCACAACCCAGATCAGCATGCCAGTCAAGTGTCACGTGGTTTCGCTTTCCGACTCATCACTATCCTGGGAGAAATTCTGCCGGCAAAAAGCGCAACTGTGTTGTATGCAGTACCAGAGCCAAGCGGAAACAAACTCGCATGATTTGTAAACAGTGTGACAAACCAATGTGTGTACTACCATGCTTTAAAAAGTTTCATTGTTTGTAATGAGCATTCACCCGAGCAAGTTTTATTGTGGTTTCCCCCCCCCCCCCTCCCGCATCCCCCTACCCCCCCCCCCCCCCCCCCCCCCACATCCCCCTACCCCCCCCCCCCCCCCCCCCCCCCACCCCCATTTCAATGTTGGAGTGATGGTGCACACACCGCCAACCCAACATTGAGTTGGGGGAAAGGGGGGTACGTGGCCGCCTTCATTTGAACTTTTAACTGCATCCATAGTGTACCCATTTTTTATGTTTGTGCAATTACCTTCATAGTCTGGATTTCCTTCATTTTGAATAAAATCTAAGTACCTAATACCCCTGTCACACCGGAGCTACGCTGCCGTTGCGCTCCCACGGCGACTAAAAAAGTTGAAAAATGCAGTAGAAGCGCAGTATGATCGCCAATAGCGTAGTGGGAACGCAGTGGAGTCTACCTAGGTCGTGGATGGGTCTCCATGGTCGCCTAACATCGCAGAGGGTCGGCGACCTTGTCCAAAACGCAGTGAGAGCGTAGTGGGATCTCAAAGAACGTACTACGGACGTAGTGAAGTCTACCTGAGCGTGTCATAATCGTAGCAAGAGCGATTTGGTATCGCCGTCTGCCCAATCTGCGACTGATACCCCTGTCAGACCGGTGTGCAATCCCACAGCGACCTTACTGCGATGTATAGTTTTCATCAAAAACGCAGTGGGGTTGCCAACAAATCCTGAAATCTATGAGGTAGGTAGCTCACAATACGCTCTTGACTCGCTCACTGCGCTCTCACTACACTCTCACTGCGACCTATGCGTTCCCAGTTTGATTATCGCCGCGCTCTCGCTGCGCTCCCACTACGCTCTACGCGATCTCGCTGCAACCAAGGCGACCTCGCTACGACCTCGCTACGACCTTACTACGCTGTCACTACGTCCCCACTACGTTCTATGCGTTTGTACCGCGTTCGCGCGGCGACTATAAACACAGCGAGCTCGATGTTGCTGGATATTTGCTATCTGTTGTACAATTATTATGTTCTGCATCTCTACATCCATGGTGAAGAGGAGATGCACATTAGTATGTTGTGTGGAGGATATAGGCTGCATTTTTACCATTTGTGGCCATTACGCATGTCAAAGTCAGAACGTACTATACACGCAGTATAATCTCAGTATAATCGCACTGTGAACGTCAGGAAGCTCCGTAACATCGCCATGGACGCATTAGGGGCGCCATAGTCGTACTGGCAGCCCCGTGTGGACGCAGTATGAGCGTGAAGAAGCCCTATACGACGTAGTAGAAGCGCAGTGGGAGCGCGGTAAGAGCGTAGTGAGAGCGTGACAAGCGTACAGTGGTCGTTCTTCAGACGTACTCCAGTCGCAGATTGGGCAGACGGCGATACCAACTCGCTCTTGCTACGATCATGACACGCTCAGGTAGACTTCACGGCGTCCCAAGTACGTTCTTTGAGATCCCACTACGTTCTCACTGCGCACCCAGTGCGTTTGGACCAGGTCGCCGACCCTCTGCGATTGTTTTGAGCAGGCTCAAAACAATCGCCGAGGTTTGGCGACCATGGAGAACCTCCCCCGACCTAGGTAGACTTCACTGCGTTCGGACTACGCTCTTGGCGATCCTACTGCGCTTCTACTGCGTTTTAGTGTTTTTAGTTGCCGTGGGAGCGCAACGGCAGCGTAGCTCCGGTGTGACAGGGGTATTACCACGGATGTAGAGAGGCAGAACATAATAATTGTACAACAGATAGCAAATATCCAGCAACATCGAGCTCGCTGTATTTATAGTCGCCGCGCGAACGCGGTACAAACGCACAGAACGTAGTGGGGACGTAGTGAGTGCGTAGTAAGGTCGTAGTGAGGTCGTCTAGGTCGCAGCGAGATCGCGTGGAGCGTAGTGGGAGCGCAGTGGGAGCGCGGCGAGGAACGCATAGGTCGCAGTAAGAGTGTAGTGAGAGCGCAGTGAGCGAGTCAAGAGCGTACTGTGAGCTACCTACATCATAGATTTCATGGTTTTTTTGCCAGTTTTCGGCGACCCCACTGCGTTTTTGATGAAAACTGCATCGCAGTAAGGTTGCCGTGAGATCGCACTCCGGTGTGACAGGGGTATAAGTAAAATCTAAGTATTTTCAAAGAAGAACTTGAAATTTTCTCACTCCTAAATTAATGTTTCTTCATCAGATTTACACTTCTTTGTAGTTGTCAAGTCATATTAAGGGCACAAAAGGGGGGTGAGATATAGAATTCTTTCTACCCCTTCCAAAAAACTTCTCACAGGCCAATTATTATTAAATATTGTTGTTGTAATTACTCTAATTTCTGACTTCCGACTCATTCTGCTTGATCGCACCACATATACCTAATATATATTGGGGGGGGGGGGGGGGTTTAATATAAAAGTATTATGATCAAATACTAAGCAATGCCAAACAGCCCATGAACTAGCTTTTAAACACTCTAGAAATAGGATTTGCTGCATGTTGTATGGCATTAACCGCACAGAACACAAAATCGTTGACCAAAACAAATATAAAATCTGAAATATGGGGAGGGGGTGGGGCCGGGGTGCTATGTTGAAGGATGGATTTGGAACCATACTCACACTGCAAGCTCCCTTCTCCTCAGCAGCAAATCCACCACAGATCATTGAATTGTCTACTGTATAGGGCGCCATGATCGCCTTGCATGTAGCATGATTCAGGATGGGTGTCATAACCTGCTGCAGCAAATCAGGGTATGAACCTAGAAATGGACCAACCAGGTCAAAGGATATCATTTCCGTTTAAAGGTAGTATACACCATTTGCTTTGGCTGTATTTTTTTTAATGGATGGGTTGCGGGATTTTATAGTAAATATTGTGACGCTGATCTGTTCACTGAGTTTTGAGTTAATAGAAGCTGAAACAAAAAAACAAGAACAAAGTTATCTTGTTGTTGTCTGGTTCCTGCAGCCGATTTCACAAAAAGGGCGTAGCTTGCACCATTTCATGAAACTTGGCGTAGCTGCGTAACGTTAATCAGCGTTCACGACGACTGTTTGCGTATATTATTATTTTTTTTTTCACGAAATCGTCGTTGTCACCACCTTCGCCCACCATTTTAAAAATTGTTTTGTCTGATTTTCCGCAAAATTGTGTGGCAACATCAACAATTCTGTCACGGGTAAAGTAGATCCTTTACTTCAATCATGAAACTGTCAGTGTCTTTTATCAAGCTTAATAAGTTGAGCAATGACGGGCTCCACGTCAATTACGATTTGCTGGTAAAATAGGTCATTTTCAGTCGCTACGCCATATCTTACGCCACCTAAATTAACGGCTGCGCAAGCTACGCCATAATTTGTTGCGTAAGCCGCGGACTTACGCACTGTCAAACCTTTGTGAAACTGTCGTAAGCGAAATTTTGCGCAGCAAGCAAAAGTGGCGCAGCTTACGCAATAAATTGTGGCACAAGGGGGCTTACGCCATTGCGTAAAGTTTCGTGAAATCGGCTACTGAGGGCAGTGTTTGAAAATAGTCAGGTTTTTACAACAATATACTTGTTTGCTTCTTAGCATAGTCTCAGTGGTTTTTAAGTCAGAGGAGAAACCACAGACGAGGCAAAGCTTTCCAGAAACCCATTGGCTCTTTTCACACTACAGTTGAACTCAACACTGAACTTGTGCATTGTGCAAACTGGGCTTACGTGTATTTTTATCGGTTAATACTACGTGCGTACTACATGTATTTAAGTCCAGGGCGAGAGTTTCAACCCAGGTTGAAACCTTTTAACCCTGGTCTGGAGCAGGGTTTTAGTTCAACTCATATGCATAACAGAGTGTTGGTGCACGACATTTTTCGAGTGTGGAATGCCGCATGTTTTGAACCCTGCGTGAATTCTGAGATTTCTGAGAACTGTTTTGCAGTTCATACTGCCATCTTTACCTTGGCCTGACTGCTGCGTGTCTCCCCAGCCAGTCACCCACGCATTGCCTGATGTGTAGGTTTTGGAAGGTAGGCACACCGTGTCGATAGTTTGGCTCAGAGTCACGGGACTGGAGAGTTTCATCATTGCAATGTCGTTGTTAATGATGTTGTTGTCATACTGGGAGTGTCTGACAACCTTGGAAACATAACTCTCCACCGTGCCGGACTCCTTCTTGTTGTTATTGTGGGCACCAAGCCAGATCTTCCAATTCGAGGCAGACTCTCTCCTGAATGAAAACGGAGAATAACGTGGACTCATGCTTATAGCCATATCAGCTTGTGACAGCCTAATGATGTGTATTACAATGTAAAACAATGTTATAGAGGGGGGGGGGGGGGGGTCTCAAAAAGGTAACTTACAAAGCGGTAATTATTTGAGCAAATTGTAAACTTTATGATCATAATTATGGTTTAATCGTAAAATATAGGTCGTCAGCTTTCCAGTAGTATACCCCATTTGCCAACATAAAACAAAAACTATTAAATTATTATGAAATACCTTACTTGACTTTATAAAAAAGTGAATAACAGTCTCAAGCATCCAGTGAAATCACGGCATCTGCTGTGATGTGGTTTTGAAGGAAAGTTGAATTTTAAACGATTCCCGGCAAGTAATCGTTGTAAAAACCTAACTATTTACAAATACCGCCCTAAACTTATTGAATTCATCTGAAGGGAGTCAAGGAACCAGATTGCAAGAACGACACTCTTTTTTTTCAGCGTCTAATGAGTATGAAGTTGAACACAAAACTGTATATACAATATTTACAAGCGTCACAATATTTACTATACAATATAAATCCTAACCCATCTATTTTCGAAAATTACAGCAAAAGCAAATGGTGCATAATTATGCATGTACTACTTTTATTACATTTGATGCACACACAACACAACCAGACATAAAGGCCCTGTCATACAGTGCCGTCCTGGCATGACATTTAGGCGAGTTCTAAATTTCATAAAACGTGGCTATAGACCGTAGGATTCATGTCTCCAGTGGCTTGCAAGCCCTTCAGCATTAATTAGTATGTCTAAGTTCTATCCCGTCTTTTATAGCCCGTTAATGCACTGGCAGTCTATCAGTATCAGTCCTTGCAGCGTTTTCTATAATAGTACAAGCTCAACTCAAGACAAACTCCACGTTCCCACCCAGTCCTAGCTGTCGCTGTCACATCCTTATCCTGTCCAAGCTGTTTTACACAGCGTTCATCAATGCCTTCACACGCTAGTTGTCACACTGGTATAGCATTATTTCATTTGTTTCACGACCAAGTAAATTGGCAAAAACGCGGCGGCAACTTCAAACTCGTATTTGGGACTTGTTGATGTGGAGCTTCCACCTTCTGCCCAGAACGGGTGCGTGAACTAGGCGCGAACGTTGCTTGAACCATAGAGCAAGGACTTGAACGGCCTTGTCGCACTTGTCAGCAGTCGCGGGAGCATTGGTCTATAGTTGACTGGAGTTCAGTGGAGATGACTAAAGTTAACTTGAGTGACGTGTATGTTCTCTGAAAATCTGAAGACTGAATGATGATTGTCTGTTTTCGTCCTAGCAACGTTTTATGATTTTTTTTAAAGAAATAGACCAACCTCGCATGAATGCCATGCTATACGCCACGTGTGACAGGACCATTCAGTCAACTCCAGTCAACTCCGAGTTCCCATGCCAATCCATGCAGTTCTCACCCAGATGCTCCCGACTGCCGGCAAGTATAATTATAATAGACGGTACGACAACGCCGTTCGAGAGTATCGTTCGCGCCCAGTTCACCCACAGTCTTACTCCTTTCTGGTCAAAACATGGAAGCTCCATGTTTGTTTTGGGCGCATGTCTAAAACGAATGTGGCAGTAGGCCGTTCAGTCAAGTTAATCTCCGCCCCTCTGAAGACCTCTGAACTTATTAACAAGTCCCTAAATTCTGAGTTCCACATTGCCGCCTCGTTTTTGCCAATTTCCTTTTAGTCTTGATACAAACGGCATACCTTCACTTGCTGGTGTGACAGGGGCACAAGAAGCTTCAAGGGATATTTAAGAAACCATGAACATAACAGAATTTCGTTCATGATTTCCATCATAATATTGTCAAGAATTTCTGCTGCTTCAAACAATACCAATACACAATTGACAAATGATCTATTTACTATTAACAACCCACAGTTTACAACAACCCTGTTATGCTCATCAAGTTCATTTTTCTTTTCATATTCGTGAGGTGTTCTGGCAAAATGAGACGGAACTCGGTACAGGGCATAGAAAACTGCAAAATAATGAATATTTTTGATCCGATTTATTGATATTTGTAATTTTTGGTATGGCTACTAACTATATTTTGTGAAGTAATATACTGAAACGCAAAAGAATCTTACCACTTTACAAAAATAGAATGAAATTGTAACAGTTCAAAATAAAAAACAACAACAATTGCTAATTGAAACATTGGCATTTTATTGATGACATGTCAAGTTTTTGACCAAGATACACCATCTCATCCGTTTTTTCTACAGTAAAAAACAGAAGAGGGTGCAATGTCATTCCCCTTTCCATAGCGTGTGTGGCCACCATTGATTTGGATACAGGCAGTGCATCGTCGGCGCATACTGCCTACCAGTCTTTGGATGGATTGCTGCTGGATTCTGCCCCACTCGGTTCTTAATGTCCGAAGCAGCCCTGCCCGTGTCCTGGCCCTGCCAACTCTGCGTCTCCCACGCTCATCCCATATGTGGTCTATGGGATGAAGGTCAGGGGAGAGCGAAGGCCACTGCATGGTGTTGAGGTTCTTACCTTGGAGAAATACAGTGGTAAAGCGAGCAGCATGGGACGAGCGTTGTCATGCGGATAGGTTCTCAGTTCTGGGTGGTGTAGCAAGAATGGCAGCAGATGAGGTCGCATGATGTTATCTACATACTGCTGGGCGTTAAGATTCCCATCCACAGCCATCAGTGGCGTCCTGTACCGGCCTGATATAGCGGCCCACACCATCACACTTGGTCCACCCCACCTGTTGGTTTGCCGCACGCAACAATTGGCATGTCGCCCCGCCAGTTCTTCTCCAGACACGCTCACGCCCGTCAAGATGATTCACACAGAACCTTGACTCATCGCTGAAAGAGACCTCGTTCTAGTGCGCCAAGGTCCACCGCTGATGCTGCTGGCACTATCTCTCTCGGTTGCGGCGATGGACAGCCGTCAACACGGCGCCTCTGTATGGTCTTCTGGCAATCAGACCATAGTCATGCAGTCGTCTTCGTTGGAGATTCGTGGGTTTGCACGCCCCGGAGTTTCTGCTGCAGTGCGAGATGCTAGACGGAATCGATCTCGCAGGTGACTTAGGACCGTCTGCCTGTCCTGCCTTGCAGTGGTGACTCTTGGCTTCCCTGATTGAGGTCTGTCATCTGCAGAGTTGTGGAGGGTTTCCCTGTCCACCAGGGCCGATATTGTCTGGTGTGAACAGCCAAGACGACGTGCCACCTCACGGTAGCTCAGTCCTCCTTGCAGCATGCCCAGGGCACGCTGTCGTTGATCTCCCGACAATCGTGGCATGTTGCTTGAAATGCCCATTTTGCACTGGCCTTTTTAAAGCCAACATCAAGACCTCACGTGCAGCTCATTAAAATCATCCCATACCCCCTTGGCTAATCACTGACAGTCAAAACAGCTGTTCGACAGCTGTGCCATGAAGTGACCATTTAAGGTTCAAGTGACCTTCAGACACCGTTTGGTCCGACAGTGAGGACACTAATTGTCCACAAATAAGTTCACACATTACTACAAGCAGTGTTATTGTTGCTATTTAAAGGTTTAAAAGGTGGTAAGTTTCTTTTGCGTTTCAGTATAGTATGAAAGTAGTCGAATAAAAGTGTTGTTAATTAAGGATAAACAATTGGCATTTTTCGATATCACATAAAACTCGAAACGTACAAAACTCGAAACTGAAAAGGCCTTTTGTTCGATCTTTTACTTTTGCGACATGTTGAAAAAATGCAAACTGTAAGTGTAACAAATAGCATTGTAAGAAGATTTTTTTTTTTTGACTCCTAAGAACCCTCATTTTAACCTCTGCCCAGTTCCGTCTCATTTTGTCAAAACCCCTCTCAGTTATCTCTTTGTTTGTGGGTTACCTGGGGGGGGGGGGGGGGGGACACACAACATCCTTTACAAGTTCCACACTCACCCATAGACGCAGTGAGCGGCAGTGACAATCCACTGATTACTGATCAGTGACCCCCCACACCAATGGGAGTATCCACCAAACACCTTCCTAAGCTGAAGGCTGACTTGCCAGGGCCAAGAATTAGGGCGAGCTGTGGTTCCACCCACCACCAAGAGCTTGCCGGGTGTTATGGCTGGGTCGCCGCAAGCTGTGTTGGAGACAACATTTTCAGAATACTGGCCCAGCAGTATTTAGAGCATGTGACTTTGTTTTGCAAAACGTGACCGAATCCCTAAAAATAAGTCTTTTAAAGGACAGGTTTCCAGATATTAGGCTTTCACATGAAGTAGAAAGCACATTTGCTCCCGAGGTTGGCAAACGTTGTACGGTACAATTGGGAGAAAACATTTATTGTTTCCTTTGATTTATATTGTGCATAATACTGTTAAAAAGCCTATTACTCATCACAGCAGTAATCTGTCGACTTTTGACTAATTTTGTTGGGTTGGGTCACATTAATATACACTATGAACATATACCCAAACGAAAAATATAGTTGTGGTTTATTTGTATATTAATAAATCCCTCTTATATACCGTGCAGTTACCATAGAGCTGTCAGACCTTTCAAAACCTTTCAAGTTTCCTGGACTAAAGGGTTTTGAAAGGTGAGAAAGCTGTCTGACAAAATAAACCTATGTAAGATTTTGAAAGGTAAAACAACTCTCTGAACAAACTGGTGTGAGGTTTTGGAAAGTCTGGCCGTTTTCTGATAGACTTCCCATACCTTTATCATAGGGGCATACCATACCAAATAAAAGTTGAAATGTTTTGAAATGTTTAGCTGTTTTCTGTGAGAGATATTCTATATAATGTGCTGGGGAGTAATTCTACCTTTCAAAACATTTCAAAAGGTTTTGAAAGGTCAAACCATGTATGCATAGCAACTGTACTGATATTTGGTTTGAGCAATAGCTCCACCTTTCATTTCCTTTCGCAAGGTTTTGGAAGGTCTGGCCGTTTTCTGATAGACTTCCCATACCTTTATCATAGGGTATACCATAGCCCAGTTTTTCTACCTTTCAATTCCTTTCAAAAGGTATTGAAAGGTGTGGTAGTGCAGTAGCAACAAATTCTGGAGCGTTTTGAAAGGTTCATACTTTTTTATATCCATTTTGCCCCGTAAGCAGATTTTGAAAGGTTTTGAAAGGTGAAACCATAGGAGGGTTAATTAAAAGAAAAAAGAAAAAGTACACTAACAATGACAATCCATTGTTACTTGGCACTAAATCCGTCGTTACCTGGCACTAAATCCATTGTTACTAATTGCCACTAAATCCATTGTAACTTGGCACTAAATCCATTGTTATTTGGCGCTAAATCCATAATTACTTGTTGACAGTGATACATGTACGTGCACGTATTTTACAAATCAAACTTTCACCCAAATAATATGGCCCTTCAAAGTACATTTCAGAATTTGTGTTAAATTTGTTTAATACTTGAAGAGGCAACACGTGTACATGGAAATAACGAATTTATTTCACTCCACATTATCAGTCTTGAGGTCGAAGGTATAATACATATTTAAGGATGCTTACTTTGCAATCAGCGTGGAGACAATTTTTAACTTAAAATAAAAAAGGATTAGGAGATCAGCCTTGAAAAACAAGGGGCTGATTTCACAGAACTCGTCTTTTCTTGCGACTCATCTTAGGACTCCGCTTCTGGCTGAGACATGTCCCGAGATCGATTTCACTGAACTCATCTTAAAACCTACTAATTTGATGGCCATTTAATGTTTGTTTTTACCACTTAACGAAACAGTGATTGAAAGGAAACGTGCAAACCAACTTCCCGTGCACGTGTGTAAATTGAACACAAACATTTGCAAAAAGATTACTCTTCGCAAGAAAGTTTAAACAGTACATGTGGTAATGCACGTTCTACACAAGATACGACAGAGTGGACTAGCTGTTGGCATATAATTAAATTTGGTAAATAATTAATTTTATTAAAACCGTACCCTAGTATCTGAAATCTGTTCAAATCGGTTCCTTCCTTGAAACTGTAACTCAAATCAAATCGAATTTCAAGACCAACTTAACGTATGCATAAATGAGATAATGCCACCCTCAGACCGATCTCGTGACAAGTTTAGCCACGTTGCTAAGGAAGTCCGGACGTGTTGAATGCATCTTAACTTTAGTGAAATCGATTCTAGGATTGGTCTGGAGTTAAGACGAGTAACACTTCCAAAGACGTGACTAGCATTTCGTGAAATTGGCCGCACGGGCATTGTAAAAAGTAAAATCAGGACAAAACCCGGACAAACTCTACTCACCATTGCAGGCAACTGCAAACGCCACCAACAACACACAAATGTTGAGCATCATAACGAGAAAGATCTGAGCAAATACAATCACTTGATGGACTGTGAAAGTGTGTGGGCTCGATTCCACATTTAGACCGCATTATATACCGGTACGTAATAAAGGCACTCTTGCCATGAGAAGAGACAGATGCCAACTTGGTAAGTTATCAACAATTTTGTTTTCACCTCGCGGTAATTGCATGTTTTCACTTCTAGTTATCAGCGAATACAAGCTGGGGCATAATTCTTGTTATCACAAATAATGTTTACAAGTAAACAAAATGATTGTGAAATATTACCAAGCAATGGCACACTGGGATATGTCGGGGAAGGAATTTAACTAACATTTATTTTTTATTAAACTGGTTAATACAAAAGAAGAAGTGCAATTGTCAAAACAATTCCAAACATTTACGAAACTTTATACTATTCTTAGGACAGAATATTGTTCAGAATAACCGTCGCAGAGCTGTTGTATTTTGAAGAGAGCTGACACAATGCTGTATACTAGTGTACAGTGACTCTGCATGGATTGTCTGTACTAGTTGGCGCGGCATGGGTGACAAGACAGTGTGTAAAGCGCTCGATTGCCTCTCACCAATGTGGCTCAGAGATTCGATTTCGGTTCGGACCATTATGTGAGTTGAGCTGTTTGTTGATTTTCTTGTGCCATGAGGGTTTTTCTCCGTTTTTTTGTTTTTTTCTCCCTCCACAAAAACCAACACTTTCGACCTCTGACTGAGCTCCGTGGTCAGATACATGTGTGGTATATGGCCGGCTGCCTGACTCGAAGGCACCTTTACGTGCTATATCGACTTGACCTAGTAGCCACATCCTCAATTCAGTATCATAGCTGCGAGTAAGGGTGATTAGCTCCCCAAATTATTATTATAATATTACATGGTTCAATATTAGATTTTCCCTTCATCGACATAATGTTACAAACACTGAAGAATATTGAGCGAACAATATGGGTTGGCTGTTCAAATGTGCATCTTTTATTTTCCTCTGACCTGATATATTGTGCATATTGCTGGGGTTGGTGGACAAACTAGGCATTGATTGGTAATTAGCCGATTTGGTCATACGATCCAAGCGGTTTTGCAACACAGCCGCCCCTAAACTGAGCGCAACAGTTTACTTGCTACAGGCACAAGGTGGGATAGGGTAAAAAACACTAAAGGGTGGGAACAGTTAAGGATCAAGGAACAATAACTTTCTTAACATTATCAAGAACAAGATGGCCGCCCAATGAACAAGGGCAAGGTAAACAACAAGGTAATAACTGGTCTTAGTCGGCGTTGGGTAGGATTGGGTCAGCTGCTTCAGCTACACCTTTCCTCTCATCTTGAAGCTGGATCAGTCTGGCAACTGGGCGGGTGTAAACACGGCCAACTGCCTCGACTTTCTCGGGCTAAGGGCCAAGAAGCTCGGACCTGCTGTGGTATATCATCAGGACCACATTACCCACTGCCGTATCCTCCGTCTCCTGTCGCCACTTCTGGCGGGCTTGCATGGCTGGGAGATAAAAGATGACAAACTCGTTCCAAAACTGCTGCATCAATGCCTGAAATTGACGCCAATGACGACGACCGTGAACATACACTTGGTCATGGACTCGCATGAAGGGTGTGATCGGATCAGGGTCTGCAACATCCGAGGACACATAACCTAAAGGTTTTGAGTTGATGCTTCAACCTCAACCAAACTGGTGTACAGGACAGAGGCGGATACAGTCCGGTTACCGAGGATGGCGTACAGCGCAGTCTTCACTTAACGCACTTCCCTTTAAGTTCCACCAAAATGAGGAGCCGAGGGTGGGTTAAACTTGAATCGGACCCTGATCTTTGCAAGCTTCTCCTGCAGGCTAGGCGTCATCTCACTGAAGGCCTTGTTCAACTCTGTCGAACCTTCCTTGAAATTTGTTTTGTTGTCGCAAAGTACCTCATGTGGAGTATCTCTTCAAGAGCGGAATCGGTTGAATGCCATCAAGAAAGAATTTGCGTTAAGAGAGTCCAGAAGATCTAGATAGACCGCTCGGGTGGTCATACACTTCCTAATGATTTCCCATCGCTGTTCAGTCCTTCGACCAAAGAAAACTCCGACTGGGCCAAAGCAATCGACTCCCGTGGAATAAAAGGCAGGTTTGCCAATGCGGAGTCGGGATGAAGGTAGATCTGCCATATTGGGAATTGAGGGATTCCCACGTCGCCTGATGCAGCCCTGGAAGTGACTCTGCAGGCTTCTGATATAGACTGTCTCCAGCTCGCAGCAGCAAAAAACATAGTCGTAGGTCAGCAAGAACCATATCTGCTTCACTGTGTCCTAAGCGGGAATCAGCCTCCTGTATGAATAGGCGGGTAATTGGCATCAGATATCCAAGAAGATTTTTTCCTGCACACCGCATGACATTACTCAATGCTGTCTTACGAGTGAGCACTGGCCAATCTGTCAACTGAAGCTGGTAGTCAGCACATCTTTCTCAAAATTCCAACGAGGATCTAATGCAGCCTCTTCTGGAGAATTACTGCCCAAGTTGAGCCAACTTTTTGTGTGTTGTCCGATCGAGCTACAGGAGGGAGGTTGGCCACCACTGCAGGTTCATTAATTATTTGCCCACTTGACAATCTGGAATCCACCAGTCCCAAGGGCCTTACACAACCTCTCCTCAAGCTGTCGGGCTTTATCCACAGTTTGCTTTCCATCGAGGCCATTATCCACGTAGAAAGCCTTGAGGACACTGCGCAGAATATCTGAATCTTTCACGTTGCCCTTTACATGTTTCAGGATGCACAACATTTACTTCATGTCGTCCCAAACGGGAGGACATTCCACTCAAGTTTTTTTGGTTTTTCGTGCGAGGTCGGTTGCCTCCTAAGGAAACAGAGCATGGACCGGTCAGCTTCCAAGGTAGATACACAATCAGAGGCTTTTGAGGAAATTGCTTCACAATGGGATAACAGGCTCGTTACTTTCCTGGTTGGAAAACTTCCTCACTCAAGGAACTCAGCAAGTTGTGCTAGAAGAAGCATCTTCAAATAGAGTACACGTCTCCTCAGGTGTTCCTCAAGGAACTGTCTTGGGTCCGGCCCTGTTCCTCCTCTACATTAATGATCTGCATAAGAAAGTTCAATCTACTGTGAGGCTTTTGGCAGATGATGTATCATGTACAGGATGATCAGCATACCTGCAGATAACAACATTCTGCAAGACGACAACAATACCCTGTGTTCCTGGCAAAATCAGTGGCTCGTGAGGTTCAACCCCAAGAAGTGCTTCTCCATGAACATCACCTATTAAAAGACTGCTGTTGTTCACAATTACAACATGGGAGGGTCACCATTACAGTCAATTGACAACCACACCTACCTTGGCATTTATTTGAATAGTAAACTCAACTGGAACCAACACACCACCATGACTGCAACCAAAGCCAGTACGAACACTTGATCTGCTTCGTAAACACCATCACTGCAGCACGAAGGTGACTGCTTATAAAACACTGGTTCGCCCACAATTGGAATATTGCAGTACAATCTGAGACCCTGATTACCAAACACTCATTGATCGAATTGAAGCTGCCAGATTTGCATCAGGTGACTACACAATGGGGAAGTATTGTAAAATCTATGAAAAAGAACCTGGAATAGAATTTGTTGGAAGAGAGAAAGTTGAGAGCTCGGATAATACTTCTCTACAAAGCAGCTCACCATCTAGCATTCATTTACATCAACAAATTCACCATCAACAAGAAAGCTAGTCATCATTCCATAACCAGACAAGCATCAGCCACTTCATTTAGAAACCTTTCAACTCAGAAGGACTGCTACAAGTTTCCTTCTTCCCACGAACGACTGCACAATAGAATTCTCTCTCGGTATTAATAATGCAATCGCCCACATTAGAAAACCTGAAGCATCAACTAAGTTCCAGCAATTTGCTTTAACTGACCAGGGGAGCTCTTCACTAAAAATGCTTGCTGCCTTGCTCCGCGTCAACGCCCTGTGTTGGATTTCCACCGGATGAAGATTGTACACTAGCCAACAAATACAGATACAGATAATACATTTGTCACCGGTATTCGCTTGTCTTGATCATCGATTGGAGCGATGTCAAAACTCAGCAGGGAGAACAGGCATTTCGTGCTGTTGCAATCAGGATTTCGGTTGCTGTCCTTTCAAACACAACATCGGCAGCCTCCATCGGCATCATCGAAAATTTGACCCATCATCCAATAGTTGTACAAAACGACTGGAACAAGTTTTCGGCTCACCTCCTTCGGAAGCCACGGATTACCATCACCATAGAAAACTGAGTAGTTGGGGTCAAAACTGGAGTAGTAAGCCCTTATACCCCGGCTGCTTGGGCAGATTATGTAGGACTGTCAGATGGATCTCGTTACAATCACGACACGGCTTTCGTAGGTCACATTCTTGTTCCTCCTGGTGCTTGCGAGCAAACTTCTAGCAGCGATGGCCTTCTTTGATCCACCCGATCCGCTGATCTGACTGTTGGAGATAGCTTGTCAAATTTATCACAATGAGACAACCATTGTTCTTCCTCACAATGTGGACAACACTTGCGGAATGTTTTTTTTTCTCCCTTGGGAATTTGGACCCAGTTGGGTTGTTACTGCCAGACCATTGGGCTGATCTGTTGCCAACACTGGCAGTCTGACTTCCAGCTCTTGCATGATAAGCAGCGGCGCCCTTTTGTCGTCTGTAACGTTGACTGGGTGAGGTGTCTCACTTAGCGGTATCTTCTGGCGAGCGATTGCAGCGGTCATAACCATCCATCGATGTCAGCCAAAGATAAATTACAAACACCTTTTGAATTTATGGCCTTCGGAAAGGCAGTCTGGTGTACATGGGGAAGCCAACTGTAGCTGTTCCTCTTGCTCAGCTGAAAGTCCTTCCCGTGTCAACTGAAGTTCCAGCTCTTTTTCCTCAGGGCCAGTTTTCCTCGTACAAGTTGTGCAGACAATATCTGGTCTTCCAGTTCTTCGGTCTGTGTGAGCGGACGCTCCGTTCCCATTGCAGGTGGTGATGAGACATAGCTAGGTCTTTTTCCTTGCTGCTACTCGTAGCTTGGATTGGAAGATAGGACCTGTGGGGGGTCACTGACACTGGTACTGGCTTGGCTACTGGTACGGGTTCTCTCATTGCTTCTCCCCACCCAGGAGTAAATGGGTACCTGTGAGGGCAGAGATGGTTATTGTGGTTGATTTATAGCTGCTTTGCGCCGAAATGGCAGCATCGAGCTGTATACTCCCCAGGCAGCTGAGATGGCATTTGGGATGTTTCATGGGCCCAATAACCGGGGTAATAATGTTATCGCTTTGAGACCTTGGAGATAAAGTGCTATATAAGCACCGCACATTATTTTATTTTTTGGTACGGCTACTGGTGTGGCTATGGGCACGGCTAGCATTGCAGTGGCCGTTATGCATGATGACCGTCATAGGCACGGGTACCGGCTCGGTTACCGGCACTCCGGGTACGGCGCGGCATGGCCACTGGTTCGGCTATCAGCATGGCTACCAGCATAGCCACCAGCATTGGCAGGTCCGTCAGCCTTGCTCTGATGATCAAGCTAAGGCTTGGAGTGCTTGGACGACTCTGTTAAGGCTTCTGGCTTTGATATGGCAGTTGGTTCTGATGAGGTAAGTACAGAACGGCCGGATCTCAAGGTTCGTCCGGTAGACATAACTCACACGGTCAGGGGGAAATCTTGCAGGGAAAAGTATGCACGGCAGGGGCTGGGTCACTAAATAAAGAATATTGAGCGAACAATATTCGGGTTGCCTGTTTAAATGTGCATCTTCTATTCTCCTATGACTTGATTATTCATTGCATATTGCTGGGGTTGGTGGACGAACCAGGCATTGATTGGTAATTAGCCGATTTAGTCATCTAATCTAAGGCCGTGTCCGAAACGGGCTTCTAGAGCTACGGCTACGTCTATTGTCAGCCTGCCCACGCGTATTTGTAATGGGCGAACACCAAGACAATAGCCATAGACAAGAGATTCGGATGCGGCCTAACCCGCGTATTATGCGAAGTGCGAGTCGCGATCAGACGTTTCTTGAGGGCGCGCTTCACGCTGAGCGGTTTTGCTACAAACACTGTATGGGTGCACTACCCTAATTGAAGGGAGAATTTCTCCGCCAGCTCATTAGCATGAAATGTGCCCCCCCCCCCCCCCCCCCCCCCCCCCCCCCCACCCATAATTTATTTTGGAAAAGGATGCCGTTTGGTGAAAGAAATGGTGGGATTGTGTAAATATAGCATAGGATTAACTCCCTGGTTTTTTAGCTTTAATCTGAGGGCAGACTTGACAAAATTACGGTTGAAAAATGGGTCCTAATTGCCCTAGAATGTGGAGGGATGCCATTTGTAAAATGGCCGCTTGCAGGCTCGGGAAGTATCACTTTTCGGAAGGTGAGTTTCTTTTGGTGTGAATATTAAAAAATGTAATTGGCTAACCTACTAAAAATTGAAAAGAAATGGAAAGATAAAGACCAAGACAATAATCTGATTGTTGTTTGAAAAACCACAGTGATGTCGGTGTGCATGAAACTTGGTCCTGAACATTGTTGATTTTACACTGTTTTCAATGGGACTTGAATTAGGCCAGTGCACCCGTATACTCGGTGTTTTCCCGAGTGATTGTGTGAACAGAATTCCCAAATCTGGGTGGGGCTTTATAACCCCCGTCATCCCGCTTACAAGTGAAGATGTCTTACTGCTTGACCACCTGGCTATCCGGGATCGGCTGGCTAGTTAAAATCTAGCAACAAGTTAAAATAGTCAGTATAGCAGGTTGGATAATAGTTGTCTTTCTCAAGCCTATTTTTTTGACAAAAATGTTCTTCAATGTCAACAAAATTGCAAAAAGGTTGCAACAGGTGGACAGGACAACAAGTTATGCTATAGTTTATACGGGTGTGTTTGTTCCAAGTGTGCATGTGGGTTTGTTTAGGGTGTAAATGGAGGACACGTCCTTGACGCCACGTCGGTGAATCTCGGGGTTAAGTGTGTAATAGAGGACGTCCTCGATCGATATTTGTGTACATAATACACCGAATTATGGGGACACTTTCTTTTGTTTGAACAAATCTTACGAGTTGTTGGGACATTTTCGTGTCCTCGTAACATTGGTCTCCACTAAAGGGGTCTAAAGATATAATTGGGTTAGGGTATATGAAAGGAAAACGGAGAAGATAAATTAGGGGGGTGTTGAGTTTAGAGAGATTTTCTTCAAGCACACGAACCCTTTGGAATGTCCCCATAACGTCATGTACTAAACAAACACGTGTACACACCATTGCGTGTTTTTCTCTTCTACTGGAAAAACAAAACAAAAGAATTGTGTTCAATTAAGTTATTTTTGGTCCATGCAATATCTAGAAGATAACGTGTTATCGGGCATTGTAACGTGAAGGCCACAGCTGCAGAGGCTAGTTGCATCTATGATTTCATTATCACTGAACGGGGAAAACAGTTTGATAATCCAAATAAAGACATGTTGACGCACACACTTTTCTTGTGGGCAGCAAATAAACAAAGATTGCAGACTGCTGAACAGAGACACTGAATAAATAAAATGGTAAATTCATAAATACCCGAGTCAGTTTAGCCATTCCCATGGAGACTGACACGGATGTACGGGTTTAAACGGCCGATAAAACATTGCATTTGGACTCCTCCTCAGAGTCTAGTCCATACCCCTTTAATTGGTTTAAACCTCCCACAACATGCGCAATACTACAGACGAGTTCGTATATTAAAAAGTTGGTCGGTTGGTCGGTTTAAACAAGTATGTTTAAAACCGGCTCATGTGACTGAACATTGTTGATGCCCTTGCCATCGGCTCAAGCATTAACGCATCCACGCCCATGAGCCGGTTTTGAACGTACTTGTTTAATGCCGATAAACAGCATTTTTATTCCATTAGTATTGTGTATGACATTAGTTGAAAGCTTGTCTTAGCTTAAGGCCCCGGTGGACCATTTGTCGTTTTTATCATTTGAAGTGGCAACATTGCTCAAAATCTAAAGCCATATTCTAAACAACTAACCTAAGTTTTTGCCAGGCCAGTTTTTCATTGCTGTAATCTTCTGGGCAAACTGGCTTTCACAAACCATTGGGTTGATCAAGCCCACCGAATCTGGGGCACATGATCAGCCCAAACTCGAAATCTAACAACATGTACCTGGGATACATTCCTCCGGGCCCCAACTCCGATTACTTCTGTAAAATGCTGTGTATTCCGGAAAAACAATATTCAAAATTTTGTATTTAAATAAAAAAATTACCAAGAAATTTAAATTGCACCAAAATTCAGGATTCGGGGCACATTCTACTTCAGTCCATATCTATGCACTGAACCGTAGAATAATAGCACCCCTCGTGCGCATCATTCAAACCAACTGGAAAATATTCCCAAATGTCTGTGAGTCACATGTTTGGAAATGACCTCCTTTTATTGTTTTTCTTCAAAACGACGGCATGACGAAAGATTTCACAGGGAATTAAGTGTAATTAACATTCTTACAAGGATAAGCTTCATTTTACAAAAAGAACTACAATTTGACGGCTTCAGTAATTATACATTTTATTTACATCTTTATAATACATATTCGATGTTTCTTCTTTTTCAAAAACAAATTATCAAAGACATGATCTTTATTTTAAAAAAAATTGACATTTGTACTACAATGTAACGTTAACTACTCTTTACTGTCAATGCGCAGCCTTCGAGACAAGTGTTTTCTTTTATTTGTTATGTATGCATAACTCTCTCGGTAAAATGAATATATTTATGAGATTGGACACCACATTTCAAAATGAATTGTATTCAAAATTGTATTGAATACAATTTAATCAAAAGTGAAGTAGAAAAGGTATATAGCTTTACTGTTAAACAAAAATTCAAAAAAATAATTATGAACTATTAAATAAAAAAATATGAAAAACTATATAGCTTGAAACGGTTCTATAGAAAACAAAAGACAGCAGACCCAATCCACAATTTTGTGACAATTTAATCTAGTAACCCAACTTATCTTCGTAATTATTGTTCACTTGATGATCCAAAACATTCAGGGTCACTCAAAATTAACGAGCATTCCAATTGTTTGGCATGAAGTTGTGATTTCATTCCTCATTGGTCGAGCCCCAAACATTAAGAATCGCCTGTCAAACCGGCAGAGATGTGAGTGGCACGGCGCGGTTCGAAATCGTAACCTTTCACCTTTTGAACAAATGACAAATTTTTGCTTCAACTTCCCCGAAAGGGTCACTTAAAATGTATAGGTGGCGTCAATTTATACCTCATTCACAAAGTTAACAAATAAATTTAAAATGAAAATAACTATTACAAATTGGTATCGATCGAAGCAGAAATTATCGAAGTTTCACTCACTGTTCAATTTTATCCTAGCACTACCACTTAAAAGATTTTATGGCTGTTTTTCGCGGGGGTACTACCAAAAAATCAATCTTGTGAATTCTCAAAGCAGGGGGCGAGACTGCCAGCAACTAGCTGCAAATAAAACTTCACCATGCAATTAATTATGAGTAACGCTGTGCGATGACTGCTCTATTGATCTGAAGGGCTTTGAAACAATTGAGTTGTAAAGATTTGAATCTCCATTAGTAGACATTAAAGTGTGAAGTTTAAAAAAAATTATGCAAATCGCCCATCACAAGGAAAAAGGCCACTCGAGGTGTTATGTTGGCTACTAGAGGAAAGTATAGAAGAACCAGCCCCTCACACTGGAACGAGACATTGAGCTCTTCACAGTATGAATATGGTTGGGATAGGTAACTAGTCCACTCCAAGGTAGCCTTGGTCAAGGCGCGTTCGTCGTTATCCGTCTGTCGTTACCCGTCCAGAAATACACGCCACGCGCGCCCCGCGTGCGTATGCTGCTAGCTCGCGCTCCCCATGCAAAGATACAGCGCGAACAGCGACCTCATACGGCCACTATTTATGCAAATCAACTGAAGCTACTTTTTCGCCTTGGATCAATGGTTTTTGAAATCTTATGTTTTTCCTATATTTTGCGCCACATTTCTAGCGCATGACCTCGTATGCGAATACAGATAAGTATAGGCGGGGCTAAGATGTGGAGTGTCCAATCACAACGCGGTTGAATCCCGACGTCATCAAATTTGACGCAGTTACTTATTTGCAGCATGACATTTAAGACAAAATGGCAGATATTCAGCGTCGTCTGTCGTCCGAAAATCTGTCGTGTTGTTTGAATTCTGCAGCGAAAATATTACCCCTCGAAGATTTTGTAAATTTTTGTAAGTTTGCCGACAGGTTATGGGAAATCCGTCATTTTTCAGGCAGCCCCATTTTGCTCGGAGCTCACACGTAACGGCCAGGTACTCTCCGTTTTTCAGCGTGTTTGGTCAGTTTCTTATCGCCGCATAATATCGGCATTATACCAGGCATGCTGGTCTGTGCGTTATCGCCACATTGTATTGTCCAAGCGTGGTCCAACGCTGTGGGGAGGGGGCATGTTTACGGCTGCAGAACCAACCTTCAAAATGATCGCAATATCGTAATTTAAACAGGGACAAGTGTCTTCTAATTATTTTCTTGGCAAAATTCAGCCGGGAAGACATTTAATTATCAGAGTTCCGCGTTTTACCGAGGCAAGTTTTTTAGCTGGATTAGATGCGTGCTATAATGTAGGGCCGAGTTCGACACGTTTCAATAGAGTCGCGGCCTTCCAGTCAATAGTCACCGCGGTTGAAAACTCAAAACTAAGTAGCTAAACATAACTAGTTTTGACCATAACATTGTCAACATTCAAGCAAATACCCAGCAAAACGAGCGAAAATAACTGCGACCAATCAAGCAAGACAGTTCAAATCTGTATGTGTAATTCCTACAACTTTACAAGCCTTCGTAAAAATCACTCAACTTTCTCCGATAAAATATGTCAACGATGGCGGTGTTCGTAAACACTTGCGAGCTAGCTATGACCTTTCACCGCTAGCTCAAAGTATGCAGTTTCTACGCAACGATCGACCAATAAGAAAACAACTATAAAGGTCAGCTTAAACTATTAGCATAATGAGCACCGCCCCCAAACCCTCAACTTAACCAATGATCCAAGGCGTCCAAGTATGTTCAGTTACTTTGCATAATAGTGGCCGCGTGAGGTCGTTGTTTGAGCTCCGATTACCGCTGCGCTGTACGTACGGTACGGACGGGTAACGATAAACGCCTTGACCAAGGCTAGGTATCTTGCGGCGCTCTACGATCTTTGGTGTACACGGGGACATAGGGTATAACCGTAAGTGTGGCGCCCCATCACTCAATTTAAATTATACATTTAAAATAAAAATCACACAACCGTAAACAAGTCCAATTTATTGGAAAATGTTTTTTAAATTCTGCATGAAATTTTAATATTTTTGCACTTTAGGAAATCTTTCAAGATTTGTGGCTATTTCAGATCTTTTTTTCAAGTTTTCAAGGTGGGTCTCAATCTTTCAAGATCTTGAAAGATTTTTCAAGCAGTGGCAACACTGCTACACGTGTACGTGTTAAGACTGGTGCCTTACATTTAGTGTACGTAAAACAAACTTATCAAGACGAGTTACCGAAACCTACAGACTGGTGTCTTTCAGTACGTACCACTGACAGAGGTCAGTGGTACGTACACGTAAAAATAAAGCCACAACATAACAAGGGACTACTAAATAAATTACGTCATTGTTTGACTTTCGCTGCGCGCACTCGCAAGGCTGGCTGGTAAAACTTGACGAACAGACCAGGGTTGAAGAAAACCTGCCGAACATTATTCACACTACTGAAAGTAACCCGAAGAATTGCCTCAAGGCCGTCGTTAACTCTGAGATCGGTGGGTTAACCCACCTCGCGAGTAGGGTTATAAATCACCCGGGTTAAGTGGGGTTTCGACTTCCGAGGCAGTTAACCCGGAGAATTTCTAACCCCGAGAAGTGTAGTGTGAACACTCCAAATAACCCGGGTAATAATCTCGGGGTTAAATATTTAGTTAACCCCGAGATAACCCGGACTGCATAGTGTGAAACCGGTATGTATGTGCAAATGAATGTTTAAACTGGCTAACATAATCCCGGCCATGCCTATGTACAAAGAAAACATCTTCTTAATACTCCCCGACAATAGCATCTCCCGCATCGCCGGGATGGTTGAGACACTTTGCTCAAGTGTACGAAGAGAGGATTGCTGTCTTGTGGTGTATTTAATTCAGGTTAAAAAATAAAAAAAAGTACACACCACGGTGTGGAGTGTGTGTGATTTTGTTTTCGGGGCTAAAATGGTGGTTGGATTTCTGTGTGTGAATTACTTTTGTTAAAGGGAATAGACAACATTTGCAAACAACAACAAAAATGACCAAGTTATCACAAAATAATTGATTGGACTGTTTATGGCAGTCTGAAGCATCCTGTAAACTGGGTTCAGGTGAGCTGATATTTTCGAGTCTAGTGGTATTTTTGTATCATTCTCCAACGCTGGTCGGCCAACAATCCCTGTGGCTGGTGACTTCAAGATAAATTCCAGAGACGTTGACGTTAATGCTTAGCCCTTGTATTATACCAATCACTGACGTATACATGAAGTGAGAAAGTGTGAAGTGATGGTTCAATCTGCACAAATTAAATACATAAACCAAAATACAATAAGCGTCTTACAATTGTGTCAAAATATATCTAAACTTGCATAAAGCAACCTTAATTATAATGCGAGGTGATTAATTAAACTGGATGATTTGCCTTCCAAAAATAAACACCCAGTCTTGTGTGAATTCTATCCCAAGTCAATAATCTGTGTGGTCTGTCTCAACTTATGTCCCTAAATTACTCTAGAGCATCATTGTTTACAATAATGTTTGTCTTACATCTTCCAAATTTAACCTTTTGTAAACATAATCCATAATAAATTATCCAAACTCAGCGAGGAAATCCCATTCTATACATGTGCATGTTGTACACTACTCTATGACCCTCCATTATGCATGTAATGTACGGTATGTTAGGAGCACATGGCCAACCATGTCAACATTTATGCCCATAAAACTCTGATTTTACCGTGTCCGGGGACAATTACTTCTACCCCCTTTATACAACATAATCTCTAACACTTTATTAATTGTATCAAATGATCAAATGATACTCACAACATTGGGCGTATCTAGTTTTCCTACAAAAATCAATGGAATTCTTCGACGAACTTTAGGATTGACCAAAACGATGTAAAAACATGGCACTTACACAGCGCCCTCGTGTGTTCAAAGAAAAATCTACGTCTGTGACGTCACTCACATGTAAACTTGTTTCCTACCCGCAACATCCCGGCTTCTTAAATGAGCATAATCCATTCTGATCATTTACCAAAACTAACATTTAACTCCTTTAACTTGAAAATTCAAAGGTCAATAAACTTTCACTTTAAGAACAACAATGAAGATTATAAGTGGTTCATGCAAACACTATGTATACTTATTACACTGACGAACACTGGGTAAAAATCATCAACATATGATTTTAACAAACTTAAAGGTACACTCTAGACTATACCTAATTGCTACATGCATGCTTGCAAAATGTTCTCGATGGTTGTTCACTCTGATCACAGTGTTCAATCGTTCAAACTGGTGAACTGTCCGAGTCCAAAGGGGTCTTGCTCACTGTTCCATGCATGCTACACGTGATTCTGCTTGTGTGGAGTTTGGTTAAACAAGAGGCGGCGCTTGGCTCACACCTCAGATCATGCCTCTATATGCACGATATAGAAATTTCCAAAATTCACATAAGATGCAGAAATATTCTCCTCCTTTCAAGTAATGCACTGCATGGCGCAAACATCTGGACACGTTGTTTCTAAACTACAGACATGCATCGTAGCTCACCGAGTCTACTCCGCTCTCTCCTCACCCACTGACTCTAATAGGCACAGCTTATGAATCGGCCTTACAAGTGTAGTCGACTTGGTCCTGACCTTCACCGCCCGAACCAGGCTGTCTTTTCCAGGGTAGATTTCCTCCACTCTGCCCATGGACCACTGGTTCCTAGGTAGTTCCTCCGCAATGAGAACGATATCTCCGGCCACAATGTTCCTTGCTGGATTGTTCCACTTGCATCTCTGTTGCAAACTTGGCAAGTATTCCCTGCTCCATTTGCGCCAAAAGACATCCGCAAGGTGCTGGACTTGTCGCCATCGTTTTCGGCTGTACTGGTCATTGCTCTCGAATACATCAGCTGGCAAAGTGTTGTTTGAACGCAACATGAGAAGATGGTTCGGTGTCAATGGTTCGGCATCCTTCACATCATCAGAAACTACAGTGAGTGGGCGACTATTGATTACTGATTCAACCAAGCACATCATGGTTGAAAGGCTTTCATCGTAGAGAACTTGCTGATTCATTACAGCGTTCAAAATCTTCCTGATCGTGCGTATCTGCCTTTCCCACGATTCTCCCATGTGGGAAGCCGCTGGTGGGTTGAATTTCCATCTTATTCCTTTCTGCAGAAGATACTCATGGACCTGTTGCTTGTTCCAACGGTCGATTCCTTCCCTCAGCTCACGCTCTGCTCCCACAAAATTTGTGCCGTTGTCACATCTGATACTTTCCGGTTGACCGCGTCTGGCGATGAACCGTTGCAAGGCATTGAGAAAAGAGTCAGTTTCCATGTAGGACCTCAATGTGGACTGCCCTTATTGCCAAGCAGGTAAAGATACAACCGTATCTTTTCAGTTTGCTCCGGCCTTGCTTGACAAAAAATGGCCCAAAACAGTCTACCCCGACGTAGGTGAATGGTTTTTTTTCAGGTGTTACTCGATCTCGAGGTAAATCTGCCATCTTCTGAGTGTTCGGAGCCGCTGATAGGCGCTTACACACGAAGCAGTTACGTAACACTTGTCGCACAGCAGTTCGTCCCCCAATTACCCAATACTGCTGCCTCATCAATGACATTACATGCTCTCTCCCTGAGTGACCCGATGCAGCATGGAAATGTCTTACTAGTAGTGAGACAACATGACTTTTCTTTGGCAGAATTACTGGATGTTTTTCTCGTGTTTCCAGTTTGGCATTCTTTAGTCTCCCTCCAACACACATCACTCCGTCACTGTTCATCTTAGGGTCTAGTCTGTAGAGTGGACTGGATTTCTTCACAGGATTAACTGTTGTCCTCAGCGTCTGGTATTCATCTGGGTAGGCTTGTCGTTGAACGTGTCTCTTAATTAATTGCTTGCTCTGCCTTGTCAAGATCATCTATTGTTAGTGGCTTCTTCAAGTCATTTGGCACACGCTTTGCTTTGTTCTGCAAGCACTCTCTTACTCGCAAAATCCATGCTACAGCTTTCTTCAGCCTGTGCCATGATGAGTAGTGTTGGAGTAGTTTGTCTGTGGCCTCGTTTCCTGCTGACTCTACAGCAAATGTCTGAGCTTTGTCATTACTTTTCTTGACCTCTGGATCACACCTTCTAAGGGGTACCATAACTTCTGGTTCCTTCGGCCAGTCTTCCTGTGCCATCAAGAGGAACTCTGGTCCTCGTAGCCATCTTGTACTATTCTTAAGCTCACTGGCTGACGTCCCAAAAAAAACTATACACTTTTGAAATGGCTGCCGAATAAAAAATATATGATTCTGGGGGAAAAGTTGTATATGGAAAGCTCATAAACTCAACTTTCATATGACACCAACAAGTCCAAAAATAATTCATGCTTGGGTGAGCACTGCTCACATTTGTAAAGGGTATACAAATTAGGTCGCGCAGGAATTAGCCTTCCAATTTGTGAGAGGTAAATCCTTTGGAGCTTACAAAATTTAGGGTGATATGATACATTCATGATTTGCTGAGTGAATTTCATGGTTTATTAAACCAAATTGTTATGTTTGAGTGAACAGGAATTTTTTATTGTAGCATTGTAACTTTCCCTGGTAGACTCAGTGGTGTGTTCATGGGAGTTAGGATGGGGTGATGGTACATGTTTTAATTTCCATGTTACAAACTGTTATTTTTTACATCTGTGACTTTGAATAAAAACCTTTACCCCACATTTCAGTTATTGTAAGATTAGTTGAACATCTCATTGATTTACTTAATAACCAGATGGGGATTATGTAAATTGATTATTCAAATACGGCTTGTTGAAAAAAGGAATGTCACAGATGTTGGCTACTTATTCTTCAGGTTACCCATTTACCTGAGGAATAAGTAGCCGACATCTTGGACATTCCTTTTTTCAACAAACCGTATTTGAATATTCAATTTACATAATCCCTATCTGGGTATTAAGTAAATCAATGAGATGTTCAACTAATCTTACAATAATTAAAATGTGGGGTGAAGGTTTTTATTCAAAGTCACAGATGTAAAAAACTAGCAGTGTGTAACAGTGTGTAACATGAAAATGATACATAAATGGATTAAGAATAAATTAAGAGCTGTAAGTTGTTACTCAGTCCTCATTCATCTTGGACTGACAACCAAAGATGGAGAGGCCTCAGTTTTCACCACAGCAGCGTTCTTTTATGGTAACAGAATACCTTCGCAGTAACAGTGCCACTGCTGTCCTTCAGAGGTTCCGGCAAGTCTTTCCGAATGTAAGATGCCCAACACGCGCAACAGTCTAGTGTAATATCAGGAAATATCGGGAAACAGGGTCCAGTCATAACCAGAATCAAGGAAGGTCTGGGCGGAGAAGAACTGGAAGATCAGCGGACAACATCGCAGCTGTACGCCAAGCTCTTCAATATCACCAGGATGGAACAATTAGCAGTCACCGTAATGGAATAGGGATTCCACACACAACCTTCAACAGGATTACCCGACTAGACCTGACATTTCATCCCTATCAGATGATCAAGCGGCATGAACTGCTTCATGGTGATCACCAGCGTCGCTTAAGGTTTTGTCAGTGGCTGCTTCAAAGACCTGCCCGCTTCCTGGATGACTTCCTCATTGGGGATGAGTCTGGCTTCGCCTTAAATGCCCAAGTGAATACCCACAACCTGAGGGCATATCGAGAGCAGGGACACCCTCCTGACGAGTTTTACTATGAACGTAGTAATAGCAGATCTAAGGTGACTGTTTGGGCCGGCCTCACAGGGAATGGAAACACCATCGGACCTTTTTTCTTCGACAACAATGTCAATGGAGCTGCCTATGTCCAGATGATAGATGAGGAAGTTGTCCCTGCCCTTGACAGAATTCCAAGATACCGCCGTCGTCGAAACGGTCGCGTTTAGCGTGTATGGTGGGCACAAGATGGAGCTCCTTGTCATCGTTCGAGAGCATGTGACAGAGCGTCTCACCCAGCTGTTCGGTGATCGGGTTGTTTCTTTGCATCGAGATGTTGAATGGCCCCCGTGTTCCCCTGACCTTACGCCCCTGGATTTCTTCTTGTGGGGATATCTGAAGGCGAAAGTGTACACTACCCCTCCAGCCAACTTGGACGAGATCAGGGGAAGGATCACCCGCGAGATGGATGACCTCAGGCGAGACATACCAATGGTCAGGAGAGCTGTACGGGACATGATGAAGAGAGCAAGATTGTGCATCGAAAGAGGAGGTGGACATGTGGACCATTGAACTGCAAGACTTTGATTTTTAGTTTTTATTATCATATATTTTCTCCCTTTTTTTTCTCTTACAAGATGGATGAAACAGTTGTAAAATTGAAAACTGAAAATAAAGACTATGTTCATTTTACAAATTTGTGAATTTGTGTTAAACTCTACCATATTTCTTGTGCGAAACTCAAGTGCTAAAATGACTGGTTGGTTGGTTGATAGATTGAGTGATTGACTGAGTTATTGATTAATTATGATTGATTTATTGAATGATTAAATTGATTGAAATACTGAATGGTGATTGAATGCTTGATTGATTAATTGATTAACCGATTGACTGATACATTGTTGATTAAGTGATTGATAGCTGAATGTTGATTGTCTAATGAATTGTCAAGATATGCACAAGCACACCCAGGCAGAGAGAGAGAGAGAGAAAGAGAGGGGGGGGGGGGGGGGGGGGGGGGGCAGGGGGGCAGGGGCATACATGTCCTCTTGACCCTTATCCCATCTACCCAACAAAGTCCTACCCTACATTTCACCTCCCCTGCACCATGTACCATCACCCCGTCCTGACTCCCATGAACACACCACTGAGTCTACCATGGAAAGTTACATTGCTATACGGTAATAACAAATGCAATTCCTGTTTACTCATGCATAAAATGTTAATCCCATAAACCACAAATTTCACTCAGCAAACCCAAACTCATCACAGTGATCGAAAATTGGTCATATCATCCTCAATTCCGTAAGCTCCAAAGGATTTACCTCTCACAAATTGGAAGGCTAATTTCTGCGCGACCTAATTTTCATACCCTTTACAAATGTGAGCAGTGCTCACCCAAGCATAAATTATTTTCGGAATTTTTGGTGTCATATGAAAGTTGAGTTTATGAGCTTTCCATACATATAAAACTTTCCCCCCAGAATCATATATTTTTTATTCGGCAGCCATTTCAAAAGTGTATAGTTTTTTTGGGGACGCACGGTAGAGCGATTCCACGGTGGTGGGATCGCCCTGGTGGCTCCTGCTGGTGCACCCCGGAAACCCGTCTTCGGATCGCGCATACGCCGAACCAGTTCTAACCAGTTCTAGAGACCGCGTGATTGTGTGAGCTTCATGTCAGTGTTTTGAGGCGAGAGTCCACAATAAACGGCAAGTATTCACCAGAAATCACGGAACACTTGTGTCCAGATTCCTTCTTGTGTGTTGTGTCGACCCCAGGCAAAATCTACGTTACATTGGTGGCAGCGGTCGGCATACAAGAGGACGGAAAAGACCAGGTGAAGTGTTCATGTTTTCGCAAAACCATGATGGTGTGGCGGCCGACTCGCCCTGCGGCGAGGAGGCGGGCTGGAGTGCGGGCCCGCGGAGCGGGGCCCAGTTTGGAAAGGATTCGGTGCATTCTGTGCATCACGCCGGGGGAGTTGGAGGCCTTCTTTAGGGATGTTTTGGGGAACTCTAGGGGGTTATGGGGTTCCTGGAGTCTGGGTGTTTCCTTGGGAAGGAGTTGGGGAAGGATAGCGGGAAATTTCGGGACATGCGCCAAGTGCTGGGGGTTGCCGGTGCGTCCACTCCGATTCGGAGAGAGGGCGCCCTTCCCCATATTTTGTCCGGAGCCGCTACCGGATCTGACGGAGGGTCGCCCCATGCTGTAGACGGCGGCGCAGCAGACGTCTCGCTCCACACGGGGCGATTCCGAGCTGTGCCCTTGAATGCAGTGGGGGCGGGGCCTCGTCGGGACATTCCCTTGATCTTCTACAGGAATTATACCGAGTCCAGGGGGGCCCGGCCCATGCTGTGAACGGCGGCACGGCAGACGTTTCGTTCCGCTCGGGGCGATTCCGAGTCGGGTCCGTCGGCACAGTAGGGGCGGGGCCTCACCCGGACGCCCACGCTCCCTAAGCCAGTCGCAGTCGGAGGTGCCAGTCACGGTCAGTCACAGTCACAGTCGCAAGAATCAGTCGCAGTCGCAAGAGGCAGTCACAGTCGCGGCCACAGGAGCCAGTCGCAGTCGCAGGAGCAAGTCGCAGTCGCAGGAGCCAGGCGCAGTCGCAGTCGCAGGAACCACAGTCGCAGTCGCAAGAGCCAGTCGCAGTCGCAGGCACCAGATACAGGAGCTAGTCGCAGTCGCAGGAGCCAGTCGCTGTCGCGGGAGCCAGCCGCAGTCGCAGTCGCAGGAACCATAGACGCAGTCGCAAGAGCCAGCCGCAGTCGAAGGCACCAGTCGCAGTCAGAGGAGCCAGTCGCAGTCACAGTCGCAGTCAAGTCTTAACATTAGAGGGGTGTGCCGGGGCCAGGAGTGTGCCGGGGCCAGGGGTGTGCCGGGGCCAGGGGTGTGCCGGGGCCAGGGGTGTGCCGGGGCCAGGGGCTTACCCCAACAATTGTTGTAATGTAAATTGTTAATGTAAATTGTTGTATAATTTTTGGCGTTGTGCGCTTTCCGGTGCGGGTCTTCCGGGTGTGCGGCGGCAGAGCCCACCGTCTTGTTTGGGGGCAAACAATGTCTTCGTGGGGGGCTGTGTAACGTTTGTGCCGGTTGGCCGATAGAGGGCACTAGAGCGATTCCACGGTGGTGGGATCGCCCTGGTGGCTCCTGCTGGTGCACCCCGGAAACCCGTCTTTGGATCGCGCATACGCCGAACCAGTTCTAACCAGTTCTAGAGACCGCGTGATTGTGTGAGCTTCATGTCAGTGTTTTGAGGCGAGAGTCCACAATAAACGGCAGGTATTCACCGGAAATCACGGAACACTTGTGTCCAGATTCCTTCTTGTGTGTTGTGTTGACCCCAGGCGAAATCTACGTTACAGTAGCTATTCTGTTGGCCACAAATGTGCGAAACCGCCCATCTGTACTCCTGATGTACTGTAGCACAATAGTACTGTCTGACCAAAATGTTGAGCGAATCGGTTCTTGCACATCAAGCTCTCTTTTCACTGCAACAGCAAGTTTAGCAGCAAGGGTCGCAGCTGCAAGCTCAAGACGTGGAATTGTCATTGTTTTCAATGGTGCTAGATGTGACTTAGCCATCACAATACTGCTGTGCAATTCACCTTTGGCATTCTCCATGACAAGGTAGGACACTGCTCCATACGCTTTCTCGGAAGCGTCTGCAAAATGATGCAACTGGTATTTTGTCACCACGCCAAAATCATGTGGGTTCACGCATCTGTTAATCTCAAACTCCTTCATCTGTGGTAGCTCCTCTGACCAACTTTCCCATTTGTGTCGCTGTCCCTCTGGTACCGGCTCATCCCATCCCAGCTTCATTCGGGTCAGCTCTTGAAGTAACAGCCTCGCTCTCAGGATGAATGGGTTGGCGTATCCCAAGGGATCATAGATTGATGACACAATACTCAAAAGTCCACGTCTTGTAAATGGCTTGTCCTTAGGTGACAATTTGTATCCCAAACAGTCTCTTTCAACATCCCAGATGACGCCTAAGGCTCTGTCAACAGGTAGAGCATCAACGTCAAGGTCAAGACCCTTCAACTGCTTAGCTCGCTCTTCAATAGGAATGAACTTCAGGACACTTGGTTTGTTGCTCAGCCTCTTGGTCAATTTGAATCCGCCCTTCTGCAGGAGGTTCCTCAATTCATCAGTCAGTTTCACAGCTTTCTCTTCACTGTCTACTGACACCAGGCAGTCATCTACATAGAAACTGCGCTTGACAATCTCCACAGCTTCAGGACTGAACTCATTCCGGTTGTCTTCAGCTGTCTGGCGTAATGCGAAATTGCAGCAACTTGGACTCCAAGTCCCACCGAACAGGTGCACGCACATTCTATACACCTTTGGTTGTTGAGACGTGTCGCCGGATGGCCACCACAGAAATCTCAACACATCTCGGTCTTCTACTGGTACCCGAACTTGGTGGAACATAGCTTCCACATCTGCCATGAAGGCAACTGGTTCACGTCTGAATCTCAGCAAGACTCCTGTGAGTTTATTTGTTAGATCTGGCCCTTGTAGAATCTCATCATTGAGAGACACACCTCCACTTTTAGCTGCACAATCAAACACGATGCGCAGTTTGTCCGGTTTCATTGGGTGGAAAACTGGGTGGTGAGGAAGATACCAGATAGCCTGCTCTTCAGACTGGCATTCTTGATTCTCTACTTCCTCTGCGTACCCTTTCCTTAGTAAGTCCTCGATGCCTTCTTGGTACCTACGACGTAGACTTTCATGTTTGCTGAGCTTTCTTGCAAGACTCTGCAACCTCTGCTCTGCTAACCACCGGTTACTTGGAAAACATGGAGGATGACACTTGAACGGCACTGGTAACTGATAATGTCCTCCATCAATACGTATTCCATTTTTCAAAATCTTCAGAGCTCTTTGGTCGTTCACTGACATGCCTCTCTCATCATGTAGAGTGTCTGATGCCTCCAGCTTCCAAAACTTCTTAACCTGCTCTTCAAGGTGGTTGTCTCCCTGAATGAAGGTAGAAGTGGCACAGGTGCTCTGCTCAGCAGTAGTAACTTGGTTCACTGGACCATGCAATGATCATCCCAATGCTGTTTTTACAGCATAGGGTCCATCCCTTTCTTTTCCTCTCCTAATTTCGAGGGGCATCAGCGCTCTGGGGGTGTCTTGGCCTATCAGAAGCCCAACTTCCTTCTCACCAGCAAACGGTAAATCAATACCCTTCAGATGGGGTAGTCCAGCTATCTCTTCCATCTTGGCCATGTGTGTACTCTGGATGTTGATTTTGCGTTTGGTGAACACATTACGCATTTCTGTACGTTCTGTAGTTGGTCCCGAGTCCACAATTAAGCTCACTCTTGTAGTGTCTATATGGTGCTGTCCATCTTGTCAAGTGTTGTCAGGTTGAGCTTCTGCTTGGCCCCTTCAACTCCTAGCTGTTCTGCTAAGTGTTCTGTACAAAATGTGTTTGTTGAACCTGTGTCCAACAATGCATGAGTATGGATGAGGATATTGCCTCCAGCTGCTTTCACCCGAACAGGAACGATGGGCAGCACAGTTCTACCGGCCCCTGTGACGTTACGGCAACTTGCCTCAACTGCTGAATCAATGTAGCTGTTCTGTGCCGGGGCATCAAGTGCTGTGTTTTGTCGTACCACTGCTTCTTCATGCTGATGTGGTGTCGGCATGATGTGAAGAAATGTTGTATGTTTTCTTCCACATCCAGCAACAGAACATGTCCTATACAGCTTGCACGCTGCAGTCATGTGACCTCGACGCAGACAGTTAAAGCACAATCTCTCCTGCTTAGCATAACTCAGCCTGTCTTGTGGGGACTTAGCTTTGAACTGTTGACAGCCAAATAGGGTGTGTTCTCCCTTGCATAGGGAACATTCTTTGGTGAATGCCTTTCCTGGAACTGAAGTAACTGCAAAGGACCCCCTTGTTTGTTGCTGACCACTTCCTTTCTGAGGAACATCACGGTTTTTCTTCCAACTGGCTGAGCCATAAACAGGGTTATTCTCCTCCTCTGCTATGTCATATATGTAAGCCACAAGGTCCTTCACATTTGGCATTCGATCATGCTTCTTTTCGAGGTCTCTAACTTTGCGGACCCATCGATAGCGCAAGTAGTTAGGCATGCGTTCCACGATGTCTTTCAGGAAGCTCTGGTGTGCCATCTCATGTTCGTAGCCCATAGCCTGCAGGGTCTCGTAGCAAACTTGGAGCTCATCTGCTAATTCTCGAATAGCCTTTCCATCATGGGGGGACACTGTCTGGCCTCTGCTAACTTTCTTCATCCAGGCATCAGCTACCTTGTATCTGTTTCCAAATCGCTCCTTCAACAGGGTCTTGGCTCGTGCATAACATTGCGTTGTCTCCATCACAGAGCACGCTTGAATGACCCTACGTGCCTCACCCTTGCAGTAATGAAGAAGTCTCGTTAGCTTGGCAGCGGCGCTAATTGTAGTGCTATCTACATTTTCCTCAAAGGCTCTCCAGAATTCCCAAAACTTAACAGGATCTCCTTCGTAGCACATCAGTTCTGCCTTTGGCAGTTGCAGTGTCTCTATTAGACTTTGCTGTTGTTGCTTAGACTGGTGCAACATCTCACAGATGACTTCTGCAGGGGATGATTTCTCCTGCATCTTTGATTTTTGATGATCCTCAATGGGGTATCGGGTTGTTTCGCTCGAACAGTCGTCTTCGTGTGAGGGTGGCCTGGACTGCGATGTGGAAATTTTGCTTTTACTGTCATCAAACTCGGCATATACCTTTGCTTCTGCTTCTGCACAGCTGAGCTTAGATTTTACTTGAAGCTCAGCTTTTCTTTGTTGGAGCCTAAATTCTTCTAGCTCAAACTCTTGCTGCTCTTTGAGAGCTTCGATTTCTACTTGTAGTGCTGCCTTTCTTGCCATGGCCTCTATTCTGGCTCTCCTGCTGGCAGAGCTGGTGCTCGTGGTGTGGCTGCACTGACTAGCCGAGTCTTCTGGACGGACATCGACTTCTTGACTCGGTGACGTTATACTCATCTTGTTGATTCAAAACGCTGTTATTGAACTTAATGTGGCGGGTGACTTCAAGAAAGATTCCAGAGACGTTGACGTTAATGCTTAGCCCTTGTATTATACCAATCACTGACGTATACATGAAGTGAGAAAGTGTGAAGTGATGGTTCAATCTGCACAAATTAAATACATAAACAAAAATACAATAAGCGTCTTACAATTGTGTCAAAATATATCTAAACTTGCATAAAGCAACCTTAATTATAATGCGAGGTGATTAATTAAACTGGATGATTTGCCTTCCAAAAATAAACACCGAGTCTTGTGTGAATTCTATCCCAAGTCAATAATCTGTGTTGTCTGTCTCAACTTATGTCCCTAAATTACTCTAGAGCATCATTGTTTACAATAATGTTTGTCTTACATCTTCCAAATTTAACCCTTTTGTAAACATAATACATAATAAATTATCAAAACTCAGCGAGGAAATCCCATTCTATACATGTACATGTTGTACACTACTCTATGACCCTCCATTATGCATGTAATGTACGGTATGTTAGGAGCACATGGCCAGACATGTCAACATTTATGCCCATAAAACTCTGATTTTACCGTGTCCGGGGACAATTACTTCTACCCCCTTTATACAACATAATCTCTAACACTTTATTCATTGTATCAAATGATCAAATGATACTCACAACATTGGGCGTATCTAGTTTTCCTACAAAAATCAATGGAATTCTTCGACGAACTTTAGGATTGACCAAAACGATGTAAAAACATGGCACTTACACGTACAGCGCCCTCGTGTGTTCAAAGAAAAATCTACGTCTGTGACGTCACTCACATGTAAACTTGTTTTCTACCCGCAACAATCCCTTTTGTTTTAATACTGCTCCTAATTGTTCATATTTAGTTATTCGACATTTTCTTTGCAATTGATTACACATCTGTGAAAGGGTACAACTGATTCTCTGACTTTACAATTCCCTAACGTCAACAAAATGCTCCGTTTCATCTTAAGTGGGGTCTACAAGAACACAATTGGTTTTCTTAATTTTTCCAGTACCGGTATCTACTAACCCAAAACATCAACTATGTAAGTGTAACAAATAACTCCTCCATTTCTGAAAATTACAGCAAAAGCAAATGATGTACATGTACATTCCTTTAAAGAGAACATATACGTTTGGTAATTACTCTAAAAATTAACGGCAATGAAAACTAACTTGGTAAAAAGTACAGCAGCTTTGATAGTATAATGCATTTTCAGAAACTGTTCACTTCGTTCGAAGTACTGTGTAGGCACTCACCGCGTTAGGGGGACAGGCTCTTTTGTTTGGAAAAGACAGACCGAGTAGTGGGGACATTTTCGAGTCCCCATAGCGCGTTGGGTGTTCAGTTAAGGTAGAACAAGGTAAAATCGGGTTAGGGTATAATGAAAGAAATTGAAGAAGAGGACAAATTAGGGTGATCCTGAAAATTTAGAATTTTAGAGTGTTCTGAGTTTGAGATTAGAGAGATTTCAGTTTACACACAAACCCTATGGGTTGTCCCCATAACGCTATGTACCAAAAGAACCCCTGCGGTTTTGGAAAAAGATATCACTTTTTATCCCCAAAAATTTGAATCTGAGAAGCGTTACTGCAGTGACGTTTCTCAGATTGTGTATTCCAATGCAGATTCTTTCTGCGTGGACATAATCGCTCCAGATTTTCGGCAATATCTCAAAATCGCTACCACCATTTGAAATAAAACTTTTACAGGTTAGTTTTGTGGTATATATCTATAACTATATAGGATTGAAACAAACAGTGGGTTCCAATTACCAAACGTATACGTTCCCTTTAAGGTCAAAAAGGTGGTATGAAAACAAAAGGACAACATTTCAACATACTGGTAGATGCTGTATCCAGAAATATCTTTATTTAAATTTGAGCACAAACCAGAACTGCACTGTGACCGTACACTGTGTTCGTGGTATGAGATACGGATCGGACTCATTATATGGGTGTTTTGAGTATTTTGAATCTGTTACAGTTGACAGCTACTGCAAAAATCTGCAGCTGAAAGATAAAACTGGTAATACCTTGTGAAATTATTTAGCAATTAGTAAATGGGCATTGAAAGCAATAGATCCCAAAGTTAAGCGTACATTTTCTCAGTTTTCTCAAAGTTTATACATGTAGGACCAATGAGCTGAAATGTCCAGTTGTTATGCAACTTTATAAAAAACAAGCGAATGGTCTTTTACCTTTAAAGTTGAGGAATACGTACATTTAAACCCTAGCTGGATTAAACGCGTGCATATGGTTTATACAAGAGCATGGTAACCGGTGACCCTCACAAATTTAAAAGAATTCCTGATAAACCGCAACATTCCGCAAGCACATTGAATCTGCGTCTCATATCTTGCTTCATTATAAAATAGCAGGCTTTCAAAAAGACCCAGGGGGAAAATTAGGAGAAAAGTAGCATCCAATTTTGTTTTAAAGCAGTTCTGCCGTTCTTGTGTCCTGCAGTTCTTGTGTGCTGCAGTTCTTGTGTTGTGCCGTTCTTGTGTTGTGTCGTTGTTGTGTTCTGCGGTTCTTGTGTTCTGCGGTTTTTGTGTTCTGCTGTTCTTGTGTCCTGCAGTTGTGTCCTGCAGTTCTTGTGTGCTACAGTTCTGGTGTTCTGCAGTTCTTGTATCCTGCAATTATTGTGTTCTGTTGCTCTTGTGTTCTAGTCTGGTTATTGTGTTCTGTTGTTCTTCTGTTCTAGTCTGGTTATTGTGTTATGTTGTTCTTCTGTTCTAGTCTGGTTATTGTGTTCTGGTGTTTCTATGATGCCAATTCATAAGCCTAATTGGTTGACATGGTGTTCTGGATCCAGTCCTGGAAGTTGAAGACGTCAGCGTAAATGGACGGAATTCCAATTTGAGCACAAGGTATCAGGCCCCAGCTGACAACACCTGCTAGCTCCCACTTGCCGCTGCTGTTCTTGATCACAAATGGTCCGCCACTGTCACCCTGCATGTTGGTATGAAAAAATAAGGTGAGAAATATGACTTTATCTACATATATTTCATTGGTATAACTACAAGGATGTTCTCAAACCATGTGTCTCGCCTACTTTCGCGATTGTTCTATTTTACAACTTGACCTCAAATGACAGTTGACCTCTACATTTGGCTTTTGACACGACCATCATAATTATTATAAAGGTTACAATATTGCATGGATGAACCAAGGTTGATTCCAATTTGACTTCAATTGTAAATGAGACAAGAGACGCATTTTTTGAACTGACCTCAAATGACCGCTGACCTTAGTATTTGATACAACCATGCTATGAAGGTTACAATTTGCTTCCTTGACCAAATTTGATTGGAATTGGACTTCAACTGTGCACATAAGACCATATAACACCATACACATACGTACAAACTATACTGTTTTATATGTTCTCTTTCGGAACATTTGTTCAGGCGAGACAATAATCAATTGAAAAATATATGTAAAGCGATCGAGCAAAATTAGTCTTAAGTCAACCTTGGTCATATCTGAGTTTCTTGTACTTTTATTTGCAGGGCACTTTAGCTTGAAATTGGTGAAAACACCATGTTGGTTTGACTTTCGATTCAAAAGCTGCGACATGTTTAGTAATGATCACATTGAAAAGAAGAAAAAAGACAATTGGGTTTAAAGTTATAGTATTCAATTGAGTCGTTGAAAGGTACACTTTTTATACTTGGAAAAACAAAGTCCTTAGCAACGATAACTTTGGTGCAAGGTATGGCAATTAAACTTGGCAAAGAAAATAGTAAGATACGTTATGTCAAAACAAAAATCTGTGAGATTAGCTGGCCTAAAGCAATTCTATTGTTTTTATTTTTTATTTAGATCGTCATAGTACTATTTAAGCAGTAGATGGAGTGACCGCAACACCTCACCAAAAGTAATCCCCCCCTCTTAACAGTTCGTCATAACATCGTCAGGTAAAACATTTTACTAATCAAACTTAGTTAAAAATAATCCTATGATTGTTTCCTAAATGTTGTTTGAAAATAAAATATGTCCATGACTTCATGGCTGAATGAGCTAAGACTAATACCCCTGTGAAGCAGGTGGCAGATCAACTTTTGTGACTTTTGAGAAGGGCAGTTTTTGTCATTAATTTGAACAACACTTAGGAAACAGTCAAATGATTATTTCTAACTAAGTTTTGGTAAAATGTTTTATCTGACGATGTTATGACGAATTGTTGTGAGGGGGACTTACTTTTGGTGAGGTGTTTACCTTATATACAAAATGAAAACAATAAAATTGCTTTAGGCAAGCGAAATTCACAGAATAACACTATGATTTATACAACACCTGAATAAATTCCTGTTATTTAATTGGTGGATTGTTGATAACGCGAATTTGTTTCAATCTGATGATGATGATTCATTCAGGCATTGTATAAAACAAATTTAAATGTTTCACGTTCGTGCAATGGACAAAATAATTTCATTTGGTGACGGATGCAATTTCTTTTGCAATTCCACATTCCTTTTGTTACCTTATGAAATTATTCTCACCATTGCACTAACAAACATTAATTAGGCCTATTTGTATAATATCTCATCAAATGCGGGTATTTCTGGACTTTGTTTTCAATAACTTTGCAATCTTTGGCGATGATCAACTTAAAACTTAGGGTTAAAAATTCACTAGTTTTTTTACCCGTTTCCTATGGTGGCCCTAAAGGGACATCACACATCGCACATTTCTGCGCAGATTTCTGCGATGTCGCCGATTTTATTGCACATTTCTGCGCCGATTTCTGCGATATTGCGTCATTTTATCGCACATTTCTGCGCCAATTTGTGCGCACATATTATCGCAGATTTCGGCATAGTTGTTCAACATTCGAACGTGTGTTTGGTAGTATAAATATTGAACGTCGAACAAGGAACGTGCAAACTGCTTCGTACAGTAACGTTCAGATTTTGACCTTTTCTATCTGTTAACACACAATATCACTTTATTTCGAATGCAGAATACTGCGTAACTTTTATTTTATTGTTAACTCAACAAAATATTACACAAAAAAAAATTAAATATATATAATTATGTTTAAACGCACATTAGCATGGCTTTCCAACCAGTTTTAAAATTAAATCCATTTTTTAAATCCATTAAATCCATTACATTCCAGTTTAACGTTTGTCATTAACCCTAACCATCCCAAATCCTCAAAATCCTCTTTGCAAAATGGAGGACTTTGCAGGATCACTGAGGTCACTTAGAAGTTGATGCATCGGAGGAATTTGCAGGATTAAGGGCTTTTGAGTTGTTTGCCTCTGAAGGGTAACCCTATCAGTACCGAGCGCGCCACCTGGGCTCAAAGTTGCATGGACGTTCGCAACCAAAGAGCTTGTATGTCCCCCAATATAATAGTCGTTACGTGACCAGCGTTTTCTGTTGGCACAAGCCGATATTGCTTGCAACTGCAATGTCAACAGCGCCCTCACTTTTGGCAGCTGTGTGGTTTATTATTGCTATTGGTTTTAACCTGGTTCAAAAGGACGTGCGCGTGCATGCGATCACTAGCAGTTTGCGTCCAACGCCACTTAGCTTCCATCATGGCCGAAAACGCTTCCAAGATTTTGGAGAAATTTTTTTCAGATAGCGGTTCAGATATGTCCGATGATGATGTCCGAATCTTCTGTAGCAACATCTGACGAAAGTGATGAAGAGGCAACACAAGCCTCTTCAACTTCGTTTGGAAAGCCAAATTACAGGTAGGGAGGTTACTAAAAACACACCGTTCAACTTGGCTATTCTCGAAAAGTTTCGCACCCGACATTCATAGGCTACTGTAATGTAACCTTTGATTTTTAATGACCTTTTGCAGGGGAAATCATCAAAAGCACAGAACCTTTTTGTTTGCATTGCATAATCCGATGAAATCCAATTAGAAATTGATGAAAATATTGATTTGTTATTGATTTATTGATTTTTTATTGATTTGAAAAAAAGAAAAAAAAAGTTTTTTGTTTTTGTTTTTTTGAACATGTTTTTTTGTTTAGATATTCTATTGATTGTAAATTTGTATATATTTTTATATAATAATCTTTAAAAAAGAGATTTTATTTCATGAGATTTTATTTTATAAAAAAGAGACTTATTTCAGTGGGAACACTAGATACGAGCATCCACAAACAGCATTGTAAGGACAGTTTATCATTAAAGGAAATATAACATTTGCGACCACCCCCCCCCCCCCCCCAAAAAAAAAAAAACACACAACATGACTGACCATATTTGACAGTCACGAATGGTCTCGAGCATCCTGTGAAATCAGGGCACCCGGTGTGCTATTCTGTTTTAACAAAACTGATATTGTTTAGCAATTTCCAAAGAGGGTTGGCCAACCGTCGTCCCCCCAAAAAATAAACCCCGGATAAGTCCGTTTGAAACGCCCCCCCCCCCAAAAAAAAAAAAATTAAAAAAATAAAAATAAAAAAATGCTGTATACTACCCTTAAAAGAAAATGTGCCGTGAAATGAATAGTGTCCCGTTAACCTTTCTAAAAGTTCCTATTTCAGGTGTGGATGGAATAAAGCAAGCACCTCTTATAGCAAGAGCCCACCGATGAAATTCAGTGAAGAGACTGGCTATACGGGAGATTTCAGTCACCTGTCGCCCATGAAAATCTTTCAGCTCTTCTTCTGCCAAGCAGTGTAGGAGTTGATGGTGGATGAGACTAATCGCTATGCTGACCAAACAATGTGTGCAGATCATCAGCCTGCCTGGAATCCAACTACTGTTCCTGAAATTATGCAATGGGTATCAACATGCAATGGGTATCAACAAAAGGCCTCGCTACAGCATGCACTGGTCCATATGGCAGGCCCGAAGTTCTGCAAAGTCCCCTGTATTCGGCGACCATGTCTCGCAATCGATTGACTGCGATCCTTCGATTTGTCCACCTTGCCAACAACAGAGCTCAACCAGGTGATGCCCCCCTGACAAACTCTCCAAGGTCCGCCCGCTGCTCGACATTGTACTGCCATCCTTTCCTCGCATTTACAAGCCAGGCCGAAACCTCTCACTAGGTGAGACAATGATCAAGTTCAAAGGCCGACTTGGTTTCAAACAGTACATGCCACGAAAGTCCGCCAAATGGGGATTGAAATGTTTTTCATTGAACGAGTCAGAAACCGGTTATACATGTGCTTGGAAGGTGTTCACCGGCTCTCAGCCCACATCGAAGGAATCTAGTAGACCCTCAGTTGGTTATGCTTCAACACACCACCCACCTAATTTTACATCTGCTGGGCATGTAGTCCTTGACCTAATAACAGGACTCGAACATAAGGGACATTTCATTTTCATGGACAATTGGTATACCAGCCCAGCTCTCATCTGCAAGTTGTCACAGTTAACGTTTGGAGCTTGTGGAACTGCACGCTACACCACACTGGGAGTTCCAGATTGTGCAAACCTAAAAATGTTACACATGATAAGAGGTGCTGACCCCCAGTTTTACACCAAAGCCGGCCAACTGTGCGTCGTTTGGCAAGATGCCAAGCGTGTAACTCTTCTCACAAATGTTGGAAACTGCAATATCGACACGAAAGACATTCGGAGCAAAAACAGTTTGAGTGGACTTCGTACGATCAAAAAACGTTCTGTCATTAATGATTATAATAAATACATGGGAGAAAGTGATCTCGCAGCACAAATGTGTCAGTACTACTCGCACCCTCACAAACGATGAAATGGTGAAAAAGAGTTTTCGTGGCCCGAAGTTCTGCGAAGTCCCCTGTATTCGGCGACCATGTCTCGCAATCGATTCACTGCGATCCTTCGATTTGTCCACCTTGCCAACAACAGAGCTCAACAAGGTGATGCTCCCCCTGACAAACTCTCCAAGGTCCGCCCGCTGCTCGACATTGTACTGCCATCCTTTCCTCGCATTTACAAGCCGGGCCGAAACCTCTCACCAGATGAGACAATGATCAAGTTCAAAGGCCGACTTGGTTTCAAACAGTACATGCCAGGAAAGTCAGCCAAATGGGGATTGAAATGTTTTTCATTGAACGAGTCAGAAACCGGTTATACATGTGCTTGGAAGGTGTTCATCGGCTCTCAGCCCACATCGAAGGAATCTAGTAGACCCTCAGTTGGTTATGCTTCAACACACCACCCACCTAATATTACATCTGCTGGGCATGTAGTCCTCGACCTAATTACAGGACTCGAACATCAGGGACATTTCATTTTCATGGACAATTGTGACCCAGCACGAGTAAATGAGACACTTTGAGGCAAAAATGAAAATTGAGATTTTGATTTCATCATTTAAAGCTTGTTTAGCTTTGAACGATGAAATAAAAATCTCAATTTTCATTTTTGCCTCAAAGTGTCTCATTTACTCGTGCTTGGTCACAATTGTTATACCAGCCCAGATCTCATCTGCAACTTGTCACAGTTAACGTTTGAAGCTTGTGGAACTGCACGCTACACCACACTGGGAATTCCAGATTGTGCAAACCCCCCAAAAGTTACACATGATAAGAGGTGCTGACCCCCAGTTTTACACCAAATCCGGCCAACTGTGCGTCGTTTGGCAAGATGCCAAGCGTGTAACTCTTCTCACAAATGTTGGAAACTGCAATTTTGACACGAAAGACATTCGGAGCAAAAACAGTTTGAGTGGAATTCGTACGATCAAAAAACGTTCTGTCATTAATGATTATAATAAATACATGGGAGGAAGTGATCTCGCAGCACAAATGTGTCAGTACTACTCGCACCCTCACAAATCGATGAAATGGTGGAAAATAGTTTTCGTGGCCATTCTTGACATTTGCTTGGTGAATGCTACCATTGTATACCACATCATTCCTTCCGAACAGCACTTGACTTTGGATTTCAGGGTCAAGGTGCTAGAAGAGCTTATTTCTACTTGGAAGCACAACCCAGATCAGCATGCCAGTCAAGTGTCACGTGGTTCCAGCCGCTTTCCGACTCATCACTATCCTGGGAGAAATTCTGCCGGCAAAAAGCGCAACTGTGTTGTTTGCAGTACCAGAGCCAAGCGGAAACAAACTCGCATGATTTGTAAACAGTGTGACAAAACAATGTGTGTACTACCATGCTTTGAAAAGTTTCATAGTTTGTAATGATCATTCACCCCAGCAAGTTTTATTGTGGTTCCCCCCCCCCCCCAATTCCAATGTTGGAGTGATGGTGCACACACCGCCAACCCAACATTGAGTTGGGGGGGGGGGGGGGGGGGGGGTACGTGGCCGCCTTCATTTGAACTTTTAACTGCATCCATAGTGTACCCATTTTGTATGTTTGTGCAATTACCTTAATAGTCTGGATTTCCTTCATTTTGAATAAAATCTAAGTATCTAAGTAAAATCTAAGTATTTTCAAAGAAGAACTTGAAATTTCCTCACTCCTAAATTAATGTTTCTTCATCAGATTTACACTCCTTGGTAGTTGTCAAGTCGTATTAAGGGCACAAAAGTGGGGGTGAGATATGGAATTCTTTCTACCCCTTCCAAAAAACTTCTCACAGGCCAATATTGTTGTTTTAATTAATCTAATTCCTGACTTCCGACGCATTCTGCTTGATCGCATCACATATACCTAATATATATTGGGGGGGGGGGGGGGTTTTAATATAAAAGTATTATGATCAAATACTGAGCAATGCCACACAGCCCATGAACTAGCTTTTCAACACTCGAGAAATAGGATTTGCTGCATGTTGTATGGCATTAACCGCACAGAACACGAAATCGTTGACCAAAACAATTATAAAATCTGAAATATGGGGAGGGGGTGGGGCCGGGGTGATGTGTTGAAGGATGGATTTGGAACCATTATACTCACACTGCAAGCTCCCTTCTCCTCAGCAGCAAATCCACCACAGATCATTGAATTGTCTACTGTATAGGGCGCCATGATTGCCTTGCATGTAGCATGATTCAGGATGGGTGTCATAACCTGCTGCAGCAAGTCAGGGTATGAACCTAGAAATGGACCAACCAGGTCAAAGGATATCATTTCTGTTTAAAGGTAGTATACACCATTTGCTTTGGCTGTATTTTTTTTAATGGATGGGTTGCGGGATTTTATAGTAAATATTGTGACGCTGATCTGTTCAAAGTTTCGAGTTCATAGAAGCTGAAACAAAAAACAAGAACAAAGTTATCTTGTTGCAGTCTGGTTCCTGCAGCCGATTTCACAAAAAGGGCGTAGCTTGCACCATTTCATGAAACTTGGCGTAGCTGCGTAACGTTAATCAGCTTTCACGGCGACTGTTTGCGTATATTTTTTATTTTTTTTCTCCAAAAATCGTCGTTGTCACCACCTTAATTCGCCCACCATTTTGAAAATAGTTTTGTCTGACTTTCCGCGAAATTGTGCGGCAACATCAACAATTCTGTCACGGGTAAAATAGTAGATCCTTTACTTCAATCATGAAACTGTGAGTGTCTTTTATCAAGCTTAATAAGTTAAGCAATGACGGGCTCCACGTCAATTACGATTTGCTGGTAAAATAGGTCATTTTCAGTCGCCATACGCCATATCTTACACCACCTAAATTGACTGCGCAAGCTACTACGCCATAATTTGTTGGGTAAGCCACGGACTTACGCACTGTCAAACTATTGGGAAACTGTCGTAAACAAAATGTTGCACAACAAACAAAAGTGGCGCAGCTTACGCAATACATTGTGGAACAAGGGGGCTTACGCCATTGCGTAACGTTTCGTGAAATCGGCTACTGAGGGCAGTGTTGGAAAATAGTGGTTTTGGTTTGCTTCTTAGCATGCACAGTCTCAGTAGTTTTTAAGTCGGAGGAGAAAACAACTAGTCCAGTCAATCTAACCAAATTAGTGGCTCAACCCACCACTAATTGCAACATAATTTTTTTCACTGCTATGCATTTGAGAAATGTCCCCTTAAAACCATACTAAAAGTATACCGAAATATATTTGGTGGAAAAATGTTAAATTTGCATAAATCGTTAATCCCTGCTGTCTAATATGTTTATTCCCATATTTGGGTATATATTTTATTTTAATTTTTTTTTAAGTTTATTTTGGCGATTATACTTAAACATCCTTACTTCAATAACATTTTATAAAGCATGTAAGTGACTAAATAATTATGAAAATATAGTAATGGTCCAAAATGACTACAATTATACCCTATCATTTGCACGCATTTACCGTGTCTCCAGATATCATCAAGTAGTAAGTATTGAAGTGCTTCAAATTCACCAAGTTACTTACTGGCACAGTTATCCCATTAAAACCTTATGAAAAATCATATGAACAATGATAACATTGTGATATTTAACCCAGCAAACAAAAACTTGGAAAAAATGATGTGTCCCTAAATTGGGCTAACAAGTAGGTGAAGGGTTGCCTAAGGTGAAAGACTTAAACAAGTTCAAGGAAACCCCCCCCCCCCCCCCCCCCAAATTTAAGATTTTTGTTGCTTACAATAATCATATCTACGTTAAAATGTATTTTGGGGATTTCCTTGAACTTGTTCAAGTCTTCCATGTTAGGAAACCCTTTAACTACTTTTTAGCCCAATTTATAGACACACCATTTTTCCCAAGTTTTTGTTTTCTGGGCTAAATATCACAATGTTATTATTGTTCATATGATTTTTCATAAGGTTTTAATATGATAACTGTGCCAGTAAGCAACTTGGTGAATTTGAAGCTCACCAATACTGACTACTTAATGATATCTGGAGACAGTGTAATATGCGCACATTTATAGGGTCACGAAGTTGTCATTTTGGATAATTACTGTGTTCTCATAATTATTCAGTCACTTATATGCTTTAGCAAATGTTATTGAAGTAAGGATATTTAAGTAGAATCACCAAAATAAAACCTTTTCAAAAAATAAAAATAAAATATATACCCAAATATGGGAATAAATATATTACACAGCAGGGATTAACGATTTATGCAAATTTAACATTTTTCCACCAAATATATTTCGGTATACTTTTAGTATGGTTTTAAGGGGACATTTCTCAAATGCATAGCAGTGAAAACAATTATGTTGCAATTAGAGGTGGGTTGAGCCACTAGATTGACTGGACTAAACGACGAAGCAAAGGTTTCCATAACCCATGCATTGGCTCCTTTCACACTACAGTTGAACTCAACACTGAATTTGTGCATTGTGCAAACTGGGCTTACGTGTATTTTTATAAGTTAATACTACGTGCGTACTACATGTATTTAAGTCCAGGGCGAGAGTTTCAACCCAGGTTAAAACTGTTTAAACCTTGTTCTTGAGCAAGGTTGAGTTCAACCCATACGTAGGGTTGGTGCCTGACATTTTTACGAGTGTGAAATGCCGCATGTTTTCAACGCTGCGTGAATTCTGAGATTTGTCTAGTGTGAAAAGGGAAGTAAAATGAACAGTTTTGTAGTTCATACTGCCATCTTCACCTTGGCCTGACTGCTGCGTGTCCCCCCAGCCAGTCACCCACGCATTGCCTGATGTGTAGGTTTTGGAAGGTAGGCACACCGTGTCGACAGTTTGGCTCAGAGTCACGGGACTGGAGAGTTTCATCATTGCAAGGTCGTTGTTAATGATGTTGTTGTCATACTGGGGGTGTCTGACAACCTTGGAAACGTAACTCTCCACCGTGCCGGACTCCTTCTTGTTGTTATTGTGGGCACCAAGCCAGATCTTCCAATTCGAGGCAGACTCTCTCCTGAATGAAAACGGAGAATAACGTGGACTCATGCTTATAGCCATATCAGCTTGTGACAGCCTAATGAGGTGTATTACAATGTAAAACAATGTTATAGAGGGGGGGGGGGGGTCTCAAAAAGGTAACTTACAAAGCAGTAATTATTTGAGCAAATTGTGAACTTTATGATCATAATTATGGTTTAATCGTAAAATATAGGTCGTCAGCTTTCCATTAAATGTAGTATACCCCCTTTGCCAACATTAAAAACTATTAAATTATTATGAAATACCTTACTTGACTTTATAAAAAAGTGAATAACAGTCTCAAGCATCCAGTGAAATCACGGCATCTGCTGTAATGTGGTTTTGCATCTGCTGTGATGTGGTTTTGAAGGAAAGTTGAATTTTAAACGATTCCCGGCAAGTAATCGTTGTAAAAACCTAACTATTTACAAATACCGCCCTAAACTTATTGAATTCATCTGAAGGAAGTCAAGGAACCAGATTGCAAGAACGACACTCTTTTTTCCCTTTTTCAGCGTCTAATGAGTATGAAGTTGAACACAAAACTGTATATACAATATTTACAAGCGTCACAATATTTACTATACAATATAAATCCTAACCCATCTATTTTCGAAGATTACAGCAAAAGCAAATGGTGCATAATTATGCATGTACTACTTTTATTACATTTGATGCACACACAACACAACCAGACATAAAGGCCCTGTCAAACAGTGCCGTCCTGGCATGGCATTTAGGCGAGTTCTAAATTTCATAAAACGTGGCTATAGACCGTAGGATTTATGTCTCCAGTGGCTTGCAAGCCCTTCAGCATTAATTAGTATGTCTAAGTTCTATCCCGTCCTTTATAGCCCGTTAATTCACTGGCAGTCTATCAGTATCAGTCCTTGCAGCGTTTTCTATAATAGTACAAGCTCAACTCAAGACAAACTCCACGTTCCCACCCAGTCCTAGCTGTCGCTTTCACATCCTTATCCTGTCCAAGCTGTTTCACACAGCGTTCATCAAGGCCTTATCACACGCTAGTTGTCACACTGGTATAGCAATAGCATGTGTCATTTGTTTCACGACCAAGTAAATTAGCAAAAACGCGGCGGCAACTTCAAACTCTTAAGAGAGGCAGGAAGGACTTGACTGAACGGCCTACTACCACGTTCGTTTTGGATGCACAAAACCAAATGTGGAGCTTCTACCTTCTGCCCAGAACGTGTGCGTGAACTAGGCGCGAACGTTGCTTGAACCACAGAGCGAGGACTCTATGTTTGAACGGCCTTGTCGCACTTAATAATGCTAGTTTCTTATATGGCGCTTTAGACTCCCACAATGTGGGTGTATCCAAGCGCTTTACAATTTATTATTACCCCGGTCATTGGGCCCATGAAACATTCCAAATACCATCTCAGCTCCCTGGGGAGTATACAGCTCGATGCTGCCATTTCGGCGCAAAGCAGCTAAATCAACCACAATAACCATCTCTGCCTTCACAGGTACCCATTTACTCCTGGGTGGAAAGAAGCAATGAGTGACAAAGTGCCTTGCCCAAGGGCACACGCACCATGGTCCCAGGCCGGACTCGAACCCACAACCTGTAGCTTTACATACATATTACAAATTCAATGCTCCAGACCACGAGACCACGGCACTTCACACTTGTCAGCAGTCGCGGGAGCATAGGCCTATAGTCGACTGGAGATGACTAAAGTTGACTTGAGTGACGTGTATGTTCTCTGAAAATCTGAAGACTGAATGATGATTGTCCGTTTTCGTCCTAGCAACGTCTTATGATTTGTTTAAAGAAATAGACCAACCTCGCACGAATGCCATGCTATACGCCGCGTGTTACAGGGCCATTCAGTCAACTCCAGTCAACTCCGAGTTCCCATGCCAATCCATGCAGTTCTCACCCAGATGCTCCCGACTGCCGGCAAGTATAACTATAATAGACGGTACGACAACGCCGTTCGAGAGTAACGTTCGCGCCCAGTTCACGCACAGTTGTTACCCCTTTCTGGTCAAAACATGGAAGCTCCATGTTTGTTATGGGCGCATGTCTAAAGCGAATGTGGCAGTAGGCCATTCAGTCAAGTTCATCCCCGCCCCTCTTAAGGCCTCTGAAGTTATTAACAAGTCCCCAATCTGAGTTCCACATTGCCGCCCCGTTTTTGCCAATTTCCTTAGTCTTGATACAAACGGCATATCATCACTTGCTAGTGTGACAGGGGCACAAGCAGCTTCAAGGGATATTTAAGAAACCATGAACATAACAGAATTTCATTCAAGATTTCAATCATGATATTGTCAAGAACTTTTGCTGCTTCAAACGATACAAATACACAACTGACAAAATAATGATCTAGTCTACTATTACTTGAAAGTATCAACAACCCACAGTTTACAACAACCCTGTTATGCTCATCAAGTTCATTTTTCTTTTCATATTCGTAAGGTGTTCTGGCAAAATGAGACGGAACTCGGTACAGGGCATAGAAAACTGCAAAATAATGAATATTTTTTCCCCGATTTATTGATATTTGTAATTGTTGGTAGGCCTATGCCTACTAACTATATTTTGTGAAGTAATAGTATGAAAGTAGTCGAATAAAAGTGTTGTTAAGAAAAACAATTGGCATTTTTCGATATCACATAAAACTCAAAACGTACACAACTCGAAACTTAAAAGGCCCTTTTTTCGATATTTTACTTTTGGGACATGTTGATAAATGCGAACTTTAAACGACCATAACTTTTTAACTAATTTCAACCTCTGCCCAATTCCGTCTCATTTTGCCAGAACCCCTCTTATTTATCTCTTTGTTTGTGGGTTACCTTGGGGGAGGGGGGGGGGGGGGACACACAACATCCTTTACAAGTCCCACACTCACCCATAGACGCAGTGAGCGGCAGTGACAATCCACTGATTATTGATGAGTGACCCCCCACACCAATGGGAGTATCCACCAAACACCTTCCTAAGCTGAAGGCTGACTTGCCAGGGCCAAGAATTAGGGCGAGCTGTGGTTCCACCCACCACCAAGAGCTTGCCGGGTGTTATGGCTGGGTCGCCGCAAGCTGTGGTGGAGACAACATTTTGAGAATACTGGCCAAGCAGTATTTAGAGCATGTGACTTTGCTTGCAAAACGTGACCGAATCCCTAAAAATAAGTCTTTTAAAGGACAGGTTTCCAGATATTAGGCTTTCACATGAAGTAGAAAGCACATTTGCTCCCGAGGTTGGCAAACGTTGTACGGTACAATTGGGAGAAAACATTTATTGTTTCCTTTGATTTATATTGTGCATAATACTGTTAAAAAGCCTATTACTCATCACAGCAGTAATCTGTCGACTTTTGACTAATTTTGTTGGGTTGGGTCACATTAATATACACTATGAACATATACCCAAACGAAAAATATAGTTGTGGTTTATTTGTATATTAATAAATCCCTCTTATATACCGTGCACCATAGAGCTGTCAGACCTTTCAAAACCTTTCAAGTTTCCTGGACTAAAGGGTTTTGAAAGGTGAGAAAGCTGTCTGACAAAATAAACCTATGAAAGATTTTGAAAGGTAAAACAACTCTCTGAACAAACTGGTGTGAGGTTTTGGAAAGTCTGGCCGTTTTCTGATAGACTTCCCATACCTTTATCATAGGGGCATACCATACCAAATAAAAGTTGAAATGTTTTGAAATGTTTAGCTGTTTTCTGTGAGAGATATTCTATATAATGTGCTGGGGAGTAATTCTACCTTTCAAAACATTTCAAAAGGTTTTGAAAGGTCAAACCATGTATGCATAGCAACTGTACTGATATTTGGTTGAGCAATAGCTCCACCTTTCATTTCCTTTCGCAAGGTTTTGGAAGGTCTGGCCGTTTTCTGATAGACTTCCCATACCTTTATCATAGGGTATACCATAGCCCAGTTTTTCTACCTTTCAATTCCTTTCAAAAGGTATTGAAAGGTGTGGTAGTGCAGTAGCAACAAATTCTGGAGCGTTTTGAAAGGTTCATACTTTTTTATATCCATTTTGCCCCGTAAGCAGATTTTGAAAGGTTTTGAAAGGTGAAACCATAGGAGGGTTAATTAAAAGAAAAAGAAAAAGTACACTAACAATGACAATCCATTGTTACTTGGCACTAAATCCATTGTTACTAATTGCCACTAAATCCATTGTAACTTGGCACTAAATCCATTGTTATTTGGCGCTAAATTCATAATTACTTGTTGACAGTGATACATGTACGTGCACGTATTTTACAAATCAAACTTTCACCCAAATAATATGGCCCTTCAAAGTACATTTCAGAATTTGTGTTAAATTTGTTTAATACTTGAAGAGGCAACACGTGTACATGGAAATAACGAATTTATTTCACTCCACGTTATCAGTCTTGAGGTCGAGGGTATAATACATATTTAAGGATGCTTACTTTGCAATCAGCGTGGAGACAATTTTTAACTTAAAATAAAAAAGGATTAGGAGATCAGCCTTGAAAAACAAGGGGCTGATTTCACAGAACTCGTCTTTTCTTGCGACTCATCTTAGGACTCCGCTTCTGGCTGAGACATGTCCCGAGATCGATTTCACTGAACTCATCTTAGGAAAGACGCATAAAACCTACTAATTTGATGGCCATTTAATGTTTGTTTTTACCACTTAACGAAACAGTGATTGAAAGGAAACGTGCAAACCAACTTCCCGTGCACGTGTGTAAATTGAACACAAACATTTGCAAAAAGATTACTCTTCGCAAGAAAGTTTAAACAGTACATGTGGTAATGCACGTTCTACACAAGATACGACAGAGTGGACTAGCTGTTGGCATAGGCCCTATAATTAAATTTGGTAAATAATTAATTTTATTAAAACCATACCCTAGTATCTGAAATCTGTTCAAATCGGTTCCTTCCTTGAAACTGTAACTCAAATCAAATCGAATTTCAAGACCAACTTAACGTATGCATAAATGAGATAATGCCACCCTCAGACCGATCTCGTGACAAGTTTAGCCACGTTGCTAAGGAAGTCAGGACGTGTTGAATGCATCTTAACTGTAGTGAAATCGATTCTATGATTGGTCTGGAGTTAAGACGAGTAACCCTTCCAAAGACGTGACTAGCATTTCGTGAAATTGGCCGCATGGGCATTGTAAAAAGTGAAATCAGGACAAAACCTGGACAAACTCTACTCACCATTGCAGGCAACTGCAAACGCCACCAACAACACACAAATTTTGAGCATCATAACGAGAAAGATCTGAGCAAATACAATCACTTGATGGACTGTAAAAGTGTGTGGGCTTGATTCCACATTTAGACCGCATTATATACCGGTACGTAATAAAGGCACTCTTGCCATGAGAAGAGACAGATGCCAACTTGGTAAGTTATCAACAATTTTGTTGTTCACCTCGCGGTAATTGCATGTTTTCATTTCTGGTTATCAGCGAATACAAGCTGGGGCATAATTCTTTTTATCACAAATAATGTTTACAAGTAAACAAAATGATTGTGAAATATTACCAAGCAATGGCACACTGGGATATGTCGGGGAAGGAATTTAACTAACATTTATTTTTTATTAAACTGGTTAATACAAAAGAAGAAGTGTAATTGTCAAAACAATTCAAAACATTTACGAAACTTTATACTATTCTTAGGACTTATTACTAGAACTATTTTGGTAAAATTAAAAATTTAACGCAAAGTTCTGTCATTGATACCCAATGTGATCCGCAGTAATGGCAGAAGCTTTGTTCTAACTGATTGTTCATAATAACCGTCGCAGAGCTGTTGTATTTTGAAGAGAGCTGGCACAATGCTGTGTACTAGTGTACAGTGACTCTGCATGGATTGCCTGTACTAGTTGGCGCGACATGGGTGACAAGACAGTGTGTAAAGCGCTCGATCGCCTCTCACCGATGTGGCTCAGAGATTCGATTTCGGTTCGGACCATTATGTGAGTTGAGCTGTTTGATGATTTTCTTGTGCCATGAGGGTTTTTCTCCGTTTTGTTTTGTTTTTCTCCCTCCACAAAAACCAACACTTTCGACCTCTGACTGAGCTCCGTGGTCAGATACATGTGTGGTATATGGCCGGCTGCCTGACTCGAAGGCACCTTTACGTGCTATATCGACTTGACCTTGTAGCCACATCCTCAATTCAGTATCCTAGCTGCGAGTAAGGTTGATTAGCTCCCCAAATTATTATTATAATATTACATGGTTCAATATTAGATTTTCCCTTCATCGACATATGTTACAAACACTGAAGAAAATTGAGCGAACAATATGGGTTGGAGTGTTCAAATGTGCATCTTTTATTTTCCTCTGACCTGATATATTGTGCATATTGCTGGGGTTGGTGGACATAGGCATTGATTGGTAATTAGCCGATTTGGTCATACGATCCAAGCGGTTTTGCAACACAGCCGCCCCTAAACTGAGCGCAACAGTTTACTTGCTACAGGCACAAGGTGGGGTAGGGTAAAAAAACCACTAAAGGGTAAGAACAGTTAAGGATCAAGGAACAATAACTCTCTTAACATTATCAAGAACAAGATGGCCGCCCAATGAACAAGGGCAAGGTAAACAACAAGGTAATAACTGGTCTTAGTCGGCATTGGGTAGGATCGGGTTAGCTGGGTCAGCTGCTTCAGCTACACCTTTCCTCTCATCTTGAAGCTGGATCAGTCTGGCAACTGGGCGGGTGTAAACACGGCCAACGGTCTCGACTTTCTCGGGCTAAGGGCCAAGAAGCTCGGGACCACATTACCCACTGCCGTATCATCCGTCTCCTGTCGCCACTTCTGGCGGGCTTGCATGGCTGGGAGATAAGAGATGACAAACTCTTTCCAAAACTGCTGCATCAATGCCTGAAATTGACGCCAATGACGACGACCGTGAACATACACTTGGTCATGGACTCGCATGGAGGGTGTGATCGGATCAGGGTCTGCAACATCCGAGGACACATAACCTAAAGGTTTTGAGTTTTGAGTATCTCTTCAAGAGCGGAATCGGTTGAATGCCATCAAGAAAGAATTTGCGTTAAGAGAGTCCAGAAAATCTAGATAGACCGCTCGGGCGGTCATACACTTCCTAATGATTTCCCATCGCTGTTCAGTCCTTCGACCAAAGAAAACTCCAACTGGGCCAAAGCAATCGACTCCCGTGGAATAAAAGGCAGGTTTGCCAATGCGGAGTCGGGATGAGGGTAGATCTGCCATATTGGGAATTGAGGGCTTCCCACGTCGCCTGGTGCAGCCCTGGAAGTGACTCTGCAGGCTTCTGATAGACTGTCTCCAGCTCGCAGCAGCAAAAAAACATAGTCGTAGTTCAGCAAGAACCATATCTGCTTCACTGTGTCCTAAGCGGGAATCAGCCTCCTGTATAAATAGGCGGGTAATTGGGTGCATGCTTAGGGTCTAGCACGATTGGGTGCTTGGCATCATCATCAGCATCCAGTAGGCTTACTGATGCTAGACAGAGACGCCCGGCAATTCGGATGAGCTGAGTCATATTCAGGGTATAGGCAACTCAGTCGGCTCTTGTTTAACCCTGGCTTGCCGCTAAGGTAAGTGGCAAGCTAGGTTGTACTTAAAGCAGTTTGACTGCACTTGTCAGAGAAGAACTTTCTTAATCTCGGAACGATCATCGGCACTCAGGAACTGGGGTTTCTCCTTGCCTCTAGTCTTTCACTGTATCCCTCAACCAGCTTGTCCCATGAGTCAAAGCGTGAAGCATTAACTTCTTGACGTTCTGTCTGTGGTGTCACATTTAGGCCGATGAAGAGGTCTGGCTTCATTTCAAAACTAGCTTCCTCTGAGGAGATCTTGGGTGGTTCTCTAGGCCAATCTGCTTCGGGCTTTAGTACGAATGGTAGTGTGTGCCATCGACTTTCGTCTTGTAGTTGTTGTAACTGGAGACTTCGGGTGAGGTCATCATTAGGATTGCTTTAGAATCCACATACCGCCAAGTAACATGATCTGTGAGCCGCTGCACTTTAGCAACGCGGGTTTCGACAAATCTGTGATACCGGCAAGACTCGAACTTGATTCATGCAAGAACATCAATACTGTCACTCCAGCATGTAATGGAAATCTTCATCTACAGTTCGTCGTCTAGTAGCTCAACAAGCTCAGCCGCACTTATTACTGCAGCTAAAAGCCCTAGCCTGGGCATAGTCTGTACACGTTTTGGGGCTAAGCGTGATCTCGCCATAACGAACCGAGCTGAGACCTCGCCTGTTTGATTGACTGCTCGTAGGTATGCGACTGTCCCATAAGCCTTTTCTGACGCATCATCAGTAAACACATGCAACTGATGGTAGTTGTTAATTTTTGGATCGAATGATGGAAGGGTATAACATCGAGGCAAGCACACTTCTGGGATATTCACAAGCTCTTCTGTCCACTTCATTTGCTTGGCGCATATACCCTTTTCACCTTCATCGGAGACTTCTTTGTCCCATCCCAAAGGGCGCTTTCACAGTTCTTGGACCAGCATTTTGCCTCTCACCATAAATGGCATCAGATATCCAAGAAGATTTTTTTCCGGCACACCGCATGACATTACTCAATACTGTCTTACGAGTGAGCACTGGCCAATCTGTCAACTGAAGCTGGTAGTCCGCAGCACATCTTCCTAAAATTCCAACGAGGATTTAATGCAGCCTCTTCTGGAGAATTACTGCCCAAGTTTAGCCAACTATTGGTGTGTTGTCCGACCGAGCTACAAGGTTGGCCACCACTGCAGGTTCAATAATTACTTGCCCACTTGACAATCTGGAATCCACCAGCCCCGAGGGCCTCACACAACCTCTCCTCAAGCTGTCGGGCTTTACCCACAGTTTGCTTTCCGTCGAGGCAATTATCCACGTAGAAAGTCTTGAGGACACTGCGCAGAATATCTGAATCTTTCACGTTGTCCTTTACATGTTTTAAGTGTGCAGATGTTTCAAGGATGCCACAGCATGAACTTCATGTCGTCCCAAACGGAAAGACATTCCACTCAAGTTCTTCTGGTTTTTCGTGCGAGGTCGGTTGCCTCCTAAGGAAACGGAGCATGGACCGGTCAGCTTCCAAGGTAGATACACAATGGAACATCGCCTTTATGTCTCCAGATATAGCCACCAAGTGTTTTCGAAACCTAAGCAGAACGCCAATCAATGACGATCCAATGATTGAACCCGGTATAAGGTTGTCATTTAGTGATTCATCATTGTAACAAAAGGCGAATTTGAAGACTAGGCAGTACTTCTAGTTCTGGTGCATGACATGATGTGGAATGTACCAGTGTGATTCTAATTCCCGGCCATTCCCTTGATTGTTGACGGTATGGACAAGACCGGCTTCCTGAAGCTCAAGGATCTTGATGCAGTGAATTTTTGCCAACTCGGGGTCATTCAGAAGACGCTTCTCGTTTTGTTTCAATGACGGTAGCACAGAGCCAGGTGGACTAGAGAACGTTGGGTTATCACGCCCCCATAGCAGCGGTATCGCCACTCGGTCAACGCCGTTTACTTCGACATAGATTGGTTTAGCTTCAAACAGGCCAACTGCCCGCTGGTCTTGCTTCGACCGCGTAGCTTGCTTCCTCTCAGCATACATCTGAGAATCCATGTTACACAACCGACAAACATTATCATGTAACAAAGCAACTAGATCAGTGTACAGGTAGTTTATTATCCCACATCCCCCGCGACGCAGCGTGGGTTCTTGCACTGCCCATCCAAGTTTTGTTCTGACCGCAACTGGTGCACTGATTTCTGGGCCAAAACGACTCTCTCTGGGGACCACAAGGTAGGGACGATCGCTTCCTAGAAGAAGTAGTGGTCTGAAATGTTGGCATTCATGCAAAAGGATGTCTTGCAGATGGGGCCACTTTTGCTGCAGATGATGAGCAGGAACGGAATCCTGAGACAATCTGAGCATGGAGACGAAAGTCAGAACCGAGCAAATTAACATCACTACAGAAGGAGTTGAAAAACTGCTCAAAAAACTGCAGCCACAAAAAGCACTGGGTCTAGATGGAATAACTTCGCGCATATTTAAATTATGTGCCACAAGCATTGCTCCCACTCTCAGGTGTATTTTCCAGAGGTCACTTATCAACGCTGATACGTACGTTACCTTCAGACTGGTTACATGTCAACGTTGTCCCGATTTATAAAGGAGGGGACAGTTTTCTTCCATCAAACTACCGTCCAATCCCGTTGACGTCAGTGGTTTGCAAATTGCTCGAGCATATTATAACACTTGGTCTGCTTCGTAGAAATGTCCATCACTATGGCACGAAGGTGAAGTCAACTACTTATAAAACACTGGTTCGCCCACAATTGGAATATTGCAGTACAATCTGGGACCCACATTACAAACACTCATTGGTTGAATTGAAGCTGTGCAGAATCATGCTGCCAGATTTGCATCAGGTGACAACAAATGGGAAAGTAGTATAACATCTATGAACAAGAACCTGGAATGGAATTTGTTGGAAGAGAGAAGGTTGATATGAGAGCTCGGATAATACTTCTCTACAAAGCAGCTCACCATCTAGCATCCATTTACATCAACAAATTCACCATCAACAATGAAGCTATAGCAGCTCACCATCTAGCATCCATTTACATCAACAAATTCACCATCAACAATGAAGCTAGTCGACATTCCATAACCAGACAAACATCAGCCAGTTCATTTAGAAAACTTCCAACTCAGAAGGACTGCAACAAGTTTTCCTTAGGCTTCTTCCCACGAACGACTGCACAATGGAATTCTCTCCCGGTACTAATAATGCAATCACCGACATTAGAAAACCTAAAGCATCAGCTAAGTTCCAGCAATTTGCTTGAACTGACCAGGGGAGCTCTTCATCACTAAAAATGCTTGCTGCCTTGCTCCGATCAGCGCCCTGTGCTGGATATTCACTAGATGGAGATTGGCACACTAACCAACACATTTGTCACTGGTATTCGCTTGTCTTGGTCATCGATTGGAGCGATGTCAAAACTCAGCATCTGCCCCCTGCAGGGAAAACAGGTATCTTGTGCTGTTGCAATCGGGATTTCGGTTGCTGTCCCTTTCAAACACAGAGCACTGACAGCCTTCATCGGCATCATCGAGAAATTTGACCCATCATCCAATAGTTGTACAAAACGGCTGGAACAAGTTTCCGGCACCTCCTTCGGAACCCACGGATTACCATCACCATAGAAAACTGAGTAATTGGGGTCAAAACTGGAGTAGTAATTAGCCCATATACCCCGGATGCTTGGGCAGATTATGTAGGACTGTCAGATGAATCTCGTTGCAATCACGACACGGCTTTCGTAGGTCACATTTTTGTTCCTTTTGGTGCTTGCGAGCACACTTCTAGCAGCGATGGCCTTCTTTGATCCACCCGATTCGCTGATCTGACTGATGGAGATAGCTTGTCAAATTTGTCACAATGAGACAACCATTGTTCTTCCTCACAATGTGGACAACACTTGCGGAATGTTTTTTTTTCTCCCTTGGGAATTTGGACCCAGTTGGGTTGTTACTGCCAGACCCTTGGGCTGATCTGTTGCCAACACTGGCAGTCTGACTTCCAGCTCTTGCATGATAAGCAGCGGCGCCCTTTTGTTGTCTGTAACGTTGACTGGGTGAAGTGTCTCACTTAGCGGTATCTTCTGGCGAGCGATTGCAGCGGTCTGCTTTAACCATCCATCGATGTCAGCCAAAGATAAATCACAAACACCTTTTGAATTTATGGCCTTCGGAAAGGCAGTCTGATGTACATGGGGAAGCCAACTGTAGCTGTTCCTCTTGCTCATCTGGAAGTCCTTCCCGGGCGAACTGAAGTTCCAGCTCTTTTTCCTCAGGGCCAGTTTTCCTCGTACAAGTTGTGCAGACAATATCTGGTCTTCCAGTTCTTCGGTCTGTGTGAGCGGACGCTCCGTTCCCACTGCAGGTGGTGACGAGACATAGCTAGGTCTTTTCCCTTGCTACTATTCGTAGCTTGGATTGGAAGATAGGAGCTGTGGTGGTCACTGACACTGGTACTGGCTTGGCTACTGGTACTGGTTCTCTCATTGCTTCTCCCCACCCGTGAGTAAATGGGTACCTGTGAGGGCAGAGGTCGTTATTGTGGTTGATTTATAGCTGCTTTGCGTCGAGCTGTATACTCCCCAGGGAGCTGAGATGTACGTATTTGGGATGTTTCATGGGCCCAATAACCGGGGTAATAATGTTAAGCGCTTTGAGACTTTGGTGATAAAGTATATAAGCACCGCACATTATTTTATTTGTTGGTACGGCTACCGGTGTGGCTATGGGCACGGCTAGCTTTGCAGTGGCCGTTATGCATGATGACCGTCATAGCTGTCAGTGTGGCTTTTAACACCACTCCTGGCACGGGTACCGGCTCGGTTACCGGCACGGGTACCGGCTCGGTTACCGGAACGGGTACCGCGGCATGGCCACTGGTTCGCGGGCTATCAGCATGGCTACCAGCATAGCCAACAGCATTGGCAGGTCCGCCAGCCTTGCTCTGATGACCAAGCAAAGGCGTGGAGTGCTTGGACGACTCGGCGAAGGCTTCTGGCTTTGATATGGCAGTTGGTTCTGACGAGGTGTAGAACGGCCGGATCTTACACGGTCAGAGGAAAGATCTTGCAGGGAAAAGTATGCACGGCAGGGGCTGGGTCACTAAAATAAAGAATATTGAGCGAACAATATTCGGGTTGCCTGTTTAAATGTGCATCTTCTATTTTCCTGTGACGTGTAATTCTATGCATATTGCTGGGGTTGGTGGACAAACCAGGCATGGATTGGTAATTAGCCGATTTGGTCATCTAATCCAACCCGCGTATTATGCGAAGTGCGAGTCGCGATCAGACGTTTATTGAGGGCGCGCTTCACGCTGATCAGCGGTTTTGCTACAAACACTCCGTGTTTTCCCGAGTGATTGTGTGAACAAAGTTCACCAACTTGGGTGGGGCTTTAACCCCCATCATCCCGCTTACAAGTGCAGATGTCTTACTGCCCGACCACCTGGGTCGGCTGGCTAGTTCAAATCTAGCAACAAGTTAAAATAGTCAGTATAGCAGGTTGGATTTGTAGTTGTCTTTCTCAAGCCTAAAAATGTGCAAAAAGGTCGCAACAGATGGACGGGACAACAAGTTATGCTATGTAATGTGTTCTGTGCATGTGGGTTTGTTTATGGTGTACATGGAGGAAACTTGACGCCACGTCGGTGAATCTCGGGGTTAAGTGTGTAATCGAGGACGTTCTCGATCGATATTTGTGTACATAATTATACACCGAGTTATGGGGACACTTTCTTTTGTTTGAACAAATCTTACCGAGTTGTGGGAACATTTTCGTGTCCTCGCACATTTAGGGTCTCCAGTAAAGGGGTCTAAAGATATAACTGGGTTAGGGTATAATGAAAGAAAAACGAAGAAGATAAATTAGGGTGGTGTTGAGTTTAGAGAGATTTTCCTCAAGCACAGGAACCCTTTGGAATGTCCCCATAACGTCATGTACTAAACAAATACGTGTACACACCATTGCGTGTTTTTCTCTTCTGGAAAAACAAAACAAAAGAATTGTGTTCAATTAAGTTATTTTTGGTCCATGCAATATCTAGAAGATAACGCGTTATCGGGCATTGTAACGTGAAGACCACAGCTGCAGAGGCGTAGTTGCATCTATGATTTCATTATCACTGAACGGGGAAAACAGTTTGATAATCCAAATAAAGACATGTTGACGCACACACTTTTCTTGTGGGCAGCAAATAAACAAAGATTGCAGACTGCTGAACAGAGACACTGAATAAATAAAATGGTAAATTCAAAAATACCCGAGTCAGTTTAGCCATTCCCATTGGTAGAGAGACTGACACGGAGGTACGGGTTAAAACGGCCGATAAAACATTGCATTTGGACTCCTCCTCAGAGTCTAGTCCATGCCCCTTTTATTGGTTTAAACCTCCCACAACATGCGCAATACTACAGGCGAGTTCGTATATTAAAAAGTTGGTCGGTTGGTCTGTTTAAACAAGTATGTTTAAAACCGGCTCATGTGACTGAACATTGTTTATGCCCTTGCCATCGGCTCAAGCATTAACGCATCCACGCCCATGAGCCGGTTTTGAACGTACTTGTTTAATGCCGATAAACAGCATTTTTATTCCATTAGTATTGTGTATAACATTGGTTGAAAGCTTGTCTTAGCTTAAGGCCCCGGTGGACCATTTGTCGTTTTTATCATTTGAAGTGGCAACATTGCTCAAAATCTAAAGACATATTCTAAACAACTAACCTAAGTTTTTGCCAGGCCAGTTTTTCATTGCTGTAATGTTCTGGGCAAACTGGCTTTCACAAACCATTGGGTTGATCAAGCCCACCGAATCTGGGGCACATGATCAGCCCAAACTCGAAATCTAACATTCCTCCGGGCCCCAACTCCGATTACTTCTGTAAAATGCTGTGTATTCCGGAAAAACAATATTCAAAATTTTGTATTTAAATTAAAAATTTACCAAGAAATTTAAATTGCACCAAAATTCAGGATTCGGGGCACATTTTACTTCAGTCCATATCTATGCACTGAACCGTCAAATAATAGCACCCCACGTGCGCATCATTCAAACCAACTAGTAACATTAATTTTCCAATATGTGTCTGTGAGTCACATGTTCGGAAATGACCTCCTTGTATTGTTTTTCTTCAAAACGACGGCATGACGAAAGGAATATTATTTTCACAGGGAATTAAGTGCTATTAACATTCTTACAAGGATAATCTTCATTTAACAAAAAGGACTACAATTTGACGGCTTCAGTAATTATACATTTTATTTACATCTTTAGATACATAATACATATTCGATGTTTCTTTTTTTCAAAAACAAATTATCAAAGAAAAAATTGACATTTGTACTACAATGTAACGTTAACTACTACTGTCAATGCGCAGCCTTTGAGAAAAGTTTTTTTTTTTATTTATTTGTTATGTATGCATAACTCTCTCGATAAAATGAATATACTTATGAGATTGGACACCACATTTCAAAATGAATTGTATTCAAAATTTTATTGAATACAATTTTATTCAAAAGTGAAATAGAAAAGGTATAGCTTTATTGTTAAACAAAAATTCAAAAAAATAATTATGAACTATTAAATGAAAAAATATGAAAAAATATATAGGTTGAAACGGTTGGCGAAAACTATAATTTTTCTATAAAAAAACGAAAGACGGCAGACCCAATTCACAATTTTGTGACAATGTAATCTAGTAACCCCAGTGGCAGCCGTGGCCACTGTATCTACTGTGGGCATGTGGGCAGGAGCATTGTCCCAGCTTCCCACTCCAAAACTGTTTCCCGTAGCTGTTTCAGGAGATCAGCATTGTAGGCCCCAGTGATAGTGTGACCCTTTTCAAACTTCCTGTGTAATCACTCAACAAGTTGATGAACTGCACAGTACACAAACTCAGTAAAAACTCTACAGCTCATCTCCTACCTTTGGCCACAAACTTACAGTATCAATCAACCCTCGATCGTATACCACACGTGTCAATCATTCAATGAGATGAAAGTTGACAATACATACACGTCCTAGATTGTTCTGGTATAGTGATTGCTATATGCAGCAGTTTGCATGCATGCACAATGATTTGATACTACTGTTCACCGTACAATATAAATGTAGTGCTATGCATACAATTTAGGTTTGATCAAGTGCGCTCAAGACAAGACTAGCCAGCTAACAACACGTAGCATGAAACCAGTCTTCTCATATGGAACTATGTGTAGACGTTTGTTGTTTTCCCACAATTTTACAAGTCAGAACTCTGGGTAGCCGGAAAACTAGCATCCCTGTTTGTATTAGGTTTGCGATTTTGTCGGCAAAACACTCCAAACCTACCGCTTTATTCCAAATCCCAGCTTAATTATTTAGGCTGTGTCTCCGGCTCCATCAACATTGCTAAACTGCATGAACGAAGCCAAAGACGGAGATGAACCTGGGGTTTGCAAAAAGGCCCTGATTTCTATGATTCAGCCTTAAAAGAAAGACTTCTTAAGACAATTAACTAAGTTAAGATAATGCTTTGTTTGCAAAGTCCTGAAGTGTTTGTTTTGTTAGGAGCCTCCTCAAATCATCAAAAATCCACCAGTCAGCAGGAATCCAATACAGCATGATCCTTTTAGCCAAGTTGACTTGGGTTATTAAACCTTAAGGCTTGGCCATCCATTTGCACCAAATCCAACCAACAAAGCCTCCTGAGGCTGCTAAGCACACAGATTTGCTTAGCAGGAAAATTCTTCATTGGCAAACTGTTCATGTTATCTTCATTGTTTGTAACTGGTATTCAGTTGTTGTTTTTGCTTATTAGCATTTAAAGCACACAGAGATTAAATTTGGCTGCATGGTCACCTGTTTTTACTGAGCAGGAAATTGTTGTGATTGTTATATTAGCAGCTCCATGAAATTTGTTCCTGGTGAATTTGCAAGGATCTGGGTGTCTTTGGAGTTAAATATTTTAGAATGTTTTTAAAATAAACAAGTAGGCATTGGTGCAATAATGACATTTGCTCTAAAACAATATTTACTTCAGGATTTGCATTCCATACAGTCATTTTTGTTAATAATGTAATTCAGTACGAAAAACAAATAAACTGTTATGTATAGTTTTAAAAATTAACGATGAAAGTTCATATTACACTTAAATCAAGATTATTCAAAATTTCAATAAAATTAGGGCTGTACTAAATATTCCAATATTCAATCACCAACCGAATATTTGAATAGCTTTTTTTGCAATATTTCAATATTCAAGAAGAAACAAAATGGTTTTATTTTCCTTGAGTTGCATTTTTTATTATCAGATGCCACTTTCAAGTTTGGTCAACAGTAAAAAAAATTATCGCCACCTATATTGATCCCTTTCTTTATTTAACCAGTTTGCGCCGGAAAACGTATACACGAAAAAAAAATCTGAGATTCAAAACGGATGACGAATAAACCGTCCCGAGCAAAGCTAACAATTTTTTTTTTACTATCCATGTATGACGCGTTAATTCGTCAGGCACAGCAGTTTAATTCCGCGGAGGACGTGTATATACGCTGCAAAGGCTTTCTTGTTTGTTGTGGTTGACGTGTATTTACACCAAAAGTTAATCGCTAGCGTTATGGAAGACGGGTATACACGACTGACATGTATGGCATACACGCGGTGGACATAAATATATGTCGACGTTGCCAAGCGTGCTTCGTTGATGTGGTCGACGTGCCTATCTATTCAATATCCTACAGTTCCATTGTCTCCATTGAATTCACACAGCCGAGGATTATCAGCTGCGTCCAGTAATTTGTTGACATTCAAATTTTCCAACTATTGTTCCTTAGTCTCCTTTGAAATTCTTGAAAGGGTGCTTTTCAGCTGGGCTTGCAAATATTTGTATATATTACTGCGTACACTATCCCTGGCCCCGAGTGTAGTTCCACTCAAATGATGTATATACACGCGTCAGATTTTATGGCGGGTAGCGGTTGACGTAATATCACGCCCTAAATAGATAAAAAATGTTCTAGGCGACAGAATGTAAATAACGGTGCTAATGAACTAAGTGTTGGCATCTTGTAGAAGTTGCATTATCAAAACAGGAACATTTTAGTGAATGCCAGTGGGCTCGGTAATTTAAAAATAAACCCGGCGCAAACTGGTTAATTACATGTAGCTGGGCAAAATCCCTTTACAGATACACAGTATATAATACTTCAAAACGCTCTAGCAGCCCATAATATCCATCGCCGCGTGCAAATTGTATAGTATGAGAATGGTAGCTGCAGCTGGTGTGTTTAACACTTGTTCGACAAGTTTCAAATATTCGGTTAAATTCATTTTCAAATAATCGAATACTAAATTATTATAAAATGGACAGCTCAATTATTAACCTAAAAATAAGGGGTAGTAATTTCACACTCTAATTTGGACTTTTATTTTCATAAACCTCAAACTAGAACCAACGTGTGTTTATTTCTGTACACGATTACATGTAGGTAAGAATGGCTAAGGCCCTCAATCCCAAACTTTCTGAGACCACCCAGGTGTCCGCGCATGCGCATAGGGGCTGTCTTCTCAAGGGACATCGGTCATTTGACAGGGATTTGTTTCACATGGCGGTTTCGCGAGCATTCTTGAGAAATCTTCTGCTAGCGGAACGCTAGCGGAAGATTTTGTTGTAGGGTTGACGTCCTACAAAATTTCTCAATGTTTGAGAAAATTTCAGAAAATGAGTCCAGCAACCATGTCAAAGTTTAATCATTTGAACTCTGTAGCGACGTCGCCAGTGTTGTTCAGGGACTAGTCGCTGAGGCTTCAGCAACAATTATAAACTGTGCGTTTGATGATCGCGCGTCCATTTTTCAGTCGTGCAACCCAGTTCACAGGTCACTTGAGAATGGGGTTTTAAACACAGCCTCTTGTGCTAGCACGTGGTACCGTACTTATCTGTTACTATATTATACAAATACAGCATGGTTTGAGGAGAAGTAGTGGGAATTATTACTGGCCCCTCGGTGTAGGTCAGCTCGACTACATCCTAACGCGAAGCGGAGGGAGTAGAGCTGACCTAAACCGATGGACCAGTAATTCCCACTATTTTCCAAAAATAAACCATACTGTATTTGTTTTACCACACCTCATAAATATTCACTGCCTTGTCGATAACAGCCTTTGAAGATTTTGCATCTTTATTCAGCACAAGATATTCAAGTTCTTCGTTAATCAAAGACAGAAATCTAGTAACGTTACTGAGACTGGTTCCGTAAAGATTACATGCCACAAAATACATGTCTACAAGGCGGGTTCCAGAGGAAAATTGTTGTGCTACCAGAAAACAATACCGCATGGCAGCAAGCTGGACAGTTCACCGGGATTACGTCACATGGCAGCGTAGCATTTTTACTTTCTGGACGCCCGGCAGGAATGGCCAATGAAACGCTCCTATTTGCTTATCTTTATGAGGTGTAGTAACTTGATATACAAGCCCATGGCACTATAAGCGCAATGGTTATGCCTCATTGTACAAGATCAAAAGATACTTGATCATTTTCCATGGTACACGTCATCAGCCTATTGTACTTGCCCACGGTGCTCATGCTTCTAGCTCAAGGTGGTTTTCTATGGTACCGTACCAGTCAAAAAATATCATGAGGTTTAAATATTCCTCTCAATGCGGTCTAACAGCATCAAGGTGGCTCATCAGCAGAATATCCACCGCAACATTTCCTCTAAAAATTACTTGCTTTTTCCTTTCTTGTTCGGCTGTAAAAAGAAAGAGAAAAAAAACAAAACAAAAAACCAAATAATATTAGTAACAATATTTCAACAATGTCCATGTAGGAAATAAAATACATTAAAGGTAATATACACACCATTTGCTTTTGCTGTAATTTAAAAAAATGGATGGGTTAATAGGGGATTCATATTTGGACCTGTTTCAAGTTGTGTTCATAGAAGCTGGAAAAACAAACAAAAGTGCTGTTCTTGCAGTCTGGTTCCTCGACTTCCTTCAGACGAATTCAATAAATTGAGGGCAGTGTTTGAAAATAGTCAGGTTTTTACAATGATAGCCATTTATACAAAAACCACATCGCATTTTACAGGATGCTTGAGACTGTTATACAGTCAAGTAATTAGGTACATGTATTCCATAATAATTCAATAGTTTAGTTTTTTATGTTTGCAAGTGGTGTATATACCACCGTTAACCAGTTCGCGGCGGGTTTATTTTCAAGTTACCACTGGCTGGGTTATTTTTAATTCAGTAAAATATTCCTGTTTGAATAATGCAACTACTACAAGATGCCAACACTTAGTTTATAAGAACTGTTATTTACTTGTTTTTACCGACATTCTGTTGCCTAGGGCATTTATTTTCCTCTGATATCACGTCATCCACTACCCGCCATAAAATCTGACATGCGTGTATATATTGTCAGCAGTGGAACTAGGGCCGTGGACCATTGTACGCGGTAAAACCTATATACAAATACTTGCAAGCCCAGCTGAAAGGCACTCTTGCAAATTAACAATTTTGAAATTGCACACGAGTCTACGAGAAGCGTCTGCAGCAACTAAACTACATAGACTGATTAGACTCGTGTATATTTTCAAGCAGTAGCCAAGTTATTTAGCACGGCCATATCTTCTAGACAAATAATCCTGCCTGCTGCCCTCTTGTGTCATGAACAACTTCTCTGTATTAACTCTGGAAATAGCGCCCTCTCTACAGAGAATGTTTATAAAGTAAAAAATAAAAAAATCTGATGGAAACTTTGACTGTGGCCAACGTTTGCATTGTTCGTATGAGTGGAAGGTACACTATAAATAAGTTTTAATGAAGTCCCAAATTCTAGGTAGAAGACAGAAGAGGGCTAATTGAAATCTTAGATAATAAGGCCTTGCTGATTCTCTAACTTTCCATGCTTGAGACACAAACATAGGTACAAGCCAGCCCCCATCCACCCCCTCCCCCGAAAGAAGAAGTAACTCTTACTTTGGCAGCAAGTTTGAGAGCATCAATCTGGTCTTTTTGACCTGTGAGTTTCTCATTCATGCTGCAGAGATGCTCACTCATCATACTCAGCTGACTCTCATAGCTCCGAGTTGTCGTCTGAAGCTCGTCCTAGCAGAACAAGAAAAGATTTAACAAATAAAATGAGAGCAGGCCTGGATTTGACCATAGGACATGCGAGATACGGTGTCACTACCAAAGTAACCTTGTCTTTGATTGGGTAAGATGTGTTGGCACGTGCACACCAGACTGGCACATTACCTACCCGTCAATGTCCACTGTCCAGCGGTCGATTTCACAAAATGCTAAGACATGTCGAACATGTAGGAAGGGTTAACACTCGTCTTAACTCGCAACACAACTCGTCCTAGAATCGATTTCACAAAAGTTAGGACGCGTCATCAACATGACCTAACTTATTAGCAACGCGGATGAACTTTGTCTTATCTCATTATGCATACGTTATTGGTTTTGAAATAATTGGACTATCTTCTCGTTAAAAATGAATGTCGGCCTAGAGTTATACTTTTGAGGAAGAAACAGATTTGAACAGATTTCTGATACGCTGGTATATAGGGATAAGATTGTCAATTAAGAAAAAAGGGGGTCAGAAAAGTGACGTGTAAGAAACCACATTTGTGCATTGGTGCCGTGTGCAATTTACGAGAGACACACAGCATGTATCGTAGTCGTACATTGAATGAAAAAGACAGAAAAAAACGTATGCATACACATCGTGTCGGGATCGCTAGGCTGGTTTCTTTTCAACCATATGTTTGAAATAGGATAAGCAAACAATCCAAAACATGATATTTTGGGGGATTTCAAGACACAGTACCCCTTTAATTAATATAATTATCGAAGCCCAACACTACCCCCTAACCGGCATTATATGTCAGTTTTTCTAAGGAAACTAAATAACACTCATAAAACCCAGAGTTGTATTCGAGTCCCCACAAGTCCCCACAAGTCCCTGCAAGTCCCTGCAAGTCCCTGCAAGTCCCTGCAAGTCCCTGCAAGTCCCTGCAAGTCCCTGCAAGTCCCTGCAAGTCCCTGCAAGTCCCTGCAAGTCCATCACAAGTCCATTCGTCTCAAGTCAAGTCACTAGCTATTCAAAATATGAACTGTTAACAAAAGCATTCCTTTGTCATTGTTCAACCAGTTTGCGACTGGCTTTATGAAAGGACTTGTGACTGGACTTGTTAAAGGACTTGCAGGGACTCGAATACAACACTGGAAAACCTTGAAAATTGAAAACAGCCGAGTCTGCCAACTCGCTGCAAATAAAACTTTGCCGTTTACTATTATGAGTACCCTGCGCTCTGACTGCTGAGAAAAGTTCAACTTGTCACCCTGAGACCTGACCAACAATTCATAACCCTGAACAGTCCATTATTCTGGCAGCAACATGAGCAAAAAACAACAAACAACTACACCCGTCAGAACATGTTCACATACCCACAACAACTATTCCCTTGACTCTTTTCAAACACTGATAAACCAACGCAACAGGAAATGCATTTTCAAAAAATAACCACGCCAGAGTTTGCTGTAGGCTAAATATAAGGCAGCCTACAAGATAAATGGTACAGTCCAATTGTTAGGGCTATCACAAAATATAATCTATAGTCCAGGGATTGTGTTCTTTTTGTCTGGCTGATCACTGGGCCGTTTTGTATTAAACAACAATCAGCAAAACTAATTTTATATGTGACTGGTACAAAATAATACTTCATCACTCACTGTGGTGAGAATGACACCCCTGTTGTTGACATCTTTTTTGGTATATTCCATGGATTTACACACTGGCACAGTTTGTTTACCTTTCGGTTTTGGAAAGGCCAGCTATATTTTGATTCAGACACTTCAGGATGCGACTCATTGAACCCATATTGCACAAACGAACAACTGTGGCTTTCTAACTCCTTCACCTTTTAAAAATCACACCAGTCCCTTTAATAAAGGTAGGATACACCATTTTCAGATATAGAAAAATGTTGCTACCAAAATATTAAGAAATATCTTACTTATTTGAAAGTAAATATTTGAAAGCAAAATAAAATTAACAACAAATCCAGATCGCCAGATGGCGATTTTGAAAAAAACACCAAAACAACATAAGAACCACTGCCCGACACCGGTTGAAAATGAACGCCGTTTTTTTTGCTTTTCTCAGCATTCCCAATTGTAATTTAAACGATATTTACTATACAATACAACCCCCAAATCCACCCATTCCTGATAATTCAAGCAATTACTAATGGTGTATTCTAACTTTAAAGTCAATTCTTTGATTTCTGACAAATTCCTGAGCCTTTTAATTCTTGCACATTAGTTTTTTTGCCGTAACACCAAAAATCTATTACAAACCTGCTAAACTAAAGCTTTGACCATCTCACTTTTCACAAGTTAAATTACAAAACTTGGGATTGAGCATTATCAAGATTGGAAGCCTGGTTGTATGGGCAATACAAACAGTTTGGGGAATTTAGACACTTGTAAGCATTCAGATGTGTGCATCCATTTAAAAAAAAGTTGTTCTGTTCAAAGTAATTTTAAATCATATTACATTTAGTTTCATTTTATTTAAAGGTAGGAAACACGTTGTTAATTGCTTGAATTATGAATGAGTAGATTTGGGGGGTTGTATTTTATAGTAAATATCGTTTAACTGACCTGTCTGAAGTTTTACAATCATGGATGCCGAGAAAAGCACGAAAAACAGCTTTTGTTTATTCTTTTGTTATCTTTGTTTTTTCGCAATAATTACAGGATATCTAGCGCAATCATTTTGCTGGATGCTTAGATTCAATATTTACTTTCAGATGAGTAAGATATTTCTTGATAATTCGGTAGTAAATATTTTTGATATCTGCAAATGGTGTATCCTACCCTCAAACCCCCAAATTGTAATGAGCCAGTTCGGTATCTTGATGAATTAGTCCAGATCAAAGGTTATTCAAGATAACATAATGGCAACGCCCATTCTGTTTAACAATTTTACACGTGCACATTGCGACCACCTGGCGCATTCATACGCCAGGTTATCCCGATTGACCCATGACCCACGTCATTCTGCACATGAGCATTTGAAAAAACAAACTGGCTATTTTTGCAACATGCAAAATAAATTGTCTGATTTGTGACATATTTCAAAATAAGTGATATTATTCACTTACTTCTTCTGAATAGCTTACACATTAATATTTGTGTGAACTTTCTTGTAATCATTTTTTATTTACCACACTATAGACAATTTAGATATTTGTATTCAGTTGTTATCTACTTGTTTCCAGTATTAACCAATAACACATATTGCTAGTTGGTTCAGCATATTCCTACCTAGCCGAGACTGAGTATCGCCCTCAAACCAGAGTGGGTCAACAGCCTAGGATTTTCAATAAAGCCTGCCCTGCTAAGACACCCCCAAATCTGCCTGTCATCACCTCGCCAGTGTTATTATTAAAAGTCGGCACTCATTAACCTGGAACCATTGTCAGCGGGCCGAATATGAACATGGCAGACAATATTACTCTCCTCTCCCCCCCCCCCCCCCCCCCAAAAAAAAAGAGGGTGAGAAGAAAAAAACCAGAAGCTGGGTCATGTTGTTACAGGGGCACAGCCCCGGGCTGACTCTGCTCCACATCCTGCTGTAAGTTCATTCATCCCCTTGCTAAAGGACAAAAAAGGAGATAGATCAGCATCTCTACTATTCATCTGACACTCCCCCCCAACTCAGGCAATCCGTGCATTCACCTCAGTCACGCTGGGACAGAACAATGTCAGGCGAGGTAACTGTCTTCCTTTCACATGGGTTTGGGTTCAATGGCGTCCCGGCGATGATGATGACCCTGCCTGACCTGTCAGTCGAGGTGAGATGCAGGTCGTGTCCTCCCTTCGTGTCCTCAGACCCCTGTGCTACTTCTCCCCTGCTGGTTAACCAGGGTAAACGGTGCATCACCCCCATGCACCCGCTGGCCAACCGGTAGTTGTTGAACTCCTTGGGCCGGTGGTTTAGCTCCTTGACCCAAGCCTCCTACCACTAGCCCCAGAGAAATATGGCTAGGTTCGGAGGACAGGGCAGCATGCAGTAATAAGCACAAGTCAGTGTAACAGACAAGAGAGAGAGAGAGAAAAGAGGAAAAACATAGGCAACCTCAAAGTAGGTCAGAGACACTCGTCTTTCACTCGCCCAGGGGGATCAGTTGGAAGGCGGTTTAGAAAGTCTATACTGGAGGAACACTTGAGATTACCTGGCCTCATTTACCGGGTTGGATCAGGTTGCTGCTATGGCACTTTTTTTAGCCACTGACACCATTTCACCTTTATCCTGCGCTGTGACACAGTTACGAAAGAAGACGAGCTGGCCAGTGACCGCAACAAAAGGGGAGACATTGCGCGAGAAAAGCAAGGGGGAAAAAAAGAAAAAAGAAAGAAAAGGGGGTGAGGGAAGAAACATTAGCCAATCAGACCTGCTGGGCACAGACTTGGCATGACTAGCATCCTGCATTTATCATTACTTGGACCATTTCCCTCATAATGTGCTGAATTCATTTCAGGTGGAGGCAATGCGATGCGATGAAAGGTGGGGGGATGCTGCAGCATAAATGGTTAGAAATGAGAGCAAGTATGTAGACGCCCTCTGGTGGCATCTTGGCGCAGGTACAGTCAGGGAATCAGGGATGCACTGGACAGATAGATGACGCCTTTATACTAGATTACAGTCGTGATGATCTGGAAAAACATACATTTCTTCTGGTTTCTATCTACGCTTTTATCTTTTGGTCGTGTTTAACACAAATCATAACAATAGAATACACAGAAGGGACCCAACAGCACTAAATTAGCGTAAATTCGCACAATGGCTTTCCGAGTTACACGTACATGTGTGTAGAAACAACAATTTTCACTGAAAAGTCAATTTTGAGATTTTAACAGTTTTCTATTCGAAATAAACTATTCTGTCATATCCCAAAGTTTTGAAACTGAATCTCTTCGCGAAATATTTGTTGGGGGTAATTTTGTATTTTTTTAAAAACATTATTTGTATATACTTGTTTTGAACTAGGCTTAAAATGTGCACTACAATGTAGATCATTTTTCAGTCAAAATTCTGCTCTAAACTGTTGTATTGGGGGAGGGGGGGGGGGGGGGGGCTAGGAATGAGATACCACAACACACAATGTAGGCCTATCTAATTAAAGCTTGTAACCTGTACTTTCAGGAAATACAATACTCTCATATTTTTAAATTTTGTGGTAACAGGTTACAATATGCCCTTCAGAAACCGCACTCTTACTCATTTTAACTGACACAATACAGCAGTCGATTGTTGACATCATGTAGATTCAAAGAAAAAATCCTTCCACTAGCTGCCATTAAAAAAGAAAGAAAAACATTGGAAAAATCTTATCAACTTTCGTTGTTCATGACCATCGCAGTACCAATGACTGCACAGGTTTCTTCACATTTGCCTCTGGGATTGCCCCCTGCTTTGCCATTTCCCATTTCGCTCGCTCGCAAAAAACAACAAACCCAATATCCTCCTGGGATGCGCAGTGGCAGATAGTGCACTGACACACGGTGGGTTTACACAAGCTCAGTCTTCCCTGTGCCCTGCTGAAGGACTGTAGGCCCGATGACATCAGTCACATTGCAGGCCACGGTTGATAATAATGACGCTAATGTACCCAACCAAGTAGCTCCATATAGCTAGTTATAAGGTCTGCCCTGTGCATAACTCACCAATGGACAATTGACTGCATGAGTACATAAACAAAGCAAACAGCATACACCCCTTGACAAAAAAACTTACACAGACCTTGCTCTATGATGTGAGGGAGTGCATGTTTACAGACCAAAGGCAGCCAGTAGTGCGTGCTTTAGCACTGGGGCAAGTTCAACGAGGCATCAACCATCTGACCTAGGATTCACCCCTCCCTCCTAGGTTGACCGCCCTTTAACTCCCACTAGCAGTTCATGCTCCGGGGAAACTCTGGTTCAAGTGCAAGGCTCTATTTGAAGGCTGCAAATGAATTGCTCGTGTGGGGCATTGCTGCACATTATAGTGCCCGGGGAGTTCAGACACAGTGCAAAGCCATAAGCAATGTATGAAGGGTGAGCTGGAGAGGCAATGTTTATTGTTTTGTTGGTTCACCTGGAGTGCAACAGCTAATTCAGGCTTTACTACCAGTACTACTGCCTCTGACTGATGTTCATAATTTTTTTCACTGAATCATAAAATGTATGGGGTAGTTCATCAACTTTCTCTATTCAAAGACAAACAAGCTTGGTATTGATTAGTCTCTCTGTCTATGCTTTATGCAAGATAGGTTTATTCTTGGTTTTTCCCTTCACCTACACATGTACATGTATCTCCGATGGCAGAGGTTGTATATTCACCTCTGTTTGTCTTTTTGTCAGGGTGTGTGTGTTTGTTATTTTGTTGTTAGTAGGGTTACCAAAGAACTACTGGTTGGGTTAATAATGAACTTTGTTGGGTACAATGTAGATAACTTAAGGTACGTTCAAACAGAGGCATAAGTTAAGCTAATCATATAATAGAGTTATTTAAGCCCCAGTCACAAAGGAAAAAGAATTGCTTAAAGGTAGGATACACATTTGCAGATATCAAAAATATTTACTACCGAATTTATTAAGAAATATCTCACTTATTTGAAAGTAAATAATAATTCTAGGCATCCAGCAAAATGATTGCGCTAGATATCCTGTAATTATTCACGAAAAACTAAATTTGATAAAGAATAATTCGCGATCATCGTTTCAAACGATGATCGCGAAAAAACCTAAAGATAACATAAGAATAACTGCTCGACGCCGGTTAAAAACAAATGCTGGTTTTTGTGTTTTTCTCGGCATCCATGATTGTAAAACTTCTGAAAAGTCAGTTAATCGATCTTTCCTATAAAATACAACCCCTCAAATCCACCCATTCATGAAAATTTAAGCATTTACCAACGTATCCTACTTTTAAGGACGTCTTATCTAAACGGCCCGAAGGCTAATTACTTTCAGCCTACGCCTATGTCTGAATGTACATTGTACATTAATTAAAGGTCAAGAATGATTCCATTAAAATTTCAGATTGATCTGGATTCAGATAAGGAACTGGATCACTTTGAATGATTTTTTTTTACATTGGGAGATAGGGCGTTTTTTTCGGTTGAGGCGGAGGTCTGCACTCTACCGAGTGCATTTATATAATTATTTTTACAAAAATGAGCAAAAAACTGGCAAAAGAATTGCAATTGTGTATTTTAGACACAAATGCATTGTGTCTAATTACTTGGAATGATATACATTACAAATTACAAATTACTTGGAATGATACGCATGCATACACTCTATTTGTTCTGGTAACATTTGATTTTCAAACTAGACTACCTATTTGAAGCTTTTCATTCAACCCCTTAATGACCTGTAGGCAGTGGTAACAAGAGATAGCGCTAGACTCCTGTGACTGGCTGTGATTGTGAAGACGTGACAGGCATTTCCTGTGAACCTCTAAACCCAGATCTAGATGACCCAATTAACAAAGCCAAACCAGGATGTATGCGTTTTCCAGGGTTTCGGTTTATACACATAGTATGTATTATGCTTCTCGTGTTATCATATACTTCCCTGTTTATCCCTCACTGTTTACTTTCATTTGAGCAAGTGAACTTCCTTGTACATACTTGTACGTTAATACTTTCAAGAACCGTATTTTGTTTGGTTGAGATCTCACCATGGAAAATTGATACTAGTAAAAAAGAAATTTGGCAAGGTTCTATAACTTCTATTCTGAATCTACATTAACTCAAAGCATCTTTCTCCTATTCCATCACCCTTTTTGGTGGTGGGAGGGGTTTGGCATTCAAACTCCCTCACTGTTTTTCACCCCACTTGTGACAGTCTTCCTCCAGTTTCAAACATAGAAATCTGGAACACAGCAGATTCCACCCACTAGGTGATCCTCGGATCACGAGTGTCCCCCTTTCCCACATTCAACTCCTTTATGTTTTCTGTTCTTGAAGAAGTCAAATTGTTTGCATTTTTAATGGAGGACCTCAAATGATCCCTAGATGACCTTTGACCTACTTAAAAGATTTGTGATATATCCCTACCCAAAGATCACTCCGTCCAAGTTACGTTACATGAAATATTTGCTAGACAAAGAAACATTTGAAGCATATTTGAATGACCTCCAATGACCCCTACATGACCTTTGACCTCAGTAATCCTTTGGAGAACTGTCTTATACACCATTTGCACTGGCAGATATTGAAAATATTGCAGATATTCAAAACTACAGAATAATTAAAATAATATCTTATTTGAAAGTAAATAATGATTGTAGGCATCCAGCAAAATGATTGCACTATAGACGATGTGCCCTCTGACGTCACGTGTTTACGTATTCAAATGTGCCCGGCAGTGATGCGCACCCATCGTGTTTTACATAAAATTTGCTCAAAGAGTGACGTCGCAGGTCAGATCGCCTTTGAATTATGTTACCTCTGATGTCATCTCTTAACCAAATTTATGTAAAACATGATGCGTGCGCATATTGACGGGCACATTTGAATACAGATGTAAACAGAGGCACATCGTCTATAGATATCCTATAATTGTTCTGAAAAATATAATATGTAAAAAAAAATCACGACGGCGATCTCGAAAAAACAACAAGAACACAAGAACCACTACCCAACGCCGGTTGAAAACCAACGCTGTTTTTCTTGCTTTCCTCAGCAATCATGATTATAAAGCTTTGAACAGGCCAGTTAAACGATATTTACTATAAAATACAACACCTCTCCCCCCCAAAAAAAATAAAAAATAAATAAAATAATTCACCCGCTATCAATGGTGTATCCTACCCAAGGATCACTGCATCCAAGTTTTATAAAAAGTGTGTAGAAGTTATACATTGTTTTTAAAAACTTCGTCTAGGCGACACAAAAGTGCCAGAAACCAGGAATCCCTGCATCACATGTGCTTTGAATTCATCGGCCTACATGTGGTAACATCATTTTGGAAGAAGATGGAGGTGTCTTGTGTTACAGCTTGAAGAAACAGTTTCCCCAGTCCTTTGACATTTTTTTAATGACAAACTGATGATAAGGCTGTCACTTTGGATGATGATGATGACATTACCAGCACCATACTGAAGGCATTGATAAACCATACATCTCACCCAAAACGTTTGTTTAAGGAGACCGTTTGGCTTAAAAACAAGGTGGGATTGTGTCAAAAAAAAAGGGGTGGGGGCGGTCTTATGGAGGGGGGGGGGGGGGGGGGGGGGGTGGTGGTGGTCTCCCTAGCAGGGAGAGGGGGGGGGAATTTTGTTTTAAAATCTGCTGTGCTTCAGCCTGCATTCGAAGGCAATTTGAGAGCTTTGAGTCAATTGTTGACCCCATTTTAGTGGTACAATCAACTATCATAACATTTATAGACCATGCTGAAAGGGCGAACGACATCATTATCTCATGCATTATCTCTTTGCAAAATTATTTACTTTAAAAGTAAATGACCCGTATCTCAAAAAATAACGAGCCAAATTACAAAAAAAAAAAATATTTCTTGGTGTTTCTCATATAGGCCAATCATAACACCAAATTTTTCAATCTGTGAGGGTCGGGTACAAAGTCGTGTTGAATCGACACGGAATGGCCAATTACTCAATCTAGATGTTTGCAAGTTGACTTACTTACTTTTTCGCAAGGCAATCATCAATCATACTTGTATTTAATTGTCAAAGCTGATGGATAAAAATACTACAAACTATTTGCTTCCGGACTGATTTTTCTGATCATTTGAACTTTTAATGTACTATATTATTAATTATTTATTCTTTCTGGTAACGAAACAAAGGATTCCTCAAAAATGCCATAGACACTGTAAGCTTGCAAGGCTGAAGAAACCCGCAGAGAGAAGACAATGAGAAGAAGGTACAGTTTTAGAGGTCGGAGGAAAACCCCAGAAGAATATTCTTGGGAAAACCAACGGAGTCAGGCAGGGACTGAAAACCAAATCCCAACAATGGCCTAGAAGGAATTTGAAACCCGGGTCACGTCAGCAATGTAAGGCGAGGAAAGGATGGCTACACCAACCTGACTCCTCTTTAGTGAAACAGACAGTCAACGTGGTAAACTGTCAAAGTTTAACATTTCATAACATAAAAAGAAAAGACTTAAAGGTCGTATACACCATTGGTAATTGCTAAAAATATCAGGAATGGGTGGATTTGGGGGTTGTATTTTATAGTATAAAATATTGTTTAACTGACCCGCATGAAGTTTTACAATCACGGATGCTGAGAAAAGCAAGAAAAACGGCATTCGTTTCAGCGTCGGGCAGTGATTCTTGTGTTGTTCTTTTTTTTTCAAGATCGCCGTCCGGCGATCAATTTTTTTTTTTTTAATTAGGTTTTTCGGAACAATTACTGGATATCTAGCGCAATCATTTAGCTGGATACCTAGAATCATTATTTTTATTCAAATAAGTAAGAAATTCTTAATAATTCGGTAGTAAATGCAAATTTGTTGATATCTGCAAATGGTGTATCCTACATTTAAATAAATTCACATAGAAAATAGAATTGATATATTTCTGATATCAAATTATACGTACATTGTATATTTCCATAAACAGTACAGCTGATCCAAGAATATTGGCAATGATTAATCAGAGAGATTTATTTCTGCTTTAGCAAGCTAAAAATAACGAGTATTCTTGATAATGGGGGACATTTCTAAATACAATTTGAAGCTGTCACAGTTAACAAATAAAACTAAATAAGGCCACCAGTTTTCAACAACACTGAACTCAGAAGTTGGACCAACTTAAAAAAATAGAAGGCATGGTTAAAATATTATTAGGAGCCTTGGAGGCCACTTGATGTTAAAAATGTGGGTAGTAGGAATTGACAGGTTATTACTGATATTCCTGTCAACCAAGGAGATTTTTCCTACACAGCCTGAGCACCCCTCTCAGGGTACAATAGACCTTACCTCACACCATTGTGGCCATGGGCAGAACCACTTTGAAAGAGGGAAGATATCAAGCGTTGCATGAAATAACCCCACTGCGGGAGCCGGCCACCCCCTAAACAACATTGGTACAGCCAGATCTTATTGTTAATGTCCCTGCAAATTGGTGGAATCTTCCACTGCATGGGTGGGTGCTGAATTACATGCAGTGACAAGTCAATTAATTACTGTGTGGGGGAGACTGCAAATCATAAGCAAAATATAAAAGAGCAGCCAGCCAGTGGAACCGATGATAAATTACAAAGCACAGAGGCACAGTACAGTGTTAATCTGATGGTACCTGTGTTCAGCCTGAATGGCGCCGAATCGAAGCTCTGCTGTTATTTTCAATCATTTGCTGCTTCATTACAAAATAAAATGTTGGCAGAGTTGACGATGGAGCAAAAAAGCTAGTAATTTCCAATCATTTTTTTTTTCTTTTTTAATTCTTTTCTTATTTGAATGAGCACTGAAGCGATGTCTGTTGTCATGATCTATTGAGTACTTTTGTGCAGGCCAAGGTCAGGAATTAATGAACCAAGTCAGTGAGTAGACTGCCTCATTAGCTCCTAGTGCACAATCCCCATACAATATGAATAGGTTTGAACTTTCACTGACAGTGAGCATAAGCCATCCACCTGCTTTATAAAGTGCATGTGGAGTCCATCTGTGTCTGGTGAAATGAGGAGAGGAAGAGGGTGGGGTGGGGTTCTCCGAGTATTCTACGTTTTTAACAGAGCCATCTTAGATAACACATTGCTAACACACTGCTCGCGGTTCCCAAAGTGCGTTCTTCGATAGGTGAGCGTGGGTCCTACGCACAACGCCCTGTGCCTTTGGAACAGTCTTAACATGGACATTTCGCTCATCAGCAGTCATTTGAAAAGTTCAAGAACGGTCTCAACACCTTTTTGTTCATTCGTTAATTGTTATCACCTCATCATATCTGATTGTTTTCTGTAATTATCGCTGTTAAGCGCCATGAAACCATATGTAAGAGCGCTTTATAAATGTTTATACTTTATTATCTCCAAACCCACATTAGCTATAGACAATGAAACTTTGCCCCGGGTGAACAATTTAAAAAACAAATTCTATATTGGTTTGTGATTCTGTCACCATTGCACGATAAAAACGGCAGTAGATATTCTAAACTACGGAATTACTATTATGGTGTAAATTAAAAGCAATATCGTGTTGAAACTTGTTTTGTCTTTGTGAGTATGATGTTTCAGCGCCACAAAAGTTTGACTATGAAGTCATTCTAACTGCCAATGTATGGCACATGCAATAGATATGTCACAAACCAACCACTACCACTGGTCCCGGGTAGAACTTGCTCCAGGCACTCAAAAATAGTAAATTAGCACCCAATCTTGTTTATACATGGGCACGCATGTACAAACATATTAACTAATATTCAATCCTAATCAGCCATGACTAGGTACTCACTGATTTCATCACATAATTAAAATTCAGTATGACAATGAAACATTTGTTGAGAAAAAACCAAACCCTTTAACCCTAAAGTCACCTGATACTACAAAATACTACTTGAGTATTAAAACTGCAGTACTATACTGACCTATGAGACTTGAGTAGTATTTTGTAGTACTGCGTACTTACATGTACGGGTATATCCCAAATGAATGCTTAGGACATTAGGGTTAATAAATCAGCTTTCCACTAAAATACTAGAGTTTTTGTTGATGACCATGTACAGTATGTATTCCTTGTTCTCACTGTGAACCAAAATGCCAACAATATGCTGTGCTTCAATTTGTAATGTAATGAGAACAATACAGTATCGCAATTTGTAATAAAAATGATTAAAGGTAGGATAAATATTTGCAGATATCGAAAAATGTTACTCCCAAATTTTTAAGAAATACTTTACTTATTTGAAAGTAAATAATGATTGTAGGCATTCAGCAAAATGATTGCACTAGATATCCTGTAATTATTCCTAAAAAATAAAAAAACAAAAAACAAAAAACAAAAAGAAAACCACTGCCCAACAGAATTTGTCTTGCTTCTCTCATCATCCATGATTGTAAGACTTAGGACAGGTCAGTTAAACGATATTTACTATGAAATACAACCCCCCCAAATCCACCCATTCATGACCATTCAAGCAATTACTATTGGTGCTTCTTACCTTTAAGACTCCCTATCCAGTATTACTGTTTCATATATCTTTCAGTTTTGTAATTTATGACACAATGTACCTCCTGTATAAGGACAATTTAGGAACAATCGAACATATTTTGGCAGACCACATATTAATTCATCTTTATGGAACAATCCAAAACTGAGAGGGCCTAATTTACCGGTACAAGGCCTAATTTACACTGATTGAACACAACAGTTCTAAATCAGACTTTAGCCCTGTTCGCACTGGACTTAAAATGATAAAACGTACCTAGACGATGGGTCCTTCTCCCATTTTAAGTCCAGTGCGGACAGCCCAGGACGTTTTCCTCTCAGGTACTTCTCCCGAGTCCAGTGGGTACTTCTACCGGCCAACTGCTGCCCGGGAAAACGTCCCTGGTCCCTTTTCCCCAGACGATAAGTCCAGTGCGAACAGCGCGACTCGGTAAAAGCGTCCCAGGAAAACGTACCACCAGGGATCCAGTGCAAGGTCACGCTATACAAGGCACTGCGCATGCGCTCTTTGCATTGTTTACGTGTGGGCACGCTGATGCATGCAAATCGCATCGTTATCGCATCGAATGGGTACACCGGGGTCAATGCAGAAAGGTCACGCAAAGCGCCCTCATGAGTCCATTATAATGACAGCTCGGCTACTTCTCCCACGGACTCGGTAAAATTTTCCCGTGTCAAAAGTCCAAGTGCGAACAGTGGTCACATTTGACCATTTTTTATTTGACCATCGTCTCAGTAAAACCTTCCCCAAAATAAGTCCAATGCGAACACGGCTTTATAATGTTCAAATAAACCACAAATTCTCTCTATGCCTTTTTACTCCAGAGCCTCTCCACCAGGGTTGAACTCAACTTTGAGTGAACTAAGGGCCGCCCTGATAACCCCATGTTCAACCCTGCGTCATCACACTTGGTAGTCGAGACCTAGGTTGTTTAACCCCGGGGCGAGTTCAACGCGCGCAAAGAGATGAGCACGACCGATTTGCACTTGTGCAGTATCAACCTGGGCCGAGTGGTCGCCGTGTAAATTTGGAATATCCATCCGTCTACATAGATGTGTTTCATCATCTCCCCAGACGGCCAACAATTTCTTTACTTTATTATCACTTCAAATACTTGGTTCTGTTTTGTGACTTCTCGGCCATGATGATGGGTTAGAATTGCAAAAGAAAATACGAAAGAAAAAGATGAAGGGAAGACGAAGATGTCAGAATGTGTACATAATATTATATTGTAAAATGTAAAGCATCATTAGCACACGATATGCCAAGAAGATCCCTGCACAATAGGATGCTCAACCCTGCTTGTTATACACTACTGTTTTGAACCCAGGGCAAAAGTTTCAACTCGGATTGGAAAATCTCAACACTGTTTCAGAGTTGGAGTTTAACCCAGGGAGAAATCAATGTCAGCGTTAAGCACTTTTCACACTAGACAAATCTCGTGGGTTGACGCAGGGTTTAAAACATGCAGCGTTTCACACTGGAACGTTTTCAACCCTGCTCCAGACCAGAATTAAGATTTTAACCCAGGTTGAAAGTCTCCCCTACATGTACATGTAGGTTCAAAAGTGGAGTAACTGATAAAAATATTCTCAGTTGTACCCGATGTTTACATCTACATGTATATGTGCCCGACCATATGCGCACACATCGTGTATTGCTTTAAATTTGGTTAAGGAGTGACATTGCAGGTCTTATCGCCGTTGTGACCTCGGATGTCATCGCTTAACCAAATTTATGCAAAACACAATGCGTGCGCATACCACCGGGCACATTTTAATATATCGCTCGCAGCACGCTCAGCGTGCAGGTCATTTGTTAGATTTCCAGAGGTTTCATAACCAAACCTTCTCATCTCTTAATCAATGACAACATTTTAAGTAGCAATATCCATATAAGAGAACCAGCCATTAAGTAGTCAGGGCACCGGTCAAGTGGACAAGACTGTTGATCCTTTTGCCTACTGGACTGCGCGATATGACTGTGATACTATGTATTTGCTGATTTTCTTTTTTACCAGTTTAAGCCTTGATTGTTTTGACATTTACCAGACCCAGGCATGGGATTGTTTTTCATGAACCTCAATCCCAGAAGGGTTCAGGCCATCATCTGTACAATGTAGGTAGCACACCCTGATATTTCCGGCCTTGCCTGCCTGCGCTAGCCGGTCGCTGACAGATATTTCCAGCCTCGCTTTGTGTGTTTATCCATCAATAATTTTAAAACAAAAAAGAATAAATAATTGACATTAATTCTACCTATACTGTACTTGATTTGAATTATAACAAGTGTATGATTAAAACAATTCTAACATTCTGATGCAAATTATATATTTACTTTTTAGTTCAGTACTGAATATATAGCCAGTGTATATTTTATTTTGTCTTCTCGAAAATAAATAAAAATAATAATAATTAAATAAAATTATCTGAACACAATGGAAACAACACCCTTGCTATTGTCAATGCTACCCGGTACCCGCACCAATTTCTGCAGTACAAATCTCTGCACTATTGAAAATACAGTATTCATGAGGAGAAAATGAAGTGAAATGAAACAAGTGAAACGGATGAAGTGAAACAGATTTCGAAATACCACATGTGCAGAGAATAAAAGGGAGGAAAACATACAAGAAGATTTTTGCTCTATTGGCATTCAATTTCATCATGCCCACAACAAATACTCCAGTCGGCAAATGTTAAACACAGTCAGTTGAGCGTGCACAGATACTCGGGTATAAAAAAAGAAAGTAAATAACTTGATTGCTTGCTCACGTCGAGTCCTGGGGCTTGGCCCCGCAGTCGATGAAAAGACCAACTCTCCTGGAAACTCACAAGTGAATTAAGTCATGCCTGGGTAAACTGTGCTCAGATTCAGCAGGCAGATATGCAATCTGGATTGCGGGTTCTTTTGTTCTTTTCATCTCTTTCAGGCAGTGGGTATTGTCACAAACCCAAACCAACCATACAGGAAGTGCCACAACAAAAGGGGATGTCCAGGTCATTCCAGGACAAAAGACAGGCTTGATCTGCCGTGTCGGGGCCCACTTCTCCCTGGCTGCCTATTCTGACGTGTCCCTATATGGACAGGTTGGCACGCAACAAAGAAAGTGCGAGGATAAAGTTCATCACTGTCTGAAAGTACAGCTAGTCCCTGTGTGACGACAGGCAAAGTACGGTGCCTGCAGAAAAAAGTGCGGCTGCCCCAGGCCTGGCCCGTACAAAAAGTGCAAACAACCCGCTAGTCACCCATGTAGTCTTCTCAACATGATCCGCATTGGCTCTTCTCATTTTTCCCTTATACTCTCTCTTCTTTCTAGACTTTGGCCATGATGCATGTCGTCCTGCTAGGCTGGAAATGGCCACCACAGTTGGTGCAGTATCGAGGGAGGGAGAGAGAGCAGTCAAAGAATTGACACAGAGGGGAGAACAAGAACGAAAGGGAGTGAGTGAGTGAAAGCTCAGCTTTCCAATTGTCTAGCGGGAGACTGGCTTCCACAGTCCCTGGTGTTGCCAGGCACTGTGATGAGAACTAGAGAATGCTAGTGCACAGGAGGAGGTACTAACATGACAATTCAGCCCCCTGCATGACTCCATTGTGTACCACACATAAGTTGGCGCTTGTGCTGTGGCACCCCTGGGGCTCTTGTCAGTGTGTCTGGCAAACCAGGCAATTATACTCCTGGGGCAGACACATCCCAGCCAACTACACAGTTACCTACAGAATGGCTCCACACCACACCACACCACAATCACAGGTGTTTTACCCTGCTAGGCCTTAGCGGGTCACACTAAGGTCAGAGGTCATTATGGTTGCCTTAAGGCTTGACCACACATCAGCCGATTCTAATCATTATCAACACCTATCTACGAGCCCTACTGTGTGGAGCCCTGTGTTACTACAGCTCAACGCACTTGCTGAACTCTGTGGCCTTGCCCTTAGCAAACATTAAGTGTTAATGAACTACCACAGTAGCCAGAGGATTGAACTTGAACTTTTGACAGGTCAAATCTGCATTGACCTCAGCAGGTGTAAATACACAAAGTACTTCCAGAGTCAATGAACCAATACAACCTTAATTCCAGCAAGCACTTGAAGGTGAAACAACTTCTGGTTGTGCAGTTCAAAATAAATAAATGAAATTAACTAGGAAAAAGGCATTCAGTAGAGCACACTTTGCTCCAACTGAAAACAAATTATGTTTTTTTTTAAATCATTCAAAGTGAACCTGATTCCTGATCTGAAGCCAGATCAATCTGAAAATGTAATGGTATTATTCCTAACCCATAAGTTATCTACCCACTAAGTTTTGTTAAAATCTCTCTAGTAGTTTTTCCCGCCGTAATGCTGCTTTATACAGTTATACAGACAATCAGACAGACAGGGGTAAACCTCCGTCATCAGAGATGGGCGGAGGTAATAACAATACACAAATTACAGAAAACAACAGTTCTTTAATAAAGGTAGGCTACACCATTTGCAAATACCAAATTATTAAGAAATATCTTACTAATATTTGAAAGTAAATAATGATTCTAGGCATCTAGCAAATTGAGTGTGATAAATATACTGTAATTGTTTCATTAAAATTGAATTAAAAAAACCAAAAAATTACGATGCAAAAAAACAAAACAAAAATAATAAGAACAACTGCCCGAAGCCGGTTGAAAACGAACGCTGTTTTTCTTGCTTTTATCTCGGCATCCATGATCGTAAAACTTTGGACAGGTCAGTTAAACAATAATTACTATATAATACACCCCCCACAAAAAAAATAATTCCTGATAATTCAAGCAATTACCAGTACCACTGATGTATACCTTTAAATTTGAAAACGATAATCTATAGTTCCGGCAATTTCAAAACTTACATCTTTATATAAATGGAATTAACAGCATGCAATTAAAAGCAAAATTGCTCATTCACTTGAATTGTCAGAAAGAACACATAGAAAAATCAATATTGTGACGGCATGTGTGCATAGAAAACCGTACACTATAGCGTGTTCGTTGTAAAAACATAGCTGAATTAATACCTCAACTAATACCTCAAGGCAGTTAATACCTCAACTATTTTCGTTGATATAATTTAACATTAAATGAATGACTGACAATGACAAACAAAACTATTTAAACAAAAACAACCAAGAAAACTGAATGTGATGCTGCGAATTAAATCACTGGTTGCCTTTTGCCTGCCACTTATTAAACTAACAACAACAGAGGGCCCAATCCTACAAATAAACAAACATTGAGGTTTATCAAATCTCACAGCCTTTTATATGCAGCCCACAAACGTGCCCAAGGTAGACAAGGACACTGCTCTAGAAATAGCCCATAGCACTTTATCCCAGGAAGTCTTTAAATTGAGAATTAACACAAGGAATATGTACCACACTTCCTCTAATAGTTCAGGTGAAATCCACTACAAAATCCCACTCTCTGCGGCCAACCTTGAACTACTGAATGGTACTTTAATGATCAATAGGGGAATAGGTTGACAACATTTTAATCCTGTCCCTGTGTGTTGCTGTCACCTGGATATGTATCAGGTACATGCATGCTGCTGAATACAGGTTGCCCCTCTGAATGGAAATGGTTTGCTCCTTTCAAGTAACTCTCTAATGCAATCAATTCTTTTGAGACCTTTCAACTGTATGGCACAAGGGGTAATTTTCTATCTTGACAGCCTGTTAAAAAGGACAGTATACCTTTTGCAACCATCCAACAAGTGAACAACCAAATTATTGTTCAAAAGCTTACTTGAAGTTGATGTAGAGGTAATATCGACTATAAACACCCTGTGAAATTATTCGTTTTGGCATGCTGTCATTTTTAAAGAAATAATACAAAAAAGTACAAAAATGCTTCTCAGAGACAGACCTTAGAGTTGGTTCAAAGTATGAATCTTTAAATATTATTTTCTCAGAATTTACAGCATTCACAGGCAGAGCTCAAACTTTGTCGGGTTTAATAGTTGTCAAGCACCATTCCTTAAAATATGAGAACCTTTGCTGTATTAAACAAATAAATAATAATAATAACTTGTACAGGTGATCTGGTACAGACCAACCATGCACTACCTGCAAATGATTTCTGTTCTAAATACAGGTGTGTTCATTGTATTAGCTTTTTGTATGACTATGAGCTTAGCAGAGAATAGCTAAACATACAGAAGAAAACTATCTGCAATAATTTGCGGCAATTTTCAAACATCCTTTAATAGTATTGATCAGGAGAGTCAGGTTGGCGCAGGGGTTTCTCCTAGCCTTTCACTGCTGTGACCGGGTTCGAATCCTGCCTGGGCCAATATGTTGATTGGGTTTTCAGTCCTGCCTAATTCAGTGGGTTTCCCGCCAGGATCTTCTTGTGTGGTTTTCCTCCCACCTCTAAAACTGTAATTTCTTCGCATTATCTTTACGCTACTGGGACCCCAGTGAATTCCACTGAATGGGCTATCTAGTTAAAATAATAAATTAAATAAATATATAAATAAATAATTAAATTACTCTCCAAAAGTCGGCACCCTTTTAACGCCCCTTTTACTGCAAGTAACAGGCATGTGAGTAACTACCAATGGAAAAAAATAAAAGAGGAAACTTTAAAAAAATAAAAGAAGATTATACATGTATTTCCTATACTATAGTACACAGAAATTTAAGAAAAAAAAGATGAAAATCAAAACCAAAACAGTGGCAATCAGCTTAAAGGTACGTTAGTATACACCATTTGCAGATATCAAAAATATTTACTATCGAATTATTAAGAAATATCTTACTCATTTGAAAGTAAATAATGATTCTAGGCATCCAGCAAAATTATTGCGCTAGATAACCTGTAATTATTCCGAAAAATTGAATTTTATAAAGAAAAATTCGCGATCGCCGGACGGCGATCGCGAAAAAACAAAGATAACATAAGAATAATTGCTCGACGCCGGTTGAAAACAAACGCTGTTTTTCGTGCTTTACTCGGCATCCATGATTGTAAAACTTCGAACAGGTCAGTTAAACGATATTTACTATAAAATACAACCCCCCAAATCCACCCATTCATGATAATTCAAGCAATTACCAATGGTGTATGCTACCTTTAAATAAGGAAATTTCACTTGCCTGAAGTAATATTTCAGGTTCAATGCACTCTACTGTTCCACATCCACACCCCCCCCCCCCCCCACTTACTCCTAACAATAACAAATGGAGACTGATCTGGAGGGAGAGTTCAAGTCGTCTAGGGGGAGGGGATTGAGGGAGGGAGGGAGGGAGGGTTACGTTAACAGCTAAGGGGCCCTAGTTGAATACATTGCACCAGATTATTGGGCATGAGAAACCCTGTTGATTTGTAAGCCGATAGTTTGAGTGATGCTGAGGGGTGTCCCATCCCTGGTCCCGCTAGGGGCTCCTCCATATAAATGAGATCAACTTGCACTTTTACCACCATTCAGTCCTCGATGAGAGGAGAAAATATCCCTGCAAAATAGTCCCTGTAAAAAAGTGGATTCCCTGTGGGATATTCCACTGCCTTGACAGGGAGGCCAAATCTGTTTCCAGGCACAATTTCGAATTTGTTTTCAAAAAAGGCCTCTTTCTCCAAATTTGTATTCCGTGAAATGCACAGAAGGAATCATAAACAAAAGAGAGCAGTTAGTTTTTAATCTCCGTAAAGGCCAACAATACTTGGAAACCGCTTTTAGTGTTTTAACTACCCTAGCCCCAAAAATGGACAGACCCAATGTACTTTACATTCTTAAGAAGCTCTATGCCTGTGTATAATGCAAATTATATTTTTTCACCCCAGGGTTGGGAATTAATATGTGCAAACTTTGGACTGCTCCCCGCTCGGAATTTAAGTTCGTTCTACGTAAAAAGAGTCCTTAGGGGCAAAGGGACTTGCGAGTGTGCCACGGCACGACTGTATCCATTATAGATAGACAAGGGGGGGGGGGGGGAAGAGTGCAGTTTGTTATCTTTATTGGCGGAAGTGCCACCATGGGATTTGGGAAAATTGAATGAAAATTGGATGAATTGGCCTGGAGGAGTTGGTTATGAATACAATCACAACATGTAGTAGACCATTTCTCACGTCAAGGACTTATTTTCAAACCTGGAGAAATTAAAAAGTTTTTCATTGAGAGAAAAATAATAGGGGTCAACAGAAGTCAAACAATCTTGTGTGCTACCTGTACACTCATCAAATTCCCCACAAAATATATCCCAACAGAAAATATTAACCCTAACCCCTTAGGCTATCGCACTAGAAAGCATACCAAATCTAACAAACTTCAACAACTACACACAAATTCAGTAATTATTGGTACTGAACCTGCCAGTACTAAAACTACCAGTACTAAACCTGCCAAACTCCAACTTGTTGAAGTTTGATTGACTTGGTACAGATGGGTAATGTTCAGTGTTCAGGATCAGGCCTGTGATGACTGGCCATTGGTTCTGTGTGTTGGGCTATGTTTGATTGGGGACACACAGGGTGTACATGTCACACTTTACAGTTGACCAGGAACTGTGCTGTGACCAGCCTGAGCTCGATCACCCACGAATAAATGTTACATGTGCATTCCCCCAAGCTCCAACATTTTTACAAGTCTTATGCCTTTCTGCCCTGAACTTCACATAGTTCAACAGGGTCTCCCTGGGCCTTTGGTACTGAGTCAAACAAAGTCAGACAAGAGGTTGCTAATGTTTGGTACCAAACCTAGCAAAACCCACAGGTTGAGTTTAATGGGCTTGAAGTACATGTAGTTAGAGTTAATAAGAAAACTTTTTTTCTTTACAAAACTATAACATTTAACTGCAACACTTAGAGATACAATTTTTGTAATTTTCAAAAACGGATGGATTAGCGGATTCAGATGCTGACCTGGGCTGCGTTCCACTTACCCGAACTGTTTGCCCGAACTGTTTGCGCGAACGTTCGCCTACATTTTAGTTTGCGTCAGTTGAAGTGGAACGATATTTTAATAACTACGTTTTCAAAATGGCGGCGCCCAGAAAAAGTGACATCGTTTGGTTGGCTGCTTTTTGTCCAACTCATTATTTTTCTTTAAAAGATCCCTGTAACTGCTTAAAACAATCCACCATTTATAACGAAAAGTATAAAATATAAATCAAAACCGTAAAAAGAACACTGCCGTCTGCTAACCTCTTTGCCATCTTTAAAATACGTCGCTGGCCAACAGCGAACAGCTCGGAATGTCGTTCGCATTGCGTTCCACTCAAGCGAACAACGCTAACGTTGGCCAACGTTGGCAACGTTAGCGTGAGTGGAACGCACCCCTGTTTTAAAGTTTTATGTTTATACATGTAGATGCTGGAAAAACCAGGAAAAAATGCTATTCTTGTATTGTAGTATGGTTCCTTGACTTCCTTCAGACAGAGCAATTTATAGATCGAATTAGGAAACCAGACTAGTTGGCTTGCACCCATTCTCTGATGTGTAACCGCATTGCAAATAAAATGTGGACTAACTTTAGGTGCGTTTGTTTAGCTCACTTGAGTTGACACAGGTAAATTCAGTCAGGTTAGAGTCAGGTTAGACACAGGTTAGACACAGGTTAGCCACGAGAGCCATGCTAAAGCCAATGCTCAAATGCTGGTCATTACTATCCTCACGTGATCGTAGCCGTCGCCGTAGTTAATGACAAACCACTTTTTCGAACTGCAGCTTAACTTCAAATTTACTGCGTTTTCGTTAATCACAAACAAGTAAAAGACTAGAATAACAGCCTCTAAAGTGGTGATGAGCTCCAATAATGACTTCCAATAATGTCGATTTTTGAGCCTACTTGAAGTTATCCACAGAAGTTATCCAACGTCAAACATGCGTTTGACGTATTCCACCAGTGACTCTGCTCCCAAAACATGGTCTGTGGTAGCTGACCCGGGTGAGAACCGAGTATGACGTCACAGCTAAAAGTTAAATGCTAAACGGCCCTGTGCTGACCCTATCGACTCAGAAGAGCTAAACGAACGCACCCTACATTTAATATAGTCAGGGCAGTGTTTGAAAATAGTCAGGTTTTCCCAACATATGAACACATACAACTAGATATGTGTTCGTGGAGGAACACAACTTGCTTAGTGTGAGTGGGCCTATGGTTTGGTTTGGCAATGACTTCAAAACTGCCCAGACTCGATCATAGAAAAAAGTGACCAAAAACAACACACCACCAAACTTTAATACCTACATGTACAAGACAAGTAGCCTACAGTATGTACCAAAAACAAGCCGAATAAAATGTATCAACTCGAAACTAACCAAACAAGTAAAAAAACAAATGGACCATGAAAACTCCACTTGTTTTTCAGCCTGAAAATGAGATCACCCCATGAGAATATTTCCCAGACTTTACGACCTCTCCCTATTACTGCCCCAAACTGTCTGATAACCCTCAACAGCCAGTTCTCAAGTTAATGACATTTAGCAGATGTACATTGACAGTGCACATTATTTTAGGGCCAAATTGGAATCTTCAATGTTATATAACGTCACACCTTTCTGGACAATCATCACAGATTTCTGGGACACACATCTGTAGACTTCCAGGGACCCTGGAAAATCCCAAGCCGAACCGATTTTGCAAAGTGCCTAAAGCCTTGTTCGCACTGGACTTAATTTGGGCAAACTAACCAAGCCAATGGGTAACTTACCCATTTCAAGTCCAGTGCGAACAGCCTGGGTAACTTTCCTCACAGGCAACTTACCCACGCCACATGGGTAGTTTAACCGAGCCAAAGGTGCCCAGGAAGATTGACCAGGTCAGTTTAACCAAGCCAGAAAATCCAGTGCGGACGCGACGTCTCGGTTAAATCTTCTATCACCCGGTCGAATTGACTTGAACGAAGAAAATAATGTTGAGAGCTAGCGTCGGGAACAGACGATCCAGTCGTCAAGTTGCGGTCATAGGTCAGGCAGGGCGCCCTCTTTATCGTTTTGGAGCCAGCTCGGTTAGTTTACCCATGGTCTCGGCAATTCTACCCGCGTCAATTAAATCCAAGTGCGGACGGTGGGAAGATTAACCCATCGGAATATTACCCGGCGTCATAGTAAAGTTACCCAAAATGTTTATCCAGTGCGAACACGGCTAAAGTGTGTTTTCTGAACAACACTCTGCAAATCGAATGGGGAAAATCACTGAAACTGGAAGAATAACATTTGCCTACAACAACAATATTTGCTTCGGCAATTCTGTGTACGAGACACTTGCGCAAGACCTACCTGTAGTTGTGTGACATTCTTGTGGGCAGTCTGCAGTTCCTCCATGTGTTTCTCTTTGGTTTTCTCAGCTAGAGCCAGGCGCTTCTGCAAGGCTCGGCACTACAACCACAAACAGAAAAAGATAAACAAAAAATATCATCAAAATGAGATAAATTGTAACTACATTAAATTCCATATACACACACGTTTAGGGATTTAAAGAGACTTTTGACAACCACTGGCATTCTGATAAGAGTTGTCATTGATTTTTGTGATTCAAGTTGAATTGAGTCATTTGGTAAAAAAACAGAGTCGAGTTGAGTCACAGTGTATAGTCGAGTTGAGTTGAGTTGAGTTAAGTCGAGTCAAATATTGAGCTTTCAAGTCAATTCGAGTCACAGATATTTCACAAGAAAAAAAGTAATTTGTTGGCATTTTTGATAAGAAATCACAAAAAATGAATGCGGCCGCTGTACCGTACTGAAAGTGACGTAAACATAAATTTGAAAAAGTAAATCATGACAAATATTTTCCGCAAAGTTTTGTTTGTATTTTTTTGTCTGGAGTTTTATTAGCCTTCACTCGAGTCAAGTCCTTTACCCGTTCGGTCTTGAGTCGAATCGCCCCAAAATTTGAGTCGAGTCATTGACAAGTCATTACAACTCTGCATTCGGAATCACAAAAGTTCCTTTCAAGAGTCAGTATGCATCTCCAATTGACCTCTAGTTTGCAAATAATAGCCACATCGCTTATACCCCAGTCACAATTGGCTTGCGATGGGTTTGCGATTAGTTTGCGGCGGATTTCTAGGCATTTTCGGCCGGGGCCCCACGGGACTCCTTGCGGCTGCCGGGTCATTTTTTGGCATCGGGCGGGCATCGAGTTACTTTTAACTCGGACTTAAAACCTGGTGCGGCGTTTCGCATCGCAAACTGATCGCCAATAAATCGGTCGATGCCTAGCCGATGTCCGGCAGGGCATCGCACACGTCGGGCGAGCGCCGAGCTAAATTTTGGACAACCCAGACAATCAATATATCGGCCAGGCGCCGCCCACACGCCGGCCGGGTTCCGCCAGGCGTCCGGCCGACTTGGCGGTGCCTGGCCGGAAATCGGCCGGGGGCCAGACGGCGCCCTGCCGGCGCCCAGCCTGAAATCGGTCATGCATCGGCCGGGGCTCGCAGGGTAAAAAAAGCGGCTCTTCTACATCTACACACAGTTTATCACACAAGTTTCATAGTGCAAGTACTACATCTCTTCTTCAGCCACCAATGCAACAAGAACCAGGTTGTAGCGGTATAGCGTGCAAACGCCAACCTCTCCCTCAACCGGGCGACCTACACGCGCTCTGCAGGTGCCCGCAAGCGTTGTGGAGGTATCAACGGCATTTTCTTATTTAATGGCCCTGTCACACCAGAACATTTTAGGCCAACGCGTGAGTAGCGTGTTGTAATTTTGGCAACACGCTGGCAAACGCTAACCAACGCTAGGCCAGCGTTAGCAACACGATGAGCGCGTTACTCACACGCTGGGACACGCTGTCATACGCTGAGGAAATGTTTTTCTTCAAAATAGCTACAATTTCCAGCGTTTGCCAGCGTGTGACTGCACACGCGGGCGACGCGTTTTAGATTCGTTACTCACGCGTCGAACACGCTAGGCGATCGTTATCAACCCGCTACTCACACGCTGGCGTACGCCGGCGTACGCTTGCGACACGCTGGTTATGGCCCTGCCACACCAGGACGTTTTAGGCCAATGCATGAGTAGCGCGTTAAAAATAGTTGATACGCTGGCAATTGCTGAATTTTCACAGAAAAAGTCAAGTGGAACCGTGATTTTAGCGTGTTCATACAGGTTGATAACGGGTTCATAGCGAATGCCGGCGCGTAAGTAGCGTGTGAGGAACGCGCTCAGCGTGTAATGAACGCATCACTGATTTATATAAAAAATACGACAGCGGGTCGCCAGCGTGAGAGTAGTGGGTTGGTAACGATCGTCTAGCGCGTTCGACGCGTAAGTAACGGCCTTCTTGCGCGCCGCTAGCGTGTGCAGTCACACGCTGGCAAACGCTCAATTTTTTTACGTATGTTGAAAAACGTATTTTTGTCTCAGCGTGTGACAGCGTGTTCCAGCGTGTGGGTAACGCGCTCAGCGCGTTGCGAACGCTGGCCTAGCGTTGGTCAGCGTTTACCCGCGTGTTGCCGAAATTTCAACACGTTTGCCTAAAACGTTCTGGTGTGACAGGGTCATTACTGTAGTAGCGCGTCATCTTTTTGTACAACTAATCATGTGTTCGTTGCCGTACGCTGGCGCGCGTTGGACCGCGCTACTCACGCGCTTGGCAGTCGTTCATCAGTCGTCGAGCGCGTTACTAACGCGTTATTCACGCGCTGGCGAACGCTATGAACCCGTTATTAACGCGTTATGGACACGCTGAATCACAAACAGCGTTTGCCAGCATATCAACTATTTTTAACGCGCTACTCACGCGTTGGCCTAAAACGTTCTAATGTGACAGGGCCATTAAGAAGGTCAGAGGAGAGCTTCTGCCGCCGGCCGTTGATCGCTGGCCACTCGACAGGCACACTACAGATGCCCGTCCGGCCGCCGTACGACCTGTACGAATTGGTTGGCACCCTGCCGGATACCGCAGGGGTATCGCAAGGACATAAGCAGGGCACCGGACGAGTGCCTGCCCGACACCGGCCGATAAACGGGCCAATAATTCGACCCCATTTCCAAGAAAGTCGGCCGATCGCCGGTCGGCGACCCCCCGGGCCCCGTCATGGCAGCGTACGGGGCACTTTTAATTGTGACTGTGACCGCCATATCGCACGATCTTTCGCCGACCTCTACACGCCGGCCGATGCCTAGAAATCGCACACGCCGCCCGGGCTCCGCTTTAATTGTGACTGGGGTATTAGACAACTTTCACTATGAACCAGTCTCAAACGCTTTTGTTAGTGTCAAAATGTATGAAATTGCCTCAACATGTCTGAAACATAATCAGGGTATTCAGACAATTTCGGACACTCCTAGAACTAGAAGAGATCAGAATGCGAGGGCATGGTTGTTTCACACTTTCCTATATATGTACAGTATGTAGCCCACACCTGAAGTGGCCTTTGGCCTTGTGATGGGCGGTTTGCATTATTATGGCAAAAAAAGCTATCCTAGAATATTGATGTTTGATTTTACATTTATAAATACCATTTTATTCCAAAGGGGTCGATAGCAAGTTACGTGGGCAATTTTAAAGGCCGATAAAACCTGGGATCATTTCCCCCCCCCCCTGTGTCACATAACAATTTGGACGCCTGTGAAATCTGGTCCCTTTTACCCTTTTTTTGGTTGGAACCTCACAATGCATGCCCAGTACTATAAATGAGTCCATAATGTGCGTAACATCGCGCAAAATTATGCAGGATCCATAATGTCCATATGTGACCTGCTCCCACAAAACCAGACATAAGTGGTTTTTTTTGAAAAGTGAGATATTGTTATTTCCATTTAGTACACATCTTCAGCTTTCATTTGGTACCAAAACCACCTTTATACCATACATACTAGAGAGTAGCGATAATCTATGGACAATTTTAATGTATTTGGGAGATAAATTACCACTTTTAGGACACAGTTTGCAAATGCATGATTTTTGTACTTTTTCATCAATAAAGTTGTTTAACTGAGGGTTAAAGTATACATATTAAATAATTAAAAAATAAAGAAAATCACAAATTAATGTCCGCCAGATTGTTCACCCCATTTCAACTTTAATGAGCTGTATCTCGAAATAGCCTATGCGACTTATGTCGGGTTTCGTAGGAGTGGGTCACATATTAGGAGTTGTTAACGTGTGGGACTGATCAGTGAGGATATCTGAGAACATACCATAAACGTACCGGTAGCTAGAGGGGTGTTTCACCAAATATGAAGTTTTATTGTTGAACAAAAATATTGGAACTTATATTTTGGACTTGTTTTGTCTTATTTTACCGAAAGGTATATACAAATGGTAATTATTGTGGTTGGCCGGTATTAAACGTATGTTTAAAAGGCTCATGGGCCTGGACATTGTTCATCCATTGTTCATCCAGGCCCATGATTCAGTTTTAAACATACATTTAAAACCGGCCATCCACATAATTTTTTTCTTTTTAATTGCACAAAAGTCAATTTAACCTGAAAGTCTCCACTGCTTGTCAATTATGCATGTACTTTGATTATTGAAAGTGTCATGCATGACTTCACACCAGTTGTTCTGTCTTTTTCTTTTTTTTAGCCGAGCAACCAATCTGATAGTACCAGGAATGATTTAAATATTACCTTATATTTAACACCCTTTTTTGCACACTTCCCCTCCCCCAATATGAGGTGCTAACCACATAATTATATGAGCAAGGAAAATATTTTAGGAACCTTTAATTTCACCTCTTAAAAAAAAACACCAAAAAACCAAGCACATGTGCACATCAATATAAAACAGTTCATTTCACCATGGCCAGTCACGCGATGCGCCGCTAGTGTCGCCCGGATTGCCGAGGGTCTGAGCCAATTGACTGTGTCGCCAGTCAGTCTAACAAGATTGCCTACTAAACGTGCAATTCAGCCAGCTCGCGACAAAATTATTAGCGCCGATCACCTGCTATGGAGAGCTAGTGAATGGCGGCAGCCCCGGGTGATTCGGCTCACCTCGGGGGACTAATTCTGTTTTTATCTCTGCACCATTTCTGCCCTGCGCGTGCCTGTGATTGGGTGTGTGTGTAGGTGCGTGTGTACACGTAGGTGCCTGATTGAATTCTGTGCTACTTGCGTGTAGGTCTTCGTTTTCATCCCTCTTCTCTTCATCAAAACCTCTTTGCACTACACTCTCGCGACGGAGCTTTCTAACAAGATTGGTCCAAGCCTCTCAACTGTTCATTTCCCCACATTAGGCACCTCTTTCAGTCACATTTGCGAGGCAGAATGGCCAGCGTGGGACGGGGAGGTGAGGTGGATCGGGGAGACGGTACGGGTGGAATAATACAAATGAAGAATCAGACCTCAAAGTACGCTGAACCACAGAGGAATAAGAACGGTTGAACCATGGTTAAACTAATCAATTCCCGTGGCAATTTTCATGGGTCTATAATCCTATGATAACTGCGGCAGGCAATATTCTGCATTATACAGTATTAAAACATTTGTCACGGATAACCAAGGCATTGTAGCTTATGGCATGCATTCTAAGCTTACAGGGTTTATAGATTTTCACATTTTGTTAGGTATTGCCCTCATATAAAAGTATTCTGTCTCAACCACTTGAGATTCCATTTTTATATTGCACAAGCACAATGAGTGCCATGTTTGAACAGTATTTGTAAAAAAAAAATCTAAGCTGTCACATGTGCGGAGTCAACGGTCAAATTTTGTTTTGCTTGATCTCATGCTAAAATTTCTGACATAATAAGGAGCTTCAATTAACCAGTTCACGGCGGGATTATTTTAAGATCACCGAGCCGACTCGCGGGATTATTTTTAACGAAACTCGATCCGAGGCGGGTTCAGGCCGATAGTACCGTGAAGCACACCCATGCATTTCCGGCCTTGCTCGCTGCTGACAGACATTTCAGGCCTTGCTCGTGGAGTGTTCATGCGTCATCCGTTTTGAATCTGGGGAAAACTTTGCGTTTATATACATCATCCGGCGCGAACTGGTTAAAGACAGAAATCGGGCTAATCAAAATTTCTAGCTGAAGATACAGACATCCAAAGTGAGTGAAAAAACTCAAGGTCAATGGTTCAGTGACCTGTAACCTACACACATGGAGACCCTAAACACTCCAATTTGGGAGTTTTCTCGTTATGGCCAAAGAGTGTCAGCAAATTTGAAGAAAATCTGTAAGATTGACTATGAAAAGTGTGATTTGACATGGAATGACCTAAAGCAATTGGCAGCGCATTGACACTTAAACTACGGTACCTAAGACAAATACCCATTCCCATTGGTCGAGAGCCTGTCACGTGGTCAGTTTTACACAGATGAAAAAAACAAGGCTGGCTGGTCCTAAACACTTTTCCAGTGTCACAACATGACATCGTGCAATACGCACTATGCGTGTCCATAAAAGGAGTTTTTTTACATCTTATTCGTGAGTTGGATGCAATATATAGCTGAAAGAGTGTTTTGAAAAACATGAAGTAAAATTGTTAAACAAAATTGTTGGAAAGTTTAAATTTTTGACTTGTTTTGACTTTTGGACCGAAAAGTTTAGATATTTTTTGGACAGAAAATATATTTATGAATGTAATTATAATGTGGCCGGTATTAATCAAGTACACCCTAAAAACAGATTGGTTGAAATAAAATAACCAACTGATTACATGTAGGTTTGTGTCCAACCAACGATATTGGTCAATTTTAACCAAAATAGTGGTCGAAATATGCAATACTTAAAAATACTTAAAATTGACCAATATATTGGTTGGACACATATCTACCAATCAGTTGGTTATTTTCAACCAATCTGTTTTTTTACGGTGTTCAAATGTTTGTTTAAAACCGGCTCATGAGCCTGAAAAATGTTAAGGCCCTAGGCCAACATCCAAGCCCATGAGCCAACCGCATTTTTATTACATGTACCTTATTAACCCTTCTATGGTTTTACCTTTCAAAACCTTTCAAAATCTGCCAACTTGACAAAATGGCTATAAATAAGTATGAACCTTTCAAAACGCTCCAGAATTTGTTGCTACTGCACTACTACACCTTCTCACACCAGTTTGTTCAGAAAGTTGTTTTACCTTTCAAAATCTTTCATAGGTCCCTTTTGTCAGACAGTTTTCTCACCTTTCAAAACCTTTCAGTCCAGGAAACTTGAAAGGTTTTGAAAAGTCAGACAATTCTATGGCAACTGCACTATATATAGGAGGGTTAACATTTTTTTTAAAGTAGAATACTGTAATGGGATCCACAGTACATGTACCTAGTCTCAAGTTCTCAACAATCATTTGCATCTTCCACACCTGTCCTCTGTGAATTACAAATGCAGCGTGTGATATCTGAGGAGAATTCCTGCAGCTGGCTTTGACTACCTTGCATACATGTATATACGCTCAAGCTGTTTTTCACAATATTGAAATAGGGGCTCGCATAGAACAAGACCAAACTTGAAGAGACATTTATAAATCATTGATTGCAACTCGAGGTCCCCAACCAGTAAAAACTCCATCCAGTTTGCATTATTCTGACACACTCCTAGGCATGTTTTCATTCATGGGATTTTAATTGATAAGACGCCAAAGGTGTTTTGTTTTTTATTTTATTATTTTCCTTTGGCAGCTTTTGTATAAGGGGCACCATGGACGTCATCCTTTAACTTAAGGCATGAAATATTCATGCAGACCAGAGAGTGTTTTGCAAGTTCTTGTAGAAATCTCAACTTGGCAACCAGCTCTGGTACATAAAATCCACCATCCACATTTGGTTCTGCATTTATATATAAAGCAATTGAATTCAGGGGGGAAAAGACCGGGGGAGAATTTTTTTTTTTGATCCTTCTTGTATTTTTCCCCACCAATTAGCTCCTGCATAAATAGCCTTGGTCAAGGCGAGTTCGTCGTTATCGGTCCGTCGTTATCCGTCCAGAAATACACTGTACGCGCGCCCCGCATATGCTGCATGCTAGCTTGCGCCCCGTGCAAAGATAGCGCAAAGGGCGACCTCATACGGCCACTATTTATGCAAATCAACTGAGGCTACTTTTTCGCCTTGGATCATTGGGTTTTTGAAATCTTATGTTTTTCCTATATTTTGCGCCACATTTGTGGCGCATGACCTCGTATGCGAATACAGATAAGTATAGGCGGGGCTAAGATGTGAAGTGTCCAATCACAACGCGGTTGAATCTCGACGTCATCAAATTTGATGCAGCATGACATTTAAGACAAAATGGCAGATATTCAGCGTCGTCTGTCGTCCGAAGATCTGTCATGTTATTTGAATTTTGCAGCGAAAATATTATCCCTCAAAGATTTTAGGCCCGAGCAGCGAAAGGCCATTAGAATCCTTTCTTCGTGGTCACGGTGTTTTTGTGGATTTGCCGACAGGTTATGGGAAATCCGTCATTTTTCAGGCAGCCGGAGCCCCATTTTGCTCGGAGCTCGCACGTACGGCCAGGTACTCAGCGTCAGTTTTCAGCGTGTTCGGTCAGTTTCTTATCGCCGCATAATCGGCATTAACCCAGGCATGCTGGTCTGTGCGTTAACGCCACATTGTATGGTCCAAGCATGGTCCAACGCTGTGGGGAGGGGGCATGTTTACGGCTGCAGGACCAACCTAAGCTTCAAAGTGATCGCAATATCGTAATTTAAACAGGGACAAGTGTCTTATATCCTCAATAACTTCTCAGATTATTTTCTTGGCAAAATTCAGCCGGCAAGGCATTTAATTATCAGAGTTCCGCGTTTTACCGAGCCACGGTTTTCAGATCAGCTGGATTAGATGCGTGTGATATAATGTAGGGCCGAGTTCGACACGTTTCAATAGAGTCGCGGTCTTCTCCAGTCACCGCGGTTGAAAACTGAAAACTAAGCAGCTAAACACAACTAGTTTTGACCATAACATTGTCAACATTCAAAAAAGTACCCAGCAAAACGAGCAAAATAACTGCGACCCTCACCAACAATGCAAGACAGTTCAAATCTTCATGTGTAATTCCTACAAGCCTTCGTAAAAATCAATCAACTTTCTCCGATAAAATATGTCAACGATGGCGGTGTTCGTAAACACTTGAGAGCAAGCTATGACCTTTCACCGCTAGCTCAAATTATGCAGTTTCTACGCAACGATCGACCAATAAGAAAACGACTATAAAGGTCAGCTTAATCTATTAGCATAATGAGCACCGCCCCCAAAACCTAATGATCCAAGGCGTTCAAGTAGCCTCAGTTAGTTTGCATATAATAGTGGCCGCGTGAGGTCGTTGTTTGAGCTCAGATTACCGCTGCGCTGTACGTACGGCCGGACGGGTAACGATGAACGCCTTGACCAAGGCTACTGCATAAACAACCATTTGAATGTGTATAGTATTGTGTATCACCATATAACACCAGTCCTTCTGCATGTTAATAATAATAATAATGTTTTATTTTTATATAGCGCATTTATATAATAGTCTCAGTGCGCTTTGCAAATTTAATCATCACAAAAATGTTATTTTAAAATGTATCTATTTAAAAATCATTAAATACATGACAAGCTTCATTAAGAAAATACACTAAAAATCACAATCACTGAAATATTACTTGAAAAGCCTGTCGAAAATAATATATTTTTAGTGCTGATTTAAAAAATAAAAGAGAAGGTGCATTTCAAATAAAATAAGAAAGTCTATTCCATACACTGGGTGCTGAAACTGAAAATGCACTTCTGCCAATAGTGTTCTAGATTTTAACGAGGTTGAACTAAGCCTGTTTCAGTGGAAGAGCAAGTGGCTATAGAGCTTTCTCGAACTGTCAACAAATCAGACAAGTATTCCGGCGCTTGTTTATGCAAGATTTTATAAAACAAAAAAAGGATCTTGAACTCAATACGCTGTGCCCATACATTGTTGTTGAAAATATGTTGCAGCTGCCAACCACGAACGGAATTTGTTTACATGCAAGATCTTGTTGCTAACAAAAGCACTCCACCAGCTTGCACCAATAACAAATTATTGATAGATCACAGGCAGATTAACTCACTAAGATCTAGTAGTAAACATCTGCTTGAACTGGCTACATGTATAACCATGGAGGAATAAACTATGGTATAACCAACATATAACATCTATGCTGATAGCATTCTCCTCGGCAGCTGCTCCCAAAGTTTGGTATGAGCTTCCACTGACTATCAGATGTGCAATTAGATTGTTCTAAGAAATTCCTGAAGACTCATCTTTTTTACATGTAATCAAATATTTTTCCTGTTTTAGTATTTTGCAAGTTTAACTTGTTTTTTTTTGCTCATGCAAATAACTGTGTGATTGTGGTTGTTTAAAGGTAGGATACACATTTTACAGATATCAAAAATACTACCGAATAATTAGGAAATATCTTATTTATTAAGTAAATAAAGATTCTAGGCAATGATTCTCATCATATTTTCAACAACAATGTTTGGACACAACAATATGAGCCAGGATGACGGATTTGATTAATCCGTAGAATTTTTTTCAAACAACAGTGTTTGGTATAGCGGTGTTTGATATAGCGGCGTTCCACTGTACATGTATGGCTCATGGGCCTGGACGAGTTAATAACCGAGCCAAAGGCAAGGGCCACAACGTTCAGGCTCATGAGCCACGGTGCTCAAACTCGGTGCGTGGGTGAGGCTAATGGTTCCAACCATAGAGCTACTCGGCTAGGACCCTAGCTCTATGGTCCAACTGGGTTTTTTTCAAAAGTTTGTTAGGCTATGAAGACTTATGAGGAAAAAACAAATATGTTTTTGGATTGTTCATTATTACCCCCATCACTACCACCACAGTACTGTACACAGGCACTGATTCCAGTGTACCGTCTCACTTATCCGGTGTGCTAACTTCTCTGGCAGGAAAATGTTGCTTTAATCATACATCCAGCAACTAGATGCGTCCTATCATGGAGGCCTTCATGGTTTTACGAACGGCCTAGTTATACTCAACAGAGATTAATCCTAAGATATGGTCTAATAATAGCATGGCGGACAACAGGGAACTAAACTCCAAAAGTACAGGCTGGGTGATAGTTTGTAATAAATGAGGGAAACAAGGAGAATAAATAAACACCATACAAATGCACTGCCAACTTTACTGAACATTCATCCTTATTTGTATGACACCTAGCCTTTTAATAAAGTGCTAGTCAACCCAATTTGTACAGCAACTTGCAATAAAGTCCCCCCTCCCCCCTTGGGGCCATTTGATGAAGGAGCAAGCCATTAAAATGTGGCATGTAGGAGCTGTTAGGCTCAACCAGTACCAGACAATTGATGGCAGTAAACATCAGTCAACCTTATTAGTCTTTTTTTCTTTTCTTTTGAGTAGTGTAGGTATCACCTTTCAATGGCTACAAATAAGTCACCCAGTGTGCCAATTTCTGAAACATTTGTACTGTGTTGTCTGTCCATACTGGATGTAGTCTGTCCATTCTGGATATTGCCCTTCCATTCCCAACAAAACTTAACAATTTATAGGCATTAAAGGTAGGATACACCATTTGCTGATATTACAAATATTTACTCCCGAATAATAAAGAAATATCTCACTTATTTGAAAGTAAATAATGATTCTAGGCATCCAATAAAATGATTGCGCTAGATATCCTGTAATTATTCTCAGAAATATAATTTTATTTAAAAAGAATCGCGATTCGCATTTCTCCGCATCCATGATCATGAAGCTTCCGACAGGTCAGTTAAACGACATATTTACTATAAAATACAACCTCCCAAATCCACCTATTCCAGACAATTCAAGCAATTACAAATGGTGTATCCTACCTTTAAACACTTTGCTGATGCTTACAAAGCCAGAAATAACTTTACTCAGGAATTTCTGACAAATAAACCAATAGTATGCGACTACAAACACTCTCAGTCCATGTTTCCCTCCTTTCCCCTGTGGAAAGTGATTCATATCTAGCAGGTAATTAATAACCATGTGAAAAATATTGCCATTCATATTTGTACTTCAAAGACAACCTCTTTAAAGGTAGGGTACACCATTTGCAGATATCGAAACAATTTACTACCGAATTATTAGGAAATGTCTTACTTATTTGAAAGTAAATTCACGAATTCACGATCGCTGGACGGCGATTACGAAAAAAACAAGAACAACATAAGAACCACTGCCTGACGCTAGTTGAAAACGAACGCCGTTTTTCTTGCTTTTCACAGCATCCATGATTATAAAACTTCGGATAGGCCAGTTAAACGATATTTACTAGTATATGTATAAAACAAAAATCCACCCATTCATTAAAATTCAAGCAATTACCAATGGTGTATCCTACATTACCTTTAATTAGCCCTTTTCACACACTGGATGAACCTCGGGTTGAAACCTGCAGTGTTTCACACCACGAACCCTGAGTCAACCCTCAGATTGATTTCAACCCAGGTGCAACTCAGCGCTGCTAGCTCCAGACCAAGGTTGAGATTTTCAACCTGGGTTGAGACTGTAGCCCGATTCAAAATGGTAGTATTTACATGTAAATGCTCAGTTTGCACAAAGCAAGTGTCAAACCTGATTGAACACAGGGTTAAAGTTGGAGTTAAAAAATATTGTTTTAAATAAACCTGGGGTGTCAGCGGGTTTGCCCAGGGTTGAGATTAAACCGTGTTTAGAGGTTGTAGTGTGAAAAGGGCAAGATACACTGGGTCAACACACAGAGTTGTACCCTCCATACTTATTTTTGGGCATTCCTTTGTATTTGTGTGGGATACACCCCTGGTAATTGCTTGAATTATCAGTAATGGGTGCATTTGGGGGGTTGTATTTTATAGTAAATATCGTTTAACGAACATGTTCGATGCCTAGAATCATTATTTACTGTTAAATAAGTAAGATATTTCTTAACAATTCGGTAGTAAACAATTTTGATATCTGCAAATGGTGTATCCTACCTTTAAGAAAATGTTGGCCTAATTACAAATAAAATACCGTAAGTTGTTTGCAGTAGCACCATGTTATTGCCTTTTCACCATGCAAACCTTCAAATCTCATTGCAAATACTCAATTTTCTCAATCACTTCCAGACAAGTTTAAGAATCCCAAATTTTAATTCTGGGCCTCTCTGGTGTTCCCCTTCATTTTACTACACAAACCCTAACCTCATTTGTCCCTTAAAGCTCTTTTTCAGAAAGGGCAAAAGAGACTTTGGACACGTGCAAGCCCACAATCCACAACGCAGGTCCAAAGTACATGTACATGTACATGTACAAGTACATGTACAAGTACGTATGAAATGTTCGTACACACATGATAGAAATTTATTTAGCAGTCAAGCAACACATCTCCAGATGGGAAATCTGCCAAGGTGATACATTTAACAGAAGGTGGCTCCATTATTTCTTAACACCCTCCCCTCACCCCCTCATGGTGTGATTATTTAAGGACTAGGAGGGGAGATCACGCATTATCTCATTTATTGTCAGCTTATGCGGCTACGGGTGGGTGAGGGAGGGGGGGAGGGGGATGTGCTCCGTCCAACCGACTCATCAGGCCTTTTTGTAAAAGCAAGAGTTCTTTCACCTCTCACACTGTGATGATGCTAAATGTTGATGGTGATAATTACATGGGATTCCGGCTGACTTTGTCCACGCAACATGATGGAACTGGGGCCCAGAGAGTGCTTTGACATGACGGCTAGTGCTTTGACATGTGGTGGTTTGGGGTTCGGGCTGCTCTGGCCTCTGTACATGCACTTTTTACAAGGGCGAGTGCACTTAACATGTGGCGGAAAGTGCGCAACGCCTATTGTTTCAACTCAACCACATACACCTTCTCTAGGCACAACATAAATAATGCTGCACTCTGACGGAGGTCAAATGGCACTAATTGATGAGCAAAAAAGCTCATCTGTTTACAAGAGATAATTATTGCAAATGGCATTCCACCAATCACCGGAATGTATAATGGCGCGGTGCACTTAATACACATGGACGCAACGCATGGCATAACAATACCATGTGTATATCATACGGTACAATCTAACGTCTGAGATAATGCACGTTATGTACAATAATAAATCCCCCCCCCCCACCTCAACTAAAGAAAACAGATATTTGAGTAGTGAAATTACAAAAGTTTGATGACATTACCAATAGCTGTGTACTGGTACATGTACTACATGTACTTCATTGCAAGCTACATGTAGTTCAATGTTGAAAAAAGTCAATGATGCATTGGACATTGACATCAGTTGTCAAAAACTACACAGTTTCTCTTTCATCATGGTTTATACCGGTATAGCCAAGGTTGTTTTTTTCTGGCTTAGAATTTGTTGTATCTTTTCAGTGGTGATTGCTTTTGCGAATACATGTACCACATTTTCAACACAGTTGAGGATTGAAGTATAATGGGCAGAATATAACTAAGGGTCTTCTGAATATACCCGATGTTCCAATATTTTAGATAAATACTTTGCGGTAACACCACGGTAATTCTCTTTTATAGTGAGACGTCAGGAGACGTCAGGAGACTGGCAAAGCATACTGTCCGAAACGTAAAGTTCCCTCCGGTTCTATTCATAATCACCAATCTCACTAAAGAGTATTACCAAGGAGTTACCACAAACTACTTATCTTAATGCATTTTTGCCATGCAAACCTTCAAATCTTGTTTAAATATTTGATCATCAACTGAATATTTAAATAGCTTTTTCCCGGTTTGAATATTAGAGGAAAAAAAACCCCAAAAAACTATGGACAAATCATAAAGTTATGTTTTTATTGTTGAATGCCACCTTTTTGGTCAACTAACTTTTTTGTTGACAACTAATTATTGGTCCTATTCATTTTAACCAGTTCGCGTCCTATGCAATGCATACATGCAAAGTTTTCCCAGAATTCAAAAAGAATGAATGATAAACTCAGGCCTGTACGCAGGATTTTTAATGGGTGGGGGGGGGGGGGGGGTGCGAATTTGTACTGATGGGACCAAAAATGGAACCAAACATTTTTGTGTGCCAGTATCGTTATTTCTACATCAAAATACCATTATTTACCCCGGAAAATGTGGACCTTTTGGTAATTTGGGAAGAATTTGTACTGATGGGACCAATTTTGAGGGGAGTGCGTACGCACCCATCGCACCCCCCTGCGTACGGGCTTGAAACTCATGAGAGCAAGGCCAGAAATATGTGGCGACCAGCTGGCAAAGACCGAGGCTTGAAATATACACGTACTCTCCTATATAATATATCTGTATAATGTATACATGACCTGGGTACAGTACCGGTATTTTATGACCATGGTATGATAAACCAAGAGTATGCACATATGAAATGAGACTTATAAATCTTACATCCATGGCCCTGCAGTCATCCATGGGTAATGAATACCAAATGTGCCTCATCCTGGGCTTACAACAACCTAATATTTCACTTTTTCCATGATTAAATGTCCAAACATGGCGCACCATGGGCGCACACGCAGTGAAAATGCATTCTTACTTGGCACTAAATCCATTGTTACTTGTTCACAGTGTGAGGACGTCTAATGGATAATATTGTGTTGAAAAAATACAGTCGAACCCTAATAGAGCACTGTTAGTTCAAATTAACAAGGATAAAGTTAGGTCCTGAGTTTGTTTACCATTACTGATGATACACGGTACATGTTATACCAAGGTAATTTGTAAAGTGAGGACCTTGTGATATAAAGTTGTTTGACTGTATTAGTATGACAACAGGTAAGGGATTGATTTCTGAGCAAAATGCCAATTAAACATAATTTAGCAATATTACTAAATGTGTACAAACAACATCAGATTATATGCTATGAATTGTAACTGAAAAAGATAACCCCAATTGAATTTGTTTTTTGGCATGGAAATGTTATTTTGAGGGGCAGAGTGCCAACAGAACTGTACGAGCCTCCACCCAGTTATGGGGACAGGCTCTTTTGTTTGGAAAAGACAGACCGAGTAGTGGGGACATTTTCGAGTCCCCATGGCGCGTTGGGTCTTCAGTAAAGGTAGAACAACAAGGGGAAATTGGGTTAGGGTATAATAAAAGAAAATGAAGAAGAGGACAAATTAGAGTGATGCTGAAAATTTTAGAATTTTAGAGTATTCTGAGTTTGAGATTAGAGAGATTTCAGTTTACACACAAACCCTATGGGTTGTCCCCATAACGCAATGTACCAACATAATTAATGGGCTGGTGGCTACGGTGTACCGTATTTGTTGAGGGAGGGCAGATAGTATTAGTTTTAGGAGAACATTGTCAGTCAAGGGCAAGGATGTATAGGCTGAGGGCAAAGATGTATGAGGGCAAAGATGTATTGGCTGAAGGCAGGGATGTATGGGCCAAGGACAAGGATGTGAGGGCGGAAGGCAAGAATGTGAGGGCGGAAGGCAAGGATGTATAGGCGGAGGGCAAGGATGTGCCGAGGGCAAGGATGTATAGGCCGAGGGCAAGGATGTATAGGCCGAGGGCAAGGATGTATGGGCCAAGGCAAGGATGTATGGGCCGAGGGCAAGGATGTATGGGCCTAAAGAAAGGATGTATGGGCCGAGGGCGAGGGCAAGGATGTAGGGGGCGAGGGCAAGGATGTAGGGGGCGAGGGCAAGGATGTAGGGGGCGAGGGCAAGGATGTAGGGGCCGAGGGCAAGGATGTACGGGCCGAGGGCAAGGATGTACGGGCTGAGGGCAAGGATGTACGGGAGGAGGGCAAGGATGTATAAGCCGAGGGCAAGAATGTATGGGGCGAGAGCAAAAATGTATGGGGCGAGGGCAAAAATGTATGGGGGGCGAGGGCAAAAACGTATGGGGGGCGAGGGCAAAAACGTATGGGGGGCGAGGGCAAAAACGTATGGGGGGCGAGGGCAAAAACGTATGGGGGGCGAGGGCAAAAACGTATGGGGCCGAGGGCAAAAATGTATGGGGGGCGAGGGCAAAAATGTATGGGGGGCGAGGGCAAAAATGTATGGGGGGCGAGGGCAAGAATGTATGGTGGGCGAGGGCAAGAATGTATGCCCCATACATTCTTGCCCTCGCCCACCATACATTCTTGCAAAAAGGGCAAAAATGTATGGGGCGAGGGCAAAGATGTACATGTACATGTATGGGCTGAGGGCAAAGATGTATGGGTCGAGGACAAGGATGTGGGGAGCTATGGGGCGTCGGAGCTATGGGGCGTCAGACCTATGGGGCGTCGGACCCCCTTCTGGCGGGAAGTAAAAATGCATTTTCAATGTGCATGTCTACGAGTACTATAACCACAAATGTTGGCATGTAAGAATATAATATGCCAACATATCCAACCAGATGACAAACACTAAGAATTCAAGATTGTGCCCACTTATTTCTGCATTTCAAATGAAACAGAAGATTGAAATGTGGCATGCAGCGCTTGAAGTTAGAAGGGGGTCTGATGGAAAACCTGCACTGCATATCTATGAGTATTAATAGGAATCATTACTTTTAGGCACATGTAATTTCATGTTCGAATTAGGCAAAATGTTTACTATTACTGTGTATTGTGATGAATATACTGTTGTCAATGAATATACTGAAGCTAAACAAAAGTCAGCACTTGGTATAAACCAAAAACAATATACTACAAACAAATGTTCCTGACAGACATTTTCAAGCCCTTGTAATTTGTCATCAGACCATCAGACTCAACAATGCCTAGAATTACTTGGTAGCTTGTTGTGCACATGAATGACAGGGGTAATACATTATGCGTCCACAGGGGAGGGAGCCTGGATAACAGATCATACTGGCTATGTGTAATATTCCCAGGAAAGCCCAAACCTCCCCGCAACTGTAATGGATTAAATCTATTGTATCATTTACATGTGACTAATTCACTAGTGTGCTCTGGCATACCAAGGAGAGAATTATATGCAGTGTGCCGAAAATGCATATTAAGCAGTCAGTCATCCGTAATGCTCAAGTCCAATAAAGACCGGACCAGTGCACTGTCAGTAGGGGGGTCCCCCATGTGACCTTCCCCTGATGAAAAATATTTAATACATCAGGACCTTTCTGGTCCTCTTAATGAAGGGTTGCAGGTTCTCAACAGACCCTTTTATGGACCACTGAAGATAGATAAATTCCAATTGTGGTGATTCTGTTTGCAAAAATACAGCCCATCCCAAACCAACATCCCTTGGCGGGGCAGTTCATTACTGGAATACATGTACATGTGCATGTACATGTACGTGTATGGATTTTCACACAGACCGCAAATTTCGCCTGTTCCATACAGTGAGGAGGGATTGTTATTATGCTGTCTGTTTACGGAGAGTAAACAAAAATTGATCTTTGTACTATAATCAGCGTACGCAACTTGAGCAGGAAGTGTCATTCCTGTATTTACACCAAGTTTTAAGGAGACCGATGGTAGGAAAATGACAATGAATCCTATCTGTTAGCTGGAAAGGGATACGGCGTCTGATGGCTCACCCCCTGGGAGACATGGAACAGGCTTTATTTTCAAGCTAATTGGAGCATCGAGGGCGCATCTGATCGGGATGCATTTCTATTATGAGGTCAGCGGGGCTAAAAGTAGATCAGTGTAGTCACGAACTGGGTCTATGCCAGACTGAAACCAGGTCGCTGTTGACATGGCGGCCTGAAATGGAGTCAGTGTAACGAGTCATGAATACAGCCCGCTCTCAAATGCTCCTATCTAGGTTAGGCAAAGCAAAAGTGGGACTACTGGCTGGACAAAGTGGGCTGGCCACAGGCAAACTGGTATCACCTAACAGCGTGTGTGTCAGTACCAAGAAAGTGGAGCAGCTAGAGTTTCCCCCACTGTCTGGGCCCTGGCTTTTAACCATCACTAAAACCAATTCACATGGGGTACAAGAGCTCAAGTGAAATTTGGTAATCCAAAGCCCCTCGTTGAACTTGTTTTTTTTCTGGCTCTTCAAACTCTCACCCTGCCTCCCTAAGAAAAGAACCCAAGACACAATTCTCTGACCGGCTTCCCACGCAGGGTATCATTTCACAAGTACGCTTCACCCGGAGTGAAATGAATTTAACTTGAGTGATCGCAAGTTGAATTGAAATCGGACGTGTGATTGGAAACTGTACTTCAACTTATTTATTTTTATCTCACAAAAGCACATGTTGGGAATGGGGATATAAAAAAGGGCTATTCTTGGCATCGGAGATGGCTATAGAAAACTTGAGACAAAACGAGGCCATTTCACCATTGTCATTATTTTGCAGCGGGTTAATGGATACTTTCAAACCCAACAGGGAGCCGGAGATGCAGTATAAAGCAATTCTGCTTTCATTATCCATCTGTCCTCTTTTTTCTGCTGGTGACCTACATAATTGTGCCTGATTTAACACTTGCTCCCTGTTCTCTTTGTCAGAAATTGTCGCTGTGACACAGAAACCTAGTAAAGCCACAGGTGATAGACCAATGCAGTGTCGGGCGCCAACTCTTCAGGGGTGTTTTTTAGGGGGAAGGGAAAGGAAAAGGGTGGGGGGGACACACGACTGCATAGACCCGACAGCAAATACCGCATTTAACATATCAAATACTGAAAATTATCAACGAGGCTGGGCTAGCGGTTACGTGAAAGGTACGTGCGCAAAAAGGCAAAATACATGTAGCTAGACTTTGCCGTAACTCTGTTATGCTCAGAATGACGCCCAGTTCCAGAAAAATAGAAATAGAAAAGAATAACCTTGTTCTATTGAGGAGCACTTTAATGCTTGGCCTGTTTTGCTTTTACCCCTATGGGGATCCAACCTAGCTGGCCCAGTATCCTGTTTAGCTTGGCACCATTATCTATATATGTTCCCCGCTTTGCCATGTAATTTGCTAATCCGATTTGTTCCGGGCGGGCGCAAGGTCTTATAATCGATGGAAAGAGGTCATGGGTTTATTTGCAGCTGAGCAGAGATTATGCCCTGGTTGAAAATTGGTTATAATATTTATAATAATCCTTGAGCATTCATAAAATACTGGATCCAAACACACACACACACACACACACAGTCGTGAACCACATAACGACCGAGGATCGATATTGTGTTTTCCTTTCTTCCTTTACTTAACCCAATCCCCATTGCTTTGCCATTGCACCGTCGATCGAGGACAGAATTCGGACAAGCAAACCGTCGATCGAGGATCCTTTGTTCCCTTTGTTCTCTTTTGTGTTTCGATCCTCGATCGTAATGCAAGACAAGAACACATTGTACAGCCTATTGCGGGCTAAAAAACACTCTTGTTTTGGGGGGCAGCATTGCAATACACTGTCTCGCATATAAATGTGTTCTATTTTATTTGATTGATTGATTGATTGATTAATTGATAACATTTCTTTACTAGTGTGTGCCCAAACAGTTATAAAACTGGTTTCACTGGGGCCCTACATACATTCATTAAATAAAATTGAACAAAACAAATACATCAAAAGTCATCATCATTATTTCCTCTACCATGTACAAAGTTTGGCTCCAAACCATATTCTATTTTGTATTATATATCCCATTTTTCTTCATTTTAGATCTTGGTATACACTCAATCATCAACTAAGGCAGGTTAAGGACTCTTAATTTTCTTAAGGTATAATTGATTATACTTCATGATAATTTTTTTTTAGTGGATCGGTTTAGAAAAGATGTCATACAAAACAAAGGCAAATAACATTTCAAAAACAAAAATGGCATCAGTTGTTTGCCAAACTTTTACCTTACCCACTGTAGTATTACATTATTTTTTTAGTCTTGCCAAGCCACTTTCACATTTCATCGACATCCCTTTTCGATTCTAAAACATACTCTCGCCCCTTCCCGCCTCTACCCCTCCCCTTGATCTCCGGCCCCCTCAATCCCCTGAAATCAGATTTCCCGTCTGGAGGCTAGAGACGTGACTGCTCAATTTCCGCAGCTTGAGAGAGAGTGAGAGGGGGAGAGAGAGACTCCTCCATTCACACACTGGCGACCCTCCTGACAGTCAAATGAACAAGTGTTGTCGTCACCGTCACCGCGTGACCAAGCACGCACGAGACCTGGCTGCAAAATGTTTAACTGTCCTGGTTTTCAGTACGGTCCAATAAAAAGTTCCCAGTGACGGAACAAAAAAAAACATTAAGTAGGTCACCAGCCCAATAGATTGCCCCAAGACGTTCTGGCGTTAAAGAATTAAGGAGAAGCAGAGCACGAATATCATATGAACGATATTGGGATTATAATGATCGAAACCAAAAGCCGGACAAGAATCCTGATGATACAGTGGTGGCGTGCCGCAGACGGAAATAGGTCAACGAGTTAACGGGACACGGTGTTCTCCCTTTAGGTTAGAGAGTCCTGCATGTAGCTCCTCTATGACGGTGGCCCTACTTAAAACAGTGCAAAGGGGGACGGGCTTTAGATGTAGATGTGCTCGGGTTTGGAGGGAGGGTGGTGGGTTTAGGGCCAAGGCGAAGGGGATGTACGTAGGATTTGCACATAATTGACTTCTTAGAATGCTGATTCCATGGCCATATTGGAGCAGGGGCGACACCGAGAAAAACAACCTGGCTTATTAATATCGGCAAATACAAGGCAGCCGCAATTTCTATAGAGTTTTCATCTTAGTTTCAAAGTCTACTTTTACACTGTTTGTTAACCTGATTCTTTCTCTTTCTATGACTGATTACCTGTACACGTACTATTTACATCAGACGTTCTTGTTACATGTACAACAGTGACTGATTTTCACAGGTCATGTGCTGCTTATTTTTTTAAGGTAGAATACACCATTGGCTTTTGCTGAACGGAGGGGTTAGAGGGTTCATAATACAGTAAAATATATTGTGACGTTGGTTTTGTGTTCATAGATTCTGTAGTCTGGGTCCTTGACTTCCTTCAGACAAAAGGAGCAATTTATAGATGTCCGGAGAATTATCAGGTTAGGAAACCACACTACTGCTGGCACCCATTCACAGATGTGTAACAGTATTGCAAATAAAATGTGAACTAAATAAACAAAATGTAATACATTGGAGACAGTGTTTTTCAAAATAGTCAGGTTTTTCCAACGATTGCCGGGGGGAAAATCTTTGGAAATTGATACAAAATTCCACTTTTCTTAAAAACACCAGCACCAGATGCTGTGATTTCAGAATACTTGAGACCGCTATTCACTAGTTACAGTCAAATCAAGTAACTAGTATTTTAATTGGTTTATGTTTGCAAATGGTGTGTACTACCGGTACCTTTATAAGAATGATGGAAGAAACTGACTGACTTTCTCTCTAATTCCTCTTTTCGGCAAGTAGATTGTCTGACCCAATTTCTGTTATTTCACTCACCCATTGGGCATGTGCTGATCAATGGCAGCCATTCAGTATTCCCCTGCAGACAGACACCGTGCTCACACCCATCTCATGTGTAATCCCGACCGCCTGTGATTAATCCCCCCAGACACCTATTAACCTATTTGATGACTCTTTCATGAAAGTTATAAAGCGTAGACCACATTAGCCCAGTTATGACAAAACTGGATGGGACCATTGAAATAACAAGCCTGGCACTCTATAATGTATTGAACCAATTATAATCCAGCCACGCTTGACATTGGACCCTGGTGTGGTGACAATAAGCGTGCAATCTCCAAAGATGAATCTTGGTGTCTCTCAACCACATGGCAGTTGATAACAGGCTGAATCAAGGTCCACCTGACCTAAGGCAAAAATGGATTGCCTCTCCCACCCCCCCCCCCCGCCTCTCCCACCCCCCACCCCCCTCCCCACCACCCCACCCCACCCCCCCCCCCCCCCCCAACTCTTCTCCCACCCCCCCTACCTAAATCCTCCCCAACATTTGTAATTTCACAATTTCTGAGATGATTGATATTTTGCAGCTCAGGCATATAGTCAGGTTTCTGGGTCAGCTTAGCCCCAGTATCATGATCTCTTCTTTCCCGTTAATGTCTACAGCGGCTTCCACTTTGTCAAATTGACACAGGATTTATGTGCACTTCAGTCTGACAGTGCCTCTGTCTTTCCATCCAAGCAAATCAGCCCAGTATATATGCTGGTCCCCACACATATACTTTCCTTAGAGTTATACCAAACAAATTATGGGAGTGGAGCACAGCGAAATACATAAAATGATTACAATTTAAAGGTAGGATATACCATTGGTAATTGCTTGAATTATCATGAATGCGTGGATTTGGGGGGTTGTATTTTATAGTAAATATCATTTAACTGACCTGTCCAAAGTTTTACAATCAGGGATGCTGAGAAAAAAAGCAAGAAAAACGGCGTTTGTTAATAGTTTTCACCAAACGTAGCTAGGGCAGTTGTTCTTGTTGTTCTTGATTTTTGGCGATTGTAATTTTAAAATAAATAAAATTTGTTTGAAAACAATTACAGGATATCTAGCGCAATCACTACTTTCAAACAAGTAAAATATTTTTGTAATAATATCTGCAAATGTTGTATCTTACTTTTTACCTTTACCTTTAAATTAAAGGTAGGATACACCATTTGCAGGAATCGAAAATATTTACTATTGAATTATTAAGAAATGTCTTACTCATTTGAAAGAAAATAATGATTCTAGGCATCCAGCAAAATGATTGCGCTAGACATCCTGTAATTATTTCGAAAAATTGAATTTTATAAAGAAAAATTCGCGTTCGCCGGACAGCGATCGCAAAAAAACAAAGATAACATAAGAATAACTGCTCGACGCAGGTTAAAAACAAACGCTGTTTTTCGTGCTTTTCTCTTCATCCATGATTGTAAAACTTCGGACAGATCAGTTAAATGATATTTACTATAAAGTACAACCCCCCAAATCTACCCATTCATGATAATTTAAGCGATTACTAATGGTGTATCCTACCTTTAACTTGGGATAATTACAGTCCAAATTCTCCTTACTTATGCATAAACAAATGAAAGGAACTTTTAGTTCAAAGATATTAGTTATATTCTGTTTACTTCAATGGGTACATGTGAGGGCATAGATGATGGTTATTACATGTAGCTTGCACCAAAACAGCAGCATTGAACTGTACACTCCCCAGGGAGCTGAGATGGTATTTGGGATGTTTCATGGGCCCAATGAGCAGAGATAATGACACAGCACCTTGAGTACCAGTCTTGGTAGATACCGGTACATACGGGTGCTATATAATAATTACTCTTATTGTGAAACGGACAGCAAAAAGTTGCACATGGGTAAATATTCCATTGTTACGGACGTTACTTTCAAAGCGACTTAAAAAACCAATTTGAAACAACCGTATGTAAAATACTTATTTGGTAAACTTTACATACAATTAAACAGTTTAGGCTGCAATGTACATCACAACATGGTTAGTGAGATGCTAGCGACATTAATTAATCCTATTCTCTAGGGTGTGTGAAAATTTGTATTGAAATTGGCGTATTCGGCACTGTTAAGGCCGGTTCATACTTCACGCGAATGTCATTGCAAAGCGAATTTGTTAGGTTAAAACAGAGAATGTCACAATGAAACTTCAATTGTTTACGTCATGAAATTCGCTTTGCATTCGCATTCTTGTGAAGTATCATGAACCGGTCTTTAATGTGTAACATCCATAAATGACTGTTACGTACGTGACAAATTCCAGTATGCATTGACAAAAGTCTGTGTTCCTTTTTTACGAAATAACTAACCTATAAGGTAGAGTTGACTCGTCAAAAACAATGCCATTTTTAGATATTAGGCCTAAACCACTTCATTCATATTCCAACATTTTCCCAATCTCAATAAACCTCATCTGTTTTTATTAAGTTTATACTGTGTTTCTTTACGAATTTTATTGCCAAAAGTCTGGACACAAGGTCTCACTGATTTGTTATATCTTCATGAATTCAAAGACCCACCAACACATACATGTACACAGTGTACAAAATCTTGTAGCCAATCAGGATCTTGTAGCCAAATTTTAGGAGCAGGCAATTCATGACATAAGAGCTCCGCCCACTGTGGTTGATACCACTAGTAGAGGGGGGACTATATCAATAAAAGGGATATCAAGACAATGCCAATAAAAAGTAAAAGTACAAATTTGTAGAAAGCGAATGACTGGCCCCACTTAGAAACTGCCATGTGTTATCAATTTATTTTGAGTACCCGAAATTTCAGCATCTCTGTCGAAAATGTATGGTTTTTTTTCAGGTTGACTCCCCTACTGAGTCAAATCATGGAGTTCTATGGTCAGATCAATTCTTATGTGCCAGTCGCCCGAATGAATGAACATGTTTCTAAATGAATTATTCATCACATTTACAATTGGACCCAACCATAATTCCTCAGGGGGGAGCCCCACAGGCAAAATAGAAATAAGGAAGTAAAACAAGGAAATAACTTTAATTTTTTTCACCATAACAATGGCAGAAAGATATGCAAACTATTATTAATACAAACAATTCAAGGATTCCTTAGAAACTTAGATGACCAAATAATATTTTTTTCACACGTTTACGAAACCCCCCCCCCCCCCCCTTCCCCCTCCACTGGCTAACTGCACATAATGGTTCATTCCACTGCAAAAGTCACCTACACAGCCAAGATTCACTTTCACATAAGAGAGCTACATGTACATGTACCTTGTAGGTGATGAACACTGTGTACCCTACCTCTAGCTCTCCATATAACCAGCTAAAACTTGTCTGTACTGTACAATGTAGTAAAGCGACTCGAAATTGAATACGAGTCTATGGTTGTGCATAATCCGTTACACAGAAGTGTTATTTGTTTCCGATTTTGTGAAACAATTTTATATAGAAATAATACGCTTTTCTTCAAAGTTGTTTATCTCATAATTAGGTTGTCAGGGTTTATTACTCAATCCTTCCCCCAGGAGAGATAGGGTGGGAGTACACATGTAAATGATATGTCATTTTAAAGTTCAGAATCTAGAGAATTTGAAAAAAGCAAAATCTAAAAAACAAAAATTGTCAACTTTGTCCGGGTTTCGTTGGAACAGGTCACATACATACATGTGTGTTCTTGAAAGGACATTTTTCCTAGCCAGACGACGTTCACGGGTTTTTTTTTTTTTTTGGGGGGGGGGTTCTGTTTGTGTTGGTTTGGGTCGGTTTACCCCCAATTTTGTCGGAGAGTTCAGATCGGTTTCAGTTTGGATTCGATTTTTTTCTTTCATGTTTCGGGTCAGTTTGACCTGATCAAGATGCACATCATTACAATAAATGTTATTAGTCTTTTTGTGTTGTTGAATAGATACTGTATTCCCTCCCCAGTTTCCATAGCACAGTACCACTAACAAAATAATCCCTCATATTAAACAGGACACTCCAATATTATGGAGGGAGGAGTACATAGTACCAGCCCCTCCAGGCCTTCACATCCCAGTAGGGGATATTAATTAAATAGCTCCATGATTGCAGGCTGTAACTCTATCCTTACCCCTACTCACAAAAATGGTACGTCCAATCCACGAAGGTCTCTCTGCAACGCTTGCAAAAAGGCAGAAGACCTTTTTTCATCCCAGCCCAGGGAAAAATGTTGTTGACCCCAATAAAAGGTTGAGCGACCCAGGAGGAAGGTTTCTGACTTTATCAAGAAGTGATCAGACCTCTTGGCTGATGGTGGGCATATTAGGCCACACATACAGGTACAATGCACCACAAACCAAACATACTAGTTACCAATGGTTTAGGGATGGCCACACATTACATAACCCTAAAACTTTAACCCAAATGACAGTGTGATTGAAACCTTGGGTAATTCAAAGATAATGACTCTCTGCGTTAGTTGTATGTTAGTTGTACACTTTGTTTATGTGCTTTCTTAAAGGTAGGATACACCATTGGTAATTGCTTGAACTATCAGGAATGGGTGGCTTTAGGGGGTTGTACATGTATATATACCAGTTCATAAAAAATTCAGAAGTTTTAAAACATATGACGAATAAACACATCCTGAGCAAGGCCCGAAAAAAATAGTTTACTATCCACGGATGACGCGTTAATCCGTCAGGCACAGCAGTTTAATTCCACGGAGGACGTGTTTATACAAAATGTTTCCTTGGTTGTTGCCAAAAGTTACCCGCTAGCGCTGCGGGTATGAAAGACTGACATGTATGACATACACAGCGGTGGACGTGAATATACGTCGACGGTGCCAAGCATGCTTCGTTTACGCTATATCGTGGTATCACGCATTAGTGATTAGGCCTATTTAAAACCCTAGTTTCGATGTCTCCATTGAATTCATACAGCCAAGGATTATCACCTGCGTCCAGTAATTTCTTGACATTCAAATTTCCCAACTATTGTTCCTTAATATTCTCCTTTGAAATTCTTGAAATAACGGTGCTATTAAACTAAGTGTTGGCATCTTGTAGTAGTTGCATTATCAAAACGAATATTTTACTGAATAAAAAAATAAATAAAAAATTTACGAAAAATAATCCCGCCAGTTGTCTTGGTAACTTGAAAATAAATCCGGCGCGAACTGGTTAATTAAGAGTAAGGAATATTTCTGTAGTCACAATTTGGCACACCCCTCTCTCAAGAGTGGGAGAGGCACACACAGATCACTGTTTGCATTCAGCACTCTCCTCAACCGCCTTCCCCCCACACACACATGTAAGTGTGTAAAGGCCTTCGATCGTGGACGGGGTATTGTCCGACCGTCTTCCCTCTTTTGTTTATACTCTAACGTTTTTTGATGATCGCCATAGGATTTGTACACGGGAAAAGATCGTGGACGTTGTGTCAATCGTGGACCCATTGTTTGACTCCCAATTCTTTTGTCCGACGACCACGATTGCCGGTCAATACAAACGCAAACCAATGGTACATATTGCACTCTATGTATCTCACTGTTCTAATATCTGCGCTCTATATGTAGTCCCACTGTAAGCAAGTGTAATTTACGAACGCATTCGTCTTTACTGTGCGTCTAGTCACCCTGAGGATAAATTTGTTATACCTCTTGCGCCCTGAACATAGAAAATGTAGTGCGTCTGTCCTGTGTGTATCAAGATGCCACTAGTCCCTCAGCTTTGTGCATATTATGCGACCCGCTCCACAAAAAGAGTATGTCGCAAAAACTTGAAATTTAGTTATATGGAAAGTAAGCTTTTTTTTGGGGGGGTGGGGTATATAATTGAGCTCCAATGCTTCTCCCGCTCTGGAGATACGACATGTTTGCATATTTTGATTACTTCCTTCAAATTAAAAATACACAACTGGGGAAAAAAAACTTTAAAACTGTTGGCTCTGTTGTCGGTCAACCGAATGATGCACACAACAAATAATTTATGTTATTTAAATGAAACCTGAAATTGTAGAAATTAAAGATGTCGTTTATAACAACAAATTAAAATCTCATTTGGACGAAATGTTCACCCTCTCAACGATAATGCACAATGCTACGTAATACCCTTTCTTTCTGGAGCCGGTTACATGCATGTATGGGACACAGACGCATTATTTCTTATATTTGACTCCCCCTTGGGGATAGCTAGTATCAAACTCAGTTAATTATTGCAAATAGAGCTCCTAGGTTCCAAATATAAAATAGAGAGTGATACGGTTCATAAAGTCTAATAATTAGAATCCAAGCTCAATATACCTTGACCAATTCCCCGTTTGGTTTTGGTCAGTTTGAGTGCATTTTCCCTGAAAGAATACCAGGGTGCTATGCACACAAATTTGCTTAGCACCAAAATGTCGTTCTCAAACGGGTTGCCAGCCAAGACTCTATGTGCTTTTCATGCCAAGCAAAAACCAAATGAATATCAGTCAGAAGAATGTTCATGCTAAGCAAATTTGTGAGCTTAGCTCCGTAAAATTAACCCCAGGTGCTATGATTTCACAGGATAGGCTTGAGACTAATGTTTACTTACAGCCAAGTAAATTAATTCTGTTTCTTTCTTTTTTCATGTTTGAAAAAAATTGTATACCACCTTTATATAATCATACATATGTAATCCTATAATGTTGATAGACAAAACAACACTAAAGCACAAAATGGCCTTGGGGCGAATGTTGGGCGGCTCAGCAAGCAGAAATTTGGAAATGTCCACATTTCCGTTTATAATCCCATTAGCATTTGCATTATTGAATGTTAACCCTAGGGGCCTATGTATTTCCCAAGGGAGCGGATCGAGCCGCAGCACTATCGTCACGGCCAGTTCAGCCGAGTTTAACTCCGGAGCCCGGACCTGGAGGGCAATGTCCTCGCCGATTACAACCGTAAATGATTCATGCGGAATGTGTACACATACACATAGAGCCAAGGCTACACAAATCACACCATTCAGTCACATTGCCTCTAGCGTCTACAACCCGTTAAAAAAAAGGAAAGAAAAAAAAAACACCACCTAAACTGCCAATCCAATAAATGTCCTTTGTTTCTCCATGTACTGTACATTACTACTGCTCTATAGTGTCTGAATTAACACAACCAATTGCTCTCCTGGTGGGAAATCATCAAACGCTGTGGTAGGCCTCTGGCCACCAAACCAAGAGAACAGACAGAAGAAAAAAAAATGTTCTGATATTGTGATATTGGATACTATTCCCAGACATTATCTGGCTGGGCCAAGGATCCCGAGAGTTGGTTCAGGTCAGTGGTTAAACGACCGACCGGTCGGTGATCTGCATGATGAGGGGAACCCTGGTAAACAAACTCTGCTCCGTGTCGTGAACCTGGCAAAGAGTCAGTCACACCAAGCACACACTATCTGGACAATGACCCCCAGTGCATGTGTGTGTGTGTTCAGTGTCTCTAGTGTTAGTGCCACTGACAATGTCAGTGCCTTCTCTTGTCAACCGGTCACTGCCATGCCTTGAACCGCTACCCGGTCATCCTCGGTGAACCATCTACGGTATCACGATATATTCTACAAACGTACCGGTACATCCCAAGCCATTCATTAGAGGGGAGGGAAAGGAATGGGAATTAAGTTTTGTATTTATAAGCCCACACTTATAACTTAAAGGTTTATGGATTTGGCTGAATGCGCATGGGTGTTTTTTGTTTTAATGTGTTTTTGTGTAATTTTTGTTTTATATATCTTTTGTATTATTATTATTATTTTTTTAAAATTTATTTATTTATAAAAAAAAATACATTGGGCGGGAGGTTTCTGAAGCAAACCATCTATTTTATAGTCTCTTGACCTTTTTGTAAGCCTACCAAAAAGGTACAATGGGTTTATTGCATCATCTTGCCTGCTAGAATCTTCCATTGTTGACTAGGGAAGATCATTAATTACACCATCCGACCTGACCCCAGTACTTCACATGCTGCCCTAGACTGTAGTCTTTGCCAAAGACGACTGTATTTGATATCTGATTGTGCACGTCGAATATTGTTAATTCACGCAGTGTGCCCACTGTGCTAATGACACGATTATAGACCGTGCTAACGACACGATTATAGACCAGCTCCCTAACTCATAGTCGTCTTTTGCATGAAAAGGTCATGCCCCATTTAAGCAAGTTTGCAAAGACGACTGTGTGAGTAAAAGAGCTAGACTAATTTTGTTTTTACCGGGCGCACTGTGTGAAATTAGAATATGCGACGTGCACAATCAAATATCAAAGACTACTCTAGACTGTGTACATGTAATTCATTAAATTTCATCTTTACCAGGGTAAAAATATACTCTCCCCTGACTGGCATTCCGCAAAGACAAATTATTTGGTTCCGTGAGTGAACATTGCCTTTTATGCAAAGCCGATGACACCAAAAACTTGAAAAAAAGGGCCTTTTCAAATCCCTGGATTCATCTTTGTTTTTAGGCTTAAGGCCATTTTAGGCTCCCAACTGCAGGAACCCCAGGGCCGTATCGTAAATCCGACACCTTATAAGTACATCGCCTTGTAAGTCCAAAATTTCTAAATTATGAGGCGTTGGATTTATGAGACATCGGACGTATGGTATTCAGCATCATAGCTCCGACGCCTCATAAGTCTGCACCTCATAAGTCTGACGTCGGACAAAAAAAGCAAATTTAATTGTCGAACTTATGAGGCATCAGACCTATGATGAGTCGGACTTATGAGCGGACCCCGGAACTCCAGCCACAATCGGATGCCTGTTGTGTTTCAGAAACATTATACACGTATGAGCCCAAAAGTTCAATTTTATTTTCATTTGCTTCCATTTGTCGCAGAGGCGAAGCACAAGCTGAAGACGAAGCAAAGGTTTTAAAAAAAACCTAAGCCAATTTCAAACTGTTTATGTACGTGCACATCAGATTTGAAAAATTTTCCCTTTGGATAAACGCAGCAGATACATGCACACACAGTGCAGCATACAGTCGGGCGCTGCGGTCCAGTGGTAAAGGTGTTTGACTCCTGTACGATGGTACATGTACATGCACATAGGTTCGAACCCTGGCAAGGAAAATGGTGCTTGTGTTCTTGGTGGGGAAAGGCATTCTCCTCTCCCCACCAAGGAGTAACGGGTACCTGTGAAGGTAGAGACCACATGCGCTGATTTTGAGATGCTGCAGAAATGGTCTCGTTCTAGGTGAACAGGGATAATAATTGTAAAGCGCTTTGAAACACTACATTGTAAGGGTATAAAGTGTTATATAAGCACAAACATTATTATCATTATTATTATTACAAGGGTATTAAGGACGTGGTAAAAAAATCTGCATTTTGTGCAAATCGCAGTTTTAAAAAATGTTACTTCAGATACCATCGACCTGAACCCGCCTCAGATCGAGTTTTGTTAAAAATAATGTTGTGCCTTGGCACGCTGATGCTAAAATAATCCCGGCGCAAACTGGTTAAAGTTGCTGGTACTCGCTATACATGTAACTCTTTTTATATGTAATCACCGAGAGTTTGTATTTTTAAGAGGCTGCGCAACTACCCCTCTGACTCTCATAAAAAACAACCCCTCTGAGAAGAGTGGAACAGCCAGAAAGGGTTTGTGAAAGAGGATAGCCCACACACAAAACGCAGGAGTCACAATTGATGAGCTATTTGTTTCATCTTTTTTGGGGGGAGGGGGAGGAGGAAACGGAAGAACTTAAAGTCAGTGGCCTAGTATGCTGCAAATACCACTTTATCTTGTTAGGAGGAAATTAATCTAACACAGGCCCTGGTGAGTCCTCCCTCTAAACTCAATCTGACACCTGAATGGGGCGAGTGTACAATTTGATTTAATCAACGGTACTAAGCAATAGGGATTGGATGAGACTTCAGGCTTAGAAGATCAGGTTACAGGCAATCGTTGTAAAAAAACCAAATATTTTCAAACACTGCCCCCAATTATTGAATTTGTCTAAATGAAGTTAAGGAGCCAGACTGCAAGAACAGCATTTTTCTTGTTTTTTTTAGTTTCTAATCTATGAACCTAAAATTTGTAACAGGGCAACATCACAATGAGTCGTAGGAATAAAAACCAGCATTTGCTTTCACTACCAATTCTCAAGCTTTTACTAGCATCTGTATGAATAAAAATGAAGCAAAAGGTTTTACTGGAAAGTATTTGCTAAAGACTAAAAGTTTATACTTTTTACCTTCCAGCATTTGCTAGAATATTAGTATTGCTCCATTTGGTATGAATACAAATAAGCAAATGCTTCAGACTTGCAGCATTTACTCCTCATTTTCAAGGTTGGGTCAGAGCTACATGTACCTTGAAAAAAGAGAAGCAAATACTAGTATTCAAAATAGGAGCTAATATATATGTGACCTGCTCCAACGAAACCCGGACATAGTTGACAATTTTAGTTTTTTAGATTTATCTTTTTTCAAATTCTCTATGTTCTAGGCTTTAAAATGATGTATAATATGTACCCATACCCTATCTCCCCTGGTGGAAGGATTTAGTGATAAAACCCTGACAACCTAATTATGAGATAAACAGCTTTGAAGTTCAGAAAAGCCTATTATTTCTATACACAATAGTTTCTCAAAATCGACAACAAAACACACAGGTGACGGATTATGTATGTTCAAATTTTGGGAGATTGTACATTAATAGTTCGTGATTCAGAAAAACCCAAAACGGTAAAATCCACCCAGAAATGATTCACGAGTACATTGTAATAAAACACATTGTGCAACTTTGTCCGGGTTTCGTTGTAACAGGTCACATAATGGTATGTGGTTAAGCAGGAAAGGGTATTGTAATGATGTGAAAGTTAACTATAATTATAAATGTGCCATGAACAGTTGCGTCCGCGCGTACATGGGTGTGCACGTGCGTGCATGCGTTAGCCATTCTAAAATAATATTATTGAAAAGAATTCTAACGATGCTTGAGGTTTAGGTTTTTGTTCGATTGAAAAAGAAAGGTACCGGTAGTTGGTTTTGGGCGGTGGAGGAGGAAAGATGTATATTATGTGTTGGGAGCAGATGAATAAAGTTTAACGTTGGACCGTCGCGTTAGACTCAGGTTTTGCAAAGAGAATTTGTCTTCGTCTTCGTTATTTCAGTCTTTGTGATTTGTTACTCCGATTCCCTCCATACTTCGCACGAAGTATTCTCGCGCCTCTTGGCCGTACTCGACAATAAAGCTCAACCCTCTACAGTATGAACATGGAAGATGGAGTGTCTAGGAACAAAATACAAGCAGTTAAACTGGGTTTGGAGAAAGAAATAAGACGTAGATGGCCGATCATTTCTTGCAACATTCTAGGGATAGAAAGGGGCAGCAATGACTGCGAAGCAGCAACTTGAGATACCGATTTCATTCAAAAACCCTTGTCAGCGCATCAATGCGTGTGTAGCTGTACGTACACACAATAGTGACTCTATTGTTAAAAAACAATCAGCTGTGCAGTCAACCACAAATATAAAGCTTTTGCTACTGCTAAAGCTTTTGCTACGCCGGATGACGTACATATAAACGCAAAGTTTTCCACAGATTCAAAATGGATGACGCATAAACACGCCACGAGAAAAGCCAGACATGTCTGTCAGCAGCGTGCAAGGCAGGAAATGAGTGGGTGTGCTTCTGAGGACTATCAGCCTGAACCCGTCTCGGATCGAGTTTCGTTAAAAATAAGACCCGCGCGCCAACAAGACCCGCGCGCCAACAAGACCCGCGCGCCAACAGCACGCGAGCGCCAACAGCACACGAGCTAATATTGGCACTTTTAGTTTCATCATGTATATCATTTATATTCACAGACTTGACATTGTTGACTAATTTCAGTGTAAATAGACAGTAGACCTCGCATGCTGTGTGATTTCAGAGCGAATTGTGACTGACAAACTCAGAAATAAAAAGGAACCATTGCGACGACAGGGTTTGCTCCGAGGTTGAGGTTCTGTAATGGAAAATTCAGGGCACATTGTCTCCTTTGTTTGACTTTGATAATAAGATTAAATTCTCTTCTGTCACAGCACTATCTGCACCAGATTAAGTTTTCTCACACAAAAGATTGTAGGCTGGTGGAAAACCATGCAGCACAGCACATGTATACAGGCTACATAATCCAATCGGTAGTGAAGCACAAGTCGCCGCTGGAAACAAGACCTGGCCTATCCATGCCCTTACGGTCACTGACACTTCGGTCAATGTTTCACTACACATGTGGACATGTATCCTGATGCAGTGTAACCAATAGGAATCCCACCCCTGTGCTCTCTGTTTCAAGAGTCAAGGAAACAGGAGGCATCAGGTTTAATGACTGATGCTAGGTTCATTTACCTCAGACTAGAGATGTACATACTGTTAGATCCATCAACTATAGCCTTGTGGTCTCCTGTGATTAATCCAAGGACCAATCGCTAATTGTAATAGATTGTGGCATTAAATTACATTACATTACATTACATTAATATTTATAATGCGCTTTTCCCAAAAGGCTCAAAGCGCGTACAATTATAAAATGTTACTTAGATATACTTAAAATAAAATAGTTACATTAAAACTAACAATTGAAACAATGATTGCAGAATAATACAAAGGTAGGAAAATTATACAAAAAGATGCGTTTTCAAAGATTTTTTGAAGTTATTTACAGAGGTAGAAGATCTAACTGAGATCGGGAGATTGTTCCATGCACGGGAGGCACATACAGTGAAAGTTCTATCACCGGCCTGTACTCTTGTTCTAGGATATTCAAGTCGTAGGATATCATCTCCAGATCTCAGGTTATTTCTTCTTGGAACATATTTTAACAAGCAGTCTGATAAATAGACTGGAGCAAGGTTATGAAAGGATTTGTAGACAAATAATAAATGCTTGAACATTATTCTTTGTTGTATTGGTAACCAGTGTAGCGAATGCATCAAGGGTATGGGATCATGCTTGCGGTTGACAGCAAAAACTAAACGTGCGGCCCAGTTTTGTAACCGCTGCAGTCGTTGTATGTGTACATTGGGTACAGTAGATAACAAACCATTACAATAATCAAGCCGTGAAAGTATCAATGAACGAACAGCGTGGTGACATGTAGATTCATCCATGAACTTGCGGGCACGTGATATATTGCGAAGATAGTAATTGACAGTTCGTGATATATATGATATATGGGAAGACATGGACATAGCCGAGTCAAAGAATACACCTAGGTTCCTAACAGATTCAGATGGGTGAATAGAAGAGTTTCCAATAACAATGGAAATATCGGGGATAAGTTTAAGATTATGGGAGGAAGCATGCATTTAGTATCTATGGCTTGGCAGGGGCAATGATTATAAAGAGGTTTTTTCATTTGTGCACAACTTTGGACAGATTTTTTCCGAGATGAGGGTCATTCGATGAAGTTAGGTCACAAAGCCTTACACTTTGCTACATTTCTAGGGACGGTGTACCATTTGTCAGTTGTGCATTTGTATCGTTTGAAGCAGCAAAAGTGCTTAAAAAATGAAGAAAGGTGCTTGACAAACAACCTGATACAGTTTTTAGCTCTGTGAAAGCTACATATATTCCGAGAACCATATTCTAGGATTTCAATTTCAAATTAAAACTTGCCGAGTCACAATTTGCATTGCGACCACAATCTGCATTTGGGGTGCATTCTAATTCAGCCGATTGTAGCTACCGGTACTTGTTTGTCACGCACTTAACAAACCAATAGTAGCGCCAATGCGTGCACCGAGCATCGTTCGAACACTTGCGCGCATTATTTGTCTCTTAGATGCATTTGGAAATGGCCTTCTTTTGTTATTTCTTCAAAATAACAGCATGCCAGACGGAATAATTTCCCAGGGCATTTAGAATCTTTAATATCTTTACAATTCGTAAGCTTTTCAACCGTATTTTGTTTGGTCACTTTTTGGATAGCTGCAAAATGTATATTTATGTACTAAATGGTTATGTTTTTGCCTGCGTATACATGTAGCTGCTTATTGTCTGTCTGGGTGTTTGTTTGTTTGCCTGTTAGCAGGATTATATAAAACCTACCGGAGGGAATTTAACCAGTTCGGGCTGAGATTATCGAGCCTTTTAACGAACCTTGATCCGAGGCGGGTCCAGGCCGATGGTACCGGGAAGCACACCCACGCATTTCCGGCCTTGCTCGCTGCTAACAGACATTTCCGGCCTGGCTCGTGACGTGTTCATGCGTCATCCGTTTTGAATATGGGGAAAACTGTGCGTGTATACGTCCTCCGGCGCGAACTGGTTAACAACACTTGGTGGGTAGATAGCTTTTAAGTCCAGGATGATTCCATTAAATTTTTCAGATCAGCTCAGGAATCTGGATCCCTTTTAATGATTTTTAACATTGGCAGATAGGGTGTTGTGCTGGAACGTTTTCTTAATTAGTGTTCTCTAGTTGGCCATTTTATGCAGGCCATGTTTTCTGTTTCTGTTTGGGATTGAGGTCTGAGCCCTATTGAACGCCTTTTTTTCTAGTTTGAATTTGTATTCCTAATATTTGTAGTTTCCTAACAAATTTGACATTTCATGACAAATTTACATACGGTACATACATACTTGATGTAACAGGGGACGCTGCGTCTTTTTTACATTTTTTTGTCATGTTGCAAAGTTTATTGTACAAACCATCTCTGTATACTACTATGAGCTTTTTCACTGTAACCTAAAAAAAAACATGCTATATGTACCGGTAACATCATCAAAACCTACCAGTATCTTATGGTTCGATTAAACAACTAGATAAAGGGCACTTACAGGCACTTAAAAAATGCGCCCTAACGTAATTGGTTGTCTAGTACAGTGCCCTCAATTGGCAAATGTTGCTCACCCGCAAAAAACGCTGCCTCCTAACATAAAAGAATATTCAAAGTGATTCGGATTTACTCATCTGGATCCAGATCGATCTGAAAATTTAATGGAATCATCCTTGACCCATAAGCTACCGGTATCGAGATCCAGTACCCACCAAGTTTAGTTAAAATTCCTCTAGTAGTTTTACTGTAATCCTGGTAACAAACAGACTGATGAACAGACCGACAGACAGGCAGACATATAGACAAACACCAGCAAAAACATAACCTCCTTAGCGGAGTATGATCCTTTTGAAAATGATGACAATAGAAACACTCGAATTGTCACACACAAAATTATAATAAAGAGGCGTTTATCCCTGACATTTTTAGTATTAAAGGTTTTTCAACTCCCGGATGAGGTAAATAAACTTTAAAGCGTACACACTAGCAGAAAACACGGAGCTGATAGTCCGTCTTAAGTGCAAAATGCATTGGCTCATATGTAAGAAACCTATACAAGTGATTAAATCAAAATAATTCCAAATATTACACAATTTATCATTTGGATTGCTTTGTACCGAGGTTAATAGCCCAAGATGCAATGAACTGCCTCATCCATTATTAAGTTGTTATTATCACTAAGATCTTGAGGACCCTCAATTTGCCGGTGTTATGTAATTTAGTGCGGGTATTCATCAACAATTTTTCAGTCATTTTTTTTATTTTAAGAGGCTAGACATTTAAAGGATGCATAGCGTTGGATTCCAACAGCTATAAATAATTGCAATTTGCATATATTGTACAGCACGTCTTCATCAAATGCCGAATCATCAGCTTGCTTTACCGCAATAGACATTATTTAATCAACATGCTAATAGCCAATCCACAGTGCATGATCCCAAGTTGTACATTATATCGAGCAATGTACGGCAGGGCATTGACTCAACTGATGTCGTGCAGAATATAGATACCACTTGACTCTTGTCGTCGGGACTGTATCTGCAGACCTATGTACTGTACCATAAGCTTCAGATTGGACTCTAATACCAACAATGGAAAATAGCAACTAATGTCTGTAATTGATAATGATTAACACAAAAACAGACAAAGCCAACAAGTGGACAATTTACAAATTCGTTCACAGGCGCCACAACAACAAAATGTGAGGGGTTCTGGCAAAATCAGACGAAACTGGGCAGAGGTTGAAATGAAGGTTCTCCGGTTTTAGAAAAAAAGAAAACAAATCTCCTTACAATGCTGTTTTTTGCAGTTTAATTTGGCATTCCACTGACAAGTTATGGCCGTTTAAAGTTTGCATTTATCAACATGTCCCAAAAGTAAAATATTGAGAAATACATGTAGGCCTTTGAAGTTTTGAGCTTTGTACATGTGATACAGGAAATGCCAACTGTTTTTTTATAAAAAACACTTTTATTCCACTACTTTCATACTTTTTCTTGAATGGTGTGCCAATTTGATGGAATGTAGAACTAAAAAGTGTGAGTTTTTCTACAAAAAAGAAGAAGAATAAAAACAATAAACTTGTGTATGTCTTGCCACTCGACCACCAAGCTAGCCAGGGTCAAC